>OY728163.1:627526864-628776864 GCA_963277665.1 Viscum album | reverse complement strand
TTTCTATTGGTTTGGTATACTATATTTTGAAATTTATTTCAAAAAACAATTTTTTTAAGATGTTAATTTTAGTAACTGATGTAAAAAATATCCTATACAATATTTTATAAATAATCCATGTAAAACACTTATTTTCAACGTTTCTTATAACGAAATTTCCAATTAACCGATGTTAAAAAAATAAAGAAAAACCTTTTATAAACTAGTGTGAGTTTCATTACCATAAGACTTGAAAATAATTACTTTATTAGTAAAGTGAATGATAGTTTAACTATTCATATTTTATTTTATATACTTTTACACCATCTAACATTGATTCCACCACAGAAAGGATTGATTATATTTGGTCCAAGCACTCAAAGGCTATGAGATAATAGAAAAACCAAACACACACCACTTGTATTAATATTATAGGATAAAAAAAATACACCAATAATGTGTGACATTTATTTATACCTTTCATCATCTATCCCATTACTTTTTTATCTTTAAATAAATAAATTTTAATGTTTTTAGTATTTTGGGCCTTTATTGTAATATTGGGACTTTTCACTAAATATCCCAATTTGAAAATAGTTATATATTTCTATGATAACATTCAATACACTAATAAAAATTAAAAAATTAATTTTTTAGGATTCCAAATCTAATGAGATTTATTTCATTAAACTGAACCAAATTATGAATCCAAACATATGGGGCCAAATAATTCAAGTACATTGGGAAATGTTTGGGCTAACAAAATTGACCCATCTTTTGTAAATGGGTCATAACTTAAGATAATAAAATAAAAATGAGAAGATTTTAGAGGATAATTAAATTAAACATGAATACCCACGTGTTAATAAAATATTAAGAAAATATTATATAATTAAAATGTTAAATGGGTATATGAAAAAAGATATAACTGCACTGTAAATGGAAGGTCACTTTCCTACCTTGAAAATTAATTTTTTCTTAGAACCAACTAGCACAACATGCCATTAAAATCACCCAAATATACATTTCAAATAAATTATATTTAAAGGGGTGAAATGGGAGTTTTTTTATATCCATTTTGTTTTTTTTTCTATTTATTTTACTTTTATGTAGTTCAATGTTTTTGTGATCACTTGGGGAGGAACTTGATGTAAATACAAAGCTTCATCTTTATACTATGTGAATAATATTTCTAGTTTTATGTTTTCATTTTTTTCTCCATAATACATTTTTATTTATAATATTTATGTATTGGTATGTCACACTCACACTCAAATGATCATTATTAGGGGTACTTATTCATGATATGTTTCACTCACAGTTCTCCACTTCTTTTTCCAATTTTCACAAGAATTTTATTTATTTGGATCATATCAATTGATCTAGTCCACATGAAAAAACCATAAAATTGTACATAAATTTTAGGCAGTAAAGATTAAATTCATAAAAAACTTGTATAATACATCAAATTCTTCAAGTGTTTCCCTAATGAATTTTTGATATAATGTCATACACAAATCTCTTGAACGTTGAAGGTGGTGGTGGATCACATTGGGGTTTTGACGTAACCCATAGGGATTTCTATATATAAACTTAGTAAAATTATAGGTTTAGAAGTTAAAAATAAAGGATTAAAATATATAACCTTATCACTTAATACAATGAAGGATTCACATTAGGGGATATTCTTGGGGATGATCCTGCATGATGTTATAAATTGAATTTCAAACTTTGTTTAATTATTTTAATTTGTATGTTTTTTTATTAATAAAAAAACCCCATTCTTACACAATATACATTCTTTTTTATATTTTTAGAAGGTTATAAAGTTATTTTCAAAATATTTTTTGAGATATGACTTAGGTTTACCACTTTACTATAGAAATTAAAGTCGAAATTAACAATCTAACTTGATGCATCATGACGGAATGATCAAATTTTTGAATCATTATTGAGTAACCATATATAATTTTCTTTTAGTATTTTTATAGATTTATTTATTATTTTTATATTTTTATATTTTTCACATTTTTAACTTTCAATTTTTCTCATTTTCATTTTTTCATAGTTTTCGTTTATAGTTTTTTCATTCATTAGTTTTTTTACTTCTAATTTTTTTTATTTTCATGGATTATAAAAATATTTATCTTTAAGAATTGTTGGACCAAATGAAATTTAATAATATAAATTTCCAAAAATAAAATGAAGATCATATTTAAATTATGAAATCAATTTTTAATGAGATATAAGAAATATTTTTAAAATAGTATATATAAATGGAGAAGGAAGTTATTGAAAACCATCATCATTAAAATATTATCTAATATAAAAAGTTAATCCAACCAACCATACCCACATAAGAAGAATTTGTTTACTCAAAAAAATTATATAAATGATATTTTTTGGAGATATTCCTAAAAGCCCTCTATCATTTAAGGAACATTATAAGTTCTCACAATACTTTATTAAATTCTATCAATAAGTGGTTGAGGAACAAAAATAGAATATACTCCCTCCCACTTTTGATAAATACATTAAGGAGGTTATATTTTTATTAATGAATCCTTCCCTACCAAAACATTCTAACTTCCTCTAAACATCCTTGCAAGAATAACATGTTTTTATAGCTAATCAAATAATTGAGTGTAATTTAATTTGGAATTTTTTGTGTTTTATTTTATATTGATAAACTATCATACTAACAAAACATTTTTATAAGACTAGTACACATTACATACTCATAGAGTGATGGATATATTGAATAAATCACCATATATGAAGATATTTTGTTGGAGTTTAATAAATTTACAACCATATAGCTTTTAATTCAAGATGAGTAATAGATAGAGTCCTTTATAGTGAAGACACTATCACCTTAAGAAAATCATGCACATCAACTGGGGAAGGATACCATAATGGATTATAGGGATCACCCTTTTTTTTACCCATCCCCCTTAAAACTCTTTTTTATATTTATTCAAGGTTATGGGTCACTTTTCCTTTATTTTAATGATCTCCATTCTTGACCTGTACTCATAGAAATAAAGAAATGTCACAATTTGTTGTTTAAATCACATAAACCTCATCCAAATTCTAATTAGGGTTAACAAAATAGTACTACCTAGTTATAGAAATAATAAATACAACACCACTTAATGGATTACCCAAGAATATGTTCTCACCCATTTCTCATTTTGGTTTAATTTTTTTAAATAAATTCTCATCTTTTTTTCATTTAGATACAATTGAAAACTAGTGGGAAAGGATCTTAACTCAAGCCGCTAAAAAAATTTAATAGGTTATATTTATTTATTTTAATTGTGTTTATTATCCTAAATTTTAGTTTTTTAGCATAAATAGGTGGTGGGTATGTAAAATATGGGCTAACATTCAGCTTTATGATATTTTTTACGGAATTTTGTTTTTAATTTTGGTTTAATTTGTTTTATTTTCATTTTATTTGTCTTTTTATGTTTATAAGAGTTTCTATTTTAAATGTAATATCTAAAATCATTTTACATACTTGAGTCAACTTTAAGATATTTCTTTGTATTTTGGAAAAACAGATATAAATGATTTTTTATTCAGAAAAAAATTCTGTAATTTTAATTTTTAAAACATTTTTATGAGTTTGAAATTTTTTTTAAATCTATTCTCCTAAGCACTAACCCAAATTTAGAGGTAAAAAAGACCATTTTAACGTTATCTTATTATTACCCTCACTTTCATGAGATAAATTTAAACTTTTAATGAAAACTAGAAATTGTGATTATTTATTTTTCAAAGATTTGAAGTTTATGAAAGGATTGTAATTTTATAGAATTGTTCAATTAGAAATAAACCATGTTTTTTTAGACATACATTTACATTATCCCTTTCTTATACCTTAAAATATAATGGATGGTATTATAAGTTTATCCCTCATTTCTAGAATATTTTACATTGAATACTTTCTCTATAAATATAATTACATGGTTATTCCAAATTTGGGTGTCGGTGTGGGGTGGGTGAATTTTATGTGTTTTCTTTGGGAGGAATTTCAATATTCTGTAAATGTGATATTGTAATATTCATTTGGGGCATTTGAAAAAACTGGTAATGGGTTACATTAATCATATTACTAATATGATTCCATTATTATTTTAACATATATATATATGTACATGTATATATATGAAAAAATATATAAAAAATTGTAAATAAATAAAAAACAAATTTGAAATATAGAGAATGGGGTTTAAAATTAATTCTTTATGAATCATTATATAACTCATAGAACAAATAAAAATAAAAGTGAATTTTATTGTATTATCATTTATAATGTGAATTTAATGAGGAATTGTACATGAATTTACATTAGTTATTATTTCCTCAATATAATATAGAAATTATAGCATTTATAATATTATGGTAATACCTGTATCTTTTAGGTATGAGAATAACATTGTATTAAATTTCTCTTGAGAGAAGAGTGATATGATTTTCAATGTAAGGTTTATTGTGATTGGGTCATATCTAGATAATTCTGCACAAACAAATTGTAATGAGAAAATAGATAAGGAAATAGAAATGTTTTTTATATTTGTGATGGGATGAATTTATTTTTGGAAGGAATATTGAAAATTTCTTTCATTAGTGATTATTATGTTCATTTTGATATGGATATATTTTTCATCCTCCAATGAAACAATAAAGTTTGGAGGATTGGATGTGTGACATTAATTAATAATTTTTATCAATTTTTCCATTGTATTTTTAATAATTTAATAAATAAATTTGGTCGTGTGTAGCATTTTGGGCCTTTATAATAAAACTGGAACTTTTCACTAAATAGTACAACTTGAAAACAGTTATATATTTATTTAATAACATTACATAAACTGATAAAAATTGAAATAATCCTTTTTTATGATTAAATGGTTATTGAGATTCATTTCATTCAACTAGGACTAGTTCTGAATCCCAACTGATGGGTTCCAAATGAAGCATGTAAATTAGAAAATGTTTAGGCACACAAAATTGTCCAAACTTTACTAAATTGGTTATAACATGGTCTAAACAACTTAAAATTATTATAATTATAGTTTATACTATAATCTTGCTCAAAGGATAGTGCCTAAAAATATATTAATGAAAAATGAGCTCTTTAAAGTAATTTTTGGTTGTGTAAAATAGGAGGTAACTGAGAATAAATAGTATCTCACTTTCCCACTATGAAAATTAATTTCTTCTTCAAATAAACTAGAATAATGGTACATTTAAGGAACCAAAATCTGTAATTCAATGGGTTTATCGACCAAGGGGTGAAATTGGAGTGCCTAGGAAATATATTTGGGTCATATTTTCATTCTTTTACTTCTATAGAGTTCTATGTTCTTTGTGATTAGTGAAGGAGGAACTTGATGTAAATCCAAAGATTTGTCTTTATATTACATGAAATATATTTTTAAATCCATCTTTCAATATAATTAATTTTCATGAACCGAAACAATCTCAAGATCAAGCTATAACTACCCCAAGCCTACCTCTATAGGCTAGGGGTGCTGACAAGAATCAAAGGTTGAACTAACTTGGGGAGGCCTTTTCCTAAGCACATGTATGCACACACATAGCCTTATCATTGCAGAATAGTAGAGGAAAAGAGTAAAAGATGCAATAAAACTTGAAATTAAACCAAACATGCCTAACCTCTAGGGTGTATAAGAGTAAGATAGTGAAAACTGAAAAGTAAAGGGGAAAATACACACCCAACTAAAAATATGTCCCAAGCTAAAAACTGTAAAAGTAAACATCTAAGAGAGCCCAGCTCCTGAATCCAAAGCTAAGATCACTGTACATGATCCAAAGTACCAGGTATTCCTAAGATCTTATGAATTCACCGATGACCAGTCCATTGTCTTCATAAGACACAACATGCGTGGAAAAAGCTCATGCAGGGGTAAGAATATACATACCATGTAAGATTGCCTGAAATTTGTAGGGGCAGAAGTAAGAGATACAATAGTAAAATAAATATAGTAGATAGTTCACAAGATCCAGTCAAATAGAATAACTAACCCTAACAAAGAGAAAGAAAACTCATCCAAACATAAGGGTCTCAACATAGTGAGTATATGAACTACACGTCGAGTCTTTGAAACCTATAAAAGGAGAGTAGACTCATCTAACCACAAGAATCTAAACATAGAAAGCACATGGCATACCTCATGCATCTTCGCATCACATGGAAGGAGAGTAACCAAATATATAGTGTGGATATAAAATAATATATATATATATATATATACTAAGTAAAAATATTCACAAATGAGATAGTAAGGGGATCTCCATATCATAGCTCATCCTAAGAAGAAGAGTATCCAATAGTTCCAAAAGTCTTTCAATAATGCTCAATATCTCAAGAATCTACCCATAAGTAATTGTCAAAGTCAAGCCACACCTCGTCATTATACATCATTGTCGAGGGGACACAAACTCGAAGTATCGGACATGTTCCCTAGTGTATCATGGGGTTCTACTTTATAAGTATCTGTAGAGGACTCACACCCCTATTAATGGGGGGTTCTTCTCTAGTGTCATGATGACTTGCTTACTATGTTGATAGTGGGTTCCACTCGGTAAGGTAGAGGACCCACACTCAAGATGATGGGGGTCCACTCTAAAGGTTGAGGACCCATATCCTAGTACAATGGGGGATTCCAGTCTAGTCATAGAGGTCCCTCAACCTATTTGAAAGGGAATTCTACTTGGAAGTTGAGGACCTGCACCCTGATACAATAGGGGGTTCCACTCTGGTCATTGATGAACTATTCCCTATCTGATAGGGGGTTCCACTCGCTAAGGTAGTTGTGAAGGATCTATTCCCATGATAATGGGGGGATCCACTTTATAAGAATCCTCTTGTAATTCATCCTAATAAATGTCATTGTCGGCCATCGCCTTAATAAGCATCATTCCAGGAAAATTTCATATTGCATCTCAAAGTCCACAATCGGGGGAACCGTCATGTTCTATGTGGAAAAACAATCAGGATAGGCTACCTGTAGGCCAAAATCTGAGTTCAAATGAAGAAGATACAGAACCTAGAATTTTTAACAAAGAGGTCAATGGGTATATGATGTGTGAGGGGACCCAAATGGTGTTTGGTCCTACTCTACTATATTTCCATGTCCCTAGCCAGCACATGTCTCCCAGCCCATTAATTAGTAAACACTGTGTAGGTGGACTACACAGCATGTCTAAGCTAATCAGGATAAGGTCATATACTTCTAGTCATGTTCACTTACTGACCTCGTGTCTGTGTACTCAGGTACACACCTGTGTACCAGGCCATGTATTTCCACACAGGATATCAACTGTGTGATCCACCATAGTGTATTCCCATTTAAGGAAGGGATACACAGTGTGCATGAGGTATACATGTCATGTCATCCTTATGATTTTCTGAAACCCTAGTTTCCGGGCTCTATGGGCTACACGCTGTGTGTTCATCCCTGTACACGGTGTGTTATCGAATTTCTCAAAAATCATAGATCCACTTTTGGTGCCTTGAATCCAGTCTTCAATTTCTATTTTGGACCTATCTTTGGTCGAAATTTATTTATCTAACTCTAGTTGATTTTTTTAGTCCCTCTGGTGGTTGTAATCTTGAATTCTGAAGTTGCGCACATGTCACATACACCGCTGAAGCACAGGATCCTTCCACCTTTGATTTCTTGATCTTCAAACATCAAAATAATCATATTTTCCTCAAAAATATAACACATATGACTTTATATAATCAATCCAAGCCTCGATCATCATTTTTATACAGTAATGAGGGTCTGATCGGGCTCGAAACCAACTGACAACGTCTAACCAGGACCTTGGGTTCCAACCGATGAAGAACGTGAAGAAATCAATGGAGAAAAGGAAAAAAACAAATATTTTAAAAATAATTGACCAATTGTTCTTGTTTAATGATAAATAATGGGTGTATTGTTTTATAAAACATTGAAGAACAATAATTTCATGTACATGGGCATATGAAATTTTCCCAATTGGTGTAGTTCCTAGAACAAGGATAGATATGATCAATCTATTTAATATAATAGGTCATCAACCAAAATAAAAAATACCTACATAGATATTGGATTTTTTCCCTCAAAAAATTAACCCACTAATGATTGAAGTAAATCTTTACATTCACTATGTCCTAATCTGCTCTTATCTGGGGTTTCATCACCATTCGATGTGATTCACCAACAGAGGAGGAAGGAGGAGTTGTAGAATTATAAATAGGTTTATTCATATAACCCTAGAGAATATTTCAAGTTAGTTTTCTTATATAACATTTAATTTAGGTGAATTAAATTAATTTATTAATTTAATTGATTAATTAATCCACTGAATGTTCCTCCAATGAGAGAGATATATGAATGCCACATTCTAACCTATTTTAGGCATCTCTTAGGGTAAAGACTACATTACGAACTAATTTGTGGTATGGAATTTCTGATTCAAGATTTCATTTAAGATTTATCCCATTTTATTTCTGAACCATGCATTCATAATATAAAATATTTTTAATATTTTTATAAAATTGATTCTGGAAACACCGGACCATGGAATTGTGTTCTATCTTAGCACCTAGCTTTGGAAATATATATATAAATATTTAAAATTATTACAATGGAAGAAACAGGACTCTACATCATACACTCATTAAATATTTTCATCCTCAAAAAGAAAAACTAAACAAGAAACTCAAGATACTGAGCTATCACCTATCTCTCCCACTACTAGTAACTCTCCTACATTTTCCCATGTTACCACAACATTCAGACCAAGAGGATAGTATACCCACACAGGGTCCTCTTCTATCGATCCTTGATCACCACTGGGTACTATGAAAAGGTTGATTTATCCTTGATATATAAATTTCCCTATTTTATATTGTTCATGGGGTCATGTACCTATCTCATCGGCTATGAAACGTGGAAAATTGCATGCACCCACTCCAGCAGTGGGTGTGGGGAGAGGAGGTAAGACACCTCAAGAATCCTAGGCATGATCTCAAATGACCCAATGATCCTTCGGAATAGGCTGCCTCCCCAGACCAACCTATGAAATTCTCATCGTGGGGAGACTCTCAGAAAATCATGGTATCCATGATCAAACTTCAAGGGCCTATGAAGGTAGTCTACATAATATTTTGGTCTGCTTTGGGCCATCCTCATCAATTCACAGATAACCTAAACCTTCTCCTTCATCACTTTCACCATCTATGGGACCAAACAATATGTATCATCAATCTCTATCCAACATAAGGTTGACCTACAAGGTCTCCCATATAGGGCCTCAAAAGGTTCTATTCCAATAGTAGTGTGGTAGTTGTTGTTGTAAGCATTCTCTACCAAGGTAATTTTATCCTCCTAGATCCAGCTAATGTCTAACATGCAAGCCCTTTGTATGTTATCTAACACTTTGATAGTGAACTGAGTCTTTCAATCGATCTAGGGGTGGAAGGTTGTACTCATTAACATTTGGGTCCTGAATGTGTTAGGCAGTCCACTCCATAATCCTAATGTAAACCGCATATCACAATTGGATATAATTTTGTAGGGAACCCCATAAAGGAGAGAAATATCCCATATGTATAGCTTTCCCAAACTCTCCACCGAAATTTGCTCCATAATAGTGAGGAACTGTTTCGACATCCTGATTTGGTCAACTATCACTCAGATAGTGTCATTGACCATCACTATATGTGGATGCCCTGTCACAAATTCCATGGATATTTCATCCCACTTCCACTCTAGGATCTCAGTGGGCTATAAAAAACCTACCAGAACTTAGTTCTCAATCTTCACCTACTGATAGATGAGTAACTTAAATATGAAATTAATTATTCTTCATCTCATGTTGGACCAAAAAAACTACCAATAAAGGTCTATATACGTCTTCCACACATCAGGATGTATAGTGAGGGGAGAAGTGTGGAAGTCATTCATCACCTCCTACCACATCTTTACTGGAATCACTATCCGTCCCTAGAAAAATATTACATGGCTCTCTCCTTGAAAATATCTATATGGTGAATCTCCTATAGATATATGGTCATGAAAGACCTCATAGTTGATTTCTCCTGATTGAAACTCTCTCACACACTCGAGAATAGAAGGAGTCAACACCATTGATTAAAGAAAATTTGTACCCTCATTCACCACTAGGGTTAGCTACACAGATACCCACTATCTTGAATCCTCCCACACTAAGTGATCCTAGGGCCTCATACTAAGGGAATATTCTACAACATTTCCCTTCCCTAGGGTATAGAAACCTCAAATTCATAGTCATTCATGAGCTCTAACAAGTTTCATTGTATCATGTTCAAGTCTCTCTACATTAATTCACGATTGACACTCTAATGGTCTAAGTAAACCACAAAGTTATCCCCTAGAAGTCAGTGCCTCCAAATTCTCAAGGAGAAGACTACCACTTCCAGATCTAGTTCATGAGTTGCATAGTTCTTCCCATGGGTTCTCAACTGCCTCTACTCATTTACAATAACCTCTCGTTGTTTCATCAACATGAAGCCGAGCCCAGATCTTCAGGCATCGTAATACACTACGTACTCCACACCCTCTTCTAATAGTCTCTACAGAGGAACACTTCTCACCCTTAACCTAAACTACTCGAAGGCCTTATAGAACTACTCAGACAAGGTAAATGGATTTTCTTTCAACATCAGGGTGGTCGAATGGGTTGAAATTATGGATAAGTATTCCACAAACCTCCTTTAGCACCCTTCCAAACCAAGAAAGATTCTAACCTCTAACACACTCTTGGGTGGCTCCCAAGAAATCACTACAGCGACTTCCAATGGTTCTATGACTAAACCATGTTCAAAAATTAAATGCTTCAGAAAGTTAAACTTATGTATCTAGAACTGGAGCTTTAAGATCTTTATATAAATATGGTATATTATAAGAAAATATAAGACCATCATCATGTTGTCTTCATGTTCCTACTCTAAGGAATATTAAATGAGTATTTCATTGATGATGATGACCCCAAACTAGTCTAAGTATGGCTAGAAAACCTAGTTCATCAAATACAAAAATACGACAGGGGAATTTGTCACACCAAAGGGAATCACTAGAAACTCATGGTGTCTGTAGAGACATCAGAACATCAACCTTAAAATATCAACCTCAAAAACCTTTAATTGGTGGATGAAAAATAGGATATTTATCTTTTAGAACAATCTCGTTCCTTGCAACTTGTCAAAGAAGTCATCAATCCTTGGCAATGGGTACTTTTTCATTATTGTGGCCTGGTTGAGGTGACGATAATCCTTGAAAAGCCATTATCTATCATCCTCTTTTTTAATGAACTAAACCAGAGCTTCCTAGGGGAACACATTGAGTTTGATGAAACCATTCTCTCAAAGGACCTTCAAATACAACTATAGCTCTTGGAGCTCGGTATGGGCTATCTGATATGCCGTAGAAGATATCAGAGTGCTCCTGAGATAAAATTCAATGTAGAAACCCATATCCCACATCATAGGTAGTCCCATAACGTCCATGAGGAATATATCCATATAATCCTCCACAAGTGAAGGAATTCAGATTCCTAAAGATCCTACAACACCAAGTTCTAGACTCGCCATCAGATGGGCTATGGGATGCAGCCACCTTCTCACAGAACTCACTTATCCCACAATGAGATCTCTCTCACCAGAAAATGCTAATCTTGTACCATCAGTTCAAATTCATCTGACTTGTTTGTGGTGATATTCAATATGGTCTCAGAACAAGGACAACCAATCCATACCCTAGATTACATAATAGGGTTCCATCATGATTTCGAAAAGGTCTCATGTGAACCTATATCCATAAATAGATAACTTTCACTATCAAAAGATGTAATATACTGAAGAAGTGTTCCATTTAGGAACTTCAAGAAGAAGGTGTTGGGATAGCACCTCAACTGGGAGCTATAGCTCTCTCACTAGAAGTATAGATATAAATGAATTAATGGAACATGAGTCTACTAATACTAGAGAAATATTATAATATAAAAATATTTCACCAATGATCATATCGTGCATTGTAGGGTCATAAGCCTCTAAATCCTACAACTGTCTACAACCTTAGCTGTTATCTCCCTGAGCCTAACATATGTCGCCCGGTGGTGGTGGTAGATCTCATAGCATCCTACACCACCCATAGCTACTCCTCCTCTTCTCCCATCTCCACCTCCTTGGGGACCTCCCTGTACACACCTGGGTGATCCTTGTTCATGGAACGACCTCTATCGTCTGGTCAGGAAGTATCATGCTATGTGACCCTAATTATCAAAAGAAACTCATCACCCCTATCTTGAATTCCATTTCCCTTTGTGCTTCCCCTGACCATGGGCATGATTTTGATCATGGGGAGGTCTCCTGCATTGAGAACCTAGTGCATGGTTTCTTCTAGCTGCTATATATGACTCATCTCTATGGCACTCTTTGCCATCTCTAGCTATCTAGAGAAACTCTAACAGAAAGATATAGGTCACTAGATGTTTCTCCAATAGCCTAATGTAGGTGGGGATATAAAAGGGAACCACACTGGCATGGATCTCTCTGTGGATTCCATACTCAAACTTTATTTCTCTGAATTATACATCTTAGATTATGTAAATAGAGTACTAAATAAGGTCTATGGACCTTGATTCATACTCATCCACTACCATCCCACCATGTTGAAACTCTAGAAGATCATGATTCTATAATGAGCGTAAGTAGGAGGGGTAGTGATCCTCATGGAACTGTTGTTGGAAGTTTGTCCATGAGAGTGTCGACGCATCATGCATCTGTGTAACAATGCTCTACTAGCGCCAAACTGCTCCATGGAAAAGAATAGATTCCCATGAAACTACCTGATCCTTCAGGGTATGAATAAGCTTAGATATATGGACAACTAACTCTATACAGTCCTCTACTTCTGAAGGATCTGGCTCACCACAGAACCTTAGCAGCCTCTAGCGCTATAAATCATGTAGCATGCCAAGCCTACGTGAATGCTCAACATGCTCTGTAAGAACTATTTACTACTCAATAGGTGGAGGTGTTTCACCCTTCCAACTTAGAGGAATTTAGTTGTGGGATGGATCCTATACTGAGGAAACATCGCTCATTAGATCATTTTCTTGATTTGGAGCTAGTATTTTGGTTGGTTGTCATCACGGAGACATCCTGAGATTTATCAAGGCATATAGTGGTCAGATTAGCATAAATATATATAACAAAAATGGGTAGCTGACTCAAGAAGGATAGTAAAATACTCAATCTTATATAATGAATGCATCATTAAACCTTTCAACCAATGTCTTAGTATGCTGATTCAATAAGCAGGTAGTCAAGGTTCTAGTGAATGGATATGTTGGTTATTTACGCCATCACTGGATGACCTACCAAGGGAGATACACTCGAGAAACTTTGAAACTATTGCATTAAACCCAACCAAAACCTCGTAAGGTGAATAGTCTTAAAAAACCCCCAAGGAATGAACTTTCTATTATACCAATCTATTTTTACCTGACCCAAGCTAGGGCTTGAGCCACAATTATCCCAATCCTAAATCCATTGGCCATGGGGTGGTGACAAGTGAAAAAGGAATAGATAACTTGGGAGGCCTTTTACTAAGTTCCTTTACACAGAAAATAACCATCTTGATGAAAATGTGAAAAGGAAAAGAGTAGAAGATAAAAGATAGCTAGAAAGTAAACCAATAATGCATAACCTCTAGCATGAACAAGAGTATGATTGTGCTAACACAAAATTAATGGGGAAAAATAAATTCCCACCCAATAATATGTCCCAACCTAAAAATGCTGTAAAAGTAAACTACTGAGAAAACCTATATCTTGAATCCCAAACTATTATTTCCATACATGGTCCAATGTACTTGGTATCCTTAAGTTCCTCTAAAGTCAATTTTGACATGTCCATCATCTGCATAATACATGAAAGATGATGTAAAATCCCATGAAGGGTTGAGTATATACATACCCATTTTGAAACCCCAAAATTTGAAGGGGAGATGTGATAGATACAGTAGGAAATGAAATGAAGTAGATAGTACACAAGATATAGTCAAATAGAATAGCTCAAACCAAACCAAGAGAAAGAAACCACATCTAAACACAAGGGGATCAACACGGTGAGTAGATGAACTACATGGGAATTATTTTCCACCTATATTAGGAGAGTAGACTTGTACAACCATGATAAGATAAACATGGAAAGTGCATGGCATACCATGCATGTCTTAACCTCCCTTGTAAAGAGAGTAACCAAATCCATAGTGTGGATATAGAATAATATATATATTCTTATTAAAAAGAATCCAAAACAAGATTGTAAGGGGATATCTATATCATAACTCAGTCCAAGAAGAAGAACAGCCAATAATTAGAAATGTTCATCAATGATGCCCAAAATCTCTCGCGTCTGCTAAAAAGTAACCATCCAAGTCAAGCCATGCCTTGTTACTGTGTCTCACAGTTGAGGGGACATAAACTAAGAGTATAGGAATCATTCCCTAGTGTATTAGGGGGGTTCCACTCTATATGTATCCATAGAGGACCTGCACCGATACTAATGGGGGTTCCACTCTACTTTCTAGAGGACCCTCACCATATACTTATAGGGGGTTACACTTAGGAAGGTAAGGACCTAAAACCATGATTATAGGGTTTTCCACTCTAAAGTTCAAGGACCCACACCTTGTTACAACAATGGGGTTCAACTCTGGTCATCAAGTACCTGTTCCCTATCTGATATGGGGTTCCACTTAGAAGTCAAAGATATACACACGAGTACAATAGGGGGTTTCAGTATGGTCATTTAGTACCCACACCCTATTTGATAGGGGGTTACACATGGTAAGGTATATGTAGAGGACCTACACCCATACTGATAGGGGTTCCACTCTATAAGAATCCTTTAGTAATTCTACCCAAACCTACCATTATCGGGAATTTCCTCAATAAGCAATGTGCCCCGAAACTTTTACATAATATCTAAAAATATACAACCATGGGAACCATATCAATCTGTGTGGATTAAAACTCAGGATAAGATACTCATGAGAAAAAATCCTTGTTCAAATGAAGTAGATATGAATCCTTGATGTTTCCTCAACTAGGTCAATGGGTACACAACGTGTGAGAGGACCCACACGACAAGTGATCCTGCTCCACCGCTTGGTCATGTCCCTAGACAAAAATCATCTCAATACCCATGTATTATTACACACCATATAGATGGACTACAAGACATGTCTATACTAAATAGTATGAGACCATTTCTTTTTATAAATTTCTGTGTACTGACTACATGTTTGTGTACTCAGGCACATGGCTGTGTACTAGACCATATACTTCCACAAGGGATAACACCCATGTGATCCACCATAGGGGTTTCCCATATAGAAAAGGGATGCATTTACTATATGAGGGATACATGTCGTGCTATCTTTATGATTTCCCAGAAACCCTAGCCACCTCACTCTAGGTATTACATGTTGTGTGTTCATCACTGTACATGGCGTGTAGTCGGGTTTTCTCAAGAATCTCATATCCTCTTTCTATGCCTTGAATCTAGTCATTGCCTTTATTTCAACCCTATTTCGGGATGATATTTGTGGATCTTACTATGGACGGTGGCTTTTGGCCCTCTAGGGCCCGGAATCTTGAATTTTTAATCCCCACACGTGTCTCCTTGCATTGCGCATGCTCGGTCTCCTTTTTCCTTTAATTTATCAATCTTTAAATATCGAAAAAAATACTTAGTTCCTCACAAAGATCTTTTATTTAAACTTATTTAATCAATCCAATCCTTTATTGTTCTTTCATCATGGTTTCGGGGGTCTCATTAGGCACGGGACTGCCCGACAATGTCAAACTGAGACCTCGGGGTCCAACTGCTGATGAATGTGAAGCAATCAAGGGAGAAAAGGAAAAAAACAAAGTTTTTAAACATTTTTGGCCAAGAATTCTAGTAAAAAAATCAAGAATGGTAATCTAGGGTTATAAACATTGAAGAGAAATAAATTTCTATACCCAGGCACATGAAATTTCCCATAAATTGCGTAGATCTAAGAACAATGATATCTCTTCTCAATCAATTTAATCAAAAAGGGTGAAAACACAAATTGAAGAGTAGTTCCTAGAAATTGGATTGTTTTTCATTTAAGGATTCATACTACAATGATCTAAAGAATTTTTTTTGTTCATTGCATCCTGATATGCTCTAATCCGGCATTTCATCTTTGTCTGGTGGGATTCACCAATAGAGAAGGAAGGGGGATCTATGGAATTCTCCTAGGGTTTATATGGCTAACCCTGGAAAATTTTCCATTTTAGGGTTAGTATAGAAAATTTTAATTTAGGATAAGTGAATTAATTTATTTATTTAATTAATTAAATAATACATTGAATGTACCTTAAACAAGTGAAATTTCTAAGTGCCCTATGCCAACCTATTTTAGGTGACTCCTAGGGTAAACACCGCATTCTAGACTCAATAGTGGTATTGAATTTATAATACAAGATTTCATTTAATATTTATCATATTTTATTTAAGGAACATTCATGTTTAATATAAAATATTTTTAATATTTTTATAAAATGAATTTTTGGCATACAGGGCCTCTGATTCGCACATCATCTTTGTTCCTAGCTATGGAAATATATATAGAAATATTTCAAATACTTACAAAGAAATAACTAAGTCTATAAATTTATATCCATCATCCCATTTTTATTCTTTGGGTTATGTACAATAAACTCAAATTCACACTCAAATGGTCATGATTGGGGGTACCCATTCAGGTAATGTTTCACACACCATTCTTAATTTCATCTTCCTCTTTTTTCTAGAAATTTTCTTATGTGGATCCTATTAGTAAATCAATTCCACGTGAACACACCTATTGACTTATATATATATTTAATGGATTATTTCTTATAATCATACAAACCTTAAAAAATATATCAATTTTATCATGTTTTCCTTGATGAAATTGCTAACTTTAGTTCATTCTTAAAAATTATCTTATTTTTTTATTGATTTAAACACCCACATGTTCTTAAATATTCATTATTTTATAGATTTTTATAATTTTATAAATTTATAATATAATTATTCATTATAAGATGACCAAGGTTCATCTATTTACTATATAAATCCTTCTCAAAATTAACAATCTAATTTGAAATGTCATGATAGCATGACCAACCACCATATCATTATTAGTTATTTTATATGAAATAATTGCCTCAATATTTAATAGATCAATCATTAAAACCTATATATAAAATAAATATCCTTGAAAAAACATTTAAAATTACCAAAAAATATACTTAGAAAATTTATATATAACTTATATAGTCCAAGAATCATCAAGATAGTCCTCAAATGCTAGCTTGATCAACTCGCATCCTTGAGTGCACTAGTCTATGATCAATAAACACCACCAAAAACTAATCCATAATTTCACATAACATGGATATCATCAATACCATGAATATTATTTGTGTATTTATATCTCTAAAGGGATTTAACACGTACATAAAATTTCCATGTTGACGCTAGAAAGTGTCCATATTAATGTCTTCCTCCTTCACCCATATTTGATGATACCCTAATCGTAGATCAATC
This sequence comes from Viscum album, assembly GCA_963277665.1. Classification (NCBI taxonomy): domain Eukaryota; kingdom Viridiplantae; phylum Streptophyta; class Magnoliopsida; order Santalales; family Viscaceae; genus Viscum; species Viscum album. The sequence continues at coordinate 628,759,187 of OY728163.1, read as the reverse complement.
TTCAAGAAATAGATATCTCCATTCAACTGATAAAATATTTTTTAAATTCTCAAGAGTGGATAGATTTTTTTTTCTATAACATGGTTTAACTACTAATAATACACATAAAGTCATCAGTTAACATCTTCCTTCTTCACAAAAAATTATTAGACCCCCCTAGAAGAAACAGTAGGTCAGTTTAATCCCTTCCAAAATATATCATCAATTTAAATCATAAAATTTCAGAAAAACTAAGGCTCAATCCTATAAGGAAACATTGAAATATGAGAAACATTTTGTTTCAACTTTATCTAAAACATTATCTCACATTTAGGGGTTGGTGACACAACCACTTTGGGAGACACATTAAAAAGCTCTTCTACAACTCTTAGAAACTCTTATACCTTTTTTTAAATCATCACCAACCCTTAAAAGTGTAATGAAATAACTTTTAAGAATATATGTTCAACAAATTGATCCTTATCACCAATGAGAATCACATGTTCACCTTTTTCACTGGTTAAGGAAACCCATATCCAGTGGTAATTGATACTGTTATGCACAGAGTATAACCAATCAATACTGGAGATGAAATTATATGGTTATATTTGAAATAATAAAAACCCATTGACAATTCAATTACACCCTATTTTTATCTCACACTCCTAACACACCTCTATTAATCAAGACTAATTCACATGTAATGTAAATAAAACCAATGGTCAAAAAATGTTAGAATCCAAGGTGTTGGATTTTTTTTCAACACATATTGATTATTGGTGATTGATTTATTATCAGCACATATTTTTGTTGGCATTGGAGTTATTAGAATATAGGCATTTAAGTATGTTTAAGGTATAGATTTTGTGAAAGATGGTTGAAGAAGGAGTCTGTTATTATGAAATTTATAATATTATGAAATTCATGGGGATTCAAAATTTCAATATTTATTCTAGAAGAGAATTTATTCCATAAGAAGATCTAACATTTGTCTAAAAACAAAATACCATTGTTCTAGAGATTCAATAAAGATCTCTAAGATTTCTAAAAGCAGTATTACAGAAGATGATAAAGAGATATGTTCCAAAGTAAAATAAGGTAGAGTCTCCACAGACATTTTTAGAGAAGATTTTGAAAGTTATCAGAAGAAGCCATAGTATAAGAACAAGTATCACACCATGAGTAAATTTCTCCAAGAAATTAAAAAGTCATGAAGCTCCATGTATATGTAAGATCTTGAAAACCAATATGTAAAAAATTAAAAAAAGTGGTAGAATCAAAAAAGTACTAAAGCCTCACAACGATATGTAATATATTTGACTAGGGTACATAAGATATTATGGAAGATGTGAAATTAAAAAATTCATGAAACATCCAACATGATATGTAATGGTAACTATGGTGTTGAGTAGCCTGAGTCAAAAAAATGGTAAAATTCTATATATAATATTAATCTAGGACGTTGTGTACAAGTTACTAAAAGTTATAGTCATTAAAATATGTAAAGGTGTTAAACAACATTATGATATGTAAAGGTAACTAGAGCATTATGTAAAAGTAGCTTGGCTAAAATTTAAGAGTTTTCCGTATAATAAAATATAAAAGTGTTGAATTTCAATGGAATATATAATATTAAATTAAAGGTACATATAATAGTAACTTGGATTATGAATTATGATATACATTGTATTATAATATATGATTGATAATGTACCTAGTCATGAATGTTATCATGTCATGGGGAGAATGGGCATGTCATAAGTTTTAGTTGAGGTTTAGTAGTTCTTACAATTCCTAGGTGTTCACACAGTGGGAGATGATCATTACACAATAGGTTTATGGAATAGTAAGATTCTATGTATCATGCTATGATATTCATAGTATAAGATATTGTACAGATATCATGGATCTAGTTATTGGATAGGAAGCACATCAAGGAGAAGGATATCACACTATTATCGAGACGAAAAAGTATAATTACATGCCAAAATACATGGATTAACATAATGGTTATTTAGTTTTGGAATATCTAATAGATTTTATTATAATTTAATATTAGAGAAAACCATGTTTTATCAGATAGAATGAATAATGAAGTTCATAAGGAGTTGGAGAAGGAAATAATGTACTAATTTTTGGATGTTTCCATATTCAAGTATAAAAAATATCTCACGTTATTATTATTTTGATTATAAATAATAGAAGAAGAAATGTAAATTTATATGAGAGGAGATAAACATATTGACATATCCAGTACTACAGATGAATAATAACATAGAGAATATTGATTAAATCATTGTAACTTCTTAAATATCTTTCAAAATAATTAACGTGGGGATACTATGATGACTCATGGAAGGTGATTCTATTATTATAGAGATGTTAAAGTATGTATATGAAGGAGAAACATGTGGCTATCAGGGAGAACCAATCTACAAATGGTGCATCAATAACAATAGTGATATTTTTTGGTATTGGATTGTATAACAAATTTTTTTCCTTTTTGGGGTTGTGAAAAAAAAATAGGAGTGAAGGAGTGACCTTTTGAAGATAGTGTACCATCTCAAAAACTTGTAAATAAGAGTGACCCTAGTCTTGAAGTGGGATCACCTAAACATATCACCAAACATATAGTTTTCTGGAATTTTTTACATTGGCACATTATTTTTGTTTGATCCTTGGATTATTCCAGTGTAGGTAAACCAACTAAAATTATTATGTCTTGTTTGTATGGTTTATTTATATTCTACAGGACATAAATGTTTTATTTTGTTTTAATTGATCATTGAATAGTATTGATTAAGGTGAAGATAAGCGTCATAGCAATAGAATAATCATTGAAATTAGAGCTTAGGTGTGACCCTAATAACTATAAATAAAAGATTTGTTAGGGTGGTGAGAGTTTGAGGAGTAAGTTATTGATATTGGTAGTAGTTTAATACCCAGATTCACCCACCCACCTTCCACCTAGGGTATCTCTCACTAATGACCCTTGTAGGCCAAATAAGTTGTATCAGAGTGTAATTTATTTTTATTCAATTTTTATATATTGATCTGATTTTTTCATAGAGTTATATTTTTGTCTATACTTATAATATTTTTGTGACATGAATTCAATTATGAAGCCTCTTATTTTTAGTGGCAGTAATTTTTAGGGATGTGAAAATGAGGTGAATTGATTTTTTACAGGCTTGTGGGGAAGATGTGATGGAATGTATCCAATCATATGGTGATCTAATAAATCATAACGAATGATTTCATGACTCGAATACATATAAAATTATAAATAGAGGTATCTAAAATTAGGTATTCATGAAAACAATTTATTCTTATAGTTATTTTGATAGTTGGTTTCTATTGGAAAAGATATATATATATATAATTATAAAAATATGAATATTTTAGGAGCTACATAAATTGATTAATGTATGCCTATTTTTGATGATAAACTAGTGAAAAAATCATGATAAGGTCATTTATGTCAAGATACCAAAAGAGAAGTGATAATAAGAAGACACAAAAAACACCCATTAAGGTAAGTGGGATTGATATGAGTGTCAGATTTGTATCTGGTAATGTTTTGGAAGATACTTGAAAATTTGGAAATTCAAATTCCCCCAGAAAGAATGATGACGATGATGATTCAATGGTTGAAGTGCCAATAAATTCTACTCATCAATAGGAATAATGTTCATGTAGTGATCAAGATAATATCCAATCCATATATTAGATGGTGGATAAACAATGAATCATTTTTCAAGTGTATTTTGAATTAATAAAAGATATTTCCATGGGGAATAAAAGGATAAAGAGGGTATAAGTGGCCTTGAATGGATACATCATTAGAATGGTTAAAAAATGAAATTACAAAGCGATATAATTTTATATATTTCACACAAAGTGGTTAATAAAATGGTCATTGAAAAGGATATGAAATCAAGAATTATCCCTCTCCAAACACAACATGAAGAGAGGATAAAATATATAAAGAAATTTGTATCAAGGTTAAAGGAGATAGCTACCCAATTAAATCAAAAGGATAATAATATGAATGAGATCAAGGAATGGTTGAAAACCACTAATGAAAATTAGAATATTTGTCCCATGAAAACATCAATAAGTGGATTCCATGATTATAGAAATATGGATTCAGTGGGTAAGTGGAGTATTCTTATCAAATATAGAATTAAAGGATCTCAAATCAAGACATCCATTAATTGATATTATTTTGGAATCATGATGTATACCAGGAGTGTGTTTCAAGAATATAAAGGGATCAAAGTAGAAATAAAGGATGTTGCAATAACATCTCAACTAAGGAACGACTATAAGAGGCATATTTTATTGGTAAATGTTTAATTTGTGTTAATCATAGTTATATGGCTATAAATTTCATCATAAAATGAGATAAAGTGATTATAAATAAATCTTTTATTCATATAGAAAATTGTAAAAAGGTTTGCATCAATAGAAAATATGATTTGATAGAGAATTTATTTACTGTATTAGAGGAAATAAATTATGGAGCACAATTAAGGGTGTATAAAGTTCCCATAATAGTTTACTCAAACTAGGCCCCTTGGAAGGAATGGAAAAAAGGAAGTTCATTAATCTATGAGAAATATGGTGGATCATGTAAATAAATTTCCACCAAGGATGAAAAAACCCATGGTGGATCTCATGGATATTAAGGAGAAAAAACATTAATCATACCTAAGTGGTCTCAAAAATACCACTATAAGGATAGAGATGATTATTGATGGTAGATCCCTCTTATAAATGGGTAATCATGATTAAATATGTCAGAATAAGGCATCAAATGAAGAAATATATAAAAGTTTTATTAGTCTCAAAAAAGAGGTGGATCCCTGGCCATTAATAGAGACTAAATAAAACAAATAAAATGATGTTTTTTAGTAGTATCACTCAAAGTAGAACCACTAATAAGTATTAGAAGAAAATTAGAAGCAAATATTTGGTTCAATATAAACAACCACATTCATCAACTTGAGAAAATAGGAATCTCTTCATTTAAATCTTATAACTATTATTGAAGTGTTATGTGTTTTAGGGGATATATGATCCTTGGAGAGATTAAATTGAAAAATTGAAGTGGTATTATGACATGCTCTGAAGATCCAATTAATTTTTGAGTAGTACAATTATTGAATATTAAATTGAATGTACATGAGTAAGGCATCAAAGAATTCAAAATTGGTATCATGTTCTAATTTATGTGTTGGAATAAATATTTTAGATTATCCATTGGAATCAGACCTTGAAAATATAAGAGTACATGTTGATATAGAATTAACAATAAAAATAAATTAATGATTTTTTTATTTTTATCTAATAAGTGGGATAAAAATTAATTTTATTATTTTGATCTAACATCTGGTATCATCTAATTTTTTTTTAATTAAAATATACCATATATGTATGACTCTCATGTTTAATACTAACTTTATAATCTTTCATGGAACTAAAAAAGTTAGGATGAGTATTATTATGAATATCTAAAATGTGGGGTCCCCATAAACCAAAGAAATACATTCAGTGGAACATTGAAGAAATATTATTTAGAAATTTTTATCTAATTAGTTTCTATAGATGATCTTTAATTTTGAAGTACAAGGAAGTTCCCATGAAAAAAATTAATTTTTTTACTTCTTGAAACCTATAGAAGTAGGTGATGTGAAATAGACAGCAGTGGTGTTATGACTTAATTTGTTATTTCCTACACCAATTTTTGAATCGATTAGTTTAGAGGAATTATTTATGGATCATTATTTATTGGTAAGTATAGAAACCTAACGCTCAAACACATGTTATTACATGATTTTTAATATAAAATTTAATAAACACAACCCAAAAATATAGATTCCAATTTTCTTTGAGAAATTAGATATATAATAAATCAACTTAACAATAAACTAATACATATTTATTTTAATATTAATAATATTCTAATAAGTCCATTTATTAATTTATTATTTTAGAGGATACCCTGGAGGATATATAAAGAAAATAGTGATCCATAAATCCTAGTAAGTTAATGAAAATAATAATAAATTAAAACATATGATTCAAGTTGCATAACATGATATCATAGAAAAGGAAGATCATATATAATCACATGGAATAATGGAATAAAAGATATGGTATCATAAGATCATGGAATTATAATAATGTATTAATAATTTAAAACATGACATCATCATAATTAGTCAATACTCATTGCTAATAAACATAACATAGCATGATCGGATTATTGCTCATGCACCAGACATGGTATCTAATGATATTAAAACATTACCCAATGCATTGAGGGATTCATAATTCTAGTAACAACCATCACCTCATAATATGTACTCTAATATGTGTGTTATATATGAAAAATAAATAATATATAAAACATAATCATGAGAAAATATTTTGATAAAAAATGGGTTACAAAATCATGTCTCAAAGCATAACCAAATGATATAATAAAAACACCCAAGAGAATAAGAGAATAAATATTTATTCACATTCATGTTTTAAAAAATAATAATAGGTCATAAATATAGAGTTAAATTGAAGAAAATTTCTTATGAAAGTAGTAGAAAATTATGTATTGAAAGGAACCTCTTAAGAAATATTTTACGAATGAGTAAACGACCTTGAAATAAGGTAAGCGAATAATGTTTTTATTAAAACTAAAAATGAACCAAAATAATTTTTCATAATATAATGATTTTTTTTAAATCATATAATATTAAATAATTTAATGGTGTGAAAAATTAAATGAAATTTGAAATAAATAAATTCCCTTTAATTGGGTTTTCTTAAAAGAAGGAATTTAGAAGGGAACCTAAAGAACCTGTATATCCCTAGAAAAGATATGGATTAAAATTAGGTATATATAGGCGTAAAATATATACATAATGTAGAATAAAAAAAATTAAATGCTAGAAATAGATAAAGAGAGGTAAATATAGGGAAAGAATAACATAAAATAAAATAGGGTGGTTTGGGAGTTCCTTTACCTCAGTTCCCATCTTTCTTTATATGTGTGTCTCACCTATTTGATAAGGAAATTAAATTTATTAAAATATAAATTTAGAAAATATTACATGTATATTTCATTTTTAATTATTATTTATGTTTTTTAATAATAATTTCATTAATAAATTATATTTATTCTCACCATACCAAGGATGTTATTTCTAAATTCAAAGGATGCACAGATATATCAGTAATGAATAAAAGGGTTATAAATATCAAATAGACTTAAATATTAATCATTCTTTATATATTATGAATGTTTTATTTTTATGTTTGGTTAATTTAAGTGGTTTTTTTACCACGGTGAACTTAATTGGTTTTATTTGATCATTATGCTTATTTATCCATTAAATAATATGAAAAAATATAATTAACTTAATAATATCATATATAGCCATAAAATAATTATTACAACTATCAATGAAGGTGGTAATCAAAAGGTAAATATGTATTCTAGGTAGACATTGAACCAACCATAATATAGATTATGCCTTTATTTTAGAATAAAGGTGAGGAAGTTATATAATGAATAATACATTAATATAATAAAATTTGTATGTACTTGTGATAAATATATATCAATATATTAAAACGTTTATAATATATTTGGAGGAGTTTTAAGAAGAAAATAAGTTTTAAGAGCTTAATTTAGATAATTTTCTTTTCCTTTGGATGTATTCCTTTGATAAACTACTTCGGATAAGAGAATGTTTTTTACGATATTGGAACCTTCAGAATGTGGATAAGAGATTTGGGAAGGTATTCTTTAGATTTTGAGTAAGGAATAGTATTTTAAAATGGAATAAAAATTTATGAAGAATGGTGGTATTTATAAGGGGAGGAGAGGGGTGTTATAGAATAATATATTATGTCTTAAAATAGTGATCTCACTTGTGATTAAATAGTTGGATCTTGCAATATTATAGTAAATTGGATATTAAAATAATCATATAAGTACTAAAAACCCCACAAATTCATTCATACACATTATTACAAAATATGATACACATAAGGTATTTTAATACTCACCATTTTTTTCAAGATTTATGAAAAATAAAAAAACTTCACCTTGACCAAATTTCAATGTGATGGTTCCAAAAATAACATCCATTTTGTCCAAATAATTTTCTAAATATGAGAAATTTAATTTTTAACTTAAATCCTTATTTATTAAAAAATTACTAATTTTTATAACCCTATCAAATTTATGACCATTATAAAGATTTTATAATTACATAAAATTATTTTTCTATTTATATATGAATAAATTTTTTAAACCCATTTTTTTAATAGAATTTTATTTAAATTTTTTATTTATCATAAAAATTTATTTTACTGAAAATAAAACATATATGTTTTCCAAACGTACAATGATGGTTTCTATTTGTTATATATTTATTATATCATATTTAATAATATTATTTAATTATATTATGATATAAATTCATTATTTTTTTATTTCATAAGATACCCAAATATTGTTTGACTAATCAAACAATCAGTTTATTATTCTGATAGTCAGGTTAATATTCCAAACCGCCATGTTATAATTCCAATGGTTGTATTTTCAATAGTCATAATGTTTTTATAATATTTATAAATACCACTTATTTCCTTTATTCATCATTCACTAAATTTACTCTCAAGGTTATATACTTCATTTTTAAAAAATTCAATTACATTACTAATGTTTTTTTCTTTTTTATAGTGATGTTCACAAGTGCGATTATTCTAGGAGACCAGAATGATTCAAGTTTTTCTATTCTAGTTTTTTTTATTATTGTACCATTGTACTATTTTTTATTTTTTTGGAATATTTATTCCATAAATTTATTTTTATAATTATTATAATAATGTTTTTTAGTTTTTTATTATGAGATGCATGTATTTTATACTATATTACTAAATATGAAATTTATTTAAAAGACAAATTATAGTTATAAAACTCCATATAGTTACATTATTACCCCAGTCAGAAATTTCATCCTAGAAATTAATTTTCACACTATAAGATGAAAATATATTAGGGTTCTTCTATTTAATCTCTTCCTCAGGTTCCCATATTTCCTCTTCATACTTATGTTTTCTCTTAAGTAATTTGACAAGGTGTGGTGTCTTGTTGCATATAACATTATGTCTATGCTCTGGGGTCATCTTTATTATCTCTTCATAAGAGAGGTCAATCCATAAATATAATACCTTTAGAATTAGTTTATGTGGGGGATAGAGTATATAGTTCCTCAATAGGAATACATGGAATATTTCATGAACTTGGGACTGGTTTTGTGGCAGTGTTACTCGATAGGCCATAGCTCTGGTTTGATTAAGAATATCAAAAGGGATAAACTTTGCTTTATGTTATTCTAAAACCCTATTGACTCTATTCTATAGGGATATGAAAATGAACACTTTATATTCAATTTTTAAATATAGGTCTTATAAATAATTGACATCATAACACTTTTTTAAACTATTTACTACTCTAATGATTTATTGAATGGCTAAGAACCTCTCATTAATTTATTTGAATATGTTTGTTTATGAATAGATTATTTTATCTAACATAATCCTAACATGTTGGATTTTAAATTTATTCTCATAAAGGGATTCATAAGTAACTATTTTAATTATTATTGCTTGTTATTGTAGTATGAAAACTCAACCATGTAACTATGTTGATCACATCCACCGTTAAAGTCTATAGGGAAAGATCTTATAATATACTCAAGTTTTTTGATACTCCTTTTATTTTACACACCATATTGGGAATGATAGGTCATACTAAATTTCAACTCTGTGTTTAAAGAATATTTAATAATTTTCAATAATTTTTAGATGAACCAAAAATTTCAGTCAAATATAATTGATAGTGGTGTTTCATATAGCCCTACCACTTATATAATGTGTATCTTTGAAAGTATATCAACTGATAATTCCTTTCAAATAGTGATTAAGTGGCTATTATTTGTAATATGGTTCACTAAAACCCATATGGAATTATTTCCTTTAAATGTATTTGGAAGACCCATGATATAAAAAATATCCATTTTTTTATTTAAAAATATCAAACTTTACATTGTCCCAATAGTGATTAAGTGAATGGTTTTTTGTTCTTCCATAAATTTTTGGAATACCAAGGACATTGATGTATATTCAAAAATATTTGTCTTTATATTGTACCAATTGTAGTGCTCTCAAAAATATGTATACATATTTATGTTAGATGGATGGATAAATAAAGTTGAGTTATGAGCATTATTAAATAGCTTCTTCTTCATCAAAAGCTCTGATGGAATGCATAACTATTTCTAAAATAACAAAACTCCTTTATCAATTATAAATTATAAATATTTTCAATTCCCTATAATATCCACAATCTATAGTATCTTAATATCTTCCCTTTCTTCTTTCATAATCTTCTATGGAATGTGTGGTTGAGAAATCATTTGTGCAAGGTAGTATATTATTTATTATTTTTTGATTACAATTCTTATACTTTTAATATCTAAGAATGTTGTATCCTTATACATCATCATCATAGATAAGGTTCTAGAATATTTTATACTTACCTTATTCATATTTTCTATCTCTTAACGGATTGGTAAATCATAGTTCTTATTTAGCTATAGACACCTTAATTGCCATATATTTATCTTCTTTAATGTGAATATATACTTTAATCTCTTATTATTTGTTTATATGTAATATTTCTATCTGTAGATATAGTTACTCCAAATATTAGATGAAAATATGACTAAAAACAACTCAAAATCATGAATTTGATAATTTTTCTCATGAACCATCAACTATCCTAAGTCATAATCTATCACTTTATCATTTTTATTGAGTATACAACCTAACTCATTCTTTGATGAGTCGTTGAATATCATAAAAAATTCCCCATTTGAGGGTACTTTGAGTTTAAGTTTATTGATTGGTCTCATCTTAATATCATTTAGGATCTCTTATATTTTATCAACTCAAAAAAGCTTTACTCCCTTTTGATTTATCTTAGTTAGTGGGTTTTCCAATCATGATAATTTCCTCACAAATTATCGATAGTACCTAGATAATATGATGGAATTATATATCTATATTAAAGATGAAATTCTAGGACATTATTCAATCACCTTTTTCTTTTAAGCAACAATAAATATACCCTTTATTGTGACAACATGTCCCAATAATTTCTCTTTCTCTATCCAAAAGTAAAATTTATTGTGTTTGTATGTTACTTCTCCTTTCAAAAATTATTTATCGCAATACTCAAATTCTCCTTATATTCCAAAATTATTTTTGATTATGTGAGGATATCATCTATAAATACTACCAAAAATTATTTATGGTAATATCTGATAAATCTATTCATTGAGTCCATGAAAATTTCTGGATAATTTTTAAGTCTGAATGGAACCACTATAAACTCATAGTTTCCATACCTTTTCTAAAATAAAGTCTTGGTAATATCATTCTTCTTCACCTTAAACTAATTATATATTGAATAATAATCCTTATAAATTTGTTGGGGTTCACAGTTTTTATCAAATAATTCATCATTATATGGTAGTTGATACTTGTTATTTATTATGATTTTATTTAGTTTACAATAATCAATGAAAATTTGAAATAACTTTTCCTTGTTCTTGATAAATAGGACTACCACACCCAATGGTGAAGCACTTGGGAATATGAAACTCTTTTTTAGATTATCTTAAAGTTTTTTATTTAGTTCATCCAATTAAATTGGTGTTATTATATAGGGAATTAGGTATATTTTTAGATCATTGATTATAAGTTCTATTAATAACTCAACCTCATGGTTATGAGGAAGACTAAGAATTTTTTTAAGGAATACATCTATATATTCCCTCATAATGGTAATGTATTCAAGGATAGCCTCTCCTTTATTTCAATCATTTGATACATATAAACTTACTCATATGGTAACAATATCCATGATTAATAAATATTTTCCAAATGAAATTCATCATTCTCCTTAAAACTGTATAAAATTGGAGAATTATTTAGGATAAGGAAATTGATTTCCATATCCCATATGTTAATATTGAATCTATATAAATATGGATAATCCATTCCTATTATGACATAAAATTACAATAAAGTGACTATAAAATGGTATAAGAGATTATTAACAAAAATATTTATTGGGGAAGTGTTATATGATTAAGATGTGATAATTACAAAACTTTTTGTTTTCACTGATAACATAACCTCCATTCCTTGAGGTGGTGTTTGAATATTTTTATCAAATTTTCATGACATTATAGGATACATAGAACTATAATTATATAACACATTTGAATTTCATTTATGGATAATAATAACGTCTTTCCCAATTTCATTATGGATCAAATAATATATAAAACTGTAATAATGTTAGTGATGAGAAAACACAAGTTATAATCATATAAAAATAAAACTATAAACTTGGAAATAATCACTCATAAATGACATGTATATCCTAACTTATGAATTTATATGTTTCAATATTGGTTATTCATGTTTTATTTCTTATTATATTTTCTAACCTAATTAAAAATATAACTATACCTTTATCTAATATAGACTATATAAACTCAAGTCTCATATATGTATTATTATATGATTTTTAATAAAAAAAATAAAAACACTCAAATCATTAATATAGAGTTCAGTGTCTTTAGGATATTATATACCTAACATAGGATTAATAACAAAATAATTCATATTTATTTTGTACTCAATAATGTAATCATAAGTCCCTATATTATTTTATTACTGGAAAGTATTCCCTAGGAAAATATATTAAGAAATGGGTGGGCCATAATGCCCACTAAGAGAATAAACATTATAATGAAGTAAAACATATGATTCAGGAGGACTAACATATTGTCATAGAAGAGGAGGAAAAATTTAATCACATGAAAGAATGGAATAATTGATATGATATTTTAGGATCATGTCATCATAATAATGTTTCAAAAACATAAAACATTACATCATAAGCATAAGTCAAGGCTCACTTCCAAGACAACATAATTTAGTGTGTTAATTTTATTACCCATGCATCATACATGGTATATAATGAGATGAGAAAGTTACCCAATAAATTTGGGGATTTATAATTATAGGACTACCCATAACATCATAATTTGTTCATGTATAATTGTTCAACATAAGTAAAATAAATCACATATAAAGCATAATCATGAGAAAACTAATGAGAAGTAAATGGGTTAGATAATCATATCTCAAAGCATAACCAAATGATATATCATAAATATTACAATGATAAGAAGAAATTAAATATTTATGTAAGTTAATATTTTTAAAAATAATCACATGTCATAAGTATTAATTTCAAGTGAGTAAAATGTCATAATAAAAGATTGTAATGTAGGTATAGAAAGGAACCTATAAAGTGAAGTTTTAAGAATGGGTAAAAAATATTTAAAAAAGGTAAGTTCATGGTGTCTTTATTAAAAATATAAATAAAATTGAATATTTTAATATAAAATAATGAGTGTTTTTAGAAATCATATAATATTAAAAATTTCTATTTAGAGTTATATGAAATAAAATAAGAAATGGAGAACTTACCTTTAATCGAGTCTTCTTAATTAAAGGAATTGTGAAGGAAACTTGGGAAACATAAATATAATAAGAATGAAATAAAATATAAAGTAGTTATATTGGTAAGGATCGTATATTCATAATATATTATAAATACTTGTGAATAATATAGATAGAGAGATACAATGGTAGAGAGAGAAATCATAACCCAAAATAAAATAAAGTGGTTTAGTAGTTCCCATACCTCAGGTACCGACTCACTTCGTACGTTCATGTCACCACTAAAATAATAAAATTATATTTATTAAAAAATACATTCAAAACTATTTTCATATATATTTAATTTTTTATTATTCATTTATATTTTTAAATAATCATTTTATTAATACATTATGTTTATTCTCAATATCCCAAGGATGTTCGGTTCATGGTTCCAAGGACACACCAGTTAATTAGTAATTATGAGATTTATTTTCAAATGAGACTATAAATATATAAGTGTAATTATATGGAGTTTATGTATTTATATACATTTAAAGATTTATAAATATCAATTAGTATTCAAAAAAATTCATTGTCCATGGTGTATAAATGTTATAGTTTAATGGTTAGTTCATTAGGTTGTTTTTTTCTTATCATGTTGAACTTGATTGGTTTATTTAACATGTATGCTTATTTACCTATTAAAAATATGAAAAAAAATAGAATAATAATTTAATTTAATATTTAAATATAAAATTATTATTATAACCATCCATGAAGACATTGATGAAAATGAAAATATTTCATCCATGGAAGCAGTGAACTAATCATAATTTTGGAGACATATTCATTTTAGAATAAATTAGAGGAATCTAATGGTCATTCCACTAATATAATAACATTTAAATATATTTATGATAATTATTCAATTATATTATGATGGTTACAATATATTTGGAGGATATATAAAATGAAAATAACTCAAAACAACTCAGTTTAGGTAGTCACCTCTTCCTTTGGATGACCTCCTTTGATACACAACTTGGGATAAGAAAACGTTCTTCTGAAAATAACAAAACCTATAAAATGTCTACAAGAGTATAGGGGGTATTTTGGTTTAGTTTTGGCATGAAAATATGATTTGGAGGTGTATATAAATGGGTGGAGAAGGGTGGTATTTATATAGAAAGAATAGTGCTATTTTAGAAAAAATATATTAGAATAAAATATTATATCTTCAAATAGTGATACATTGAGTAATTAAATGGTAATGGGATTATTATGTAATAGTAAATAGGACATTAAAATAATCATATGAATTCTAGAAACCTTATAAATTAATTCATGCACACAATTACAAAATATGTTACTTATAGGATATTTTATTATTCACCTCCGTATTTTACTATTTATAAAAAATATTAAAACTTCACCCTAACCAAATTACAATGTGATGATTAAAAAAATAAAATATATTTTATTAAACTAACTTTGTAAAAATGAGAAATTTAATTTTAAAATAAAATAATGCATTATTTAAAAGACTACTTTTTATAACCCGGTCACATTTTTAACCCTTAGAAAAATTAATTTTGGTTGAATAAAAAAAATTATTATTTATATTCAAATAGCCATTTTTGTTTAAAACCATATTATAAAAATAAAATTTTATCATAAATTTTTAAATTTATCATAAAAATTTATTTTAATGAAAATAAGACAAATATATTTTCTGGAAAAACAGTTATGGTTTCTCTGTGTTAAATATTTATTTTAGAATATTTAACACTTTTATTTAATTATATTATGATAAAAATTCCTTATTGATTCATAAGATTCTAAAATATTATTTTCCTCATACAATATTTAGGCTACAATTTGAACTGTCATATTTCTGATGGTCATATAAGTTTTATAATTCCAATAAATACCTGATATTTTCTTAATTAATGATTCACTTCAATTCCTTTCAATGTTATATTATTCATTTTAAAAAATTAAAATTTCTAATGTTTTTCTTCTCTTTTAAATTTTTGTTCATGATTGTGACAATTCTAGAAGACCAAAATGATCTAAATTTTATTATTCTAATTATTTGATTTTATTTTATATTTATTATCTCATTATATTATTTTAAATTTTATTAGATATATTTTATCTCTAAATGTATTTTTATAAAATATTATAATAAATTGTTTTTGGTTTTTATCATGTGGTGCATTTAATTTATACTATATTCCTAAATACAACATTTATTCAGAATTAAAATTCTATATATAAAAGTCTGGGTCATTATAGTAATACCACTCACTAAATTTTTTTGATAATGTATCCATAACTAATGGAGCTTCAATATATTTAAATTCAAATTGGGAATTATGATTAATGAGTGGTTAACAAGTGAAGTTCAACTTATAAACTAAACAGACCTTGAAATCTATTGCAAAAGGGGTCATATTTCTCTAAATTTAATGCACAGAATATAATCATAAAGGTTAGAATATATATTAAAAATAACCATATTAAATTCCTGAAAAAAGTGAA
Source organism: Viscum album (assembly GCA_963277665.1). Classification (NCBI taxonomy): domain Eukaryota; kingdom Viridiplantae; phylum Streptophyta; class Magnoliopsida; order Santalales; family Viscaceae; genus Viscum; species Viscum album. The sequence continues at coordinate 628,743,062 of OY728163.1, read as the reverse complement.
TAATTCCATGTAATCAAATGTATTAATCCTTTTTAGAAACTCCTAGAATAATATTCATGATTGGTATCATTTTTTGATTTTATAATCCTTACCGGCGGTATCATGTGTTGACCCCCAAGAACCTTACAAGTGGTATCAAAGTTTTATACATTATTTTGTTTCACGTCAAAAAGATAGTGGGTGAATAATATTGAATATATATGATAATCCTTGTGTCTCTCAAGGTAAAATTTTTCCAAAGATTCTATATTTTCTATTTTTGGGATTGGTTTTTATTTTAATTTGATGTCAATGAGGGAGAAGACAACAGCATGTGTCTTATGAGTTATATGATTAGTGTCATGATATTCCTTTGATTTTAGATTTGTGAAAGTTTTTATAATAAATATAAAGGGGTATATTTTTAGTTTCCAATTGAGAATTGTTTATTGGTGTTGGATTTTATTTCAATACATATTTATTGACAGTGATGGAATTATTTTCAACACATGTTTTTGTTGGTTTAAGACATGTTAGAGGATGAGGATGTAAATTGTGTACAGGATATAGATTTAGTGAAATATGGTGGGATATGCGGTATATTGTTCTATAAGATATGATTTTTTAGAATTTATACTAGAAGAGGTTTTATTCTAAAATAGGAGCTGATTGTGGTCTAGAATTAAATCCCAATTTACCTAGAGAGTGAAAAAAGCTACCCAATAGGTCTAAAATTTGTATTTTGGAAGTGGTTAAAGAGATATGTTCTATAGGTACATAAGGTGAATTTTCTAGGAACATTTTTGGAGAAGGTTTAAAATTTTCATGAATAGAACACAATGAGACCATATAGATCATGTAGAGTGTTAAGTTCTTGGAGAAATGATGAAGGCATGAAGGTAAATAATTGAAAAAGTCTTAAAACATTCATTATGATACATGAGTATCAACATATTTATAAGGATACTAGGACAAAAATGATAAATTATTATATATATAAATAATATAGGATGATGCAAAAAGGTTAAAAAAAGTTAGAGTTTCCAAAATATAGAAAAGTGTTGAACTACATTGTGATACATAAAGGTAACCAGAAAAATATGAAGGGTTGTCCATATTAGAAAATTGAAAAGTGTTAAACTAAAATGGAATATGTAAGATTAGATCTGACACATACATAATATTAAATAGGATTATGGAATACTATATGTGGTTTATCATATGATATTTTTGATAATGTATCCAGTCATGAGTGTTTTCACAACATGAGGAAGATGTCCACACCATGAAGAGTGTTGGTTTGATTTCAGTGGTTTTCCCATTTAGAGGTGTTCACATCGTGGGAGAAGATCATGTTTTAACTATCTTTGAGAACATGAAGATTTAAAGTATCATGTCATGATATTTGAAGGATTTAAATATAATATATTTTATGAAATTAATAGATCTAGTTTTTGAATTGGAATCACACTATAGATAAGGATATCATCTTGTGATCAATATGAGGAAACAGAAGACTATGCCACAATTCATGGAATCATGTTGTGATCTAGGTATTGATAGAGTATCTAGAATATTCTGTAAGCATTTAATATTAATGTGAATTATATTTTATTGCATAGAATAAAGACCAAATTTTATGAGGAGTTAAATAATTAAATCATGCTGGTATTTTTTAGAGTTTCATTATTCAAGTAAAGAAAGTATTTTATAATATTATTCTATGATTATAAATAACATAAGAATAAAAGAAAAGTTTTACTAGAGGGACTAAATATAATGAAATGTTTAATACTAATGAATAATAATAAGATATAAAATATTAAAAAATTATTATAACTTGTTAAAGATCTTTCTAAATAAGAAATGCGGACTCATGGAATGTGGTGCTACAATTATGGTAGTGTTCAGGTAATCTATGTGAATGAGTATCACATATAAATCAATAATAACCTATGTAACCCCCTCATTTTGACCTAATTCACTATTTTATAATGTATTATTGATGTTATATAATGTTAGGGTTAAATTTAAAGATGTTTTTTTGAAATAATTTAGCATATAAGTTGGAATCTAGATGCAGGACTTGGTTTATGTGATAAATGGTTATTCATGATGTGAATTTTTTCCAGTTAGATGTTAAGAATTTCAATCATGGTTTGAATGGTTATATTTTTTAAAATATTCATGATATGAAATGATATTCATTGCATGAATGGTTTTTCAAATTTTAAAGCTGAGGTGATCTGAATTTCATCACATGTGACATCTCAAATTCACAACATGAATCTTTATATAACACTATGAATCTAGTCAGGTCCATACTATTTTAATAATTCCATCACATGTAAATAATTATTTCTTCTCATTATATTACCTTGAACCTAGATCTCTATCTAGGATTTTTTAGAGGTTATAAATTATTTGAAGACTTATTTAATTGGATTTTTAAAGGTATAGGCGTATAAACTCAAATTTTTCTATATCATTATAAGAGTTTTTTAAATTGAAACCATTATGAGGTAGGTGGATTCTCTTTTCTCTCAACACATTCTGGAACTTTATGCATTAGTTCTTGTTAAATAGTTTTCCTATATTTTCAATGAAACTTTATAATTTTTCATTATTAGAAACCCCTTAAATTTATGAATTCTAAACATTAGATTTGGAGTGGTTTCAAAAAAATTACTTTTTGTTATATGGTTTTAAATTTTGGTTTGGGTTTAATACATATAATATGTTTGATTAAATATTTAGAAATATTAATGGATTTAAATAAATGAATGGGTGTGGAGCCATAGAATTCACATGGAATAGTATGAATTCATATTACATTAGAGGATGCCTTTTTTCTCAAAAAAGGGGTTGGTTACATTAGGGTAACTTATATTCATGGCCAAGTAATGATTTCATGCATAGGACAATATTTTACACAAGGTTTATGACTACTCCTAGTTGGATGCATGCATGTGTGTGTGTGTGTGTTTGTGTCATTGGGGAATAGGTATTATACAATGATGGAAAGGAGAAATTATTTATACTATTTAAATTTAATTGATTTGAATTGGTAAAATCCATTTAAATTTTATATTAGTTATTTAATTTATATTTTGAACTATGTTCTTATTTATTCTTTTCCCAGTGGCATATGTGGGATGTTTTTGATGGATTTCCTACTGAGTATGATTACTTACCCCATGAATATGCACTTTGGTGAATATTAAGAAACTATTTTCCATGATATTATAAAGGGAAATATTTTTTGTTTTTTATTATGGTTCTTCTTGATGTATTTTTCTAGAGTTGAAGCATTAGATTTGGTTATGTATTTATAATCTGGAGCAATGGCAACTTGGTGCATGTGACCTGATTTATTTTGGTGTATTTTATTATTGATTATTGTTTCTAGTGTTATTGTGATATTTTTGGTTATTGGTTTTTTTTAGTTTTATTATTTATATTTCATGCATCATATAGTATGTTTTGGATGTTTTATTGTTGTCTTGATAGGCTGTGTATGACTAAAAAAGACAAATAATCCTCATATTATTTATTAATCCTTTTGTATTTTTTTTTGGATATGGTGTATGGGGCATGTAACCTATGGTTAGTGGTTGATCATTATAATCTAATAGTTAGGTTTGAGATGTTACAAGAAATCTACACTCAGTTTATCAACAAAAATAGTCATATTGTTTTATATTCGATTGTATTCTATTGTTTTTTTATTCTTGGAGTAATGATAAAAAAGGAGAGGAGTGAGGTAGTGAACCTTTGGAGGTAATTATCCATCCTAAAACATTAAAATGGGGGTATACCCTAGTCTTAGAGTGTCGTATCCTAAACCCCCAACCAAAAAATGTGTTTAGCAAATTCTAGTGGATTAGCACATTATCATTTTAATATCCTTGTATTATCCCGATGTGGGTGAACCATGTAAAATTATTTTTTCTTCTCTTTATTATTTATTTATATTATAAAATCAATTAATTGGGTATTGTGGGTTATATAATCATTGAATAGTATTTATTAAGTAAAATATAATGGTAAAATAAATGGGTTCAACTTTGAAATAACTTAAGTGTGGCCCCATTAACTATGAGTTCAGGATCATTTAAAGTGGTGAGATTTTAAGGATTATGTTATATTGGAATGAGTTACATAACTTGATTCACCCCCTAGGTTAACTCTCACTAATGACCATTGTGGTCCTTATAAGGAAACTTTTCCACCTTAAGGAAACATTTGGTTAGAAGGAAATGTGGACTGAGAAATAAACACGGTGATGGATATCAATATAGGATGCTTTAGGTAAATCATAAGAAGGATTCCAATGAATTTTTATTTTAATCGTATAATGAAATTTGGATTCTATACAAAACTGGATGGAATCATTGGTTTTTTTGGGAATCGACTTTCACAAAAAAAAAATCTCCTCTTCATCTAATTTTTCTTTAACCCTCCCAATTAGTCTTCCTCTTTCATTCTTCATCACCAATATACAATCCCCATCTATAGTTATTTGTGCTCACTGAATATCCCCAAATTGGGTCTTCATTACTATTTCCCCTAACTATCAATCTTATATCATTTTTTCATTCCATTATTTCAATTATAGCTATGAAATATTCCCAAATATAAAATTGGGCATGAAAATTTAATGACAGGATATTATAGTAGGGGATACAATGGGAAGAAAGGAATCTGTAGTGATGGATTCCGTAAGGTGTTGTGGGGAGGGGGATATGGAAATGGGGTATGATTTAATGTGGATAAATGATATTTTATATTTCGATAGGGGATATGAGGAAGTTATGACATGGTATATTCAGCGAGGGTTGATGGGGTTATGTCATGTGGATTTGGAAAGGGGGATACAATATAGGGGTTGTGATGGAGATAAATAATGTTTAATTAGTTAGGGGATATGATAGAGGAGGAGGGATATTTTTAACCTTTAAAATATTTCATTTCCTCTTACTTTGTAAAATATCTCCCCATTCCAATTGGATTTTAAACATGATTTCCTTTATGTTTCCAAATTTTTTCCTCATTCTAATTCTAATTCATTTTACATCAAAATTCATTCCATCATAGCAAATGGGTCCTAATTCCCAAATCTTTATCCACTATAAGTATAATAAAAAAGTGAAAATATATTTTGTTGATTGATGTATAATCTAGGTAGAATATAAACATATGGCCCCTAAAATAATGTTTGGTTAACCTAGTATTGGAAACTCCATCATATACGGTTTTCTTCATTCTCCACCTCCACCTAATCACTCCTAATTCTCAACAAAACCTCATCCATTATCATCCCAAGGTTCCTGAGGGTGAGAATATCCCCCATCTATTATATACATACTCCATCCTACATTGTTATTCTAATATACTAATAACCTATATTTTTATATGGTTAAGGAGGAAAATAATATTGGGGTATAATATGAAAGTTTTAGGGTCCATCCACTGTTACACTATTGGATCAATGATAACTATTGAGAAATATCAGACCCATATACTATTGTTTTTCCTCACTCACCACAAATATATCAAGCAAAACCTATGTTCTTGATGGAATTATTTGAATTTTCATCATAGATAAATGTAATAAAGAGAGATAATGGATACTCCTCACAAATTAAAACTGTTATTTTACTTAAAAAAAACATACCAATATTTACAAACCCACTATATTTTATGTTTTTTTTATCTCCTTTATTATATGGTTTACTCAATTACCCTATCATTCATTATAACCTCAGTATAAGATGATATGAAAGATGGTTTGACCTATTGGTGAATCCATTAACATGAATATACCTATAAATTTCATAGTCTGAAATTCTTATTTAGTAGAATAATGGGAGAAAAACAAATGAGGTTCATGAACTTCAACCTAGTCTCTCATAGATGGTGATTAGTTCTTACCAATACACCACATTGAACATCAAAGATAAGAACTTAGTTTAGAAATGAATCATAAAATAGTACAAAGTAACATTATAAGAACCATGAATATCAATATTGAGAATCAACCATTATCATGTTACACCTCAAAATAAAGTGACCACCAAGAGAATCTAATACATTTCACATGCATGAATCAGTCCAAAAACAATCTCGACTACTTAAGAAATCATTCTATCTCCTGGTGAAAAATGGATACCTTATTCCATGAAAAACTCTATCATTAAAAATCATGTAAGGTCATCCTCCATGAACTATACTCATCATGATCGATTTGTCCATGAATAGCTTAATGTTTGTTTTATACCTCAGCATCATGAACTACATAAGGTAATCATCCACCAGTTATGACTAAAAGCATAAAACAAATTCTAGAGCCTAGTATATGAAATAATTTAAGTTTTCTCAATTAAATTAATTTTTACCCCACTGTGAATCTTTCCCAAATCAACAACATTCACAATCTAGGATAATTCATGTAAAACCTAGGTATATACCCCACAATTAGTATATCCTCACTTAAACATGTTCATTAGACCACCAAGGTCTTTATGATGGATCACAGTAACCCTCCTAATTCTTGACTAGTCCCCCAAAACTAAATAAAATGTTATTATTGAATAGAAGTATTATTATACCAAACCAATTTAATCATCTCTAGTTACAATACCAAGATCTATCTTAAAAAAATGTTAGATATAATACCACTCTGTCGCAAAATTAAACTTATATAACCCGTCTTGGGTTGGTAATGAAGTCAAGTGTGACCCCAAAATCCAAACTCTAATGGTCCATGGGTTGGTTACTAACATTGATGGTATATAAAATGAAATATTATAGGCATTACCCTCTTTAATCCTAGGAAAGAAAATAAAGAACTAATTAAAACCAACTTTTTTGTACCAAAACAAGTCGGTCCAGTGGGTTTTATGTGTTAGACAACTGATATGGTATGGGTTTGTCTTATATTTTCAAGCCCTATTTAAAAATGGGTTTGGATGGGTATACCAAAATGGACTCATATCCATGAATGCAAGATCATGTGGATATAGTAATGACCATAACATTATATTTTTAAATTTTTATTTTTTATTGTTTTAAATAACTGTTTCTTTAATTTTTTTTACAATTGTAGTTTTATATTATTAGACATGTGAAATAAACTACCTGCCTTTCCAAAAGTATACATTCACAATAATACATCTTAGTTTTTTTCCTTTTTTAAGTAAAGTTAAATTCTGTCAATAATTTTTTAAAGGTTGATTTCATGGAGGGGGTACTTATCTATCTATCCATGGGAATATAAGAAGAATAAATACATTTTTGTTGTTTTTTAATATTAGTTAAATTCTATAAATGCTCATATTGGTGTGGTAAAAAATATCTCAAACCTGTAAGAGGTTGGTTTTGAACCTACATGTAATGGTAACCCATTCTTGAGGCATTTTTAGTTCATCATATGTTTCACTTTGTTTGTCTTTGATTTAAAATATATATATAATATATATTTATAGTTATATAAAAAATAATAATAAATAGTCTGTTTAGTAGTCATGTCCTTCCCATATGAAAAATCAGTTTGTGATTTCCCATTTTTCTTGCTTAAAACCAAAACCAAAATAAAAATAAAACCTAATATCCAAAAAAATATATAAAATTGATGTATTATAATGTAGAACCATGGAATAATACATATTAAATAGAGAATACCATGATGTTTATAACTCCTAATAAAGTGGAAAAATATTCCTCCAACATCAACCAATCATATAGTCCTGAGGTAGTAAGTCTTAGCCTGATCTTCAAGGTCATCATGTAAATATATTAAAATTGGTATATAAAAGTGAGTTTAATCATGAAAGTATACTTATAAGGTTCATCCTCAAAAATAATCATGTCCATGTGGAAGAATCATACTAAATCTTTGTTGAATAGATAGTGAACCTGCCATGTTTCCCAATCAACGTCAATCTTGTAACCCATCACACTATAGGTACACATTATAAATGCACTTACAATATAAGTATAGTAAATCATAAAAAACATAAAAATAGAGGTAATCTATACTTAATTACCCATTAATATACACTTACACCCTAACATAATATTTTTTGAAACTCATATCCCTCCTTGTACCCATAAACCAAGTCAAAACACAACCATAACCTCATACCAATCCACATTATACAACAACCACAAACTACAACTATATAATAACATCCACAACTAAAAGGGATGGTATGATATGGGGAGTAGTCAATCATTTGTCCCCTGTAAAACCTAGATATAAAGCTATCACCTGGTTACCAAGACTCTATATACACATCGATTAAGATATCCTACTTGGATAATGGTTCATATAAATAGAAGTATATATAATGATGTATAATAGATCAAACATATTATCCAAAGTTTCATATCCTATTAAGTTTTCATCTAAAATCATCCCACCACCCATATCATCACCACCATACATCCATTTATTCCTCTAACCACACAAAATAACTATGTAAATTAACCACAAATTTTAGTTTTAAAAATTTACTACATCACTTATTCTAATTTGTATTGTATTACCTTTTAACACATATATTAATTTCTAAAATAGATAATTACTTTAAGATATTTATATATTAATTTGACTTATCAACACATATCGCATCCCATTACTATTTTTTAATGCATTCATTCCTTCATTCCATATCTTGGGACCTCTACTCCATCATTATACTTGTACCAACCTTGCTACATGACCATGTAAATGACACATTACCGCTTTTATATCACACTTCGACATGCCCAATTATACTAAATAACTATTGTAATTATATCTCAAAACAACATGTAAATAATAATGATTATGGAATATTCATTATAAGTTCTTCACAACTATCCTAAGATTAAATTTAATTTATATGATTAATCAATTTCAATAATACAATCAAATAATAAAATCATTATAATCTTATATCAAAAATAATAAAATAATGGGATTTAATGAATCGCCAACATCAAACTATTATTTTAATCATAACATCATCAAAGGATGAAACTCGATTCTCAAACACCCATGTTCTCATGAAGATCATCCAATTTATCTTGGATCCATTAACCTCGTATCAATTCCTAGTCACCATATTACACCAACTATTGTTCACATATCCTCAGGGTAGAAAAACAAGAGTAAAGAGGGAGAAGCAAGAATAATAATATCTTAACCTACATAGTTATACCTTATTAGAAAATGAACTCAAAAATCTACCAAGGAATGCCCAATAACCCAAATAATGCTCTATCAGTTTCCAAAATTCTTCAAGAATCAAGTATAATTAAATGAGATAAGAGAGGAAGATTTATCTCATGGCCTAACCACAATGGAACCTCTCATGGGCAGGAAATGAAGAAGAGAGTAGCCCTCAAAAACTAACACCAATAGGCAAAATGTTTTAGACTAACCCTGAGGGGTAAAAATTCATATATCGTAAGAATTACACTCATAAATCCTCTAAAAATAAGATCAAAACCAATAAAACCCATCTAATATAAAAGAAAAATAAATCCACATTACACGTAAATTCTATACATAACCAAATGTATCCAAAACAAAGTACCAAATATAACTACTAAAGAAATGACTCAAATATCAATTATTATCACCACAATATAGTATGATCTAGCTCGATCAGCAAATCCCTCTGATAATTCTGTGAAAAAAGATGGGTGTGTTTGTGTGTCATATTCAATAATATAATCATAATATCAGAAGAATATTTGATAAAGGTACCCTGAAACCACTTCCCTATTGATCTATTCACTCTTATACCCCGATGGATTATTTTTTGTACTTTAATCCCATACATATCCACATATCTACATAACCACATAACAAATTTTAGACATAACCACTTATCCTAAACCACATATTTCATAATATAACCACATCACTATAAACACTACCACATTCAATATCACCACATCACCACTACACATTACATCTTCTACACAGTGGGGAAACATGAACATAAAGGATATCAACCTCATGCCATCCTCATACCATACACATTTCCAACCATCCATTCACATTACAAACAAAAAACCATGTCATCTAGAATATATATATATATATATATTATAACTTCATTCCACCATGTCCTCTATATATAAACCTAAACCATGATCCATCACAATCAGGATGTTGGGGAAAACACTCAAAACCCAAATCACATGGGCATCAGTAAAGCTACCCAACTCTAATGGTGGTGTGTATGAAACAAAAATATAATATAATAAATATATTATACCACCTAGAAAAACCTAAATGGTAACTCATAAAAAGGTGTTTATTTATAACTATGTACTTCAATACCCACATCACCTTGACCAAATCACACCAATGACCACTACTACAAATAATCATGACAGAAAACTACCATTATACCACTAGAAAACAATTACAGAACAACCCCAACTCTATAGTTAATTACATTTTTATCAATTTACAAATTAGAATTTACCAACCACATTTTATTAATTTTTTCATAATTTATTTTTTCTATTAACATTTTATTTCATTCATCCCCATTTTATATTTCACTAAATAGTTTACCATTCTCCATATCCAGCCTCATTCCCTTTAACAAATATTATTATTTTAACACTAATATGTATCATCGAGCTACCACAAAACAACTACATCAATTTCCCCTTAAATCTAAATCCACCACAACCCAATTCTATCCAATAACTACCTCAAAAATTACTCTATGAACATAAATCATATCATGTATGTAATATATAGTCATACTACTACCGTTATAAAATCCACACATCATCACCCTAAAATCCAACCACGAAACTAACCCAAACCAGTCTAAGCATAATTATACAATAGAAAACATCAATAATAATAGTAACAAAACACATCAATAATTCCCCATTAATCATACTCATATACCCAATTAACACTTTTGGCATAAACACATCAATATTGAATCCATATTTATGTTCCTAAAATTCACTACCATGTTTACATGAGAATATAATTATGAAAGGTGGAGAATGTATAAATATAATTAAACATTGGCTTTACAATAACACATATCAATAATCAAGAAGAAATTCATTAGTAATGGCATGTAATTCACATAAATCACATGTGAATCGCCATTCCCCTTTAAACTTATTTAATATATTTTATTATATATTTAGTTAAATCCTAATAGTCCCCCCAATTGAAATAAATTTATGATAATTCCGAAGTCAAGTGATAATTAATAAGGATAATTATAGAATATTCTACCTAAATCGATGTTTAGAGAATCTTCATGTAAAGATGAGGAGAGAAATGTAATATCAAATCCAGGAACACTCTAGGAAAGACTCAATAGTACATTTCACATCAATATCTATTAATACCATACACAAATTCATAAAAACTAAACCATCACTGATGTCATTGACTCCATAATAAGATAGAAAAATGAGAGAATAAAGAATGAGAGGATAAATAGAATATTAGATTGAAGGTGTTCGATCTCCTAAATTTGAGGGATAAACCCCACCAAAGTATTACCAAATATAGATAAATATTTTACACTATGTTATTGGGGTTCAATAAAGGTCATATTATTTAGAAATAATCTTAATGGGTACTCAAATTTAAAAAGAAACTAGAAAAATAGAGGATTATAGAAAGACAGACTTTGTCACACTGTAATGGTATACTGATCTAAAAATCAAGGTATGATCTAAATCAAATCTTTGGGAGTAAAACTACATAAATTTTATGTAAAAAATGAATTTCATAGCATAATGGGTTGGATTTATGTTGTAACACTTGAATCTACGAGGTTCATGATGAAATCCTTGACCTCAAACTCAAACCTAACAACTCCCAAACACACATCATAGTGAAACAAGATACACTATAGTAAAATAATCCCTAAAATATAACAATCAAGTAAGTACATAGATAATTAATAAATAGTTTTAATATAGTGAACTTTTCTTCAAGTCATTTCAATTTCAGTCACTGAATGTTCATACTCTGATAGTTTTCTTCAACCTTATCAGAATAGTTTCAAAAAAACCTTTAGCATAGAGGTGATAATTCCATAAGTATGAAAAAATTATATGGATAATTTAAAATCTAGTCTTTGGTCAAGTTGAATAGTGTAGAATCTAGGATAGTTAAGTTGTTGGAAGCCTCAATTGAACAATGAATTCAATGGATGGATGACTGAAAATGTTGAAGGTCAGTGTTATCTATTTTACCAGTAATGAACATCTATATAAGTAGGTTTACCAGAGGATAATGAGTAATGTAATTACTATATTATTAAAATTTTAATATTGTCATACTAATATATATTGATTTTAAATATTTTACTTCCAATAATATGGAAGATTTTGTAGTTTTCTTCCATAGATGTAGGATGAAGGTTGAACCACAAAAAACCATTGTTCCTTCTTTTTTTCATATTCTTTTAATGTTTTTTTGTGTTATTGTGTGTGTGTGTGTGTGTGTGATTCACATTTTGATTGGTGATTAGGCTATATATTTAAATCCTAATCAATGTTCTCTAACATATAAAGGGAAGATATGGTAGATGAAATTTCATAGTGTTGAACTACTAGTGGATATGATTTTTTGTGAACACAAGGTTCAAACATTCAGTGACTGTATCAAAATTTCAAGGGAATTATTATCAAACAAATGGTATAAAAGGGTATATGGTTTTAAAATACTTGTAAACATAGGTAAATTTCTCACTTTCCTCACATTCATATTGATTTTCAGTTAGTCATAATTTCATATAAAGATATGGAATGGGAGGAATAAAATGTTTAGATAAGTTTTTTTAATGAAATTGACTTTGGTTTCTAGAAGAAATATATAGAATATTATCTCATCCAAAATGATATAAAACATTCATTTTGTGAGAAACCCAAAAATATTGATAAAGATGTATGGGAACATTTGGATAGAGAAGTATTAGTGTTGGTGAGGATAATATTATAACTAAATATGGCCTTAAACATCTAAGAGAAGATTCCATAGTTGCACTTATGGCATCCATAGTAGAGATGTATATAAAATAGAATCCTTAAAAAAGTGTTATTGATAAGGAATTTTTCTAGCTTGAAATTTTTTGAAGGATGGTTAGTGCTAGATCATATGAATAATTTGAATGTGATCCAAAGTCATCTTGAATCAGTGAAAGTGACTTTATTTGATGATTTGTGGGATATACTACCACTTTTATATTTATCAGAATATTAGGAAGGTATGGTTATAGTGGTAATTAAATCCTATGTACATTAGGATATTATTTTTGTGGATGCTTAAAATTTGATCCAAAATGGGGAGCTCGAGAGAAGAGATATCCAAGTACCTTTTGGTGGTGTGCTAAATACTCATGGAATGGGGAAAAGTGTCATGAATATTTGATGGGTTTAGACCTTACCTACTAGAATTATGGTAATTGAGAATATATTTAAGGAATTATAGTAACTGTAAAGAAGGTACCAAAAGAACAACATCTCAAGTTCAAAATATGTTAGCACAATGAAATATGGTAATGATATAATACTGACTGTTCATAATCTAGTGATGTCAGGGGTGGTTGGTTCTAGTGCATCCTTTCACTCATCAGTTGATAATGGATGTATGAAAAGATATGTATCTAGATTCTTTGGGGATGTTTATCTGGTAAATGAGGAATCTTTATAAGTGGTTATAAAGGGAGATATATCTCTAAATATAAAATTTTAGTATTCTTCCATTGAAGGGTGTGAGACACATACCAAGTCTTAAGAGTAATCTCATTTTAGTTTGTCTTTAGATGATAAATTCCTTGGTACTACTTTCAATAATGGATTATTGATAGTGAATTGAGGATCTATGGTTGTGGTGTGATGAATAAAGGGCATGACCCCTTATCTGACTAGAATTTTATATGGGAATATAATGGACAAAATTTCAGACTATGAAAATATAGAGGTCTAGAATTTCAAACTTGGTCACCTTAGTGAGATGAAAATAAAGGTTCTAGAAATGAAGTTCATTATAAATATTGATCTTATAACTATCATAAGTTGTGAGAGTTGTGTTCATGGAAAGAAAAAGAGGGTTTCATTCAATATTAATAGTTATAATCCCAGAACCTAGAAGTTGGAGATAGTTCACAAGGAAGTTAGAGGACATACCTCAGTTTATTATCACATTGGATAATGATACATCAACACATTTATTGATGATTCCACAAGGTTTCTATGAGTTATTTTCTTAAAAATAAATTTCATGTGTTTGATGAATTTATACAATGGAAATCCATGGTGGAGTTGGAAATTAGTCATAAATTGAAGTGATTAAGATCTAATAATGGTGGTGAATATAATGGTAGAAACTTCTATAAATTATATCAGAATAAGGGGATCAGTATTGAGAGAAAAATACTTGTAACTCCACAATATAATAGAGTGTGAAAGAGGATGAACCTGGATTTGACATAGAAGGGTAGATGCATCTGTGTGAACTCTAGTATGACCAAGGCCATTTCAGTGGAATAAATTAACACGATAGCATAGTTTTTCAATTTAATTCTAACATATGTAGTGGATAAATTATATAGGAAGAACTTTGGTTTGATATGATGCCAGAATTTTTACACCTCAAATTCATTGATTTCATTTTTTCTGTTTTTATTGATATAAAGAATAGTCACAGGTCAAAGGAAAAGTCTAAAACATATTTATTTTTAGGATATAGAGATGGAAAATTTGGATACCAACTAAGGAGTTATGATCAATGTAATATCATAAAAATTATATATGTAATATTCAATGAGAATATTTTATAGAAGGATAGAAACATGGATTAATTAGAATTTGAGGAAAATAGGTCAACTACTGAAGTAAAATTATTTTTGGATAAAAATAGTGAAAATATGTAAATACTAGTGATACCAAACATTATAATGAATAATACAAAAAAATAAACCAATGGAATATGTTCCATAATTATCTAAAACTCAAAAGTATAAGGAAAATCTTTAGTATTAGAGCATTTAACTGCAGGACCACCAGAAGATCAAACACTGAAAACTAAAGTTTTAGAGACCACAAAAATTTCACTTAGAATATATTATATAGTCATAAGTCCAATACAGTCGTATAATGTTAACATGAACTTATTAATTATAACATATTCTAAGGAACAAAAATTTCTATAAGTGGTAGAAACACTCAATGACTCAATGAATTGTGAATCATCCATAGAGGAAGAGTTTAATTACTTAAAGTTCAACAGAACATAAAAGTTGAATAAAATATAAAAATATAAATAATAACTTAAGAAAAAATGGTTCAAACATTTTAAATAAGAATCCAATGAAATAATAATGTACAAGTCTTTATTTGCGGTGAAAGGATTCCAATAAAAGGTAATAATTGATTTCATAGAAATTGTTTCATCAGTATTTAAGTGTACTATTATCGAATGGTGATAAGAATTGTTTCATCTAATGGTATATACTTATATATTATAGATGTGAAGACTATTTTTCTTCATTATTATTTGGAGGAGTATATCTACATGATGAAACTCAAGGGTTTTGAAGACCATCAGAAGGAGTGATTTTTTTGAAAACAAAAGTGTAGTCAATATGGCTTGAAAGATGCACCTTGAAAGTGGAACCAAATTTTTGATGATTTCATGAATTGTGAAGGTTTTATAAATAAATACTTTGATCTATGATTCTATCCATAGTCTTGGAATGATGAAACTTACATTATTCTCCTACTCTACATGGATGACATGTTTCTAGTAGGGCCATAAATTTAGTGGATTAAAGAGATAAAGAGTAATTTGCTCGAATGATTTGAAATTAAAGATCTTTGTCAAGATAATAATTTCTTGTTGATGAGGATATAAGGGGATCATAAATAAATTACTCTAATTTTATTACAAAAAAAACGTATGTTTGTATGATCTTAAATATATTTTGGATTATTGGATGTAAATATATTGGAACTCTCCTCACTGGACACTTCATGTTATCCAAAGAAAGAGTACCTTCAAAAAAATATGGTCTAGTACATGGAGAAATTTTTGTATTCTTAATATATCAGAATCTTGGTATATTCAATGATATGTATATGCCCAAATATTTCATTTTTAGTGGGATATTTCAGTTGGTTCATGTCTAACCCTAGGAAGGAACATTGGTATGTTCTGAAGTGGATCATCCAATACCTGAAGGGATCAGTAGATTTGAAATTTTTCTTTAGATAAGATGGTCCTCTATAAGGTGTTTTTAATATGGATTTTACTGGTGATTTCAATACCCATAAAAGGATAGTGGTTATTTTTTTACATTTAGTAGAATTGAAGTCAACTAGATATCATGGATAATGATGGTTGTGACTTTATCTACAACTAAATCAAAGTATGAAACAACTATATAGGTTAGAAATGAGTTGATATGGTTAATGAAATTACTAAATAAATTCATAAAAATGGAGGGAGGAAATTTATTCTATAATAATCATATTTCCATCCACCTTTCCAAGAATCTATTATTTCATGAAATAATTAAACACATTGACCTAAAATTACATTTCATCTAGAATATTCTAGAGTACAAGTTGTTAAAGATATGGAAGATCATGGGGAAGAAATATTTTGTTGATATATTCATGAATTTGTTAGTCCAAGAGAGATTCAAGTAGCATTGTGCCTCAATTGGACTTGTTTAAATGAAAGGGGAATGGAGAACATTGCATAGACAATGAATAAGTATATAGTTTTTATATATATTTATCCACTACCTATATGTTGATAGCTAGATAGAGATAGATGGATTTAATCAATGTTGATATGACCTAGTGAGGAAGAGTTGGGGATTATTCATGGGAGAACCTAGTGCAGACATAGATCATTGAGTGATCTATGGATGAGTCCAATAATGAGGACATGGTTGGGTATTACATTGGATAAGAGGTCTAATTGGGTCTCTCATTCATTGAGTTGAAAACAAGGGTACATAATATATCAAGACTAAAGGGAATTTTTATCCGGGGTATCTAGGATGAGAATCATGATCTAGGGGATATTCCAAAGGTATCATAATTAAAGTAACCTTCATTATCAAGATAATTCATGATTTTAAACACCCATAGGTCCCTATCAATCTGGGAGGAAAAACTAGGAAAGGCCTTTTATAGGAAGCCCAATCCTCATTATCAATTTAATACATGATATATGGGGTTAAAAACAATCCACAAAGTCCATTAAGGTGACATAGGCATATATGGAGTATGAATGGATAGATAGGCACCCATGGTAGGAGCTATGGTGGATTAGCACCCATGTGTAAAGACCTAGGAAAAGTGGAACCTATTACAGACCATAGGTGAATTTATGCCTAGGTATGAGTCTGGGGATAATTGGTACCCAAGTGTGAGTATTTGGATAATTGTTATCTGGTTTTGAGACTAAGGAGGGGGTTAACTCATCAATGGGAGAAGGTAAATGAGGTTCTCTAGTATAGAGCCCTAAGAAAAGTTTTTCCCTAATGGATGGCCTCAGGATGACCTAGGCAGGTGGCACCTTTATGTTGTATCCTGAATGAGGTTGGGAACATGGAACCCAAGTATTATACTTTTGGGATAAGGACATTCACCTAATTTTTAAATGGGGTGTGGTATTTCATGAGGGTTTCATGATTGGAATCTTTTAATGACATAATAACCCTTAATTTCAATTTTTATCCTTAGGTTTTAACTTAAAACATTGCCTGGAGGGGATATAGAAGATTTGGGTGCACACATGGGATGTTTTTCTCGATTCCTTTGGGTATTTTTTTAAT
This sequence comes from Viscum album, assembly GCA_963277665.1. NCBI lineage: Eukaryota > Viridiplantae > Streptophyta > Magnoliopsida > Santalales > Viscaceae > Viscum > Viscum album. Next base: position 628,725,240 of record OY728163.1, on the reverse strand, counting down.
GGGGGAATCATATCAATTTATAGACAATGAGAGACTACGGTAAATGGTTAGGTGACCAATTACCTCTTGTGCCCTAGTAGATGGGAACCTCACATATGGGTTCTTGAGCATGGGGGGTCAAGCATTGAAGGTGTGCACGTAGGTACTTTATAAAAGGTCACTTGATTTCAATGGATGAGAATAGAAGAGAGATAAACACATGAAAGGAAGAAATAATGGCACTTAGTTTAAATGACATGGGAATTCAAATGGGATTTAATTCCATTTTCCCCTTGATTTACCATGAATTTTATATCTAACTGAATTCTTTATCCTTAACAAAAGGAAGAACCTACAAATACTCCCTCTTAATTTGGATCTAGTTGAATTATGGATGGTCATATTTAGAGGTAAATGTAACTTTATCATGAGTATATCTTCTAAGAAGAGCACATATACTCAAGATTAGGACTAGGGTGCATGATGTGGCCACACTAAGTGCTTAATGTGTGCTGGTATCTGGTAATATAATGTATTCTAGTTCTTGTGTGAAGGATTCATCTCTACCTTTATATATAATTTGATAATACTTCTTTATATGCATCAATTTTACTTTGAATTTGGTAAAACCTAAATATTCGTACTCACTTTTCACTCAAGTGGTGTGCTATACTCAAGGTGGGTGCATAACTTCCTTCACTCTAACCTTAGAACACTAAGTCTATGTGCATCCACCTAAGTTATCATGTATTAAAGTGTCACCCAAACCTAGGAAAATTTATTAGATCAAAGGGATAGATAAATGGTTCCATAGTGAAATAAAGAGAGAAAAGACATGTGAGTAAAATATTTTCCTTTTTCAAAAAAAATTAGTGTTCTATACATTTGGATTGTCCTCATTCGGTGTAGTCTTCAATCTTATTCCTCTTATCTATCCAACTGATATTATTTGATATACTTTTTTCTAAATCACAGGTTCTTCAAATGAGCTTCTGATATGGGTATAGAAACATGGATTAACAATAATAGTGATGAAAATTAAAGTACTTCATGAGACCTCATCAGACCATGCTATCAAGTACTCACGAGACTCCTTGGACCATCTATTCTCAACTATCCAATTTCAAATAAACTTGCACTATAAAGATTTATCCTTCAAACCAACACACCACTTCCATAAATAGATTTATATTTTTCCATTCTATAAATATTTTTAAGATATGGTATATTTCAATTTAGAATCTCTCTTGATGAGAGAATCTTACAGAAAGATAACAATAAGGTTCCATACTACATGGTCTATGATTTAGTAGTGATAATTTATGAACATGAATTATACCCAACCTTCAAGAAGTATTCTTTACGAAACCAATATAGAGGTTAGATCCTCCAATGGGATCTTTACCCAAGGGTGATTTCTTCTAGTAGTGTCTATGTTTGTAAATTAATGTTTCAACAAGTTTGAGGACTAGATAAAAGATGTTGGGATTAATGAGGATATGTGTGTCTTTAAATTCTGATTTTATCACCATCTAAACCTCTTCTATGATTTGGTCATTCGATGGTGTTATGAAACCAACAACTTCCACTAACCACGTGCGGAAGTAGGTATAAGCCTCTAGGGAAATAATAAGATTGAGGGGGTCCCTATTATTGGTGAAATGTATGAAAATATTATATTCATTCATATCTCTTGGGCCAACTTCAAGAACACTAATATTCTATAAAGGGATTTATTGAAGTTAGTTATGGAAAATAAAAAAGAAAGAATTCTGATCATATCTTAAATTCCATTGTAGTACCTATATTAAGACATTCATAGGCCCCCATGGATCAATGTTGTTGGTGAAGTGGTCGAGGACCGACCCAACCCAACACACCGTCAAGAATCAAAAAACATTCTAGTACATTTTTTATAATGATAAATACACAATGTGGGATTACCAAGTCACACCAAAATTGAACTCATATCTTAAATCGGTAGACCTTCTGGAAATGTTTCTTAGTGTATGGATACTTTCGATCAAGGATGTCAGCACTAAGGTGAGGAAAAATACCTTTATGATGGTTGTAAAACTAGACTCAGGGGTATAAATGAATCCCACCATAACTAAATTGGGGAGACTATAACAATTGTTTCATCAAGTTTAAAAGGGTGAAACTCCCCACATGACCTATAGTCTGGTTCAGTTATTACATTAATGTATATTAGATCACCTCAGTGGATATATACCAAGGAACATAGTTTCATCCCCCTAAATCACTATTAGGCCCATGATTATAGAAATTTAATGCATGATACCAACAAATATGGATGTCAAAACCCTAGACCGTGACATTGGGAGTCACTCTCAATACATGTTCACTACTTATGAGGCTCTTGTTGGGATTCAATCATAGAATTTCATTTCATTATATAAAACTCATAGAAAGAGTTTATGGGATTTCCATATCTGATCCCTACATGTTATCTAGGTATAGGTTCTGATTTCAAGTTATATAGAAGGTAATCCTATCTCCATTCTATGGAGTGTGTGGGAAGTAGAACTCTTTGATTCTATGTCAATTCTAGTTGATGTTAACATATATATACATTAGAACTCTAATAATCATACCACTCATCAAATATCTAACTATAATAACCTTAGAGTATTCTCAATCTTGGATTGATTTTATCAAGGTGTGATGTTGAGAGGATTTAATCTATCAACACGTAGACCACCTCTCAAGCTATGGGAGAATACCATGAGGAAATTAAGGGGGTGATGAAAACATCAAGATTGGTTATATAACAAATGAAGAGGAGGCCCCTTCTTCTAAATATGGACTTGTGGTTAGTGAGACTCTAGATTAAGATGCTCATGTGACATCCCCAGAGGTAACTGTAGCATTAGACATTCATGGTGTCTAGGTCAGTCTGACTTCCCTAGAGAAATATCTCCTTACATTAAAGTATTAAATCTTATCCCAATCATATTTTCATCATCTATATGGACCCTATCAATAATCAACCTCATCCAATATTATATTATGGTTCTATAGTATTAAGAAACTTCTAGGGTTGAATTTTCCACCAAAAATTGATTAATGTGTGAAATTTCATGGTATAATTTCAATGCTTTGATTACTCGAACTAAAATTATTGAGATGGTGAGAAAGGAAAATCACCTTCATCAATTTTTTTGGGTCTTAGGATAGGTAGATTCAATATCTGGTAGTAAGAAAAACTATAGAGGAATCAAAAATTTATGATGGGGTCACGATCTTGATAGCGAACTTAGAGGTGTATAAGGTACACATAATAAAAACAAGAAAACATCATTAAGATATTACTATTGGGGTATCATTGGGTGGAGGAATCAATAACTCAATCCTTACATTGAATAGGTAAACCCTCTAGATGATGTTGAATCTTCTAAGTGAACGGGTCTCTAATAATCAATCGAAACTTCTCCCCAGGCATTGATTGATTTTAAATGCTTGGATAATAATATTATAACATATTTTTCCTTTCCTTTTTTATATATAGTAAGGCACAATATTTCAGATGCATCCCCATTTTTAAAAGATTAATGGAGACTCTAATTTTTAGATTCTCCCCTAATTTTTTCATAAATTATAAGACTTCATAGTTTTTGTGTCACCCACATTATCAATTTGTGATGATTGGTGAAACTCAATAATAATCATATCAAGAATAACTGGATCTACTGGAATATTATATGAAAATAGACCATGTAAATAATAAATTCCAAATTATTAATTCAAATATGACATTCATGAACCAATCCATCATCTTTTAAATATGTACTCTCAAACAGATATAAATGAGGTCAAATATTGTAGTATATATAACATCATCATAAGTAAAGGAACGTTAAAGAGACAAAGGACTATGAAATTTGGTTTCCTTCAAAGTGTGTGTACTTGGAATAATATAGGTGGGAAAATATGTATATATGTTTACCATCACCATAAGATAATGTTAGCTCATCCAGATAACCTTCTCATGAAATTATGCTCTAATATAGATATAGGATGGCTAGATATGGAATCACATGTGCCATAACTATAAGCTAAGATTAACCCATTAGGATATGAGATAAGTGGTTTAATCAATATAATGAAAATCTTGAATGATGATTTTGGAATGAGGATAGCCTAAAATTAAACCTTTTTATATTTCATAAAATCACATAAACTAGTATGCATGGAATAGGTAGGTGATAATTCTTACCTAGGTCAAGTGACCTAGCAAGCATGACTTGACTTCTTCTTGGGCTATGTGGTTTGACTAGAAATATCTATTTATATTTTCCCTTATTTTTCCCCAAAAACATTTCTTAATTCATAGAAAGGGAAAAAATTAGTATTTGGGATCTTATATTTCCTCAATCTATTCATTGCGGGTTCTCAACCAAATATGTTTTGTGCGTTTTTCATTTCTTAAATGCTCAAATGTTTCCTAGGATATGCACCATTAATGAAAAGTGAGTGAAGACTTAAATTTTTATTAGTATTACATTTATGACTTTTCATCCTTTTGAGTACTATGTCTCTCGTTTTTGAAAATTTAAGGTCTTTCAAGTCAAACAAATGAGACTAGTGTTCTAGGTCAAATAGTTTGGACCAAAAGATGAGTTACTCTACCTAGAAGCAAGGGAAAGGTTGAACCAATGTAAATGAAATCCTAATTACACTAATGTGTGTAGCCTCCTGAGGGTTCAATGTAGTTTAAGGTCACAGTTACTAGACCAAGGTTTACCAAGGTTTAAGGTTGAACAACTTGGACCAAAAAAAGTGGCTAAAGGATAAGGTCATACATCCTCTACTGAAGGGTGTGATGATTAATGTAGTAAGGGAGAGATAATTATAATGTTAATTTAGAGACCAGTGATTGTATATATGATCTCATGGATGGGTTCACTTACTTAAAGATCACATTTACTAGGCTAAAGGTTATAAGGTGTGATAACCCAGATGGGACTCAAGAGCTAGGATTTCTCCATCAAATTTTGAATGAGTGAAATTGAGGTAAATTGTGACATGGGGTACTTAAATCAATGAAAGATGATATGGAACAAGAACATTGAGAATGTAAATTGACTAATAATCAAATAAAGGGTTCCATAACCATGATGGTGAATGAACATGGGGACAAAGGACCTCCTCCCTGAGATGAAATATGCCTCTATTTAACAATGTTGGATATAGTGTCACGAATATAATTTGAAAATGGAGGTGTACTTTTGAGTAGAATATACTCATTACTAGTATCCATGAGTGTTTTATGTTGATTTAATCACTTAAACAAAAAATTATGTGATATCGTAAAATATATTCAATAGGTGATTGGAACACCCCAGTCTATAAATGATCAAGATTGGGACATTATAGAATGTTGGATAAGAAGTGGGAATGAATGAAAATTTGTATCTAGGATCAATATATATATATATATATATCAGATATTATTGTATCGTGTGATAGTAGGAATAAAGTGACACGTGGTTATTATATGGGGAATTTTTCTATTTTTGTGAAGAATCCAAACTAGTAGAGGTTTTATGGGCACACCTAGGAAAGTGATATATTTTTTATCAATGCTAATAAACCAAATGTAGATACTGAAAGCTAAAACATTATGACATAGTTCTTCAAAAAGGTTCATTTTATCCTAGTTTATTTTTATGGACTGAAACCTTACATGAGTCACCCTTACATGGATATATCTCTCCTGTAGTGAAAATCATATCACATAGGATATACCACTCTAAGTAGTTTTAAGGTATTGTGGGGTGGCCCATATGTCTTGATGTTTATCGTAATGTGAGAAGGACTTATAATTAATTTAGTTTAAGGTTATAAAACAATGACCTCTAATGACATGTATTATAAGTTCACATGAAAAGGACCTATATGTAGGGGGTTTGTCCAGATTTGGCTCATGTATAGGGGGAAATATAATGGTTTTATCCTAGTGTGGTATAATTAGAGAATACCTGACATATATTAAGAATAATCATTACACTATGATAGAGTGTGGATAGGATATTCTTGTTGAAACCATTACAAAAAAAACAGTACATCACTATATATCATAGAATAAAATTAATCAATCCCAACATAGTTTAGTATGGATACCAAGAGGATCATCTCAACTCATATAATTTTTTTCTTCAAAAAAGATACATACCCAAATATATAACGGGTTACAAGCATAGAATTTCATAATATTTTTTTAAAATGGGTATGAATTTCAAGTGTATAGAATTGAGGTTTTTTGAATCCACTTGAATATTTGGATTATAGAATGTGTGAATCATTACTCAAAAAAATTGGATTAAGAATTGATGGGATGTAATAAGCATGAGAAGGATGATTGTTGACTATGTTCAAATGAATAGTTATATTGAAATGTTTTCAAGGCAACATAGGGTAAGAGGACATCTTCCTTGAGATGAAATATTCCTATGTTTATAAGTACTAGATATAGAAGCATGAGTATCATTATCAATCATATATTTCCTTTGGATTAGAATACACTCATTACCAATAGCCCTAAAATATTTGTGATTATTTAAATGCTCAAGGAATGATGTATGTTTTTTGTAGAAAATGAATTTTCAATAAGGGTTTGATTACCCTAAAGTTTATAACACTATTTACTAAACACGATCTCAAGAAAAATGGATATGATGGTAAATGGAATGATTATATAAACACTTTAATCGAAGCATCTAATTTGTGTAAAGGGATTTCCTTATCTTGGGATATTATGTAATTATTTCATATATTGAACTCACATTCAAAGTAATAAGAAGATATTATATAACTTTCTCCTAGAAAAATGGGCCTATAGAGCATAGATTAACTTTTTTAAGACCATATCATGGACCCCAAATCATTTCGTATATTTTATATTGAACTCTAAATCATTCCTAATCAACAGAATGGGATGACTTAGTAAGTAGAGACTTGACTATTTCCTGGGATTTATTTAAGTTTTTCTAACTTGATGAACCTTTTCATATCTTTCACTTTCAAATTATGATCGGGTAATTTAAACTATAGAAGGATAGAGTTTAGAAACATATAGCTTTAACAAACATTGGATAGAGTTTAAGGTCATATAACTTTGACCAAACATGAGGTTACATATATAGAATTTAGGGAAGGGGTAACTTGATATTAAGGATATGTTTATCCTCTACTAGTGTATAATACCCCATGGAGGAGGAAACTACATGTTCTATACTGATGGAAGTAAATCCATGAATAGTCCTAAGAAAATATATGTCGTCCCAGAATAGATTTTAACATAGTAATACCATATTTTAATTAAAATGATCGTGTATTAGATAGGGGATTGAATTTTATGGAAATATTTTAATATACCTAGATTAATATATTTCAAGAATCAATATATGTCATGTAGCCATTGGAATCAAGACACATACAGTTTTGACAATAGAATCCACTAAAAATATAAGGCTCATGTGTAGAGAATAATTAATAATGACCTTATACCAATTTCATGTTTTTTTGATTGATATAACATAAATGAACATGATTCTAATCACTCAAAATAAATTCAATTGATTCTGCAGTTAGAGTCAAGTGATGACCTTCAGGTGTTACTATATATCCTGTGATAATACGAATCAAGCCAAAAATAATTATAATATTAGGGTATTTTTTACTTTTGTGTGGGGTTATAACCATAAGAAGATCTATTTTGGTACCTAGTGTAAGATATCATGGTATTTATACATGGTGTCCCTACGCATGCAGGATGTGGAAAATATACCATGTATAAGGAGTGTATACACTGTTAGAATTTGGAAGGAAGTGAAATTTCATAGCTAGTTATATTGATAATTCTCGCACACTTTCATTCTAATAAATCAAAAGTATCAAATCTAGAATCACTCTGGTTAAAATAGATTCCAGAATGAACTATTGGACCTTTAGTATTCTAGAACATGGAAGAAATATTATTCACCCAAATCTCCACATTAATTCAAATCAACTTCATCCCTATTCACTCCAATATACACAAGACATTCATATAAATAATTTAAATAAATTATGAAATAACACTTTGGTTTTATGTGGTTTAGATTGAAAGTCGTACATCTAAGGGAGAAATACTACAAAATTCAATTTATTTAGAAATAAAAGATTGAAAATTGTGATTAAGGAGTCATGTGGATTAATAAAACAAGTGATCAAAATTTCACTAGGCTATAAACTAGAATGAGTTGGTCACACCAACCTATTTATAGAGAGTTTTAGTTGGTCATCCAGTTACAATATCCTCTGAGAAATATGGGATTCTACCCATTAAAATGTTCCCACTACCAATATATTATAGAAATCCTTGTTGAAAATACCATCATAGTTAAATTATAAACCTCCCAAACAAAAATAAAAAACAAGTTCCCCATTTATAAGTATCATCCAAACTTTCATAAAAAGATCAACAGGCTCTGAGAACATCATAAGAATCCCCTTCTGAATGAACTTTCTCCAAGAAATGATTAAGGAAACACTTCCACTACCACAACTTCAGTGAAATGAATATCTTACAAAAACAATAATTTTGGTCAATTAACTTAATTAAATTAAATTAGAATTTATAAAAACGCAACATTATCCCACATGAAGAATGCTTCGGTGAAAACCAAAACACAACCATCAACTTGGAAAACATCCAACCTCTTCCACCATGTATAGTGCTTCTCTGTCCCATTCTCTTCACTCAAGATCATTAGAGGCTTTATGTTTCCTTACTATTTATAGACCCAAACACTTAGTAAACATATCTGATGGATTATTTTTCCTGGGTATCTTTTATAACTCCAAATATCAATCTTCCAAAATCTTCCAGGTGTAATGCTACTTTAAATCAATGTGTTTAGTTTTTTATTGAAACACTTGAATATTAGACAAAGGAATTGAACTCTAGATATCATAGTAAAGAAACCATTTCTCCTGAATGAATGAATTCTATTAAACTAAATATCTTAGACATACCATATCTTTTCTAGAATCCTTCATAACTAAATAATTTTCTTCTATTATATAAATTGAAATCACCAGTTGTATCCTTAACATTCAAATTATCATGATCCCATAAAAAGTAAAAAAGTATCAAGTTGTTCTATTCATAGAATTAGAATAAACCTAAATTCTACATATATAAACTCATGTAATGTATCTTCATCTCTCAAATAAAGATTTGTACCTTCTATTCCCTTAAGATATAAAATAATCCACTTTATAGCTTCCCAATGATCTTTCCCTATATTTTTGATGAACTGACTGACCACTCCCACTACATGAGAAATATCCTAACAGTTGCAAATCATATAATACATCAATCTTCTAAAATTTGAAGCATATATAGCTTTCAAAATTTATTTCATTTCATATTTGATTCATACTATTTGTTATTTGGTATGTTTGAAGTGACCAATGATAGGATTTGAAACCAGATTACATCCACTCATTCTAAATCTCTTAATTATATTTTAGATTTATTTCTTATATGATAAAACAAAGATTTATATTCTCTTATCATGTTCAATACTCATTCCCAATATCTTATTTTCTTTACCATGATATTCCATATTAAAATTTCTAGAAAATTCTTCCTTCAACATCCAAATTAGTTAAACATTCAAACCCACAAATAGTATATCATCCACATATAAGAGTAAGATAATGAAGTTATTTCCACAAAAAACCTTCTTGTTATAGTAATGATCTGGTTTAATTAACAAGAAACATTTATCTTTCATGAAAAAAACATCTAGTTCTAACACATTAGTTCTTGTTTCAAACCATAAAGACCCATTTTTATTTTATACACTAAACCCTAATTCTGATTTTCCAAAACAAATTGCATTATTTATATAAATTTCTTCCTCCAGATCTTTATGAAGAAAAGACATCTTCACATTCATTTTTTCAAGGTAAAAATTTTCCGAACCAACCATGCTTAAAACAGTTCATATGGTAGTATGTTTGAATTCCAAAGAGAATATTTTAGAGAATTCAATACCCTAATTTTTTCAAAAATCCTTCCAAAACCACCCTCACCTTATACCTATTACTTCTATCAAATTTTTATTTCAACTAAAATTCCCACTTGTTCTTAAGTTATTTCTTCCCTTGGGGTAATTCTATCAACTCCAGTGTTTTATTCAATAATAGTGAATCCAACTCCTCCTACATTTCTAACTCCAAATTTACATAATCACCCAAAATCAATACTTATTATAGAATTATTTTTTCTCCTTTATCAAATAAATGTTATAAAGTAAGATCATCTTAATAAATATTCATCTATCATTTAATACTTGGAGAACTCCAAAAATTAACCTATAATTCAGCATACTCCAGAACTATACCTAATAGAACCCCACCATATGGGGCTATAGATTAATATTCATCCATTACTGAGATTTTGGGTATTTATTCTACTTTATTAACTTACAAACTTTCTATACAACTCACCAAACTTTCCTCAATAATATATGATTTTTATAAACTCAGAGAGATCTTAACATTCTAAAATAAATGTTCTTTCTAAACCTCCAACCATATAAACTTCAATTGGAGTAAAATCATTGGTATCTACCTCATTTACCATTAATTTATAAAATTTCTATGAGTTCTTCTCATTTAAAAGTGCATTATGGATTCTAAAAAAATTCTTCTCCTCATCATCATGAAGAAAAATAAAAAATTATTCATCCCCATAGACTATGGAAAAGAATATTCAAGATTCCAATTCAAGCCTGAATTCTTATTTTTCATCCACATGAATAGTGGATAAACTTCTAAAAACTCTTTGATGAGAAAATTATGGAATATTTTTGGACCATATTTATTTAGGTAATTATTTTCCAATTGGTTTCAATGGACTTCTATTAATTAAGTATATTATTGTTCCCACTTCTTTAACTCAAAACTCTTTGGTTATAACATAATGTAACAACATGATTATTATTCTCTCTATAAATAGTCGATTCATTCTCTTGGATACACCAATTTTTTCAGATGTTTTAAGAACATTATTGTCATTCCATATCCTTTTGTATCTTTAATAATTCTAGAAACTCCTGATAAACTCACCACTATTTTCTAACCTTAAAAATTTTATCTTGGTTTCAGTTTCTCTTTACACAATTTCTATCCATTAAAAAATATTCCAAACACTTAAATTTAATGTTTCAAAAATTATTACCATTATTTTCTTATTGAATCATCAATGAAGGTAACAAAGTACCTTACTATTCCATGAGAATGAACTAAGGCAGGTCACTAAACATCTACATGTAACAATACAAGACTCGGATATTTTAGAGTTCTTTTAGATAGATTTAAGGAAACATTTTTCTACTTACTGATTATATAACTCCCAAATCTTCCAAAATGTTAATGGTCCTACTTTAGTATGACTCTATCTACTATAATATTTATACTCTTCAATCATTCCAAATATCTGAAATTTAAAAAAAATGGAATTCTTACATTTGTAAATCCCACTTACCTTATGATTTTATACAAGGACCCATATTTTACAAATCTAGCTATGAAAATAGATCCTTGATTTATTTCTCACACTTCATCTACAAAAATTATTCTGAACCCTACTTCATCTAATTAGTCAACTAAAATCAGGTTCTTCTGTAAACCTAGAATATACATTACTTCCTTCATTATTGTAAAAAAATATTCTTTAATTAAACTTTCACTTCTCTATTTCCCATAATTTCAAGATCTTTATCATCATCCGTATTCACTCAACTAAAATTTCTAGACACATAATTAAAAATTCCTCTTTTTCCTCTTGTGGAATAGAAAGAATCCCTTAAATCCATGATCAAATATTCTATTTGAGTTGAAACAGTTGAAATTAGATTTACACTACTCTTGTCTTCTACACTCAGTTATCCCAATAAATTACTTCCATTGGTTGTCTAAATATCACCAAATTATTTCTTGAGGGGAAATTTATTTCTATAATTCCAACAAAGAGGATTGGTTCTGAAATACTTCCCTCTACTCTTAATAATTTATTTCCTATACGATTACTTAGGATCCTTTTTAGGAGGTGCTAATCCCATTATTTCTGTATTCAATACATTAATGAATGTATATAAACTCTCACTCCTTCAAATTTCCTCATTGATAATCATATTATCAACATCAATGGACACCAAGTCATTATTTATACTTAAATTACTCACATTTTTTACCATGGATTCTAATGATTTTGGTAGAGAATATGATAATAGAATTAGTTAAACATAATGTGTGAAATAAACCTTGAAATACTCCAACTAGATCCCAATAAAGTTGAAATCACTCAAAAGATCAGATGTAGATCTTCTTTTTGATAACTTCATTTTTAATAACATCTTCATCAAGAACACTTTATTCAGTGTTGTAAGTTTATCATATATATATTCAAGGGTTTATATAAACTTCATCGTGGTGTTCTTCTATTATATATTCAAATCCACATTCATGGATAATGAAATTTTTATCACACCAAGTTCCTTCTAATCTGTATTTTCTAATTCACCTTTATCAATTTCTTCTAGTTTAAATACTTAAATGGATACTCCAGATATTTCCAAATAAGATATTCTTCTATATGTATTTTCTAAATACTGAAGTATATTCCATTGAATCGTTCAATCCATACCTTTCTATATTTTGATTTCATCCTTCCAAAAACAATGAATCCCATTTAAATTCAAAAAATATCTCAGCAAGAGAATGTTACCTGAAATAAAATGAAAAATACTAATCGTTCCATAAAATATACTTTGATACCACTTTTTGAGAATTCTCACACACTCTCCTTCTAATAAACCAAAATTATTCAATCCAAAATCACTCTGGTAGAAATATATTCTAGAATTAACTCTCTGAATATTAGTGTTTTAAAACTTGGAAGAAATTTTGAACACCCAAATCACTGCATGAAGTCGAATCAAATTCATCCCTATTCACTCCAACATACATAATAAATTCATGAAATTAAATTAAATGAAAGAAATAAAGAAAAATTTGGTTTTACATGGTTCAAATTAAAATTTATACATCCATTGGAGAAACACTACAGTATTTAAATTCTACAAAAATAAAAGATTACAACTTGTGACTAGTGAGTCGTGTGGATTACTACAATGAGTAATCACAATTTTACTCAGATCCACACTAAAAATTGGTAGCCACACCCTCTTATTTATATATAGTTTTATTTGGTCATCTATTTTCACCAAACTCTATGAAATATAGAATTCTACTTATTCTACTATTACCATTTTCGATCTCATGTAGCAAACCTCAATGTGACTCTAGTAAAGCAGAAACCTCCCAAATATAAAACAACAACTTCTATCTTCCATAATTAGTTGTTAAACTTCCTAAAAAATACCAATGGGCTCTAATAACATTGGAATAATCCCATTTAAAAATAAAGTCCTCTCAGTACCACCTTTAAGAAATGTTGAAGAAAAAACTAACACATACATAGTTTTAGTGAACTAATGATCTTCCCAGACCACACTTTCCAGTCAACTGACATAATTCAGATGGATTAAACTTCACACAAACCTAACAAGGTCATGGATAATTATTATAGATGAAGAATATGAATCAATATATATGTAGTTATTATTATTATATCCTCTCTATAGATCCAACACATTTATAGGGGAATAATGCTGATAGAATCATCATAATATATGTATATTGAGAAAACTAGTGTGAATGAGTGATCTCAAATGTATTTATGGATAGGGGATTTAAATTTTTTGGATTTATAGATAGAATTAGTATAGGAGGTACTTGAATATTTATGTATCATGTGATAATAGGAATCAATACATACATAATTCTTGGAAGATTTTATAGATCTAACTCATGTGTGGGAGGAGAAATAAAATGGATAATTTTCCTTTTATGATAAGGGAGTAAATTTAATTTTAATAAACACCAAGGAAACTTGAAATTATCCCATCCTAATGCATGAACATGGGAATACCTAACATGATCTAGTGTAGATTTCATCTCCTGGGAGAAGTCTATTATAGAGATGGAATTTGTGGTTGGGTCTACGATAAAGGATTTGGGAATCACTTCCTATCCTAAGATAATATAAATCACGCCACATTTTTTTGGACAATATATCCATATGAAGATCTATCAAATATATAGGAGAGAAATGTAGAAATGTATGAATTCTTTAGTGAGAGAGAAGGATGAAATCCAACATCAATTCAAAAAGGCCCCATCACTAGGGTTTAACTAGGTATAGACCTAGAAGATGTGATTGGTCTTAGGATAGGATATCCAAACATCACTACATATTATGAAGTATTATTAATTAAGAAACAATTAGTTCTATTAAAGGGTGTTTTTTATCATAGTTTAGTGAACCATGACATTAGGGTTGGAAATTATAGCCAAAACCATTAAATACATGAGGAGATAAATCCTATATCATGTATATTAAGCAATTATATGGGGGGATATTTCCATTAAGGGTTATATGAAATAATATACTTCAAGTAGTTAAGTTCCTATTAATCGGATAAATTTTATGTCATGTGGTTTAGTGTTATATGATACGGAATATGTTCTATGTAATTTATAGTCATACAACGAGAACCCATATGGCATGCAGCTTAAGTTCATATGATGAGGACCATTATATATATAGTTATTTTAATATATTTACCTCATGTAAAAAATAAATCGGATTCATCTTATTGTCTATTAAATGGAGAGAACCTGACCTAAATGAGGAGAACTCATAAAATAAGATGAAGTGGAATTAAATTTGGATGAACCTCATGGATAGGTCCATGATGGGTGATTTGAATATCACAACATATCTTTTAATGAGAGGAATCGAGCTATATATAATTTTTATAATATGGTAAATTTTACTATAATGTAGAATAATGAATGGAGAGAACCATGCTCTGGGAATTCTTATATATATCTACCTTTTTTGTAAGGAGAACGGATGTACTCTTTTTTCATGGAATTTAAAAAAATGATTTATTCCTTAATAATTCAATGATTATATATTTTGTGGGTAATTGTATTTTTAAAATGATTTGGAAAAATATAATAAAGGAAACAAATTTTTTGGGGTGTTACTTCCATAAGAGAGGTATTATCATGCCAGGAATGAACCTTCCTTCTTCAGCCAACTTTTTCTACTTGATTTCATTTCATCCTACCAATGTCCCACTTCTATCACTTGATTTTGTAGGCCTATTTCCATCAACATTCTTCTATAAACATTATAAAATGGGGTCTTTTTTATTTTAATTCACCACACCTTCTAACATTTTTTTGATTGTGGGAAGGGAACTATGAAAATTCATATAAGAAGATGCCACCCGAGCTATCAGTGATGAACTAAGAAGCTAAGTGAATTCTGAATTCCAATTTTTCTGATAATTCTCAATGAGTTGAAAAATGAGTTTAATAAAAGTTTCTAAAATCCATTAATTGTACATGAGGAGATGAATTTATAGGTCCCTAGTTCATCCTCAATTTAATGGTTGTAACAATGAAAATTATTTCACACATTTTGATCAATGGAAGTTCCGAAAATATGTTGAATCCCAAGTGTATCCTTATTATATAGTTGACATTTATGTCTAGATTCTGGGAATGAGGCATGTGGAGCCTCTACAATACTCAAAGTTTTCACCAAAAGGAAGACACATTTTGAGCATGGTAATTTTTAGTAATTCACAATAGTGAAACCAAGTTGTGCTCAGTTTACATGAAGTGCATACATGAGTACCATGTCATATTATACTCATAAATATTTTAAATGAGGCTATATATATAAGGAAATCAAAACTTTTCATGAGGAAATTTTCAAATATAAAAATTCAAAAATAAGGTATAATTTCTATACTTATAATCAATTTATTCATGTAGAATTCATGTGAACTACATAAATGTGAAAATTAAAATTCTCTATAGAGAATATTCCATGATTTCATGCCACAATGGATAAATATTTTCAAAGTTGAGAGTCGTATGGATTTTAACATCTCCCAAATTATTCGAAATAGAATTATAAAATTTTGGCCATGAATCATTAATTTAATATGAACCTTCAAATACTTGAAGGTATAAGTTTTATTTATATAAATAGGTGGGGAATTAATTTTACTAAGGGGAGGTAGAAGACACTGTTAGAGGATATCAACATATTGCCCTAGATTTTTGGTACTTTTTTTTACTTTTCCTTATTTTTAATATGTCTTATACTCCTCCAATATTTATTTTATCTTCATTGGAAGGGTGGAACTTTTGGATGATTTAAAAAGAGTTTATGAACCTATTTATATGCTTGAGTTTATAATCTTTTAATGGAAAAAATGTTCTCTTTTTATTGTTAATTGATTTCAATATTTAGTTGTGGATTTAATCTTCAATACAATTCTGTTTAAATTAATTTTTTTCATATTATTTATTTCTTTGGTTGGGGATCTATCAACTCCCTCTACTTGGTTTTAGATCATTTTGATTTAATTGTATAGGGATAAGTAGTTAGTGTTTAGTGATTAATGAAGTGTGACGAATTTTTAGTGGTTCTACTTAGTTTTTCTGGGAATCACAATGCCCAGTTGGGTATTACTGGAGTGAATTGAGGGATATGCACTATGTCTTTAACAAATTAGAAGGAGGTTATACTAAAGAAAATAAATATTTATCCTAGTCTCACCTTTTTCATTCAATAAATGGTAAAAAGGGGAAGTAATCAAGGAAATATCTAATTTATCAATTAATAAGGGAAATAGATCTATTTTATAAGACAATGATAGCACTATAATTGGGAATCCAAACCTATCCTAATAAATTTTCACATGGTCTAATTTTATGTAATTTGTTTTGTTTCTTTCTTATTCCTAGAAATCCAAACATTATCATTGTTTTTCTCACTCATAACAACATGATTTAGAGAACTAATCTCTGGAGACAACATTGGTTACCAATGCTACTACATCCCTAAGAAATTAAAAATCTTTTTCAACACCATGCAAAAGTTATGAATAAAAAATTGGTTCCATTATCGAGGAGGTTGTGCCAATATAAATTTAGCAATTGAATGACTATGACATGTAACAAAGATGTATTTCCTTTTTGAGCCATAAGTTAATGTAACCCTACCAACTAGACTTAGTAACATTCATTTATATACTAATATTGAAGAAATAAATCTTAAAAACTCAAGTGAAACTTTTAGTGTTCACTCTGACCCTATATTCATGGCTATTAATCTAAATAAAACATTAAGAGGAATGTGTTCCCCATAATTTTCTAACCAACAAAACCAGCGTGTAATTAAAAAAGTAAAAAATTTATTTTTAATTGATAATTAACATGATATAGGTACTACCCAATTTTCATGGCCTTATAGATGAATATCCCATTAGAAACATATAATAATTCACCTATGTCTATTCAAGTTTCAATCCTCATGGAGTATCTAAACATCAATTTATGTGGGAGGGTTCACTTTTCACTTGAAGGGGCTTCCAAAAATTCATTGTGCAACCCAAAAATAGGGGATATTCATGACTATGATGACCTATAAATATTATTTATGAAAATAATTTTCATAACTACTTAAATCATTATGATAATAAAATAGGCCAAGACATCCAATAAGAATCCATTGAGACTCTCTATGAGTAATTAAAGAGATTCAATAAGTTGTTTACTAATTTCCCTCATCAAGATATGGAGGGAAATAATTTCCCAGTATTATTTTATCAAGTACTACAAGAAATTGATATGAATCTATTATATGAATCATCCAAAGGGGCTTTTATTGAAAAGTCACCAACATAAGCTAGAATCCTGATTGATATTATTTCACAAAATTCCCAGAAATTAAGTATAAGAGGTATGGGTATAATAGGTATTCATGAGGTAAAATCCACTAATTCATCTCATTTTCTAGAAACTAAACTTGAATTACTAATAATTTTAGTGAGATGTATAGCCATTAAACAAGTGACTTAACCACATGAACCGCCTTATGTATATGGTTTGTTCTCTTCACCCAATCATTTCATTGATCATTGTGGTGAAGTGAAATATATGGATAGTTGTGTGGAATCTTTCCAAATAAGGAAAGTACAAATAACCGACTGTGAAAAAAAATTATCAATTCCAATAAGTATTTCCTACCCAAAAATTCAAGCTACACCCTTTTATCTGAACAAATATCAATCTTTGACTTCATTCCAAAACTAATTCCAAAACCCACCAACTTTTCAAAAACCCTATAAACAACACTACCACCAAAAATATTATAATACACCCCCTTTTCAAAATAATTCATATGATCATCCCTTGGCCAATGTAAAATAGACATCGTCAGCTATGCACTGAGTTTGGGCATAAAAAAAATTTTGGATCATAATAGTTTACAATGGATATAATAGGTAATGAATTTTAGTTTAAATTTGTAAACTAAAATAAACCTAAAACCTATTTTTTTAAGAAGATCAGACTCAAAAATCATCTGATTATTAGATTTTTTGTATTATATTCAAAAAAAATCAGATAAATCATATTTTTAATTAGGATCTTAGATATTCTGATAAAATAGATATTATAAAGATAATTTTTACAAACATTATAATATAAATTGTACAGCGTAATATAAAACCTCTAGAATCAAGTAATATGAAATCTTATAACAAGGTAATAGTGATTTATAATATTTATAAAATCAATTATACTCTTTAACATTAAAACTAAAGTAAGTTAGAAATTATGAATATGGATATCCATAGTTTTCAGCCTAACTGCAAAGGTCTATCATTCTTTACCAGAAAATTCCTCGATATAAGGATCAAAATAAATCTGTATTCTAATACACTAAAATTCCTAAATATAGTGATCAGTTCTTGCTATCTTCTTATCCCCAGAATACCTAGATTTGATGGATTATAATCTCATGTCTTTCTATCCTCATAAGGTATTGATCTAAAAACAAATGTAAAATTAATTAAGGAATTTACAACCCTTACTTGGATTCCATGGAACTAAAAATCTCTAAAAAATAAAAAATCATAAGAATAATATTTTTAGAAAGAGAAAATATCAGACGTATTGTGTTGTAAATCCATCAAATCCCAGCTCCTCAAATGCAATCATATTTATAGGCATCCCTCCAATAGCTATTTTTATGTGAATCTCATAATTGGTTTTAATGACCTTGGATGTTCTTCACTTGAAAGGTCAACAAAATGTTTCCATCTGATTTCATTTTGATAACAACATTACTATTTTTTAATGAATTCTGTGTGTTGGAAATAATTCCAATTACTTCAATTATAGACATTTCACTTTTCAATGGACTATAATAATATTTTTCAATCGGATGAGTAAAAAAATGGTTAGTTAAATAAATCCAAACTATTTTTAGTTAGATGGTTATGACTTTGGTCATTCCAATAGAGAGAACACTTAGTCAAACTGATGGATAGAATACTTATTCATTCCAATGGATCAGACTGTAATTTAGTCTGATGGATCAAATTAATGAATAAAAATTTTATATTTGTTTACTTAAAACTATTTCTAAATCCAATATAAAATGGTGTTTTCAAAAAAAACATTCAAAAACACTTGGGATATATAAATTTATTAAAATTATTTTTTATGGAAGTGTCAGTGATTTTCAAAAATAAAGGAATTAAAAGTAGAAATTATAATTTTGACTCAACAATCTTCCCCTTTTTATTAATTACAAAACATGACACTAAAAAAGAAAAACTATTAAATTTTACAACTATTTGTACATTGAAGAACATAAAATATATCATTATATGAAATATCTTCCCTTATCATATCATAACTCCCCCTAAGTTGATAACATTTTTTTTCATTATTCTTGATCTGATAAAAAATATGATTACTTTGGATACTCCCCCTTAATATATTTTCTTTTTTATATGATTTCTACATTTTATATTATTTATTCCTTTGAAATTATTTCTTCCCCTTTGGATAAATTTATCCCACTTTGTGATTTGACAAAAGGAATAGGGAAATACTATATTGTCCTAAAATGTTGTAAAACATGATATGAAACAAATGTGTTTGAATGACTATTCATCCAATATATAAATGAAATAACGTTCATCCAAGTATAATTTGAAAATATTCAAATAGAATCTATTTGGAGAATAAGTTATGAAAACTATATTTCATTCAAAAAATTTAAATATATCAAGAGTTCAGTAGAAAATTTTCATTCTTTTGTATACAAATTCTTAACAGTTGGTTTAATATTATCCAAATTATCTTAGTTATTTTTAGATTTGGATATTGTAGACTCAAGATTTTTTATCATATCCTCCATGACTTAATTGATCCAATTATCTACCTTTAAACTTTCAAACTCTTCTTTATGAATAATAATTTTCTTATTTCCCTCCTTTGACCTTAGGAAATATTATATAAAAGATCAGAACCTGAAATTCTCATCTTTTAAATTATGAATCTCTCCTTTCAAAACAAATATTTCTTAATTTTGAGAGTTTATTAAAACATACATTTTTTTTAAAAAACGTTAACCTATTTGAAACATATGAATATAACGATTAAAATGAGTTAGAAATGTTAAAAGATACTTTATTTTCTTCCAAAAGATGATAATAATGTTCTTTCAAATCACCATCAACTTGCCTCATCCACTTTATAGTCTGATTGAATATTATTTTATGTTCCTTAAACTTATATTTTAAACTTTTGAATTTTAAATTATTTATTTGGTCAATAACTTCAATTTTTCGGACTTCTCACTCAAAAAATTTTTAATCTTTATACAAGTTTCTTTAATGATAGATAGGTAAGACATTGAATATATTTTTTTTCAAAGTCTAAAAGATATATTTTATAATCTTATATGCTTTAGTGTATGATTAATCCAATAACTCCAATGATGCCTCTAAAATATGTGGTTATGATGCTTTAACATCTAGATTATCTTTTCCTTGAACTTTTTTATCATCTGATAATTTACTACATCAACTAATTTATTGGTATATTTATTGTCTAATAATTTGATATGTGACCGTTGAGCTTCCTCTTATTTATGTGATGATAATTGATCATCCATTTAAATTTATTGAACTTAGTTATTATCAAATTGATTTAATATTGATGTTGAATATGAGGATGATTCTATTGATCTTACTTGTTCTTCTTTTTCTTTATAATATTCTTCTTTTTATTCTTATTAATTTTCTTCTTATTTAAGTTCTTTTCCTAACTACCTCAATGTTCTTAAAACTCCCTTTCTATCTTTTTAAACTGATTTTTATTAACTACTTTTCACTAACTTTTTAACTATCTTTGGAACTAATTATTGAACTGATTTTTCAACATGGGTTTATTCTATAACTTTTTTCCCTTTCCCCTGTCAATATCTAATATAAATATCGATGATTCAAAAAATTATAATACTTATGGTGTTTATGGATTGGTAAATTTTTGATCGGTAGTAAAAAAAATGTTTTTGATTTTGGAACTTTTTGTACTACTGATAATGGTGAAACTAAAATAGGTTGGATTTTTGAATCTTGTTCTACTCCTTTACATAAATTCTCCATCATAATCTCTTCAACCAATATTTTCTTCAACTTATTCTTATCTTTAGCTTATTTTATTGCATCAGTTGCCATTATTTTTAAATCTAAAGCCTCTGCTTTGTCTAGTATGAATAGTAGATCCCCTAGATTATTATGAGCTTTCTAATCCATTAGCTTCTTAAATTTATCAACATACATATATTTCTATTTATTTTGATCTTTAGGAGGAGGAGATTTGGCTTTACTATTTTATTTTATTATTTTATTCTCTTTAATAGGTTCTGAATAAGATGTTATTTTGTCCATTTTTTCTGTAAAATTTTTCCACTTTAGATTGAAAAAATGTTTCATTCATCCCATTTCTTACTCTCTAATTAATTAAAACATTTATCTGAGTGAATATGATGGATTTTTAATCTAAAAAACCCCCATACTATTGAACGACATATTGTTTATAAAACAAGGGAACATTAAAATTATGGACTTCATAGATGCCGTCTTAATTTCTTCAACTAACAGAAATAAAAAACATCAAAAGATTTATCTACCATAAATTAACAAGAAAGTACAATTTGAAAATGTAAAGTACTTTTAGAGTATCTATATCACCTTTCCTTGTAATCGTGTATCTATGCATCCATAATGTTACAACTTTGATATCCATAGTGAGATGAAACACCTTTTTAAAATTCTCAAAATTATTAAATAATTAAGCTTCCGATTTTGATTTTTTTTAAACATACAAGCTTATATTGAAGATATGTGATTGAATATATGCTTCACCTTCCAATAAAAATTCAACTAAGTCATCAATGTTTTGATATGTCAGCTTAAAACTTTCACCAAAAAGAGTAAAAATAATCACTCCCACGTCCTCTTTTGTATTTAATTCCACTAAATAATTGGATTCACTTAGTATATCTAAATATTATAATTCAAAATCATCATTTTACACATATATTTTTTCTCAACATTGATATTTGAAAAAACATTTAATGAAGAATCATACTTTTCATAACAGGTTTTCTCAATCATCTTTTAATTTACTACTTCACACTTGGTGAAATATTCAATTCAAGCCATATGAATGAAACCAATGTCAAAACTCATACTGATAAGGTTAACTAGATGAATCCCAGACTTTTAGACTGAGCTATAAATCTAATTCTTAGGGTTGAAACAAAATTCCTAAAATCTGATGTGTGACATATGTGGCCCACCCCTTAAACATAGGCTCAGTAGTGACCCTTTTTATTCTAGAAATCCAATGGCTCGGATTGAAAAAAAAATTATAATATGATAGTTGAAATTAAATTTTAGAATAATTTAATAAAACATGCGAAACTATTAAATTTTTTTAATAAAACAACTTATTAGACTAACCATTTGTACAAATATATAAACTTTTAAAATTTGTAAAAAATTAAATGTTTATAAAATGTAAATAATATGTAAAAGAACATAGAAAAATAAAATCTATCAACAATTACAAAAAATAAAATATTATAATAATACTTGGAAAAGTAAACGTTAACTTTTGGAATTAATTTTTTATCATGTAACCAGTTCTTCTTGGATTTTTTAAATAAAATCAAATATTATAATCATTATAACAAAAATTTTGTTCAAAAAAAATTGTAATAGTTTTTTAGTATGAAAACTTTTGTAAAAATTTTTACTTCGAAAAACTTTTTAAATAATTTTTATTCCAAAAAACACTTTTAAAAATTTTGATTCCAAAAAACTTTATTAAAGATTAAAATTATGGAAATCGAAAATATATAAAAACAAAGTTTTTAGAAAACCAAATTTTTTTGAAAACAAAAAATTTAGAAAGTAAACATTTTTAGAAAACCACAACATATATACTCCCCCTTTGAAAAGGAGTTCATTAATGTAAGGATATTGGTAAAAATAAGTAGATAGAAATGATTATTTGATATTGATCATTACTAGATTCTATTTAATGTATTCAAATCTATAGGAACTAAGGGTTTTAATAAAAATATATGTAATTTTTTCTTGAATTCAGATGAATTGTAAAATGATATCTCCTTTTTTGTGTGATCTAAAAGGAAATGGTATCTTATATCTATATCCTTATCTCTTGAGTGATGTGATATATTTTCAAATAAAATAATGGAACTTGTTTTACCACACGATATTTTATTTTTACTAAAACTCATTCCATAGTCACTAAGTGTGTGTTTCACCCAAAACACTTGAGAACAACAACTTACAGCTTCCACATATTCATCTTTAGAAGTGTAAAGTGAAATTGAGTTTTTTATCTTATAAGAACAATAAACTTAAGCATCTCCTAAGAAAAAAAAATATAAAGTACTTTTCATATCCATTCTACATCCATAAAATTTTTCATTTGAAAAACTTTTTAATTCAAAAACTATTTCTAGAATACTAAAACATGCCAAATCCATAGTTCCCTTAAGATAATGAAAATTTTGTTTTACTAATTTAATATGGGACTATTTTATATTTTCATTATATTTATAACATGAGAATACAGAAAATGTGAAATTTTTATGAATAGTTATTAAGTAAAGTAAACTTCCAATCATTCCTCTAAAGATCTTTTGATCAACTAGTTTCTCATCTTCAACAATATCTAAAGTATTTGAGGTTTTTATAGGAGTACTAATACTTTTAGTATTGTAGTGTCTTAATTTATTAAAAATATATTTTATATACTAATGTTGAGATATAAAATTTCATTCTCGTTTTTGTGAAAATTGAAAACCTAGAAGATAAGTAAATTCCCCAATCATTATCATTTCAAACTCAATTTTCATGATATTTTAAAAGGAGTCTATTAAATATTTTTTAGTTGATCCAAATATAATATCATCGACATAAATTTTAACAATGATTATTTTTTTTAGAAACTTTAAATTTGGATCTGCGTCTCCCTTAACAGAGTTGTTTTTTAACAAAAAACCAATTAATTTATCATACTAGGATCTATGATCTTGTTTAACTTCTTAAAGTGAATTAGTAAGTTTAAAAACAAGTTTTGGGTGTTTTCTAATTTTAAAACCAGTGGTTGTTCAACATAAACTTCCTCCTGAACATATTGGTTAAGAAATTAAAACATCACAACCATTTTAAATAATTTTAAATTTATGAATTTTTTATATCCTTATAGTATATGAATAGCTTCAAGTCTAGCTACTGAAGAATAAGTTTCATCATAGTCTTTGACTACTTGTTGATTATATCCCTTAGTAATAATTACTTCTTTCTTTATAGCTATTATACCATTTTCATCACATTTTTTCAAAAAACCCCATTTTACTCTAATTATAGAAGTATCGTTAGGTCATTCAATCAAAGTCCAAACTTGATTTATTTCAAATTTAATGAGTTCATATTTCATGGATTTTATCCAATACTCACCACCCAAAGCCTCATCAAAAGTCTTAGGTTTGAATTGTTATAAATATTAAAAAAATCAATTTTATTTCACAAATAACTTCTAGTTATAACTATTTTCTCTACTTCACCAATGATGTTATCACTATGATAATTCCTAATAAACAACTAATTTCTTATATTTAAATGTCTTTGTTCCTAAATAACATGATGAAACTATTCTTGTTTTATAACTTCAAAAATATATTCTTCAGTTGTTCTCTCATGAGAAGAACTTTTAAACATAGGTTGAAAATTAATTTTTCAAATAATATCTCAATATGTAGGTTTGATATTATTTAAAAAAATGGATCTGTTTCATAAAATTTAACATGTATTTTTTCCTCAATAGTACTTTTATTTTTATAAAAAACCTTATATGTCTTACTACTTATAGAATAACCTAAAAATATTACATCATCATATTTTGGAGAAATCTTATATAAATTATCTTTAATATTCAAAATGTATACTTTTAATCTAAAAACATTGAAGTAAGAAAGTTTTAGTTTTCTTATATTAAACAACTCATAATGAGTTTTATTAATAAAATGTATTAATAAAACTTGATTTATAGTATAATAGGAAGTACTAACTGATTAATCTGAAAAAAATAGCAACTAAGTATTAACTCATCATGGTTCTAGTAATCTCTTTATGAATTTTATTTCATCTTTTAACTACACCATTTTGATATGAAATTCTTGGTTCCAAAAAGTTATCTATAATACATTTTTTACTACAATAAAATCAAAATATGAATTTACAAATTCTTCACCACGATCACTATGAATAGTTATGAAGGATAAGTTTTTCTCATTTTTAACTCTAGCTAAAAAAAATTAAAACAATAAAAGTATTTGTATTTCCTTATTAGATTATAGACCTATGAATATCTAGTGAAATCATAAACTAAACCAAATACAAATTATTTGACACTGATACTTCCATTTTTTGTCAGACCAAACAAGTCCATTACACCAATTGTAAATCATCAGAAGTTGAGACTTCACTAAAAAATTTAAAACTTGACTTATGTTGCTTTATAAATTGAAAAGGATTGCAGAATTTAGAAGTATCAAACCTATGTTCTGGTAGATCCTTTAATAGTCCTCTATTTGAAAATTTATCAAAATTTCTAAGATATTAGTGTCTTAATATTCTATTCCATAACCAAAATTTATCTTCCACTGCACCAAGGAAAGGTAGATCTTGGATCTTAAGGTCTTCTAAGTTTAATGTGTGAACATTTTCATGCTAATTGATAGAAAGAATAAATTTATTTTTTGAACTATTAATGGTACATTTATAATTCATAAAGTTCACAAGATAGCCCTAATCTGATGACTGAATTGTGATAATAAGGTTGTGATTATGTCTAAAAAAATATGAAAAATTTTAAATTAAATTATTTCCAAGAAGAACAAAGTTACTTATGCAGATAATTTCTCCTTGATCATGATCTCCAAAAGTGACTTTCTACCTATAATATTTATAATCTTCTTAAATAAATATTTGTTTCTATTCAGGTGTCTGGAGTAACCACTATACATTTATAAAATATATTTTTTTTGTACATTCCTTATTTTCCAAAAAAAAATATTATCATTTCAGAACCCAAACCTTCTTGGGTTCGTTATTATCAAGAAGTAAAATTTTAAGAATCAACATTTTTAAAAATTTATTATATTTATAAAATGTAAATTATTTTGAAAATAATATTTATAAAAACCAACATATTGAAATATTTTTAAAGAATTTGTTTTCTTCCAATGTCCACCACTTTGAAATTCAGTGAAAAATGGATCACCTTTCAGAAGTTATTATTAAAAACAGGTTTTATATTATTTTAACTCATTCGTGATACATCTCTATAAGGTTTGATTGATTATATATTTTATCAAAATTTTCTTTTCTAGTGGAAAAAATTGATAATAGGGTTTTCAAACTAGATATTTCATAAATTAGTTTAAAAAATTAATTTTTATCTATAGTTGATTTTTCATACAAACTAAGTTTGATAATATTATTATGTAAAATAGTTTTCTCAAAATTATATTTTTAATGTTATTTCAAAATATATTCCATCTAAAAATTATATTTATCCAAATATTTAGAAATATCTGATATTTTAGTATTTATAGAAGTTATTTTATAAATTTATTTCACAGTTTTTGTTGAGAAGCTTCATGTTTTTTATAAATCTTAAAATTTTCATTTTCAAGTAATTTTAAAAATATAAAAACTTATTTAAAACTTGATAAATAATTATTTTCATAAAATGAGGAATATTATTCATTAGAATATGTATAAATATTTTTATCATCATTACTATCTCAGAATTTATCATTTAAGGTAAAAAATTTAAGAGGTTCTACAATTACCTTAGAAATAAAGCATTTATTATCCTTTGGTATTTCTAAATATAATATAATATTCTTATTTCTTGAATATTCATTGTATAATTATTTCTCAGAAGATATATCTCCTCCACTTTTACTCCAGGTATCTGAATCTTTCAAACTTTTCTTGTTCTTATATTTGTTATAGTTTTTAGAATTTTTATCATAATTTATTTTTTTCTTATCCTTTCTCTTCATCATAGGAAAATCTAGTCTGATATTTCCTACTTTATTACATTCATAACATATCAATTATGTATAATCTTTCTTATCACTTTTATATTCGTGACTTTTATTATATCTATACTGGAATTCCATTTACCCAAACATATTATTCATTCTTTTAGCTATATTACCTAGATCATTTCTTGACTGTTCTCATGAGTTATTATCTGATTGAACAACATCTTTCTTCTCTTTATAATACTTCACAACTTTCTTAGAATATTGAACTTTACTAGGAACATTTTATGTACTTTAAAAATTAACTCCTACATTCATCTTTTTAATTTTCTCAGCATCTATTTTTAATCTTCCCTCATACTACATAAGGGTTCCAATAAGATCATAAATAGTAAGATTAGTAATACTTCTTAAGTCATCCAAGGCTTTTCACTTTGAGTCCCATTAACTAGAAACTATTTCAATAATCTTTTCTATTAATATCCCATCAGTAAGATCTTTCTCACCAAGAGATTGTAAATTATTAACAATAGTCATAAACCATTGTTGCATTTTAGTAATAGATTCACTGATTAGAAAATCAAAATCTTGAAACAGCTCTAATCATAGATCATTTTGTATAAATGAATTTAGATGTTCTAAAGTGACTTACCTATATCTTCTTCCAAATACTATTTGCTTCTTCACATGAAGATAACTGACTATATACATTTCTAGTAATATACCATTGTAGAGAATTCCTTACTCTATAATTAAACTGATTCTCCAACTTCTCTTGATAAGTAAAAGTTGTAACTTCTTCTCTAGAATAATATATCTACGAATAAACATGAAACAAATTTCAACATTAGTATTTATAACCAAAGTTTTCATTCTATATCATTGGTATTTGTAATCATTATCATCAAAGATAGGTGGAATGCTAGGATTAAAATTCTCATGAGTAACGACATTTAATCCTACCATATTATATAAAATAGAAACTATTTATACAATTCACTTTAGTGTAATAAAAAATTATAAACAATAAGTTTATAAAAACTTATTAACTTGTAATAGATAAAAAAAGTACAAAACTTAACAAGAAAATTAGTAGAACATACTCTGATTCCAATTTTTGGATCATAATAGTTTACATGGATAAAAGAGGTGGGGTGAATTGTAGTTTAAAATTTTAAACTAACACAAAACCTAAAACTACTTTTGTGAAAATATTGGACTCAGCAATCATATATTTATGAGAGTGTTTGTATCAGATTCATAATTCTTTTGATAATAAGATTTGTTAATCGGGCTTATAGACAGTCTAATAAATTAGATATCAGAAATATTGGAAAAAAAATTATAGTATAAATTTCTCAACAAAATTTAAAACTTATATAAACAAAGTAATATGAAAGATTATAACAAATTAAGAATGAATTAAAATATTTATAAAATTAATTCTACTCTTTAACCTTAAGAGTTAAGAAAATTATAAATCCTTACTTAAGATATCCACAATTCTCAACCTAATCGTAATTATATATCCTTCCTTACCAAAAAATACCTCAATATAATGATATAAATAACTCTATCTTCCAAAACCCTATAATCCCTTGATATGATGATTAGGGTTAGCTCTCTTCCTATCCCCAAAATAAATCGATCTGATTGATTGGATTTACTTGTCTTTTTATCACCAAAATACCTTGATATAAACCATGATTGGAACAACTGAATACAAAAGCAAAATTTCATAAGGAATTTATAATCCTCACTCCGATTCCATAGAACTAAAACTCTATGAAAAATTAAAATGTGTAAGAACGAGATGTTCAAGTAGAAAAAAATCTCAGAAATGTTGAGTTGAAAATACATTTTCTCCCAACTCCTCGAATTCACTTATATTTATAGGCATCCCTTTAATAACTATATTTCCATGAATCTCTAAGTTGGTTACAATGGCCTCAAATATTCTTTACTTGACAGCTCAACAAAACGACTTCATCCGATGTTGTTTTGATAGAACCATTATAATTCTTTAATGAATTCCTTCCGATATAAATAAATACAATTACTCTGATTATAAACTTTTCATAGTACGATGGACTATAATATTGTATGGCAATTCAATGAACTGAACTATGGAAAGTCCAATGGATTTGAACTATTTTTAGTCTGATGGTTATGAATTTGGTTAGTCTAATGGATAGAACACTTACTCAACTCGAAGGATAGAATACTTATTCGATATAATGGACCAAAATATAATTCATTCTGATTGATCTGATTAAATAAAAAAAAGTTTTATATTCATTTACAAATAAATTATTTCTACATTTGGTAGAAAATGATGTTTTCTAGAAAACAATCTATAACACTTGGGACATATAAAGTTAGTAAAATAATTTTTTAATTTTTTTTTTATTTTCAAAACTAAGGAACTAAAAAGTATAAATTATTCATTAGACTCAACAAGAGATAGTTAAGTATTATTCAAGGAAATTAATATGATTTTTGGACATAATAATCAAAAATCCATGAATAATACTAGTCTAAATAGTCCAAAATCTAAAACAGAATGTAAGCATGATAATAAAGAAAATTGTAAATGAGATTCAACCCCTTAAATATAAAAAAAAATAATTGGGACTTGGTGAAATAAATACAAGAAACTCTAAACATATTTTTGAAAAGAAAGCTAACCAAGAGGATGTAAGAGAATAGAAGAAGGAAAATGAAGTGATGAATGTAAAGTAAAATAAATAAATAACATAAACACCCATGAAAAGGAAAAAATGATAAAATAAATACCTTTAACTTTCATTCACATCATGGATGATTCATCAAATGAATGTTAAATAATAATAACTTTAAATGGAGTTTCTGGAAACCTTTTAGAAAGTTGAAATAAATATACCTCTTCTTGAATCCATCAAGAAAATTCTAAAATATGAAAATTTTCTCTAAGAAATTTGCAATAAAAATATTATGCTTTATGGTAATGGTAGTATAAGTTTAATAATAAGTGTTTAAGAACTTTTTACACCAACTTTATCTACCAAATGTCAAGATCTAGGGACATTCTCTATTCCTTGCACCATTATATTATTATCTTTTCCCAATTATTTTTCTGAATTGGGAACATACGTAATTTTTATGAATCACCCCTTATTTATATATTTGTGTATTGGATACCTTAATCCCACAATATTAGTGGTACTACTATCAAATAGATATACTATATTTCTAGCAGTCGATTTAGATGATGTTCTTGTATGAGGTAAAGGCTTGATATTCCTAGTCAATTTCTATATCCTTACTATAGAGGAATATATATAACCAATACATTCACCCATCATATTAGTAATACCATTAATTAATATGACCCATACAATAATAAATGTGCATGAAGTAACTCTTACCATAGATCTTGGATACAACAATGTACACTTCAATATTCTTGACTCCATTAGGCACCATTCAAGTAACCATTCCCTTTTTCACTCTCCCATGATGAAGGTATGGAACCCATTAAATATCTAGGTATGTTTCATGAATTATTAGCCTTAGGAAAGAAATTTTCTATTGAAAATATCATGGAATATGTATGTTTCCAAAAATAAATAAATTATATTTTCAAGATAGATGAAGAGGTAACTTATGAGTTCTCTAGTGAATATGATTATTTATTTATATATAAAGAATCTGGTTGTTTTTATTGTGTGTATAAAATTAATCTTTAGAATTGGGGAGCTTTAATTAATTTTTATCTCTTGAAAACCCCCAAATTTGGAAGTAAAACCTCTCAGTATTGATTTAAATTATGCATTATAGAGACCATGATTTTTCTTACATTATTTTTACATCATTTTAAAGATAAAAAACTTAAAAAAATTACACATTGAGGATCCAAATATTTAGTTTATTTGGAAAATTAGTAAAATATATAACTTTTACAACATAAAACATAAAAATTTATTTAATTCCTTCTTCTCTAGCTTTTTATTGGCCCTTGTGTTCTATTTAGAACAAGTAGTCACCTGAGGATATACATCAAAACAGGGTGATATAAAAATTCAGTAAGAGGATAGATAAAAATACAACATGGTGTGAGTATAATAATTATCATAATAACATAGGCATAGGTTCATAATCATGAGAGGAATCATTAATATAATACTTGGAATGTGTCAATGCATCAAAATAAAACATCATGTCTCAGTGGTCAACAACCACACATAGTTGTGAAACAATCTAGAAAATTTTCATGCATATTTCACTTTACTCATGAGGTTATTCACATTACCCATTGAATTTTAGTTCTATATAGTTTTTTTCATACCCATAACATCATCAAATTTACATTTCTCTATATAATTTTAGGTGCACCCCTCACATCATAACTTTTCATCATCATGCTTACCGCATAAAACATATATCAATCGTGGACATAAATAGCCCATGGAAGGGAATGGTTTTCATTTCATAAATCATACATTAATAAACTTTTTTCCCCAAATTAAATAAGTAATAACATACTTTATATAAGAATCATCAAACTTGAGTGAAGGAAACGATCTTGAGAAGTAAAGGTGTGTTTTTTGAAAGAAGGGTTAATTTATAAAACATTATGTTTGACATAAAATCCTACGGAAAAAATGAATATCCTAGAAAAGGTAAGATAATGATGAATAAATTATTTTTAAGAAATAAACATACTCAAAATGGTGTGAAATAGGGAAACCCCAAAGAAATAGAGTTGGTTTTGAGAATTCCTCATACCTAGTATCTGAATGCTTTCTTCACATTAATGTCTTGTATAATGACATTAGATTAATTAATTAAAAATTAAAGAACCTTTTATACCTGAATATGACTCATTATGGTTTCATTAAGTTTTTTTATGGGACTTTGGATGAGTCATAGAGTTTAATTTCATCATTCGAGAGTGTTTGTTTTTACAGTTTTCATGATCGGTTCATTTGTATATATGAATGGAAGTTCATTTCAAATTTGGATAAACAAAAAAATTTGTTAAAATATGTTATTAATGGTATTAAAGAACTTTAAATTATCTTATAAATAATTCAGTTATATATCATGAGGATAAATCATTAGATAAAATTTAATGATGATTGGTTTTTTATTAATTTGGATAGTTTTTCGATCACAACAAAATTGTTTTGTTTTATCATTTAGTATCACATATATAAGTTACTTCCCGAATATAAAAAGGGTTAAAAAATAAATATTATAGTATTTAATCAACCATTTAATGTTTTTATTGATATCCTTGAATAAATTAAAAGAAAATGATGGTGCATCACCAACGATGATGGTAAATTAACACATCACAGGCGACGATTTCATAAAAGAGAGATATATATATATATATATGATTTTAATGAATATTCTTCCATTAACATGATTTAATACCATTATATA
Organism: Viscum album; assembly: GCA_963277665.1. Taxonomy (NCBI): domain Eukaryota; kingdom Viridiplantae; phylum Streptophyta; class Magnoliopsida; order Santalales; family Viscaceae; genus Viscum; species Viscum album. The sequence continues at coordinate 628,692,143 of OY728163.1, read as the reverse complement.
AAACATAATGTATTTATCCTGACATTTTTTGTAGATTAGTTGAGTATAAGAGAAGAAAATAAATTAAATTTTAAAGGAAATTGAAAAAAAATAGAGATAGGGATTACCTCTTAAATTCTCCTCTTGAGATCCTCATAAAGGCACCAAGGATTGCTATTTTTATGAGACCAAGATCTCTTAGAAGTGAGTAAGGGACTAGGTAATTTTTTTGGGTATAAATTTGACAAGTATTGAAGTTGGAGAGGTTTCAGGAAATTAGGTTGTGATGGGTGGTATTTATAGTTGTGGGGAGGGGTGTTTTCTCAATATTTAATTCATTAGTTTACTAATTTCCCTCAATACAAGCAATAGTTATGATTAAATTACTAAATAAAGTAAAATTTGAATTGTAGTTTGATATTATGGGCTTAATTCATCCATATACATCAGTGATGACTCAATAATTCATTTATTTAGTTTTTATCGTAAATTATCATATTTCATTATTCACAAAAAAAATTATAGTATTTTATAAAAATCCCAAAAATCACCATAACCATATTTAGAATTGTAGAATTAAAAAATAAACTCCATTTTATGAAAAAAAATCTAAATATGGGTAATTTAACTTTTAATTAAAATTATCATTTATTTGGAAAATACAGATTTTGAAATTATAACTAATTTTGTAACACTTGGAAAAATTACTTAAGGTCTCATAAAATTATCTTAAAACCATAATATATATATAAATATTAATTTTTTAATACATTTAATTAAAATACATTAACTTTTAAGTTAATAAATTGATTATAAAAATGTAATTAAATATTTACGACTTATAAAAATACAAACACTTAATTAATAATTTTTAAAATAATTATTTACTTATATTGTGATATAATTATATCATATTTTCACTTATAATATGCCTAAATTTTATTTATAATTTTATTGGTGAGTTTAATATTCATTTTCCTAGTTTTCTATTCATAAGGTTCGTATTACAATTCCTAAGGTCAAGTTATTATTTCATCGGTATAGGTTCCTTAACTTCTAGAAACACTTGTTATTTCATTAATTCCTCATTTATAAAGATTTTATTATGTTCTTTAAGTGATTTTATATGCTTTATACTATATTAAATTACTAGAATAAGGGATAAATTTCATTTATAAAAGTTTGGGTCATTACATTCTTCCCCCCTTTTAAAATTTTACCCTCAAAATTTCATTTTAAAAAATAGGTGAGGGAATTTCTCCTTCATCATTTCCTTCAGTTCCCAAGTTTCTTCTTCATACTTATGGTTCCTCCCCAAAACTTTTAAAATGTGTTTTTTCTTGTTGTGTAGAACCTTATCACTCTAGTCTAGAATCTTTACTAGCTACTTCTTATAAGAGAGATCATCTTCTAGGTGTACCACCTTTGATTTCAGTACATGTGATGGATCTGGTATGTACTTCCTTACGAGTGATATATGGAACACATCATTAACTTGAACCATATTTGGTGGAAGTGTTAGATGATTGGCCATGACTCATACGCGATCAAGGATGTCAAAGGGACTAATGTACCTTGGGATTAGCTACCCTTTCTTTCCAAACCGCATGACTCTCTTCCATGGTTATATTCGAAGGAACACTTTATCACCTATGTCAAACTCCAAGTCCCTTAGAAAGTTGTCAGAATAACTATTTTTCTAACTCTGTGAATCTTTGATATGTTGCTGGATGACTTGAACCTTCTCTGTCATCTCTTGCACTAGATCAGGTCCAAGTAGCATTCTTTCACCAACTTCATCCCAACAGGTTGGAGTTCTACATTAATTTCCATACAGAGCTTCGTATGGATGCATCTGAATACTTTATTAGAAGATATTGTTTTATTAGAACTCAACTGATAAGAGATGATGATTCCATACACCTTTAAATTCCAATGAGCAGGCTCTTAGCATATCTTTGAGTGTCTGAATACTACTATTATATTAGCCATCAATTTGGGGGTGATAGGTCATGCTGAAATTCAATTCTGTACTCAAGGAATGTTAAAGACTCATCCATAATTTATATGTGAACCTGGGATCATGTTTAGGGATAACTGAGAATGAAACCCCATGTAGTCGCATCACTTCCTTCACATATATCTTATTAAGTTTTTCAAGCGAGTGATCTTCCCAAATAGCGATAAAGTGAGCAGTCTTGGTGAGTTGGTCCACTACAACCCATATTATATTATTTATTTTGTATGTCTTTGGGGACCCATGAAAAAGTCCATGGTCACATTATTGCATTTCCATAAAGGTATAGGAAATGGTTGCATCATCTCTTTGGACTTTTGTCTCACTCCTTTAATTTACTAACATATCAAGCACCTTGGGATATATTTCAAAATATCCTTCTTCATGTTATCCCACCAAAAGTGTTCTTAAATATCATTGTACATCTTGGTTCTACTAGGATGGATAGAGAAATTAGAGCTATGTGAATTTTCCAATAGCTCCATCTTTATCCTAGGTGATTAAGGAACACAAATCATCATTCCAAATCTAATTACACCATCATAATCGATATGGACATATTGAAGATTCCTTTTCTTTACTGCATTCACCATTTATTACAACTTTTTATCATCCCTTTGTGCCTCCTTAGTCTTCTCTTCGATATATAGTTGAGTAATCATTTGGGAAAGGTAGGATTTATTGCCTTCCATTAATATTTCCAAATACATCCTTTGTATATCCATGAAGAGAGGGTATTTCTCAATCTATAACATAGATTGAGTAGTAGGTTCTTTTATACTTAGAGCATCAGCTTCCTTGTTTACATTTCCATGATGATTACGAATAGAGTAATTGTAGTCTTTGATTAGATAAAAACATATCCTTTGACACATATTGAGCTCTTTTGTGTGAATATATACTTTAGGCTCTTGAGATCGGTATATATATCACACTTCTCACCATAGAGATAATGTTTCCATATTTTCAAGGCAAAAATCATAGCTACTAGCTCTAGATCATGCGTAGGGTAGTTATACTCATGGATCTTCAACTATCGTAAGGTTTAGACTATCAAATTATCATTTTTCATGAGTACACAACCCAAGACATTCTTCTAAGAATCACTATATATCATAAAACATTCTATTCTTTTTGGTAATGTGAGTATAGGTGCAATGATTATCCTTTTATTTAGATCCTTTATGATTTCCTCACATTCTTCCATATAGACATACTATACCCCTTTCCTTGTTAACTTAATTATAAGGATTCACAATCGTAATAAATTTCACACAAAAAGTCAATAGTACCCTGATAAGCCAAGAAAACTATGGTTTATGTGAAACTATAGGGTTTGGGCCATTCCTCAATTTCCTAGGTTTTTGAAGGGTCCAAAAAAATTCCCTCACTTGTGATCACATGTCCGAGAATGTGACTTGATACATCCAAAAGTCACACTTGCTGAACATGGCGTACAAAATCTCCTTCCTCAATGTCTCCAACACAAGTCTTAGATGTTCTTCATAATTCTCATTTCTCTTAGAGTAAATTAGAATGTCATCAATAAACACTACCACAAATTTTTCAAGGTAATGACTAAAGAATTTGTTCATCAAATCCATGCATATTCTAGGGACATAAGTAAGTCTTAAGGGAATCACCAGAATCTCAAAGTGCCCATACCTTGTATGGAAGGAAGTATTCTGAATATCTTCCTTCTTTACCATTAGCTGATGATATCCAGAATGAATATACACCTTTGATAAGTATCGAGCTCCACTAAACTAATAAAACAAGTCTTCAATCCTTAGATGAGGATACTTTTTCATTATAGTGATCCTATTGAGTTCTCGATAATTGATACCCAACTGCATTGTTTCGTCCTTCTTCTTGCCAAAGAGCACTGGTGCACCTCATAGTGTTGCACTAGGGAGTATGAACCCTTTATCTAAATGCTCATGTAGTTGATTCTTTAACTCCTCTCGTTTGATAGGATCCATCCTATATGGAAACTTTCAGATAAGAGTATCTCTAGGTAAGAGTTCTATTGAGAACTCTACCTCATTATCTAGAGGTAGTTCGGGTAAATCTTCAGGAAATACATCATTGTATTACCTCATTATGGGAATTTCCCCTTTGTGGATAACTTCCTTTGACTCAACCATCCATCCAAAATTATAATTTTTATTTCAAAAGAGACAAATAAAAGTACAACCCAATTACAACACGTGAGACCCCATCTAGGGCGGCCGAAAATAATGAAGACCAAGGGAATCACCCCAAATCAGGTTCACACCCTCCGACTTAAAAGAAGAAACATTAGAGTGACAAATCACATGAATTTCAGGGACCCTAAGGGAGGACAAGTATTTCACCACTCTGTTCCCTTCACACTAGGTATGAGTGACCCTAACATTGTCAGAGAGGATAGCCTTACAATGTCGAATGGTATAGGTGATCGACCAAGGAGTGGTACCCCTCCCAAGAAAAGCATCCTAGATGATATTTGAGTCTGTTTCAACCTACGTGACATTAATGTTCCTCAATTTACACATGGACAGTTCTATGAGAACTACAGGAGCCTCCGCCTAGACTGAACAACTACTACCATAGTGAGCCAATAAATCCAACACCACACTTCCACTATGATTGTATAATACCCCACCTCCACACATGACATCCTCAACACAGGACCCATTAGTATTCATCTTGAAACCTTCCTCAGGAGGAAACCAATGGATCCAGCTCCCCTGCACCATGGAACCATTCCTCCTAGCCTTAGCTACCAGAGACTGTAAACAATGAAATGAAGGTACCTCCTTCCCAATACCATTCGTACCAACTGGATAGATTAGCATGAACCTGGTTCTATCCACCACATCCCTCCCTATAGATGACATCCCTTCATACCTGGCACGGTTCCTAGCTTTCAATAACACCCAGCAACATGTGTTGTAAATGAACGCCCGTGCCTCTGCCCCCCTCATATTATCGATGATTCCTTGAAACCATTGCTCCATGAACTACTCATAATTGCCAGCATAGGAATAAAATCCTATGAACCCCCCCCCCCAAAGAAACTCCAAACCTCATGGTCCTAATCGCCATCGAAGAAAATATGATTCATGCTCTCCTCCTTCTTTTATTCACAGCAATGGAAACATAATACCATACTAATTCCCATCCTTTTGACGTTATCATTTGATGGAATAGCATTGTACTGCATCTGCCAAGTAAGAAAGTTAAGCTTTGTGGGATGATTCTTCTACCACACCACTCTGTTCTAGCACTCATGAGGACCCCTATCCAAGGTGCTTCTTCGAAAGTATTTGGAATTGAAACTTCTTAATGACGAGGGGGTAAACATGCACCTATCCTTCTCTGAGTTGACCAGGATAGAGTCAAACACATTATGTTGAGAGGAATCCAGGACCGATCTAAAAAACAGAGGGTGCGAACTAGCCTCTCTAAAGGAAATAAACAGAGTCGGGCACCCTGGATAACCCAGCACCTCTCCCGACCAGTTCTGATACCAAAAGAGGGCACACCCCTCCCCGATAATCCATTGGGAATGAGGAAGGAGCATGGGAACAATACTGCACACTGCATCCCACAAAGACACCCCCTAGAAAAAGGATGAGCCATGCATGCCTTGTATCTCTGAGACATGCATCTCCCCCATATGGTATGTTCCTCCACGATTTCCCATGCATGCTTCGCATCTACCCCATGCACTGTCTCCACACTGTTGAAGGGTTTTCCAAAGGAGGTTTATGATCTCCCGTGAATTTGTAGAGGAGCATGGGATGGTTTAGAATATGAAACGATATTTCCTTTTACCAGCAGTTTATATGTGCTCTCTATAAAGAGATCCAATCCATCACCAATATAGCATTGAATTCCACAAAGGGAAGTATAATGATATTTTATGGAAGAATGTTCCCACATATGACAATATAAGAACAGTCCAATACTTGGGTTGTAGTGATTTCACCATTAAGTGTTTTTAGAGATATATATACTTCAAGGTTTTGGGGATTCAATTCAATAGTTCTAGAAAACTTGTGAGAAATAAAGTAATGTGTAGAACCAGAATCAAATAATACTTTTTCCATTCTTGAGTGAATATGAAGTGTACCTTGTAAAACTTCATTCTCTTTCTCCACTTCTATAGTAGTGATGGTATAATCCTTCCCTTACTAATTTTCCTTTGGGAGATGTTGATATTGATTACCCTCAAGGACTCTAGGTTTAGTGCACTTGATTGCATAGTTCCCTTGCTCCCTATAGTTGAGCATCAGACCATGGGTGGTGATCTCATTTCCTCCTCCACATTCTCCTAACTTCTCATGTATTTTAGAAATTAATGATCTTGGTGGCCTTCTCTCCCACACTTAAAGCATTTCTCCATCCCTTTGTGGTAGTTCGCATGATGATTCTTCCCACATTTTTGGAATGTGTATGGTTGATTTTTCTTTCCACCTTTCTCATTAGATTCTCCATCTTGAAACTCCATTTTTCGTTTCTTATCACAATATCCATGAGACAATTCTACAAAATCTATCACTACATTGAGATCATATCGAACAACTTATTCATAACTCTGAAAGCCTCAAATTTTAGGATCCTTTCAAAGGTGTGGTTTTAAACCACTAAATAATCTATCAATTTTGCTATCATTGTTAATAACAAAACATGAATAGTACCTTGCAAGCCTTGTAAAAAAAAATTCATAGGTTGTGACAGATTCTCGTTACTTTTTCTTTAACTCTATGAATTCTCTCTCCATCTTTGAATGAAGAGTTCGATGGAAATAATTATTAAGAAACATTATCTGAAAGTCTTCCCACTCTATCTCTTTAATTTCATCCCTCAGCTTGGTGTTCTTAATCAATGCCCACCATTGATTGGCCTCTCTGTCTAGATATCAAAAATAAATATTCACCTTCTCCATATCAAAATAGTGAATCATAGAAAAGATATTCTCTATTGAGTTGACCCATTGTTCCACAACTAGTGGATCAGAAGTTCCACTATACATCGATGGTCATTGCTATATAAAACACTTGATAGTCAATTTCTCCCTCTTAGGTGGAGGAGGATGTTCCACATTACTAAAATTATTGTTCATAGCCTGAGATATCTAGGTAATAACTGCCATGAAATTTTGAACTCCACCTCCTAAATCATTGTGGATGTCGTTCATGCAATTGTTGCATTGTCCCTCACACGGGTTGTTGGCCTAGTTTCTTGGGTTCCCACTATTTTCTAAAATAGAAATGGTTAGAAAAAAACATAAGTCAACAAGTCATTAATATATAATGTATCCCTTTGTTCAATGAATTCTAAAGGCATATATTATGGAATCCTTATGTTAGGAAATGAATCTTGGGTTCTTACTTATACTTAGTCTCATACTAAAGGATTTTAATAAGGCTCTCTAATCCTAATTCCCAAATTAACTAAAACGTCCTATGATACCAACTATAGGGAGCCTAATTTTTCTTACATTACTATTACATCATTTGAAAGATAAAAAACATAAAAACATTACACATTGAGGATAAAAAGGTTTTACTGTATTAGGAAAATTAAGACCATACATAACTTTTAAAACATAAACCATAAACATTTATTTAATTCCTTCTTCTCTAGTTTCTTATTGGCCATTGTGTTCTCCTTAGTACAAGTATTCACCTAAGGATATACATCCAAAAGGGTCATATAAAAGACCAGTAAAAGTATATATAACAATATAACATGGGGAGATTATAATAATTATCATCATAACATAGGAATAGGATCCTAATCATGAGAGGAAGCATTAAGAGAATACTTGGAATGTTCCAATGCATAAAAATGAAGAATCATGTCTTAGTGGTCAACTACCACACATAGTTGTGAACAAATATAGATTCATTTTCATGCATATATAAATTTAATTATGAGTTTATTAACATTACCCAATGTATTGGAGAACTATATAATTTTGGGTTCACCCGTCACATCATAACATTTACATTGTGCTATAAAATTCTGGGCACACCCGTAACACCATAACATTTTCATTATCATGCTTTCCACATAGAAAATATATCAATCTTGGACATAAATAACCTATGGAAAGGAATGGGTTTCATTTCCTAAATCATACAATCATAAAAATTTTGGTTTTCAAATGAAATAAGGAATAACATACTTGATATAAGAATCATCAACCTTTAGTGAAGGAAACAATCTTGAGAAGTAAAAGGTGTGTTTTTTGAAAGAAGAGTTATTTTGGAAAACACTTTTGTTTGAAATAAACTCAATTGGAAAACATGTATATCTTATAAATGATTATATAACTATGAATAAAATATTTTTAAGGAATAACCATACTTAAAATGGTGTGAAATAGGGAAAACCCAAAGAGAGTTGGGTTTGAGAATTCCCCTTACCATGTATCTGAATGCTCTCTTCACTTTAATGTACTATATAATTACATTATATTCATTAATTAACAATTAAAAAACATTTTATACATTAATATGATTCATTATGGTTTTCATTAAGTTCTTTTACGGGACTCTGTATGAGTTATAGAGTTTAATTTCATCATTTGGGAGGGTTTGTTTTCTTACTTTTCATGATCGGTTCATTTGTATATATGAATGGAAGTTCGTATTAAATGTAGATAAACATAAAAAATTGTTATTATATTTTATTAATGTCATTCCAGAACTTCAAAAAATCTAATAAATAATTTTTTTATATACCATGAGGATGGATCATTAGATAAAATTTATTGATGATCATTTTGGTTAATTTTGGTGGTTTTCGATCACAACGAACGTGTTTTGTTGTATCATTAAGTATCATGTATATAAGTTAGTTTCAGAATATAAAAACCGTTAAAACATAAATATTAAAATATTTCTTCAACCATTTAGTGGTTTTATTGACAACCTTGAAGGCATTGGTGGAAAATGAATGTGTACCGCCCACGATGATGGTAAATTAACACATCACGGGCGACGATTTCATAAAAGAGATAGAGAGTGTGAGAGGATTTTAATAAATAATACTCTGTTAAAATTAAAGAATACTAGTATATAAAATATAATGGAGTTATCTTGACATTTTAATAAGATAATTTTAGTAAAGATAAGAAACAAAAGGAAATTTAAAAGGAAATTTAATGAAAAGAGGGAGAGGAATTACCTCTTAAATTCTCCTTAGATCCTCCTCAAGCCACCTAGGATTGGTCTTTTGGTGAAACCAATATCTCTTTAACATGGCTAAGGTACTAGGGAATAGTTTTGTATATAATTTGGACAATTATTGAAGCTTTATAGGTGTGAGTAAATGAGGTTGTGAGGGGTGGTGTTTATAGTGATGGGGAGGGGTGTTTTCTCAATATTTAATTCATTAGTTTATTAATTTCCATCAAGAAAATAAATAGTGATGAATCCATGACTAAATATAGTAAAAGGGGAAGTGTAGTTCGAGATTATGGGATTAAATCAGATATATTCATCAAGGATGACTCAATAGTTCATTTATTTAGTTTTGATCGTAAATTATCGTATTTCACTATTCACCAAATATTCAAGTATTTTAGAAAAATCCCAAAAATTTAGCCTAACCATTTTTAGACATGTAAAATTATAAAATGAACTCAATTTTACAAAAATAACATTCTAAATATGAGTAATTTAATTTTTAAATAAAATCACCATTTACTTTTAAACACAGATTTTGATATTATAACAGATTTTATAACACTTTAAAAAATTACTTAAGGTCTCATAAAATTATATTAAAACCAAAATATATATAAATATTAATTTATGAATAAATTTAATGAAAATAAATTCTATTTTAAATTTATAAATTAATTATAAAAATGTAATTAAATATTTATGACATAAAAAAATACCGACACTTAATTAATAATTTTTAAAATATTTATTTACTTATACTATGATATAATTATATCATATTTTCACTTATAAGATTCCTAAATTTAATTTATAATTTAATGGGTAAGGTTACTATTCATTTTTCTGATTTACTATTCTTATGGGTCAAATTACTATTCTTAAGTTCAAGTTACCATTTCATCATTATAGGTTCCTTAAATTCTAGAAACACTTATTATTTATTTAATTACTCATTTATAATTCTTTTATTATGGTTTCTAAGTGGTTTTATGTGATTTGTACTATATGAAATTATTATAAGTAGGTATAAATTCCATTGATAAAATTTTGGGTCGTTACATGAATACCTCATGAATGGAGAGAAATTGTTACTGATCATTTCTAATAAACTATCTGGAACCAAGTACTAAAATTTTATTCAACTTATGAAAAGGAATTTCCCAACCATAGGGTGGATCTTAGGTGATCTCTCAAAAAAACCTAAAAATTGTTTTGCACTGAATTCTGTTATAGGGGGACTCCACACCTATTAAAAAACCCCAGAGGAGACTAAATCCCACTACCATGGAGGTAATGAAGAATCTAATAGAGAATTTTTTTTCCTCAGACATCATTTATCATATTTCTAAATCATAATGGGTTATCCCCATCCATACAGTTCCTAAGAAAATTAACTTGACTATTTTTAAGAATAAGAAAAATGAATTGACTCCCATTAGAGATAAAAATAGATGGAGGGTGTGTATTGCCTATATAAAACTGAATCAAGTTAGGAAAAAGGACCCCTTTCTCATTACCTTCATTGTCCAAATGCTATAAAGGTAGGTATGAAGAACGCATTATTTTTTCTTGGATATATTTTTAGGATATTTTTAGGTACCCATTTCTCCATAATCCCAAGAAAATACAACCTTAGCATTTCCCTTTAGCACCTTTTCCTATAAAAATATGACTTTTGGGTTGTTCAATTACCTAGGTATATTTTAAAGGTGTGTGTTAAGTATATTTTTAGATCAAATTTAGGACTTCTTGGAGGTATTCCTAGATGAATTTACTATTTATGAAAATTCTTTTGATCATTGTTTGGGAAATATGGAAAAACATTTTAAAACATGCATTGAAAAGAATCTTGTTTGGAATTTTTAAATGTGTCACTTCATTGTTGATAAAGAGATAGTCATATAAAACATAATTCCACAAAAAAGTTATTGAGGTAGATAAATCTAGAGTCAAAGTTATAAATTATTTTCCTTATACAACTTGTTTGAAACATATTAGATCTTTATTAGGCCATGAAAGATTTTTCAAAAGATTCATCAAGTATTTTATTAATATTTATCTACCACTTTATAAGTTACATTTAAAATAATATGAATTTTATTTTAATGATTAATGTAAGGATGATTTTGATGAGATAATGATAAGACTGATCCCCCCACTAAAAATGAAATCACCAAATTGGGAACATCCATTTTAGATATTTTGTGATGATTAAAATCAATTCATGGGGATGGATCTCTATTAAATAATTTTATGATGACCAAAATTCATTACTTATGACTCAAGAATATTTGATTCTACATAGCTCAAATATACCACCATTGAAAAGGAGTTCCTTATAGTTATTTTTTATTAGATAAATTCAGATCTTATTTTCTTGGAACTAAAGAGATTGTATTTTCTGATCATGTATCTCTTAGGGACTTAATGAAGAAGGCAGATAAAAAACCTAGGCTGGTTAAATGGATTATACTTCTAAAAGAGTTAAAACTAGACTTTAAATATAATAAAGGAGATGAAAAATAAGTGGATAGTCACTTAAGAACACTTCCCAACATGCCTGGACTAGAATTTCCCAACATAAACCAATTAAATAACCATATATCTGGAGAAAAACACTAGATAATGGAATGTGAAGTACCATAGTATATAGACATAGTGTATTATTTAGTGACCTCTTAGGTACAATCTCATATTATCCCCCATAAAAAACAAAAACTCAAATCTGAATCAATATTTTCTATTTGGGAGGATCCATTCCTTTAGAAAATTTGTAATGATCAATTAATAAGAAGATATTTAACTGCAAGTGAAATTGATTTTTTTTTTGAATTTTATCACACACTAACTTGTGTCATCCAGTTTAGACATCAAATAAGTATAATAAACTTTTTAGAATTTTTATTCAATGGATCACTTTATTCAAGTATAAACATTAATATTATAAGAAGTGTGAAAATGTTAGTTTTATGGAAACATTTCCAAAAATAAATGATATTTCACAAAAACCATTATTTTTATGAAATATTTTAATTTTTTTGAATTAAATTTATAGTAAACTTTCCCGTGTCATTTTTAAATTATTATATTCTTCTTTTTGTTGATTATGTATCAAGATCAGTGGAAGTAAAAGACATCAAAATTAATGATTACAAAGTTGTGTGTGTTTTTTAAGTCCAGCGTTTTTTATAGGTTTGTAGTTCTAGAAGTCATCATCAATTTCCAAGGGAATCAAATTTTAAATATAATAATGAAGTATATAATGAGGAAATATGGAGTGAATCATAAGACATTTACACCCTACCATCCATAAATAAATGGCCAAGTTGAAGTGTCCAATAGGGAAATTAAATGTATCTTAGAGAAAATGGTAAAATCCAACCAAAAGGATTAGATCCAAATGTTATAATACACCTTATGATTCTATAAGATATAATATAAGACACCCATATGAATAATCCCCTATAGTTTATTTATGGAAAAAATTCACCTACCTGTGGAGTTGGAGCACCAAGCTTATTAAGTTGTAAAGAAGATGAATCTATACTTGGAAATCATCAGGAAGGAGATAAAATTACAATTTAAAGAGTTAGAATAAATTTAATGAGATTATTTTAAAAATTACAAAATTTAAAAATAAAGAACTTGAGTGGCTCATTACTAGATGATCCAACCAAAAATCCTCTATCCCAGAGACCAAGTATTGCTCTACAATTATAGACTAAAGCTAATGGAATGTAAAATTTATTCTAGGTGAGAAGAACCCTTTAGATTCACTAATTTTTATACTTTTGGTGATTCATTAATTAATAATGAAGCTGAAAGATACCTATTTACTCTTAATAAGAACATATTGAAAAATTACAATGGAAATCTACCCTAAGAACCAGTGGAGGATCACACACTTGTTTGACCTATCTATTGATCACTACTAATTAGGTTAACTCAAGACAACTATTTTAAATAAAAAATATCTTTAAATAAGAATCCTAAGTTTTAATTATTTATTAATATTTTGGAATTTAGGATGTATATATTTTTTTCTATTCTCTTTGAACTTCAAATGAAATGGTCCTTACACTTTTATGAGTTGCTTTCATTTTATAAGAACATCAAGGAAGAAATGAATAATAATGTATGAAAACATTAGAAAGAGGATGAAAATAGATAAATATATTCATATGGAAATGTTATTTCACTTTTAAAATTATATATTTTTTATATTCGATGATTTTGGTTTCAAAAACTAATTTCAAATGTATAAGATAATTCCATGCCCACACATAAACAGTTTAATTAACTTGACTAATCAAAGAGGCATTACTTTCTTAGGAATATTATGATTATATTTTCTAGATTTATAAGTTAATGAAATTTAATAAGTAAAGTGGGAGACTGATTATTAAATATGAACATCATATGTTAATTTAATGAATCATGATTTGAGGAAATGTTTTGATTCATTTAGATGAAATTTCTATGAAATTTTTTATACTTTGAATTTCTGAAATTCATGTGGATTAATTTTATTGTTTTTGTAGAATGACATAAGTTATTGTCTTAAATTTTATGTTCCATTCCTGATAGGACTTCTAGGCCTAATTTTTTAAATTTTAACTTGAGCATATTTCTTGAGATAACTTGGGTCATGCCAACTACTATAACTTTTAATTGAACTTGTCAAATTTATAATTGTAAACAATCACATTTAATATGATTGAGTTATTTTTGTTAATTTATCTCTTATCCTTGAGACTATCATTTACATTAATTTTTGTTTAGAATGTATAATATTTGGATGGCATTATTAATAATTATCAACATTACTATCCAATATTTCCCTTTCCTACCCATCTTTATGTATTTTTCAGGCTATTTTAATGTTAAAGTATGGGAGTAATGGAATTCATGATGGAAGTGATATATTACATTGAAAGGAACAAGTTTGGGTGTAACACCCTTATTTTTAGGTACTTAACCCTATATTTATGTATTTTAAGTAAATATAATTATGGGGTTATGTTTTGGGACTTTTAGAGGATTCTTAACTTGCTTTGGAGGCTTTTTTAGAGGTGCATGGTTTGAGAACAATTAGTATAAACCGTGAAAAACCTCTAGGAAATCGTGCATGTAATGTCCCAACCTAGGATCCACTTAACAAGTGTTGTAAACTGATGGTTCACATAGCCTCAAGCGTATATCCCTATACAAAAGAGGCTTCTGACTATCAGTGAGGTTTTAAGGTGGTATAGTGGGGAGACTATACCCTCATATCATAGTGGTATGGTGGTAATAATAAATAAAAATAAATAGTGGAATAATGATATAAAAAATGAAATAGTGGGAAAAAGCATAATAAATAACTGTGTAAGCATAAAAAACCATGAAACTGTAATAGTAATAAAAAACCAAAGGTTGATTCATATACATATTGATGTCATGGCATGTTATAATACAAAAAAAGGAAAATAGGGGATAAAAAGTACATGCATATACAAAATTCCATAAAAAATAAAAAAATAAAGGACAAAATACAGATCTACTAGCATCACAATTATATGCTCAGACCTATTCTCCCATGATCTATGCTATAAGAGAAAGAAATAAAGCATCCATAGCATGGTTCTATCCCTTATCCACACTTGTAGTCTGGAAGTTTACTTGGGTAACAAAGGCATCACAAATATGGTGTTAGAAAAACTCAAAAGTCCACTACCAATGGTGTCTATAATAATTTATCCAATGTACATATCACAACAGTGTGCAGGTAAAATGATTAATAATAAATGCTGGAAAATAAATACCATCCAACTCAGGTTTTGATGGGACACCTGGTTGGCTTTACCTGCTTCGGTGTAGGACAGTGTATGTCTGATCTGTAACCATGTGTATCTATATATATACAAATAAGTAATCATACATAATATGTATACATTTATATAAACTAGATACATGAGGACATATATATAAATATATATGGATATTAGGTGTTAGATAGACATAGGGTGTAACTCAAGAATCTATAACTAGTCTAACGAGCTAATGGTTATAGTAAGGGTACAAGCCTTGAGTCCTATATAAATATGAGGCATCTTTCTCATCAACCAAAATAGTAAGGTGAGTCATCATTCCTAACACCCAATACTGAGGAATGTGGAATGTCATTCCCATTTTCTAAATAAAAGTAACAGTGTGGAATGTCACGACCAACACCCAATGTAAGGGAGAATGAAACTTCATGCTCAACAAAACCCTTAACTAGTTTTCAAAAACCAATAATAGTAGCATACAAATAATAACAGTAATAAACATGAGGGGTCATCTCTAATTCATTTATAACAATTCAACCTAACTAACCATATGTATCATAATCATCTAAACTATATAAAGGTAATCATGAAACATTTTTCATGGCCTTTCCAACCATTAAAATTTAATTAATTTAATCCATTCAATTATAAGTCGAGGAAAATACTTTTTAGATTTAACATGAAAACTTATATGGTATTTTTTCATTTAAACAATTAGATAAAATAGGTTAATTCCATTAATCATTCCCAAATGGGTGTCTATCAAGATTTCGGTATCCTCTAATAATATATTATGGGTCAATGGGGGTAATTAACATGGAAAACATAATGTAATAAGGAAGAATTTATTTTGATTCATTGTGTAGAAATTTCTGGCATGCATAACATCGGTAAAAGATATGAAAACAACTGAAATTTTAGGGAAAATTTCTAGGCTACCTACCTTTGGTCCATATATAACCACTTGTCTAGTATCATCTTTTGATTCGAAGAATAATGGAAGAAAACATAAGAACAGTCCAATGCCCTGGGAAAAGGGAATATGATCTCATGCAAAAGTATCACAAGAGACATGAAGATAAAATAATATAGAAATTAATAGGATTAGTTATATTACCATTTAGGATCCAATATGACTAACCTTGATGAAATCAGAGTTCGTACATAGGATTAATTGATGAACCTAGGTGGAGAGCTTGAGGAGAATCTCTCACGGGTGAAAGGTTGGTGTTCTGATCCTTGGAGAGAAAATAAGAGAGGGGTGAGGGTTCAAAACTAATTAAGGTAAAAAAAGTAAATCACCTCCCATTAACTAGTTCGCATGGTCTGGCTGCATAGTTGTTCAAATCATGCACCAACTGCGTTACCTCCACTATCCAAAAACCCTCCTCGCATAGGATAAGCGCATGTTTTGACTAACCATGCACAACTCATGTGAAATGGATCTGAAATTTTTTGGAGACAAATTTAATGGTCATACACCCCAGATCACATGGTTGTATGAAAATTTAGTAGCCTCACCTATGCATTGGGTACCTCTCATAGTTATCTCTAACTGTTCACTAACCATGTGGCCCACTCTGTTTGTCAAATTTCCAAAAATCTAGGATCGGAAAAATCCTCGTATTCTCCTGAAACATCCCTTATTCCATAGGTTACATTTACCAAGAGAAAATAATGAATTAAATCTAAAAACAATTATCCATGCCTTCATGAAAATCTGGTTCATAACCTCCCCTCATTAAAGAAACTCATCCCCGAGTTGTCATTAAGAGGGTAAAGAGGGGCCATCTGAGAAAAGCTTTAACCACTGGGATCGAATGTTAGCTTCCCAATCTTAGGTCCCATCCTATACCCAACCATGCTTCCATAGCACCCATACTAACTGGATTGTCCTTCTTCTAAGATTATTCATGCTCCAATTCAAAATATGCACTGGATACTCCTCAAATGAATCATTCACATATAACTTAGCCTTATCAAGCTATAGAACATGTGATGGTTCTGAATAATACCAATGGAGCTGAGATACTTAGAAGACATCATGTATAGACTGGTGTCTCTAAGGAATTGTTATCTGGTAATCCACTAGTCCAATTCACTTCAAGACCTCAAAATGACTGACGAATATAGTTGAGAGCTTACCCTGACAATGAATTCATCAATGGCCCAACCTAGGAGAAACACGTAAGAAAAACTAATTTCCAACCTCGAACTCAAGAGATCATTAGTGTTGAGTAGAATATTACTACTATCTAGCCTAATCTTTCAACATGAATATCCTAATTAGATGGACCTATTCTGTAGCCTCCTAGATGAGATGTGCTCCAAGAAAAGTTTCCTCCCCTACCTCTAACCAGCAAAGAGGTGATCGGAGATTCCTACAATATAAGTATTCATAAGGATCTATATAGATGGTGTCCTAAAATATATCATTATAATAGAACTCAACTAGGGTTATGTGTTTCTCCCAAGGACCGCCAAATTTAAAGAAACATACACAAAGCATGTCCTCTAACACCTAAATTGTGCACTCTGTCTATCCATCGATCTGAGAGTGATAGGTCATGTTCAGAAGTACATGTGTACCCAAGGTATTCCAAAACCACTCCTATAATTAATACATGAAGATCTAATACCTTTGAGATAGGATAGAACATGGATCAATATGAATATGTATGACCTCCCTAACATATAGCCTCCCTATCTCGTCTAGGGAGAAGGTATATTGAATATGTAAGAAGTGTGTGACATTTATCAACCAATCAATAACAACCCAAAATTTATCATTATCTTAAGAATATCTAAGAAAACCATTCACAAAGTCCAAGGACACATCATCCCATTTTCACTCAGGAATGGATAATGTCTATAGAAGTCAGGTTGATCGCTGATGTTCTACCTTCACATGATGACAAGTGGAACACCAAATTATAAAGCCGATTATCTCTTATTTCATACCAGGACACCAATCATTATAAGGCCCCAACATTAAACCTTACTTAATCTTGAGTTATTACAAGATTACACATTGAGGATCTTTTCAGGTTTAGAGTTTTAGAGAATTAGATCATAAAACTTGCATTACATTCCACATTTAAACAAAGTGGTTACATAAAAGATAGTATTCATTTTTTTCCTATCAACGGAATCATATTCAAAATAAAACATGGATTCTTTCTTGACACTTCATTGACACTATCATCATATTATGTACCCTTCCCTTGACCTGTGGAAAACATTTCAAAAACTTGGGATGAGCATAAAAAGCTCAGTAAGGGATATAAAAATATGGAAAGGAAACATGATTACATGTATACATTAGAATCAATGAAATCATACTCTACTCATAAAACAAAAGCACTTAAACATACCTCATCAAAACATGAATAAATCATAGAAATCATAAGACATAAAGGTAACTTGAGGCATTCATAACATTCTTACATAGGGAGTAACCCTCTTGGTTACGTTTGGAATACCCATCACAGTATATTCCCTAAATATCTTCGGATAAACCTTAATGTTTAACTCCTTCACGTTACCCAATGCATTGGAGAGCTATATCGGGCTCACCTGCCCTTAGTTTATCACGGAACCACCCGTCTTCATAATAATTCCCAAGAACCACAACATAATCATATCGCATAAAACATGTATAAAGGAAACATAACATTTCCACCTTTCAATCACAAGATATAAATACAACACATTGATATAAAAACATTATGAAAACCATTTTCAATACCAAAATAAAAGAAAAGTAAAACATGGTATTTATTTTTTCTTTTAAAAAAAAGTATGGCTTGTAGACGAAGCCAAAACTCAAATAATGGTCACGGCGGTGGAGAAGTCTATGTCGCCACATACGTACGACAAAAACATTCTCTTTTGTCGTTTAGTAAAACGCTTCGTATAAAAAAGATTCCTTTTGGATAAATGTAAAAGTCAAAGGGTTTTATACACCGTATAAAAGAAGGTTGTGTATAAAACAAAATATGCCTCAATGAAAGGAGATTGAGACGAAGTCCCATAAAAAATCATTTTTTAAATAAAATACATCTATTATGTGTATTAACTATATGTACACATAAAAAAGTATAAATACACATAATAATATCATGACATAACTTGAAAGTAGGATATTAACCCAAAGAACGGAAATTGGGTTAAGAAGTTCCCTTACCTCGTGTCCGACTTGACTCGATCGTTCTTTAATCTCCTAAATAATAAACTTGAGTTAATTTCTACTTCATTAAGAACCTTTTTCAAGTTCATTATTCCTTTTATATCACTTATTACCATGTTATGAACATTATTTAATCATTTAAGTTAATAACGGTCATTTTGTCGATATTTGGTACTTGAGTCAAAAGTGAACTTCTTATATTTACAAGTTGTTCATGTAGTCAAATATCCATTATCTCAAGAATGATATTCATGATGTAGATGCCATATATATCATATATATCCAGTATATACAAGAATTTATAATATTACATAATCATTTAGAGGCAATAAATGAAATGCATCGTTCATGGAGACGGTAAGCCATACGTATGCATGAACGCTACTTTCATTTCTATGTCATATTAATGGAATTAAAACTAAATGAGAGATATGTATATTTTAATTCCAGAATTATATTCATAATTTAGATTTAACATAAATCATATATATCCATTATATATATGTACTTATAATAGTACATTACATTTGGGGATAAGAAATGAAATGCACCGTTCATGGAGACGGTAAGCCGTACGTACGCATGAACGCTACTTCTATTTCTATCTCATAATTTAATGGAATTAAAACATAGTGATATATAATAGTATTATAATTCCAGTATGGTATCATATATAATATCATTAAATCTATCCTTTATACATACAACATATGGTATTAACGAATCAAATCACTTTGAGGGGGCGGTAGTCTGCACTTCCTAAAATGAAGATATCGCGTATACCCATAATGGAATCCATAAAGGTATGCCATAAATGAAAAATAAATAATCTTAAGTAAAACATAAACATATTATATATCATATATAAATATAGTGACATCTTAATGGCCACCTTTTAAGGTGTTAGAAGAATATTGAACAATCATCGTTTCGTGAGGCAGAAATTCGCCATCCACAGAAACAGTATGTTATTTAACCATTAGATGTAGGTGTGTGTAAGTGTAGCTATAATTATTCTTATAAAAACATCCTAGTATATTTAAGATACTGGATTTGTTACAAAATAAATAAATAAAAAGAGTTTGGATGGTTGGAGAAGCAAAATAAAACATAAGAACACAAGAGAAAACACTACCTTTAAAACGAGTAACTCTTTTTGATTTGAGCTCAAAGGCTTCCTTGGGAAGCCTTCTGCCCAAAGTGAGGCTTCTAAGATTTATAGAGGGATGTGGAGAGACACAATGCGTAGGGTTTGGCCGAGCCAAAGGCTTTGTAAGTGTGGGTAAGGAGGTAGAGGTGGGGTCCTTTTATAAGAGGAGAGGAGGGGCACTCTTGGAAAGTAAAGAAATGTTACTTTATTTTAAAATGAGTTTCGGATTTAAAAGGTCCCACATTGATATAATTTGAGGATAAGGTTATAAGGGTTCGAAATATACACATCCAATAATTTTTTGACAAGTTTAGGTCTTATATTTTACATTATCGTTTTATTTTATTTAAATCGTTAAATAATGAGGTAATCGCTGCATCATCATGATGTCATAAATAATTTAATTTATTTAATGTTCAAAAATTATAAAAAAAATTCTATGATTTAGGAAATATTTTTATCATTACAATGACTATTTATAGTCAAAAATATGACTTGTATAACCCCATTTAAATTTTTTTTAGTAAAACTACTCATGTTTGTGTCATTTTAATTTTAACATTAAATAAAAAGATATTAATGTCATTTTCCTACCAAAGTGGTTCCATGGGGTCCCCAAGTTGACTCATGGATTGTCTTGGTCGTCCATGACACATCCAATAAGGGTAGGACATGTTTCAAGTTCATTTCATATTATTAAAACATTATTTTTATCTTAAATTACACTAATTACCTCTAATCGCGATTAAAAACATAAAATTAATATTCACCAAAAAATTATTTTAATCCCATTGAACCAAATTTTACTTATTAATGACAACCATGTATGTCGTATTTTTGAAATTCAAAACAAAGAGGTGGTAAAATTTCATTTAAACAAAAAATCAGTTTTTTAAGTACCACTTAGTGGTTTCACTATTCATCAAAAATTGAAGTTTTTCAGAAAAATACCAAAACTTCACCCTAAGTTATATTTGATATTGCGAATTAAAAAATGATGTCTATTTTACAAAATTCAAAACATATAAGTTACATTAATTAATTTAATAATTAATTCCTGCTGTCAGAGAAAATAGCGTGTTTTTATGAAACAATAAGTATCAAAAGATTGACACTGGTTTAAGTCCAATTTCAAAGTGAAATTAATTCCAACGACCACTGTTGGATTAAATGGTAAAAATATATTCTAATTTTACTTTAAAACTAATTAAAAAGATAAACTAATCATATAAATAAATTAGATTAAAAAGAGGTTTTAAATTAAAATACAATATTTTTCACTATTCATTAAAAAATGAACATTGTCAGAAAAATACCAAAAATTTATCCAATGTAAATTTCAGTGTCCCAATAATAAATAATATGTTTATTTTGACAAATAGAGCTTATAAAATTGTAAAAAGTTTGATTTAAAAAAAATGGTTTGCCATCAAAAGGCAGTAAAACAATCTTTTAAAAATATTAGTGTATTTCATGCTTAAGATTGGATTTATTCTCATTTTAAGCCTCTAAAACACTATATAATTCATAAATAGACATAGATAAGAATATCTATTATTCATTACTTACTTGGGATGTCACATCCTTCTCCCTTTAGAAAATTGTGTCCCCGCAATT
Source organism: Viscum album (assembly GCA_963277665.1). Taxonomy (NCBI): domain Eukaryota; kingdom Viridiplantae; phylum Streptophyta; class Magnoliopsida; order Santalales; family Viscaceae; genus Viscum; species Viscum album. Next base: position 628,670,194 of record OY728163.1, on the reverse strand, counting down.
TATTTACTTAACGAATAAGTGGGGGTATTTATCCCTCATAGCATTTTTAGATTCCCATGTTGCCTCTTCAACCAAATGGTTTTTACACAAAACATTTACTTGGTTAATCACCTTATTCCATAACACTTGATCCCTGTGGTCAAGAATCTGGATCAGTTGTTCCTCATAAGATAGGTTCTCTTCCAGCTGAACTACCTCTGGACTCAAAACATGAGATGGATCTGGCATGTACTTCCTTAACATTGAAACATGAAAAAAATTGTGTGCCTGAGATAAACTTAGAGGTTAAGACAATCGGTAAGCAACTGATCCAACTCTCTCCATAATTTCATATGGTCCAATGAACCTTGGACTCAGCTTTCCTTTCTTACCAAATCTCATCACACTTTTCCATGGTGAGACTTTGAGAAAAACATGATCACCTACCTCAAAAGAGAGATCCTTCCTCCTGTTGTCAGCATAACTCTTCTACCTACTCTAGGCTATTCTCATGTGTTTCTGTATAATCTGAACTTTTTCTACCAAAACTTCTACCAATTATGGTCTCATCAGCTTCATTTCACCCACTTCATCCCAGAAAGCTTGAGTTCGACACCGCTTCCCATATAATGCCTCAAATGGTGCCATCTGTATACTGGAATGAAAACTGTTATTATAAAAAAATTCAACCAAAGAAAGATATTGGTCCCAAATTCCCTAATAATCCATCAAACAAGCACATAGCATATCCTCCAAAGTCTGAATTGTTTGTTCTGACTGCCCATCTGATTGAGGATGAAAAGCTGTACTAAAATTTAATTCAGTACGCAACGACTTCTGAAGGCCTTTCCAAAAGTTAGAAGTGAATCTGGGATCACGGTCAGATACAATGGAGAGAGGAACTTCATGTAACGTGACTATCTCTTTAAGATACAAACAGGAAAGTTGATCTAGGGAAAAAGTATCTCGTATAGCAAGGAATTGAGCATATTTAGTCAAGCAATCAACAATAACCCATATTTCATTATTACCTCGAGGTGTCTTCGGCAATCCCACAAAAAAGTCCATGGATATATTTTCCCATTTCCACTCTTTCACGAGTAAAGGCTGAAGCATCCCTTTCGGTAACTTCCGCTCTGCTTTAACCTGTTGACAAGTCAAACACTTCACTGTAAAATCAGCAATATCTCTTTTCATTCTGTCCCACCAGTAACATTCCCGAAGATCTCTATACATCTTAGTACTGCCAGGATGAACTAAAAACGGAGAACTATGAGCTTCACATAACAACTCTCTATTCATCTCTGAATCACAAGGCACACACTATCTCTTCCCAAATCTAAAAACACAATCACTATCAATGTTGAATTCAGGCAACTTACCCTTCTGAACCAGCTCTACCTTTTTCTGTAACTCATTGTCTTGCTTCTGTGCTTGCTTGATTATTTCTGATAGAGATGGTCTCACTGATACCTGGAACAAAACAGAAGAACTTCCTGCACCAAAAACATTTATGCCAAAGTTTATCAAATCAAAAACCAATGGATCGTGTTACAAATGTAGCATGGTTAATGAAGCATTACTTTCTCGACTCAAAGCATCAGCCACTTTATTTGCTTTTCCCGGATGGTGATGAATTGTACAATCATAATCCTTGATTAATTCTCGCCATCTCCTCTGTCTCATGTTCAATTCTTTCTGAATGAATATATACTTTAAACTTTTTTGATTGGTATATATTTCACACTTTACTCCATAAAAATGATGCCTCCAAATTTTTAAAGCGAAAACAATAGCAGCTAATTCCAAATCATGTGTAGGGTAATTTACCTCATGAGTTTTCAAATGACGTGAAGCATAAACAATTACCTGATCATTCTGCATTAGGACATAACCAAGTCCTTTCAATGAAGCATCACTATAGATAACAAACTCACTATTCCTGGAAGGTAGTGCCAAAACTGGAGCATTCACCAATCTTCTTTTCAGTTCCTGAAAACAATCATCACATTCTTTTTTCCAGATAAACTTAACACCCTTCCGAGTTAGCTTAGTCAAAAGACTAGATAACCGTGAAATATTTCTAACAAAACTTTGGTAATAACCTACCAAACCATGAAAACTACGGATCTCGGTAACATTTTTCGGTCTTGGCCATTCTTCAACAACTTTTGTTTTAGCAGGATCAACGGTTATACCATTCTTTGAAATAATGTGACCAAGGAAAGAAATTTGTTGCAACCAAAACTCACACTTGCTGAATTTATCATACAATTTATTTTCTTTTACAGTTTTCAAAATAACCCTTAAATGACTTTCATGATCCTCTTTACTTTTATAAAACACCAAAATATCATCAATAACACAAACACCATTTATCACCCAATTCAACAGAGCCATCACTGCCGCAAACTGTTCAATTCTGATTCTGACCATCTCAGGTTGCTAATTTGGAAGGTCATTTCCCTCTGTATTCCTTCCCATCACAACCCCCATGTTTCCTATATGAAAAAACATTCTCAATATAGAGAAATATCTTAGGCGAAGCAACATGGTAATCTTTAAATGCTATATCATTTCTATTTGACCATAAAAAAATATTTTTGGATAATCATTTATTAGAATTCTAACTCCTAAAGTTATCTAAACCGACCTCTAATACCAACTATAAGGCCTCGGCCTTAAGCCTTACTTAATCTTGAGTTATTACAGGATTACACATTGAGGATCTTTTCAGGTTTAGAGTTTTAGATAATTATATCATAAAACTTTCATTACATTCCACATTTAAACAAAGTTGTTACATAAAAGATAGTATTCATTTTTTTCCCATAAACAGAATCATATTCAAAATAAAACATGGATTCTTTCTTGACACTTCCTTGGCACTATCATCATTTCAATTACCCTTCCCTTGACCTGTGAAAAACATTTCAAAAACTTGGTATGAGCATAAAAAGCTCAGTAAGGGATATAAAAATATGGAAAGGAAACATGAGTACATGTATACATGAGAATCAATGAAATCATACTCTACTCATAAAACATAAGAACTTAAACATACCTCATAAAAACATGAATAAATCATAGAAATCATAACATATAAAGGTAACTTGAGTCATTCATAACATTCTTACGTAGGGAGTAACCCTCTTGGTTATGTTTGGAATACCCATCACAGTATATTCCCTAAATCTCTTCAGGGAAACCTTAACATTTAACTCATTCGCGTTACCCAATGCATTGGAGAGCTATATCGGGCTCACCCTCCATTAGTTTATCACGGAACCACTCGTCTTCATAATAATGCCCAAGAACCACAACATAATCGTATCACATAAAACATGCATAAAGGAAACATAACATTACCACCTTTCAATCACAAGATATCAATACAACACATTGATATAAAAACATTATGAAACCCATTTTCAGTACCAAAATAAAAGAAAAGTAAAACATGGTATTTATTTTTTCTTTTAAAAAAAGTATGGCTTGTAGAGGAAGCCGAAACTCAAATAATGGTCACGGCGGCGGAGAAGTCGTTGTCACCGCATACGTACGACAAAAAAATCCCTTTTTTCATTTAGTAAAATGATTCATATAAAAAATATTCCTTTTGGATAAACGTAAAATTCAAAGGGTTTTATACATCGTATAAAAGAAGGTTGTGTATAAAACAAAATATGCCTCAATGAAAGGAGATTGAGACGAAGTCCCATACAAAAATCATTTTTTTAAATAAAATACATCTATTATGTTTATTAACTATATGTACACATAAAGAAAGTATAAATACACATAATAATATCAGGACATAACTTGAAAGTAGGAGATTAACCCAAAGAACGGAAATTGGGTTAAGAAGTTCCCTTACCTCGTGTCCGACTTGACTCGATCGTTCTTTAATCTCCTGAATAATAAACTTGAGTTAATTTATACTTTCTTAAGAACCTTTCTCAAGTTAATTATTCCTTTTATATCACTTATTACAATGTTATGAACATTATGTGATCATTTAACTTAATAACGGTCGTTTTTTCGATATTTGGTACTTGAGTCAAAAGTGAACTTCTCATATTTACAGGTTGTTCAGGTAGTCAAATATCCATTATCTCAAGAATGATATTCATGATGTAGATTCCATATATATCATATATATCCAGTATATACATGCATTTATTATATTACATAATCATTTAGAGGTAAGAAATGAAATGCACCGTTCATGGAGAGGGTAAGCCGTACGTATGCATGAACTCTACTTTCATTTCTATGTCATATTAATGGAATTAAAACTAAATGAGAGATATGTATATTTTAATTCCAGAATTATATTCATCATTTATATTTAACATACATCATATATATCCATTATATATATGTACGTATAATAGTACATTACATTTGGGTATAAGAAATGAAACGCACCGTTCATGGAGACGGTAAGCCGTACGTACGCATGAACGCTACATCCATTTCTATATCATAATTTAATGGAATTAAAACATAGTGATACATAATAGTATTATAATTATATTATGGTATCATATATAATATCATTAAATCTATCCTTTATACGTACCACATATGGTATTAAAGAATCAAATCACTTTGAGGGGGCGGTAGTCCGCACTTCCTAAAATGAAGATATCATGTATACCCATAATAGAAGACATAAAGGTATGTCATAAATGACAAATAAAGAATATTAAGTAAAAAATAAACATATTATATATCATATATAAATATAGTGACATCTTTATGGCCACCTTTGAAGGTGTTAGAAGAATATTGAACAATCATCGTTTCGTGAGGCAGAAATTCACCATCCACAGAAACAGTATGTTCTTTAACCATTAGATGTAGGTGTGTGTAAGTATAGATCTAATTATTCTTATAACAACATCCTAGTATATTTAAGAAACTGGATTTGTTACAAAATAAATAAATAAAAATAGTTTAGAGGGTCGGAGAAGCAAAATAAAACATAAGAACACAAGAGAAAACACTACCTTTAAAACGAGTAACTCTTTTTGATTTGAGCTCAAAGGCTTCCTTGGGAAGACTTCTGCACAAAGTGAGGCTTCTATGATTTATAGAGGGATGTGGAGAGACAAAATGGGCAGGGGTTGGACGAGACAAAGGCTTTCGAAGTGTGGGTAAGTAGGTAGAGGTGGGGGCCTTTTATAAGAGGAGAGGAGGGGCACTCTTGGAAAGTAAAGAAATGTTACTTTATTTTAAAATGTGTTTCGGATTTAAAAGGACCCACTTTGATATAATTCAAGGATAAGGTGATAAGGGTTCGAAATATACCCTTACAATAGGTTTTTGACATGTTTAGGTCTTAGATTTTACATTATCTTTTCATTTTATTTAAATCGATAAATAATGAGGTAATCACTGCATCATCATGATGTCATAAATAATTTAATTTATTTAATGTCCAAAAATTATAAAAAATAATAATATGATGTAGGAAAGCTTTTTAGATTTCCAATAACTATTTATATTCAAAAATATGACTTGTATAACCCCATTTAAAAAAACTTTTAGTAAAACAACTCATGTTTGTGTCATTTTAATTTTAACATTAAATAAAAAGATATTAATGTCATTTTCCTACCAAAGTGGCTCCATGGGGTACCCAAGTTGACTCATGGATTGTATTGGTCGGAAATGACACATAAAATAAGGGTAGGACATGTTTCAAGTTCATTTCATATTATTAAAACATTATTTTTATCTTAAATTACACTAATTACCTCTAATCGCGATTAAAAACTTAAAAGTTACTATTCACCAAAAAATTATTTTAATCCCATTAAACCAAATTTTACTTCTTAATGAAAACCATGTATGTAGGATTTTTGAAATTAAAAACACAGAGGTGGTAAAATATCATTTAAACTAAAAATCAGCTTTTTAAGTATCACTTAGTGGTTTCACTATTCATCAAAAATTGAAGTTTTTCAGAAAAATACCAAAACTTAACCCTAAGATATATTTGATATTCCGAATTCAAAAATGATGTCTATTTTACAAAATTAAAAACATACAAGTTACATTAATTAATTGAATAATTAATTTTCGCTGTTAGAGCAAATAGCGTGTTTTTATGAAACAATAAGTATCAAAAGATTGACACTAGTTTAAGTCCAATTTCAAAGTGAAATTAATTCCAACGACCACTATTGGATTAAATGGTAAAAATATATTCTAATTTAACTTTAAAAACAATTCAAAAGATAAACTAATCATATATATAAATTATATTAAAAAGGGGTTTTGAATTAAAATACAACATTTTTCACTATTCATTAAAAAATGAACATTGTCAGAAAAATACCAAAAAATTATCCAATGTAAATTTAAATGTCCCAATCATAAATAATATGTTTATTTTGACAAATAGAGCTTATAAAATTGTCAAAATTTTGATTTAAAAAAATGGTTTGACATCAAAATGCAGTAAAACAATCTTTTAAAAATATTAGTGTATTCCATGCTTAAGATTGGATTTATTCTCAATTTAAGCCTCTAAAACACTATATAATTCATAAATAGACATAGATAAGAATATCTATTATTAATTACTTACTTGGGATGTTACATCCTTCCCCCCTTTAGAAAATTGTGTCCCCGCAATTTATTTACTTAACGAATAAGTGGGGATATTTATCCCTCATAGAATTTTCAGATTCCCATGTTGCCTCTTAGACCATATGGTTTTTCCACAAAACCTTTACCTGGTAAATCACCTCATTCTGCAACACTTGCTCCCTGTGGTCAAGAATCTGGATCAGTTGTTCCTCATAAGATAGGTTCTCTTCCAGCTGAACTACCTCTCGACTCAAAACATGAGATGGATCTGGCATGTACTTCCTTAACATTGAAACATGAAAGAAATTGTGTGCCTGAGATAAACTTAGAGGTAAAGCCACTCAGTAACCAACTGATCCAACTCTCTCCAGAATTTCATATGGTCCAATGAACCTTGGAATCAGCTTTCCTTTCTTACCAAATCTCATCACACTTTTCCATGGTAAGACTTTGAGAAAAACATGATCACCTACCTCAAAAGAGAGATCCTTCCTCCTGTTGTCCGCATAACTCTTCTTCCTACTCTGAGCTGTTCTCATGTGTTTCTGTATAAGCTGAACTTTTTCTGCCAACTCTTCTACCAATTCTGGTCTAATCAGCTTCCTTTCACCCACCTCATCCTAGAAATATGGAGTTCGACACCACTTCCCATATAACGCCTCAAATGGTGCCATCTGTATACTGGAATGAAAACTGTTATTATAATAAAATTCAACCAAAGAAATATATTGGTCCCAACTTCCCTGATAATCCATCAAACAAGCACGTAGCATATCCTCCAAAGTCTGAATTGTTCGTTCTGACTGCCCATCTGATTGAGGATGAAAAGCAGTACTAAAATTTAATTCAGTACCCAATGACTTCTGAAGGCCTTTCCAAAAGTTAGAAGTGAACCTGGGATCACGGTCAGATACAATGGAGAGAGAAACCCCATGTAACCTGACTATCTCTTTAAGATTCAAACGGGAAAGTTGATCTAGGGAAAATGTATCTCATATAGCAAGGAATTGAGCAGATTTAGTCAAGCGATCAACAATAACCCAGATTTCATTATTACCTCGAGGTGTCTTCGGCAATCCCACAAAAAAGTCCATGGATATATTTTCTCATTTACACTCTTGCACTAGTAAAGGCTGAAGCATCCCTTTCGGTAACTGCCGCTCTGCTTTAACTTGTTCACAAGTCAAACACTTCACTGTAAAATCAGAAATATCTCTTTTCATTCTGTCCCACCAGTAACATTCTCGAAGATCTCTATACATCTTAGTACTGCCAGGATGAACTGAAAACGGAGAACTATGAGCTTCACATAACAACTCTCTCTTCAACTCTGAATCACAAGGCACACACTATCTCTTCCCAAATCTAAAAACAAAATCACTATCAATGTTGAATTCAGGAAACTTACCCTTCTGAACCAGCTCTACCTTTTTCTGCAACTCACTGTCATGCTTCTGTGCTTGATTGATTCTGTCTGATAGAGATGATCTCACTAATACCTGGAACAAAACAGAAGAACTTCCTGAACCAACAACATCTATGTCAAAGTTCATCAAATCAAAAACTAAAGGATATTTTTCCAAACATAGCATGGTTAATGAAGCATTACTTTTTCGACTCAAAGCATCAGCCACTTTATTTGCTTTTCCCAGATGGTAATGAATTGTACAATCATAATCATTGATTAATTCTAGTCATCTAATCTGTCTCATTTTCAATTCTTTCTAAGTGAATATATACTTTAAACTTTTGTGATCAGTATATATTTCACACTTTACTCCATACAAATTATGCCTCCAAATTTTTAAAGCAAAAACAATAGCAGCTAATTCCAAATCATGTGTAGGGTAATTTACCTCATGAGTTTTCAACTGACGTGAAGCATAAGCAATTACCTGATCATTCTTCATTAGGACACAACCAAGTCCTTTCAATGAAGCATCACTATAGATAAGAAACTCACCATTCCTAGAAGGTAGTGCCAAAACTAGAGCATTCACCAATCTTCTTTTCAGTTCCTAAAAACAATCATCACATTCTTTTTTCCAAATAAACTTAACACCCATCCGAGTTAGCTTAGTCAATAGACTAGATAACCGTGAAAATTTCTAACAAACCTTCGGTAATAACCTGCCAAACCATGAAAACTACGGATCTCGGTTACATGTGTCGGTCTTGGCCATTCTTCAACAACTTTTGTTTTAGCAGGATCAACAGTTATGTCATTCATTGAAATAATGTGACCAAGGAAAGAAATTTGTTGCAAACAAAACTCGCACATCTGAATTTCCCATACAATTTCTTTTCTTTTAAGGTTTTCAAAATAACCCTTAAATGATTTTCATGCTCCTATTTACTTTTAGAAAACACCAAAATATCATCAATAACACAAACACCATTTATCACCCGATTCAAATGAGCCATCACTGCAGCAAACTGTTCAATTCTGATTCTGACCATCTCAGGTTGCTAATTTGGAAGGTCATTTCCCTATGCATTCCTTCCCATCACAACCCCCATGTTTCCTCTATGAAAAACCATTCTCAATACAGAGAAATATCTTAAGCGAAGCAACATGGTAATCTTTAAATTCTATATCATTTCTTTTTGACCATAAAAAAAAATTTGGATAATCATTTAATAGAATTCTAACTCCTAAAGTTATCTAAACCGACCTCTGATACCAACTATAATGTCCCGGACTTAAACCTTACTTAATCTTGAGTTATTACAAGATTACACATTAAGGATCTTTTCAGGTTTAGAGTTTTAGAGAATTAGATCATAAAACATGCATTACATTCCAAATTTAAACAAAGTGGTTACATAAAAGATAGTATTCATTTTTTCCCATCAACGGAATCATATTCAAAATAAAACATGGATTCTTTCTTGACACATCCTTGACACTAACATCATATCAAGTACCCTTCCCTTGACCTGTGAAAAATATTTCAAAAACTTGGGATGAGCATAAAAAGCTCAGTAAGGGATATAAAAATATGGAAAGGAAACATGAGTACATGTATAAATTAGAATCAATGAAATCATACTCTACTCATAAAACATAAACACTAAAACATACCTCATCAAAACATGAATAAATCATAGAAATCATAATACATAAAGGTAACTTGAGGCATTCATAACATTCTTACGTAGGGAGTAACCCTCTTGGTTACGTTTGGAATACCCATCACATTATATTCCATAAATCTCTTCGGAGAAACCTTAATGTTTAACTCATTTGCATTACCCAATGCATTGGAGAGCTATATAGGGCTCACCAGCCCTTAGTTTATCACAGAACCACCCGTCTTCATAAAAATTCCCAAGAACCACAACATAATCGTATCACATAAAACATGCATAAAGGAAACATAACATTTCCACATTTCAATCACAAGATATCAATACAACACATTGATATAAAAAAATTATGAAAACCATTTTCAATACCAAAATAAAAGAAAAGTAAAACATGTTATTTATTTTTTCTTTTAAAAAAAGTATGGCTTGTAGAGGAAGCCGAAACTAAAATAATGGTCACGGCAGCGGAGAAGTCACTGTCGCCGCATACGTATGAAAAAAACATTCCCTTTTTCATTTAGTAAAATGATTTGTATAAAAAAGATTCCTTTTGGATAAACATTAAAGTCAAAGGATTTTATACACCGTATAAAAGAAGGTTGTGTATAAAACAAAATATGCCTCAATGAAAGGAGATTGAGACGAAGTCCCATACAAAAATAATTTTTTTTAAATAAAATACATCTATTATGTGTATTAACTATATGTACACATAAAGAAAGTATAAATACACATAATAACATCATGACATAACTTGAAAGTAGGAGATTAACCCAAAGAATGGAAATTGGGTTAAGAAGTTCCCTTACCTCGTGTCCGACTTGACTCGATCGTTCTTTAATCTCCTGAATAATAAACTTGAGTTAATTTCTACTTCCTTAAGAAACTTTTTCAAGTTCATTATTCCTTTTATATCACTTATTACCATGTTATGAACATTATGTAATCATTTAAGTTAATAACGGTCGTTTTGTCGATATTTGGTACTTGAGTCAAAAGTGAACTTCTTATATTTACAAGTTGTTCACGTGGTCAAATATCCATTTTCTCAAGAATGATATTCATGATGTAGATTCCATATATATCATATATATCCAGTATATACATGCATTTATAATATTACATAATCATTTAGAGGTAAGAAATGAAATTCGCCGTTCATGGAGACGGTAAGCCGTACGTACGCATGAACGCTACTTTCATTTCTATGTCATATTAATGGAATTAAAACTAAATGAGATATATGTATATTTTAATTCCAGAATTATATTCATAGTTTAGATGTAACATACATCATATATATCCATTATATATATGTACTTATAATAGTACATTACATTTGGGGATAAGAAATGAAATGCACCATTCATGGAGACGGTAAGCTGTATGTATGCATGAACGCTACTTCCATTTCTATCTCATACTTTAATGGAATTAAAACATAGTGATACATAATAGTGTTATAATTCCAGCATGGTATCATATATAATATCATTAAATCTATCCTTTATACGTACCACATATGGTATTAACGAATCAAATCACTTTAAGGGGGCGGTAGTCCGCACTTCCTAAAATAAAGATATCGCATATACCCATAATGGAAGCCATAAAGGTATGCCATAAATGATAAATAAATAAGCTTAAGTAAAACATATACATATTATATATCATATATAAATATAGTGACATCTTAATTTCCACCTTTGAAGGTGTTAGAAGAATATTGAACAATCATCATTTCATGAGGCAGAAATTCGCCATCCATAGAAACAGTATGTTCTTTAACCATTAGATGTAGGTGTGTGTAATTGTAGCTCTAATTATTCTTATAAAAACATCCTAGTATATTTAAGATTCTGAATTTGTTACAAAAGAAATGAATAAAAAGAGTTTAGAGTCTTGGAGAAGCAAAATAAAACATAAGAACATAAGAGAAAACACTACCTTTAAAACGAGTAACTCTTTTTGATTTGAGCTCAAAGGATTCCTTGGGAAGACTTCTTCCCAAAGTGAGGCTTCTAAGAGTTATAGAGGGATGTGGAGAGACAAAATGGGCAGTGGTTTGACGATCCAAAGGCTTTGGAAGTGTGGGTAAGGATGTAGAGGTGGGGGCCTTTTATAAGAGGAGAGGAGGGGAACTCTTGGAAAGTAAAGAAATGTTACTTTATTTTAAAATGATTGTCGGATTTAAAAGGTCCCACATTGATATAATTCTAGGATAAGGTGATAAGGGTTCGAAATATACCCATAAAATAGTTTTTTGATAAATGTTGGTCTTAGATTTTACATTATCTTTTCATTTTATTTAAATCGTTAAATAATGATGTAATCGCTGCATCATCATGATGTCATAAATAATTTAATTTATTTAATGTCTAAAAATTATAAAAAAAATACTATGATGTAGGAAATCTTTTTAGATTTCCAATTACTATTTATCGTCAAAAATATGACTTGTATAAATACATTTAAAAATTGTTTTAGTAAAACAACTCATGTTTGTGTCATTTTAATTTTAACATTAAATAAAAAGATATTAATGTCATTTTCCTACCAAAGTGGCTCCATGGGGTCCCCAAGTTGACCCATGGATTGTCTTGTTCGGCCATGACACATCCAATAAGGGTAGGACATGTTTCAAGTTCATTTCATATTATTAAAACATTATTTTTATCTTAAATTACACTAATTACCTCTAATCGCGATTAAAAACTTAAAAGTCACTATTCACCAAAAAATAATTTTAATCCCATTGAACCACATTTTACATATTAATAACAACCATGTATGTCAAATTTTTTAAATTAAAAACACTGAGGTGGTAAAATTTCATTTAAACGAAAAATTAGTTTTGTAAGTACCACTTAGTTGTTTCACTATTCATCCAAAATTGAAGTTTTTCAGAAAAATACCAAAACTTCACACTAAGATATATTTGATATTACTAATTCAAAAATGATGCCTATTTTACAAAATTCAAAACATATAAGTTACATTAATTAATTTAATAATTAATTCTCGCTGTCAGAGCAAATAGCGTGTTTTTATAAAACAATAAGTATCAAAAGATTGACACTAGTTTAAGTCCAATTTCAAAGTGAAATTAATTCAAATGAACACTATAAGATTAAATGGTAAAAATATATTCTAATTTAACTTTAAAACCAATTCAAAATATAAACTAATCATATAAAAAAATTAGATTAAAAAGAGGTTTTGAATTAAAATACAACATTTTTCACTATTCATTAAAAAATGAACATTGTCAGAAAAATACCAAAAATTTATCTAATGTAAATTTCAATGTCCCAATCATAAATAATATGTTTATTTTGAAAAATAGAGATTATAAAATTGTCAAAAGTTTGATTTAAAAAAATGGTTTGCCATCAAAAGGCAGTAAAACAATCTTTTAAAAATATTAGTGTATTCCATTCTTAAGATTGGATTTATTCTCATTTTAAGCCTCTAAAACACTATATAATTCATAAATAGAAATAGATAAGAATATCTATTATTCATTACTTACTTGGGATGTTACAATCATGGTGATTTAAGTCTTAATTCATCTTGTTGACACTAGGATGTACCACCCAAAATGATGCATGAGATTCCCACATCAATTCATCTTGGATTCCTATTGGAAGATATATACGGCCACGATAGTGTAAGGTCACATCCTCATACATGGTCCAACTAGAAGATGAATCATCCTCTAAGATAATCTCCCTCAGAACTAAGACTTTGGTATCTAAACATTTCCTCGTTATCACCCATTAAAAAGGGTAGAGGTCATTGTTAAGGTCATGAGGACTATTTGGTCGTGATACTCTTGAACCTCAACATGCATTTATAGAAACAATTCCATGAGCTTCCACTCAATACAGACCTCCCGAACCACCTATGCATGAGTCTTCCAAGTCAGAGCATCAATTATAGAATTTCCTTATCTAGACATATGAGAAATCTCTAAATTGAAGAACTGTAGATTCTCAACCCATATACACTTCCTAAGATTCATGTCATGTTTTGTGAAGATATACTTGAAACTTTTTTAGTTTATGAACAGCACAAAAAACTCCCCAATCAATTAATGTCTCTAACACCATAGATCATGAACGAAAACTGTATTCTTAATGTCATGTGTTGGGTAATTATACTTGTGAGGCCTCAACTAACAATATTTTTATGCTAGAACTCACTCATCCTACATCAGAACTACCCCCAGATCGATACTTCATGAGTCATAATAAATAGTATATTTCCTAACTGGATCTAGAATAATCGAGATCAGTACTGAAGTCAATCTTTCCTTCAAAGGATTCTTTACAAAATTATAACCACAAAAATTTCACACCCTTCCTAGTCAATCCCATAATATGCACTTCTAGTCATGAAAAATCCTAGATGAAGTGTATAAAATACTTGGTTATCCCTAAATAAACTCCATATATAAAATATGTTCATGAGATGCTCCTAGGAAACTACTGCTCTTAACTTCTCTGGGTATACTTTTACTCATATCTCTAAGATGATATGACCCAGGAAGTAAACTATATCGATCAAAAAGTGGAATTTTCTAATCATAGCGTACAGCTAGTACTCTCTTAGTGTATTTAGTAGGATCTTATGATGTTTTTCATGGTCATGTTGAGAGTGTGAATACACTAAATGACATCCACAAAGACTACCATGAATGAATCCAGATACATGTTAAAAACCCAATTCATCCAAGATATGAAAATAGAAGGTGAATTAGTGAGACCAAATGGAATTACCAAGTACTCATAAAGACCATACCTTCTTCGGAAATTTGTATGGGGTATTTCTAAAGGCCTTACATGCACCTGATGATAGCCTGATGTCAATTAAATCTTTGAAAAAATCATTGATCCTCAAAGGTGATCAATGAGGTCTTCTATTCAAGATAGTGGATACATGTTCTTAATTATATGTCGGTTCAACCTATAGTAATCCACACAGAGCCTGAGTTTACCATCCACATTCTTTGAAAAAAATAACCATTGAACCCCATGGAGAAGTGTTGGGTTATATAAAACCCTTATCCACTAAGTCTTCTAACTATTTATTGATCTCTAGAATCTCTGTAGGTGTCATCCTATAAGGAGGAATGGAGACTGGTGTCACTCTTGGCACTAGATTAATAGTAAATTCAACCAATCTCACTATAGGTAGCTTGAAAAAGTAATCACATATGAAATCCCTAAAATAATTCACTATAGGAGGGTAAAGAACAGGTCATAACCCATGATCTTTGAAGAATATACTGGAAATATGAGTTTTCACTCTTCTTATCCCCCGATTCCTAGATCTAGCTCGAGATGCGTGGACATCCCATTTTCCATTGTGTCATGCCTACCTCTCTATGGTGATGTAAACGTTACCCTTCGGTTATAAAAATTAATATGGGATCGATATGGAACCAACCATTCCACCTTGATAATTACATCAAACCTAGTCATTTCGAGGATGAAAATATTTCATATGAAGATATATCTGCCTATATCAAGGGTAAATTCCTTACATTATAAAACACACTCTGATAAAATACCCAAAGCGGTTAAAAGTGTCATTAATCCAAAAATTTAATCTATATTGAGGCCTAGAATCTTTATAATTTCCTCAGATATAAAAGAGTGTGACATGACTATGTAAAATAAAGTAGAGGATATTAGAATATAACCTCGAACAGTATAAGTTTCAGTACTTAACTCCTTCAGTATAGGTTGTACTTCATTTAACTGTCATGTACCATAGCCCCGAGTCACATCTTAACTACCATGAGCAGGCCTGATTTGCAGGCACAGCAAGTCCTGAGTTTGATTCCATTTTCCTTAACCACCACCTCATCTTGAGATTCCAGTAGTATTCTAGCTACCTACCTTGCGAGATACTACTGGACCTTATCTAGAATGTGGGAAAGGTGTAGATCCTCTCTTACTAGGCATTGGTGTAAAAGTCCTATAAAATCATTGGATATGTCTCATCCTTCCACAGCCTCTACACTCCACTACATATCACATACACCGAGGTTTTGTGTTTCTCGGATTCCTGCACTGGTGAAATATAAGGAAGCTATTTATATGAGATGGCGGACTACTTCAACCCCCATAAGAAACCTCAAAACACCACTTCCTTCTACTAGAAGAAAAACAAGATAGTATGGGTGTTGAACCAACCTGGTTCCCACCATTTTCTTCCCTCAGTTTTCTCTCAGTAATGAGGGTCTGGTTGACAATATCATAAATAGTTGTCAACTGTAAGACATTAACCTTTGATCATATGGAATATATTATCACATACTTGAATCGTCTGGCATCCATAAGATCATCACCGAATAAGGTCAGTGAAAACCAATATAGATTAGTAAAATGAGCAGAATATTCCATGAAAGACATGACTCACTGCTTTAGGTTCATTAAATCTCTAGCCCAATCATCTCTCAATGTTTTGGAAAGAATAATTGATATAAGACTATTTTTAAATCCTTTCTGGTCATTTCTCGATGTCAGCTGGCCTGGGAAATGACATCCCACCATTATTAGGAAGAACTGCATAGCATATAGGTAGCGAGTTTGACCCACCGCTCTAAAGGCGTCTCCATATTCTTGAATATAGATAGCATATCATCTAACCATGACTCAACAACATGTGGTCTGACATCCCCCAAAAAGTGGGAGAATTATACTATTGAAAATATCGAGTCAACTCTAGCATAGTCAGGGAAGGTCGAGCGACACCTTGCATATTCTGTATTATATGAAGAAAACACACTTGAAACTACATTTTTGTGCCCATATCAGGAACAAAAATTGGTACCATATGTGGAACTACAAGAGGTATCACGAGAAACTCAAGTCCCACCACCTTTGGTGCATGGTCATCACCGCCCTCCAGGCATACGACTCAAGGATTTCATGATGGAATGGCTCTACAATGACAAATTCCTATCTCATAAAATAATTTAGCAGTAGGAATGAATTTTAAATAGATAAAATTGTAGGTATATATCTTTTCTATAAAAATGGTTAGACCTCTCTTCCTTTTCCAAAAATTCTGTTCTAGGTGATAAAGGAAAAGCATAACATGCCATAAAAACTATAAGAGGCACTCCAACTACCAACTATTGAGGTCTTGTTTGGGTCTAGGACTCATGTCAAATGATGGAGGTTCCGATGTATGATGTTTAAAGTGAAATGTAAAGAGGAAAACACCCTTTACATTACAATTAGTATCCCTTTTAGCAATAACCTTTCATTTAGAATATTACATTTTATTGATTTCATACTCTTATAAATATATATATATATATATATCATGGTCTATTAGATGTATCACCATTGCAAATTTATAAAAGTCATTCTCCTTATAAATTCCAATTGGCACATAATTTAACAGCTACCTAAAATTTAAATATGGTATTAAAATTTAATTGGTTATAAGAAATGTTTTGATTAAATGAATCACCTCATGATTTATATAAGTACTTGCTCCATTAATTACCTTGGAAATTCATGTAATCCAATCAACTAATGTTGTTTCGGTACATGGAACCAATTGGTCAACAACCCACAACATGATATAATTGGACAATAATGTTTCATCACCAATATATGTGGGAAGGCACCATTTATATTGATTTTAGAACTTTAATTAATCCAATTATATTATCCCTTAAAGAAATGTTAGCACATTTCAATATATAAGAATCAAGGCACTAAGTATATGCACCAAGAAAATAAACATAGAAAGTAGATATGGCAAGGAAAAATGCATGACAAATTAATCATGATGTTCCTATAATGATGCATGAGATGTTAACTCTTTATCGTACCAGGCCAAGGAATAAAGATTGTATAAATAACATCAATGATAATAACATCACAAGTAATGTACATCACCCATTGGTGAAATGATAATCTATAATTGGAATAATCCAATAACAGTAATAAACCATCCCAGGTAATTTGGGTTGCCCATATATGTGGGTATGATACTCCCAAGAATAGGCACATTAACAAATTCCATTATATACTAGTCTCTAATCTAACACCCAAATAGTAAGACAAAGAAAAATAATCCTCTAATACAACTTTGTAACATACTGACCTGTGATCCACTTAACAGATGCCCCAAGATGGTGGGTCGTATAGCCTTAGGCGTGCCTCCCTGTATGCCAGAGGCTTCTAACTAGCAGTGATGGTCCAAGGTGGTATGACATAGAGACTATACCCTCATATCAAATTGGATCATCAGTAATAATAAATAAATAGAAATAGAGGAAGCATGATATGACATATGACAGTGGGAACAAGCATAATAAATAATTGTGAAAGCATAAAAAACCAAGAAACTATAATAGTAATCAAAATCCAAAGGCTGAGTCATATACATGATGATGCCATGGTATGCTGATATACCAAAAGGGGAAAATAGGGGAGACAGAGTATAGGCATATACAACATGCCATAAAAATAAAAATAAAAGGCCAAAATACATATCTACTTGCATCACGATCATATGCTCGGTCCTCTTCTCCCATTATCCATGCTATAAGAGAAATAAATCAAGAATCAGCAGTAGATCACTTGCTCTTATCCACACCTACCATTGTGAAGTCTACTCGGGTACCAAAGATTGCCTGTGTAGGGTGTGAGATAAACTCGGTAGTCCACCACCAATATTGTCTATAAGAATTCTTCCAATATGCATAGTATAATATTTTGTAGGTAAAATTAATAATAATAAATACTAAAAAAATATCAGCCAACTAAAGTTCCAATGGGACACCTAGTTGGACATACCTTCTTCAGCATAGGTCGGTGTATGTCTAATCAGTAACCATGTGTATCCATATGTATATGTGTATATATATAAGTAGTCATATATAATATGTATACTTGTATATTCATTAGATACGTGAGGATAAATGTAGGCATATATGTGGATATTAGGTGCAAGATGGACCCGGGGCGTAACTCAAGAAACCATAACTAGTCTAATGATCCAATGCCTCTAGTAAGGGTACAAGACCTGAATCTCATATGAATGAAATTCATATTTACCATCATTCAAGAAGTTGGGGTGCTTCTTCATATCTAACAACCAATACAAAGAAATGTGGAACATCATACCCATCACTCAAATAGAAGTAATGGTGTGGAACATCATTCCCAACACCCAATGTAAGGGAGCATGAAACACCATGCTCAATAAAACCCTTAATCATTGTTCAATATCCAATACTTGCGAAATATGAATAATAATAATAGTAATAAACATGAGGTATCACCTCTAATTAATTTATAACCATTCAACCCAACTAACCATGGGTATCATAATCATCTAGACCATATAAAGGAAAGCATTCAACACTTGGTGTGGCCTTTCCACCCATTTTTATTTAATTAACTTAAGCCATAAAATTATAAGGAAAGTAAAATTATTTTCAAAGTTAAGTCCATTACATAGATCGTGTTTTCACATTTAAACAATTAGATAAAAGAGATAAATTCCATTAAGCACACCCAAATGGGTAGATATCAAGAATTCATAATCCTATAATAATATATTATGGGTCTATGTGAGTAATTAACATGGAACAAATAATATAAAAAATAATAACACATTATGAGGCCTTGGAAGGAAATTTTTGGCATGAAGAACATCGGAAAAATCAATGAAAACACCTAAACATTTAGGGAAAATTGCTATACCACCTACCTTAGGTCCATAGATGACCACTCATTTGGTATCAACCTTTGATTTAAAAAATAATGAAATAAAACAGAAGAAAGATCCAATTCCTGAGAAATAGTCATATGATCTCGCACCAAAATAGTGAACGATACTAGAAGATAAAGCATGATAGAAAGCTAGAGTATTAGGTAGCTTACCATTTTGGATCCAACATGACTAACGGTGATGAAATCGAAGTCCGTATGGAGGTGTAATCAATGAACATAGGTGGAGATCTTGAAGAGGAGCTCTCATGGGTGAATAGTGGGTGTTCTATATGCTGGATAGAAAATAAGATTGGGGTGAGGGTTTAAAATTACTTAATGGAATAAAGGTAAAATAACCCCTAAAAATTGGTTCTCATGGTTTGGAAACATGTTTGGACAAACCATACACCAATTTTGATACCTCCACTATCCAAGAACCCCCCCCCCCCCCCCGTATAGGCTAGGCGCACGGTTATACTAACCATTTGCATCCCATGTGAAATGGATCTACAATTTTTTTGAGACAAATCGCAAGGTCATGAACCCCAGATTACAATGTCATAGATAAACCATGTATCCTCTACTGTTCACTGGGTACCTTGCATAGTTGAGTTACATGATTAACCCTAACCATGCGTTAACCATGTGGCCCACTCTGTTTGTCCAATTTCTCAAACTCTAGGCTTTAAACAAGCCCTAAATTCTTTAAAAACTTTCCTTAGGTAGTAGGTAATGTTTACCATGATAAAAAAATAATTAAAACCTAAAAAAATTATTTATACCTCTATGAACAACTAGGTCAATAAAGTGAAAGGGAAAATTGTAAGTATTGGGCAGGTGCGCGGTTGGCGCATGGTTTGGCAAAACTATGTGGATTCCTAGAAGAAATCATGTACATTGATATGGTGGATAAATACACAGTTGGAACATGTTTTTTCTAACTTTTTGGTTCAACTGTGTGAGGTATGGTTTGAGATAGTATCTTGTTCATGGTTACCACATAGTTTGTCTAACCGGGAACCTTAACCATGCACCATGAAATTTATGATCTTAAAATTGTGGATCTAATTCCTTTTACCTCCGTAATCACTTGTTTTACCCTATTTTGGACATAGCACAAATTCATCTTCCTCCCAAGGCTTGAGAGATAATTCTTTTCGATTTAAGAGTGATTCCTAGGTGAATCAAACTGCGTTGGAGGCACAGATTCATTGGTAAGTGATTTTTATTCATTGTAATTCTTAGATCCAAGGTTCTTCCCTTTATTGGAATCATATATCTAGTCTTTTGGGGAAAGATCCATTTTTTTATTTGAATATTGATGAAATATTATTTTTTATTGAATTTAATGATATCTAAGGTCGAATCTAGAAGATCTAAGTTTGGTTTTTGAAATTGTTTTTGAGTTCTTCATTTTCATTGAAGTTTGAGAGGTAGGTGAATTCTCTCTATATTCTACTTGATTATAACTTGAAAGAATGGTTTCAAATAAAATTAATTTCTTGAAATTCTTGTGAAAACCTTATTTTATTTTATGGAAACCTCTTTAGTGATGTTTTCTTGGAAATTGAGTGAATTTTTTGGTTTTGTGGAAAGTGATATTTGTTCATGATTTCAAAATGATGGTTTTAAATTTATGGTTTGGTTTTGATGCATGTAAAATGTTGTTGAAATTTTAATTAAAGAAGGGTTTTTTGGAAAATTGTTTTGTCATGGGTTTTTGGAATACTTGGTCGTGTGTGTTTCTATTTTATTTTATGTGGACTGGTTGAAATATGTCTTGGTGCTCAATGCCAAAGGTGAAATGGAACATGGTATTAGTTACCTTGTGATGACTTGGTAGATCGATGAGATATTTCTCATGAGTATGTAATTTTCACCTAAACATGTATTTTTAGATGTGTGTATGGGTGTATTTATGGAATGAATTTTTCAAATAGATTTGGGAAAGTTTTTTAAAGTCTTGTTTCATGGTTTTCCTTGGAAAACTATTTTGGACTGGAAAACTATTTTGTCTTTCAAAACTATTTTTTCTTGTAAAACTCTTTTAGATTTGATATAAAATGATTAAAATTATTTTAAATTATTTTATATAAATATTCTTATATGTTTTTTTCTTTTAGTGTGATTTTCGAAATCATTGGGGAAATACTATTGATTTTAGACTCACCCCATACTTGGGAACTATTGTGCATTTTTAGATGTCATTTATTGAGACACAAGTAAATTTAAGGTATCTCAATTCTTTATTAATGCATCATGATAACTAAGTCATGGATTGTTGAGTTGGAGGTTGGAGTAGTTTGGGAGCCACTGAGTTGATGTCTTTGGTGCCTTTGAGTTTTTTTGGTTTTGGTTTCCTTTTGTTCTGTGATATGGTTATTGGTTTGGTTGTATTTGGGTTGTATTTATTTATAACCATGCATCATATCATGGTTTTTTTGTTTCATCGTGTGTTTTGGTAGCTTATTAGTCAAAGGTAAAATCATCCCCTAAATTTTTATGAGTCCCATGGAATTTATTTCTAGACTTTGGTGTCTTGGTAATGTAACCTAATGCCAGTAACACCCATTTCCTTTTCCCAAGACAATGGGTGAGGGGTAGGAAGTTACAAATGGTATCTGTTTGTTCGATCCTTGTGTATCAGTTTTGTTTATTCCTAGAGTTGAAACTGGTATCAATATGTCCTTAGGATGGAAGTAAGGAGTAATATTTTTTGAACTTGAAATGTATAGAATAAAAATGTGTATCAAACCTATTTATGTTGAACTTTAAGTTACCATAGATTTTGGGTACATGAGTGTTTTGAGACACTTCTAGGAGTTATCACCTTATGGTCATGGGTTTAGTTGAATGAGAAGAGCATCACATGCATTGATAGTATAACTTCCCACTATTGTTGTATAGTTTATTTTGAGTAATGATTTATGATTTGGTGAAAAGGTCTTGATTTTTGAAAATAGTTGAAAATGGTTTGATTTTTAAAAAGCATGGGGGTGGTTTGAAAGAAAAAATGGTGAATTTTCAAATCCTTGTTGTGATATATGTGATGTGGTAAATTTATCCTTTAGTTTATAAAGAGTTATACTAAATGGATTTTGTTTTGGTTATAGATAATGACACTGGTTAAACATCAATAAAACCAGTTAGAAGAGGTTTTTGAGAATGTGGTTTCACCTGAGCCACAGCTGAACCAATAGTTGGTTCAAATTATTGTCCATAATTTTCAAGCCATGGATAAGGGGGATATAATAGATGAACCAAGTCAAGTGTATCATTCAATTTAGTTCCAGAAGTAGAAACCATCCATATTTCTAGGTGATAGAGAACTATAAAAAGTAAAAGTTTGGATGAATAGGATTAATAAAATCCTCAATTTCCTTAGCACACTAGCTGAGATGAAATTGAAGTTGGAAGCATATATGCTAGAGGATCTGGAATGCCAATGGTGGGATTTAGTAGTTCAGGATAAATTGGACCAAGGCATTACATGGGATTATTTTGGTGAATTTTTTAATAAATAATTTTATCCTCATGCATTCATAATTTCTAGAAAAATGGAATTACTCATTTTGAAGATGGATCCTCTCTAAGTCCCAAAGTATGTGGCTAAATTTATGAATTTAGTCAGCTTTACATCAGAAGTTACTACAAGTGCATCCTTTAAGGAACATATTTTTTAATCGGGGTTGAAAAAAGAAATTTTCTTGAATATTATCATGATTGGTATAACAAATTATATAGAGATGGTAAATAGGGAGATAGAGGTAGAAAGGGATATATAGGGAAATATGGTTAGAGGAATAATTTTTATTCCTACAAGAACTAGTGGGAACTCCAATGTTGTAAATAAGTGAAGGAGGGACACCTATTCTCAAGAGGGTAAAATATCTTAGAATCAAATTATGGGGCTGGTAAAACTTCCTATTAAACTAAAAATAAAGTTTTTAAGTTTTAAATACGGTTTCTTTGTCCATATGAAGTGAGATTTTATGGCACCACCTAGAGAATGTCCTGACTACAATAAGATAGTACATATTCAGTTCTATTATCATAGTTCTCTAAGGTCGGGTTAGAGGGATATGTATAATTATTCTTAGTTATCATATGTTTCAACAGGAAGAGTGTAATAGAATAGATCTCATTAGATGAACTAAGAAATTGATGGTAATTCTAGTAACACCATGAATCCTCAACCAGATAAATCTCAATAGGGTAATAAAGAGCAAGGTGTAGCAAGTAAGCAATTGTATGGAACTGAATAAGTAGTCATTGATGATAAATAAGGACCTTTTCCTACAAAATGATGTATTTTGGGTTGTATAATTCCCTAGGTATATTTCAAATGTGTGTGGTAATTATCTTTTTAGATCACATTGAGGACTTATTAGAGGTATTCTTGGTTGAATTTACTATTTTTGGAAATTCTTTTCATCACTGTTTGGGAAATATGAAAAAAAAATTGAAAACATGCATTGAAAAGAATCATGTTTTGAATTTAAAAATGTGTCATTTCATGGTTGAGAAAGGGATAGTCATAGGAAACATAATTCCACCAAAAAACATATTAGCGGTAGATAAATATATAGTCAAAGTGATAAATTATTTTCCCTATTCAACTTGTGTGAAACATGTTAGATCTTTTTTAGGCCATGAAGGATTCTATAGAAGATTCATCAAGGATTTTTCTATGATTTATCTACAACTAAATAGCTTACATTTAAAATAATTGGATTTTTATTTTAATGATTAATGTTGGGATTATTTTGATAAGGTGTAGATAATATTGATCACCCACTAATAATCAAACCACAAAACTAGGAGCATCCATTTGAGATACCTTGTGATGCTTCAAATCAATTCATGGAGATATCTATCTATTAAATAATTGAAGGAATCCCAAAATTATATTTTTATGAATCAATAATATGTTGGGACCACATTGTGTATGAAGATTGTATTTGTTGTCAATAGTTGTCAATGCTAGTCAAAATGAAGAAGGAGATGAAAAAGGACTCCAAAGTTAATGGAGATCGGCTGAAGTGAGGATTCCTGGAGAATTGTTATGCACTCATAGCATTGAATGTCATGCTTGGAAAATTCTCCATGAAGTAAATTCAGACGATTGATGCACAGATCCGTAGTTCTATGAACTTGTGTCAAAGGTGACACATTGGTTACAAAAATGAAGAATGGTGAGGTATCATCCATCTAAGGATAATTGTAGAAGAAAGATAATTTGAAGAAGACCATGAAACTCTTCATGATTGCATGAGAACCATGCAAGATCTCACTTGAAGAAAATAATCATATGATTTGAATGAAGTAGATAATGATTTTTGAAGAAGATTAAAGAGTGTGGAAGGTCTTGGCATTCTAATAAGGTCATGAATTACACATTTCCTTGAAATTAGATGATTGTTACATTGTTATTAAAGTTCCCAATACATGTATCAAAGGTGATACATAGTCTGCAACATTGAAGGTATTTGAAGAATCTTCAAGCCTCCACTTTTGGATGAAGAGAGATGATTGGAGTTCTTTGGAATTAACACTCCAAAAGTAATTGAGGATTTAAAGTGAGGATGAATAAGTACATTGGAATTCATATTCCAAAAATAATGGACAAAACCAGACAATGCTTTGCTGATATTTATTTCAAAAATATCATAAGTTAAGAGAACTTGTGATGCAAGCCTTATTAAGGAAAGTGGGATAAATGATGATGCTAGTCATATATAGTTTTGATTGGAAGTAATGATGCTACTGGAAGATAGGGAAGTTTCAGAACTTCTCATTGTACTTCTGATGATGCTAAATCTAGTCTATCAAAGGATATATATCATGATAGTGGAGTTTGTGATAAAATCTGAAGAATGGTTATGGGAAGAAGTGAATATAGAAATGATAAAGGAATGGACAATCTGGAGGCGGAACAAAAGCACAGTTTAAGGTGGCACCATTTTCCAGTGTTTTCCAAATTTTAGGGCCTGAAAATCAGGAGATGAAGAAGTGATTATGGAAAAGGAAATAAAGTGGCGCGCAAGTCAAGAGTGGTGCGCAAGTATTGGCATGAAAGTATTGGTGTGCAAGTGTAAGTGGTGCGAAAGTCATATTTCAAAGATCATCACATCAAAATATGACAAAGGAAATGAAGTGGTGCGCAAGTTGAAGATTGGTGCACAAGTCAAAAAGTGGCGTGCAAGTATAAGTGGCACGCAAGTTTGGTGCGCAAGTATAAGTGGCACGCAAGTGTGGCGCGCAAGTGTAGCACACAAGTATAAGGGCGCGCAAGTGTATGTGGTGTGAAAGTCATATTCCAACATCATCATATCAAAATATTACAAAGGAAAGAAATTGTCGTGAAAGTGATGGAGAGGCGCGCAAGTATCAGCGCGCAAGTATTGGCGCGCAGGTCTATGTGGTGCGCAAGTCAGAAAAATGCCTATAAATAGATGACTCACCTCCTCATTTTTAAGGCTCAACACTTAAGAGAAATTTTGAGCTCTGATCGTGCAAGTAGTATAGAGTGGCGCACAAGCTGAAGTGGCATACAAGCTGAGGGTTATTGATAAGGCACACAAGTGGTGACGCGCAAGTTGTGCCATGCAAGTTGTGTCGCCCAAGTTTTTGGCCCACAAGTTTTTGGTGTGCAAGTTTTTTGGCGTGAAATTTTTTGTCGTGCAAGTTGTTTGATGCGCGCAAGAGAAGAGTGTGTTTAAGACAAAGGTGGCGGGTAAGTTTTTTGTTAGAAACAATTATGGCATGCAAGTATTTGGTGGTGCTCATGCAGGGAGGTGTGCAAGCAGGGTGGCGCACAATTAAGGATTGGCGCGAAAGCTAGAACTTGTTATTCTAGCAAGAAGAAGAAGAATAAGAGCTCGGTGCAGATGGTTTTGCACTGAAAGAGAACATGTGAAGAATATTAGGTTTCAGTGCAGCTGGTTCTGCATTGAAGAAGAAAAAGAAGAAGAAGAAGAGTGTACAGCTTACAGGTTTTCTGTATAGAAATAAGTGAAGAAGAAGAAGAAGAATAGAGTATGCCCAACTGAAGGCTGATAATTATTCAGGGAAGTTTAATTTAGATGATGTTATGTGAGCGGATCCTCAGTGTCTGAATAATCACATTGGTGTATGTGATTCTATCTAAAAAGAGAGAAGAAGTTTTAGTGCAGTTGGATGTTGCACTAAGAATAAGAAAGAATAATTCTAGTGCAGTTAGTGTTGAACTAGAGAAGAAGAGAAATAAATAAAGAAGAATTGCTTTCCTACTGCTTTGAAAGTAATCAAGTGAAGAACATTAAAGAAGACCAATATCAGAACCTACCTTTTTAAGAAGGAAGAAGACTGTCTCCATAGGCAATATAAATAACTAGCTAGAGGCTGCAAGTTGGACTAGGCTATCACCAGTCTAGAGATGAAGATTTTTTCCCACCCCCCTCCAATGTTTAGGGACTCACACTAGCTAAAGGATTGTTTTCCTAGCCACTCCATTATAAAATAATATCACATTATATTGGAGAATCCATACACTAGTCATATCCATTCATGGAAAGGATATAGCTACTCTTATTGAGTGGTGAACCTTGTAAAAATATCATGTGCATATTTTTACTGCTTTCTATTATTACAAGAAATAGGGAAAAGAGAATAAGAGAATCAAGATCCTAACAGGTCAAGAGGTATAGGGATAAAACTTTCAATTGGTTTAAAAATTCCCCAACACTGATTCACCCGCCCCCCCTCTCAGTTTTAGGTATATCCCAAACTGGTCCTCTAAAAATATTGGATGATACCCAACTCAAATACACCACTATTTAAAATGGGTTCCTTGTAGTGATTTTTTGAGTTGACAAATTCGGATCTTATTTTCTTAGAAATATGCTTACTGTATTTTCTAATCATGCAGCTCTTAGGTAATTAATGAATAAGGAAGATGAAAAATCCAATCTAGTCAGAAGGATACTACTTCTATAAGTGTTCAACCTAGACATTAAAGATAATAAATAATATGAAAACAAAGAAGCTGATCACTGAAGAACACTTCCCTCCATGACTGGAGTAGAATTTTCTGACTGAAACTCATTAAATGGCCATATATTGGGAGAAAAACTCCACATAATGAAATTTTAAGTGCCATGGTATGCATACATAGTGTATTATTTAGTTTCCTATTATGTACAATATCATCTTAACCCCCATCAAAAACAAAAACTTAAGTCTGAATCCAAATTTTATATTTGGGAGGATCCATTCCTTTAGAAAATTTATAATGATCAAGTAATAATAAGATGTTTAACTACAAGTGAAATTGAATTCATATTTTAATTATATCACACACTAACTTGTGTTTAACACTTTAGACCTTAAATAATTATAATAAAATTTTTAGAATATAGTATTTAATGGACCACTTTATTCAAGGATGCACATAAATATTGCAAGAAGTGTGAAAAATGTCAGTTTATGGAAACATTTTAAAAAGACAGAAGATTCCACAAAACCCATTATACTTAATAAAATTTATGAATTTTTTTGCATTGAATTTAAGGGAACCTTTTCCATGTCATTTTTAAATTCTTATATTCTTCTTTTTTTTTATTATGTCTCAAGATTGATGGAAGCTAAAGACACCAAAAATGATGATTACAAAGTTGTGTGTGATTATTTTAGGTCCAACATTTTCTATAGTTGTTGAGTGTGAAGAGACATCATTAATGACCAAGGGAATCACTTTTTCAATAGGATAATAGAGGCTCTACTAAGGAAATATGGAGTGCATCATAAGACATATATACCCTAACATCCCCAAATAAATGGCCAAGTTGAAGTCTCCAATTGGGAAATCAAAGGTATCTTGGATAAAATGGTTAAAACTAACTATAAGGATTAGATACAAAGGTTAGAGTATACATTATTATTCTATAGGATATCCTCTAATATGCCCATAATAATGATCCCCTATCAGTTGACTTATGGGGAAAAAATCACCAACCTATGGAGTTAGAGTACCAAGCATATTGGGTTGTAAAAAAGATGAATCTAGACATGGAAAGTTTTAGGAAAGAGAGAAAATTATAATTTCAATAGGTAGAATAATGTTTAATAGACACTTTTAAAAATTCATAAATTTACAAATAAATAACTTGAGTGTCTCATTACAAGATGATCCATCCAAAAATATCTCATCCTAGAGACCAAGTATTGATCTACAATTATAAACTTAATCTAATGAAATGTAAACTTTATTCTAAGAGAGAAGGTCCATTTAGAGTCACTCGTGTCTGTCTTGTTGGTACTTCATGGATTAATAAAGAAGTTAAAGGAGACCTATTTACTCTCAAAGGGCTTAGATTGAAAAAGTACCATGGAAATATTCCCCAATAATTAATTAAGGATCACACACTTCCCCAACCTATCTATTGATCATTGTTAATTCGGTGAACTTGTTCCAACGAGGTTAAACAAAATCACTTCTGAGAGGAAAAATAAGTTTTAATTCTTTATTAATATTTAAGAATTTAGAATGTAGAATTTTTTCATTTTCTCTTTCAACTTCAAATGAAATTTTCCTCACACTTTTATGAGTTTTTTTTATTTTATAAGACCATCACGAAAGTAAGGCATGGGGTAGTTTAAAAAATTTAGAAATAAGAGGAAAATAATGAAATATCTTCATATGAAAATGGTAGCTCACTATCAAAATTAATTATTTTTTTAAATTACATGATTTTTGTTGTAAAAACTATTTTGAGTTGTATAAGAGAATTCCATGCCCACACATAAACATTTTTATTTACTTTACTAATCAAAGAAACATTACATTATTTGGAATATTATGATGCTATTTTTTAGACTTCTATGTTAATGAAATTGAATAATTAAAGTGGGGTATTAATGATTAAATATGAACATGAGATTTTAATTTAATGAATAATTATTTGAGGCAATCTATTGATTCATGTAGATGAAATTTTCCTACCATTTTTAATACTTTTAATTTCTAAAATTTATGCGGATTTATTTTGTTATTGTTACTGCATGTCATAAGTGATTGTCCCGGATTTTATCTTCCATTCCTGAGGTACCTATAGAACTAATTTTTACAATTCTATCTTAACCATATTTTTTGAGAGAACATGGGTCATGCCAACTACTAGAACTTTCATTGGAACTTTTCAAAGGTATGATTATAAAAAATCACATTTAATATGATCGAGGTATTTTTATTGGTCTATCCCTTATCCTTGAGGCCACCTTTTACATTAATCCTTGTTTAGCTTGTAGAATCTTTGGATAGAATTGTTAATAATGAGCCACATTACAGTCCAATATTTCTATTTTCTACCATAATATATGTATTTTTCATTCTATTTTAGCATTAAAGTGTGGGTGTAATGGAATTTATGGTAGAAGTTATATATTACAATGAATGGAACAAGTGAGGGTATATCACCCTTGGTTTGAGGTACCTGACCCTTTATTTATTTATTTTAAGTATATATATTGATTGAGTTAAGTTTTGGGAGGTTCAGAAGAGTTTTAACTTGATTTGGAGGCTTTTCTGTAGGTGCACATTTTGAGAAGGGTCAGTAGAAACCATGAAACCCCTCTAGAAAATCATGTATGTAACATCCCGACCCGAGATCCACTTAATTGGTGCCCTAAACTAATAGTTGAAATGGCCTCAAGCATACCTCTCTATACAATAGAGGCTTTTGACTAGCATTGAGGGTCTAACATGATGCAGTGGAGAGACTATAACCTCATATCATAGTGGCACAGTGATAATAATAAATAAAAAATAGAAGAAGCATGATATAACAAATGACACAGTGGAAACAAGAATAAAAAATAACTAAATAATAATAAACATCCAATAAACTATAATAGTAATCAAAACCCAAATGCAGATTCATATACATAATGATGTCATGGCATGTTGTAATATAAAAAGGAGAAAATAGGGGATACAAAGTATAGGCAAATACAACATGCCATAAAAAATTAAAAAAGGCCAAAAGATTACTCCACTAGAATTGCGATCATATGCTCAGGACCCTGCTCCCATGACCCATGTTATATGATATATAAATCAAGAATCAATAGTTTTAATCCTTCCCTTATCCACACCTATAGTCATGAAGTCTACTTGGGTACCAAAGGAGGACTGAGTAAGGTGTGAGATAAACCCAGTAGTCCACCACCAACGGTGCCTAGAATAATCCATCCAGTGTACATATCATAGTAGTGTTTAGGTTAAATGAATAATTTTCAATACTGGAAAATAAATACCAGCCAGCTCAAGTTCCTATGGGACACCTAGTTGGTGCTACCTGCTTCGGTGTAGAACGGTGTAAGTCTAATTAGTAACCATGTGAATCTATATATATATATATATATACATAAAATTAATTATATATAAAATGTATACATATATATGAACTAGATACATGAGTTCATATATAAGAATATATATGGATACTAGGTCCTAGCTAGACCTAGGGTCTTACTCAGGCATCCATAACTAGTCGAACAACCTAATGGCTATGGCAAGGGTATAATACTTGAGTCTTATAATGCAAGACATCTTTCTCATCAACTGAGATAGTGGGGTGATTCATCATTCCCAACACCTGATTCAAATTAATGTGGAACATCATGAACATTATCTGAATAGAAGTAGCAGTGTAGAACGTCATGCCCAACACCCAATTTAAGGGGTCATGAAATGCCATTCTCAACAAAACCCTAATTTTTCAACATCCAGTAATAGTGTAATACAAATAATAAAAGTATTAAACATGGGGGATCACCTATAATTCATTTATAACCATTCAAACCAACTAATCATGGGTACCATAATCATGTAAACCATATAAAGGTAAGCATAAAACACTTGGAATGTCCTTTCCACCCATTAATATTTAATTAATTTAACCTATTCAGTTATAAGGAGAGGAAAATAATTTTTAGAGTTAATATGAAAACATAGACTATTTTTGGTCATTTAAACAATTATATAAAATAAGTTAATTCCATTAATCATAATCAAAGGGGTGGCAATCAATATGTTGTAATCCTCTAATAATATATTATGGGTCTATGGGGTAATTAACATGGCACAAAATTTTTAATAAGGAAGAATTGATTTTGAGGAATTGTGTAGAAATGACTGGCTTGTGGCACATTGGTAAAAGATATGAAAATAGATAAACTCTTAGGGAAAATTTTTATACCACCTAACTTGGGTCCATAGAAAACCACTCGTTTGGTATTAGCCTTTGATTCAAATGTGAACAAAAGAAAACATAACAACAGTCCAATGCCATGGAAATAGGGAATATGATCTCACAAAAATATATCACAAGATATGGGAATATAAACTATGATAGAAATTAATAGGATTATTTAGCTTACCTTTTAGGATCCAACATGACTGATGGTAATGAAATCGTAGTCTATACAGAGGAGTAATTGACAAAACTAGGTGGAGAGCTTGGGGGGATCTCTCACGGGTGAAAGGTGGGTGTTCTAACTACTGGAGAGAGTATAATAGAGGGGTGAGGGTTTAAAATTACTAAATAGAAAAAATATAAATCACCCCCAAAAACCGGGTCTCATGGTTTAGTTTCATGGTTGTCCAAACTATGTGTCAATTGTGTTTCCTCCTCTATCCAATAACCCCCCTCACATGGGCTAGGCGCACAGTTTGACTAACTATGCACAGCCTGTGTGAAATGGATCTGAAATTTTTTCTGAGACAAATTGTACAGTAATGCACCTAGGCTCACATGGTGGCAGACAAACCATGCGACCTCTCCTGTGCATTAGGTGCCTTGCACAGTTATCCCTAACCATGTGCTAATTGTGAAACCCACTCTGTTTATCAAATTTTTAGAACTTAAGGATCCAAAAATCCTAATATTCTTCTGAAACTTTCCTTAGTCCATAGGTCACATTTACCAAGAGAAAAAATAATTAAAACTGGAAAAAAATTAGTGTTACATTCATGAAAATTCAGGTCATAACCCCCCCCCCCTCCTTAAAGAAACTCATCCCTGAGTTTCCCTGTATAGGGTAAAGAGGGATCGTTTGAGAAAATCTCTAACCACTGGGCTTTCGCGTTATCTCTCCACTCCCAAGTTTTATCCTATACTCATTCATGCTTCCATAACACCCATACTAAAGGGATTGAGCTGCCTATGAGAGTCTTTATTCTTTGATCAAAAATACACACTGGATACTCCTTAAAGAAACCATCCACATTTAACTCGGCCTTGTCAATATATAAAACATTATAAGGGTAGGGATAATACCAAAAGATCTGAGATACCTGGTATAAATAATTCATAGATATAAGTTTTATTCAGTAGTCCACTATTAAAATTCTCTCAGAGACCTTAAAAGTACCGATGAATCTAGGTGAGAGATTACCCTACCTTTAAATTCTTTGATGGCCCAACCTGGGTGAAACACTTAAGAAAAAATAATTTCTAACCTCAAAATAAATAGTTCATTGGTATCGATTTGAATATGATTTCTATCTGGACTAATCTGTAAAAATGTACTTCCTGATTATCTAGACCCATTCTGTAGTCTATTAAATGAGACTTAGTCCAATAAAAGTTTCCTCCCCTACCTCTAACCAACATAGAGATGATCAGAAAGGATTGGCATATAAGGGTTCATAAGGAGCCATCAGGATGGTATTATATAAGATATTATTTTAAGATAACTCAACTAAGGATATGTGTTTCTCCTAAGGACCCCCAAAATTAAGGACACATGCACATAGCATGTCCTCTAACACCTGAATTGTTCAATCTATCTGTTTGTTGGTCTAAGGGTGATAGATCATGCTCAGAATCACCTAGGTACCCAAGTCCATCTAAAACCCCTTCCAAAATAGGTACATTAATTAATAATACCTTTTAGATAGGATATAACATGGATCTCTATGAAGATGTATGACCTCCCTAACACATATCCTCCCTAGATAATCTAGCGATAAGGTATCTTGAATGTGTAAGAAGTGTGTGACATTTGTAAACCGATCAAAAACAACCCAAATTGTATCATTCACTCAAGGAAATCTAAGAAAATGTTTTATTATGTCCATGGAGACATTATCTCATTTACACTCAGGAATGGATAATGGTTTTAAAAGTTCTATCGGTCCATGATGTTCCACCTTTACCTATTGACAAGTGGAACACCGAATGATAAAGTTGGCTATCTCATGTTTCAAACCCTGCCACAAATACAGGAAATGTAAGTATCAATACATATTGCCGATATTGTTATGTACTTCCCAAACCAAGTCATGAGATTCCCACATCAGTTTCTATCATAAGTCTACTAGAACCTAGATAGGTCCACAATAGCATAAGGTTTCATCCTTATAAATCGTCCAATAATAAGATGAATATTCATCTCAAATACTTTCCCTAAGAAATTTCTCCTCATTATCACCTATTACAAAAGGGTAGAGTTTAATACTAAGGTCATGAGTACTATCTGACTGTGATCCTCTTGAACCTCAACATGCATTTCTGAAAATAGGGCGATGAACTGCCACTCACCATTGGCCTCCTGAACCACCTGTGTCTGAGTCTTCCGACTCAGATCATCAGTTACGGAATTTCCTTTTCCAATCATATGAGCAAGCTTGAAATTTAATGATTGTAGATACTCAACCCATCTACACTTCTTGAGATTCAGTTCATGTTGTCTGAATATATACCTGAGTCTTTTTTAGTTTATGAACACCACAAAATTCTCCACAAGCATGTAATTTCTCCAATAGTGTAGAGCATTAACAAAAAATGCTAGCTCAATGTCATTCATTGGGTAATTCATTCTTTGAGTCATCAATTAACAAAACTCATACACTATGACTCACTCATCCTTCATCAGAACTACCCCCGGCCAGATAGTTGATGCATCACAATAAACAGTATCGCTCCCTCCTGAATCTGGAAAAATCAGGATCAGCATTGAAGTCAATCTACACTTCGTCTCCTAAAATTCTTCTTCACAAGATTCTGACGACATGAATTTCAAACCATTTTTATTCAATCCCTTAATAGGCACTAGTATGTATGATAAATCTTGGATAGAGCATCTAAAATACCTAGTTATCTCTAAAGAAACTTTATATATCAAATATGTTCTTGAAATTATCTCAGTAAACTAAAACTATTACCTTCTTTGGGTCTACTGATACTCTAGTATCTGAGATGATATGACCCTGGATGTGAAATTTATTGATCCAAAAGTTTCATTTTCTAAGAATTGTGTAAATCTGGATCTATCTTAGTGTATTATTCACAATCTCAAGATATTGGGAATGATCGTGTTGAGAGCGTGAATGCACTAAAATTTCATCCAAAAACACTAACATGAATGAATATAGATATAGGAGGAAAACCCAATTAATAAGAGCTATGAAAATAGAAGGTGCATTAGAGGGATCGAATGGTGTTACCTGGTACTGAAAAAGATCATACCTCCTTTGTAAAGTTTTACGGGGTATTTCTTAAGGATTGGCATGAACCTAATGGTAGCATGACCTCAACTAAATCTTTAAAAACATCCTTGCTCCCTGAATGTGATCAAAGAGGAATTCTATTCAATGAATTGGATACTTGTTCTTAACCTTAAACTGGTTCAACTGATAGTAATCAATACAAATCCTAAGGGTACCATCTACCTTCTTGAAAAATATATCCAATGAACCCCATGGAGAAGTTTTGGGGTGTATAAAACCCTTATCCTCTAAGTCTTCCAAGTATTTCTTGATCTCTAGAAGCTCTGTAGGTGTTATACTATAAGGAGGAATGGACATTGGTGTTTCTCCTGGTACTATCTCAATAGTGAATTCTACCAATCTCACTGGAGGTAGTCCATAAAATTAATCAGAATGAACATCCATTAAATGAACCACCACATGATGGAAAACATCAAGGAATGTCCCTTGGTCTTCTAAGAAGTGACTGTAAATCTATGAAGTCACTCTACGTATCCCCTAATTCTTAGGTCCAACTCGAGATGCATCAACATTCCATTACCCCTTTTGTACATGCCTAACACCCTCTAGTGTTGTAAACATCTCCCTTCGGTAATAGAAATAAATATGGTCTTGATAGGGATCCTACCAATTCCTTCTAAGAATTACATAAAACCCTATCATTTAAATGGAAAAAAGATTCCAAATGGATATATATCTTTCTATATCAAGGGGACAATCCGTACATTGGAAAACACTCTCTGACTGAACACCCAAAGGGGTGTCAAGTGTCATGAAGCCACAAAAATAATCTACCTCAAGGCCCAAACTCTCCAGAATTTCCTCAGATATAAATAGTGTGATGTGCATGTGTCAAATAAAGTAGACCCTAAAGTATAGGCAACTAGAATAGTGCCTCAAATTGTTGAAGGTTTGGCACTCAGCTCCTATGACATAGGCTGCACTGCATGTCACTTGACCATACCACGACCTTGAGTCACAACCAAACTGTCCTGAGTAGTCCCGCTTTACTAGAACTCCAAGTACTAAGTTTGATTCCCACTTCCTCGACTGCCACTACAACCTAACTGGTTGGTGTTATTCCAGTTACCTTCTTGACGAGATACTACTGACCCCTATTTGTAATGTGGGATAGGTGTAGATCCTATATCACTCAGAAATGGTTGAAAAGTACTATAAAATCATTGTATATGACCCATACTTCCATAGCCCCTTCACTCCATTGGATCTCTCATACACTGAGGTTTTGTGTTTCTCTTATTCCCACATAGGTGACATATAAGGAAGATATCAGTACGAGCTATTTGACTACAGCTACCCCTACTAGAAACCTCAAAAATACCACTTCCTTACACTAGAAAACCCACTAGCAGGTATGGTTGTTAAACCACCCTAGTTCACAATATTATCTTCCCTCAAATTCATATCTTTAATGAGAGTCTAGTTTATAATCTGATAAATAGTGGTCAACTGGAAGACATTAACCTATGATCAGATGGAATATACCAGCCCATCCTCAAATCGTCTGGAATTCATAAGATCATCACCAAATAAGGTCGGTGTGAACAACTAAAAATCAGTAAAATGGGCAGAATATTACATGACAAGCATGTATCTCTATTGTGGGTTCATGAAATCTCTAGCCTAGTCATCCCTCAATGTATATAGAAAGAAGTAGTCATAGAATACTATCTGTAATTCCCTCCATATAATGACTTCATTTCATTCTACTTGAGTAGAGACATCCCACCATCACTTGGAAGAACCATGTAGCATATAGGTAGCGAGTTTGACCTACCTCTCTAAAGGAATCTCTAGATTCTCAAATATAGAAAGCATAGCCTCTAGCCATTACTCAATATCATGTGGTCCACCATCCCCAAAAAAAGTGGGAGGATTATACTTCTGAAACTCTCGAGTCAACTCTACCATAATCAGGGAAGGTTGAGTAACACCTTGCATATTATGCATCATATGAATAAAAACCTCCCAAAACATGGAATCGGTGCCCATATCAAGAACAACATGTGGTTCCATAGGAGGAATATCATGATTTATCATTGGAGGATCAAGTCTCACCACATTTAGTGCATGGTCATCACCACCCTACTGGCTAACAACTCAAGTTTTTCATAGTGTAATGATTCTAAAATTCCAAACACCCACCTCATGAAATAATTTAGCAGTTGAAAGGGGTTTCATATAGATAAAAGGGTAAGTACACAACCTTTCTATAAAAATGGTCATACTTCTTTTCCTACTCAAAAATCCAGGTCTAGGTGATAAAGTAAATGCAAAATAGGCCATAAGAGACACCCCAACTACCACCTACTAATCTCGGGTTTGGGTCTTGGTCTCATATCAAATGATATAGGTTCTGATATATGGAGTTTTTAGTGCAAGTTATAGAGGAAAGCACCCTTTTCTTTGAAATTAGAATCCCATTTAGTGGTAACCTTTCATTTAAAATATTAAATTTGATTGAGTTAATAATATTTAATATATATATATATATCATGGTCTAGTTAGATGTGTCACTATTTCCAACTTATAAAATTCATACTCCTTATAAATTGTAATTGGCACGTCATTTAACAACAACCCAACCTTTACATATGGAATCAAAATGTAATGGGTTGTAAGAAATGATTTTATTACATGAATCGCATTAGAATTTATAGAAGTACGTATTCCATAAATTACCTTGGGAATTAAATTAATCCAATTAGCTAATGTTGTTTCAATCCATGGAACCAATAGGTCCATAACCAATAACATGGTATAATTGTAAAATTATGGTGTCATCACTAGTCTATGTGGGAAAACACAATTTATATTGATGTAGGAACTTTAATTAATCCAATTATATTATCCCTGTAAGAAATGTTAACGCATTTTAGTATATAAGAATCAAGC
Source organism: Viscum album (assembly GCA_963277665.1). Classification (NCBI taxonomy): domain Eukaryota; kingdom Viridiplantae; phylum Streptophyta; class Magnoliopsida; order Santalales; family Viscaceae; genus Viscum; species Viscum album. The sequence continues at coordinate 628,632,325 of OY728163.1, read as the reverse complement.
CACTAACTATATGCCACAGGAAAATACACACAAAAAGTAGATGTGGCATGAAAAAATTCATGACATATTAGTCTTAATACTCCTATAATGATACATGAGATCTTAATTACTTACCATACAAGACAAAAAATTAATTTTGTATCAATAACATCAATAATAGTAACATCATAAGTCGTGTACATCACCCAATGATGAAATCATATCAACTATAACTGGAATAATCCAACAACAGCAATATCCAATCCCATGTAATTTGGGTTTCCCCTATATGTGGGTAAGATACTCCCAAGTACAAGATCATTACCAAATTCCATCACATACTAGTCTCATGTCTATCACCCAAACAGTAATACAGGGGAAAAGAATCCTCTAATACCACTTTGTAATGTCCCGACCCGGGATCTACTTAACTGGTGCCCCAAGTCAATGGGTCACATAGACTCAAGCACACCTCCCCATATTCAAAAGGTTTCTGAATAGTAGTGAGGGTCCAATATGGTATGGTGTAGTGACTATAACCTAATATCCGAGTGACACATCAGTAATAATAAATAAATGTAAATAGAGGAGTCATGATATAATAGATGACATGGTGAAAACAAGTATAATAAATAACATTGAAAGCATAAACAACCAAGAAACTATAATATTAATCAAATTAAAAAGGTTGAGACCAATAAATGATTATTTTTTGGTATGCTGATATAAACAAAGGGTAAAATATGGGATATAGAGTACATGTGTATACAATATTCCATAAAAATACCAAAAGGACAAAATATAGCTTCACTTGCATCACGATCATACACTTGGTCCTCCTCTACCATGATTCTTTCTATAAGAGAAATAAATCAAGCATCCACAGCATATAGCTTGCTTGTATCCACACCTACTATCATGAATTCTACTCGGGTACCAAAGGAAACCCACGTAGAGTCTAAGATAAACTCAGTAATCCACCACCAACAGTGTTTAGAATAATCCATCCAGTGTACATAGCATATCAGTGTGTATGTAAAATGGATAATAATCAATATTGAAAAATAAATAGCAGTTGCCTCGCGTTCCTATAGGACACTTTGCTGGATCTACCTACTTTGGCATAGGCTGATGTATGTCATACCAGTAACCATGTGTATCCATAAATATATATATATATAGTCATATATAATATGTATACATGTATATTCATTAGATACATGAGGACATATATAGGCATATTTGTGGATACTAGGTGCTAGCTAGACCAAGGGAATAAATTAGGCAACCATAACTAGTCTAATGAGAAAATGGATCCAGTAAGGGTATAAGCCCTGAATCTCATATTAATGCGAGACATCTTGTCTGTCACCTGAGATGGTGGGGTGAGTCTTCATTCCGAACACCTGATACAGAGGAATGTGGAACATCATGCCCATCACCCAAATATAAGTAATAGTGTGGAACATCATTCCCAACACCTAATGTAAGGGATCATGAAACACCATGCTTAATAGAACCCTTAACCATTTTTCAACATCCAATAATAGTGGAATATGAATAATAATAGTAATAAACATGAGGGATCACCTCTAATGCATTTATATCCATTAAACCCAACTAACCCTGGGTATCATAATCATCTAAACCATATAGAGGTAATCATGGAACACTTGTACAGGACATTCCACCCATTACCATTTAATTAATTTAATCCATTAAATTATAAGGTAAGGAAAATCCTTTTCAGAGTCAAGTCGGACAATTAGATGGTTTTTAGTCATTTAAAAAATTATATAAAAGTGGAAAATTCCATTAAGAACACCCAAAAGGGAGGCTATCAATAGGTTGTATTCCTCCAATAATATATTATGGGTCTATGGGAGTAATTAACATGGAAAAAATAATTTAATAGGGAAGAACGCTTTTTGAGACATTGAGAGTAAATTTTCATCTTTTGGTACATCTACAAAAGCTATGAAAACACATAAAAGTTTAGGGAAATTTTCTATACCACCTACCATAGGTCCATAGATGACCACTCATCTATTATCAACCTTTTATTTGAATAAAAATTGAATAAAATAGAGGAATTATCTAATGCCCTTGAAAAGGTATATGAGCTCACACCAAAATAAGGTAAGAGATAGTAAGATAAACTATGGGAGGGAATAAGTGGATTAGGTATCTTATCATTATGGATAAAATGTGACCGCTGGTGATGAAAACGGAGTCTGTGTGGAGGAGTAATCGATAAAAATTGGTGGAGATCCTGAGGAGGATCTCTCATGGATGAAAGGTGGGTGTTCTATCCAGTGGAGATAAAATAATAGAGGTGAGGGTTTAAAATTACATTAATTGGAAAATTTAAAATCACTCCAAAAATTGGTTCGCATAGTTCAGTTGCACAGTTGTCCAAACCATGAACCAATTGTGCTGCCTCCACTATCCAAGAACCCCCCTTGCATGGGCTAGGAACACAGTTTTACTAACCATGTGAAGGGATTGTAAAATGAATCTATAATTTTTTTTAAAAAAAAAATCACAAGTTCATGAACCCTAGACCACACAATCATATACAAACCGTGTAGAATCTATAGTGCATTGGGTACCTCGCACAGTTGAGTCGCATAGGTATCCCTAACCATGAATCTACCATGTGACCCACTCTGTTTGTCCAATTTCTAGAACTTTGAGCCTTGAACAGGCCCCAGATGCTCTCCAAACTTTCCTTAGTCCATAAGTAATGTTTAGAAAGATAAAACAAATAAATGAAATAGAAAAAATAATTATTCTTACCTCCATGAACATTCGGGCTGTTATAGTGTAAGGGAAAATACTAAGCAATGGGCAGGTGCACATTTGGTGCATGGTTTGGCCAAACCATGTAGATTACTAAGGGAAAACATGAAATTTGATATAGTGGATAAATACAAAGTTGGAACATGGTTTTTATAACTATTTTATTCAACCATGTGATGTGTGGTTTGAGATAGTATCTTATGCATGATTAGTGCGGTTTGTCTAATCGTGCGCCCTAACCGTGCACTGTGAAATTTATGATCTGAAAATTGGGGTTATAATTCATATTACCTCCTTAATCACTCTTTTCTCCACTATTTTTTCTATAACACGAATTCATATTCTTCCCAAGGCTATATAGATAATTCCTTTCGATCCTAGATTGATTCTTAAGAAAATCATAGTGTGTTGGAGGCATAGATTCATTAGTAAGTGCCCATTCTTCATCATTCTTCTAAGATCTAATGTTTTTCTCTCTCTTGAAATCATGGATATAGTTCTTTGGGAAAAGATCCATGTTTTTTATTTAAATATTGATAATATATGACTATTTTGATTAAATTTAATTATATCTAATGACAAATCTATAATATCTAATTGGGGTTGTTGAAATTTTTTTCATTTTTCATTTTCACCAAAGTTTGAATGGTAGTTGGGTTATCTCTTGATTTAACTTGATTAGAACTTAAATTATTGGTTTCAAATCGATTTAATTTATTAATTTGTTATGAAACAATTGTTTTATTTGATCAAAACCTCTTTAGTGATGTTTTCTTAGAAATTGTGGGAATGTTTTGGTTCTGTAAAAAGTGATTTTGGTTAATGTTCTAAAATTATTTTTTAGTTTTTTTAATGGAAAATGTTGATGAATTTTGTAAAGAAAGAATATTTTTGTGTAAAATGGTTTTGGCATTGGTTTTTGACATAATTTTGTGTGTGTGTTCATGTTTCATTTTTTGACGCATGGTTGAAATATGAATTGATGCTTGGTGCCAAAGGTGCAATGAAACATGGGATTTGTTACCTTGTGATGACTTGGTAGATCTATGATAGACTACTTATGAGAATGTAATTGTCACCTAGGAATGCATGTTTGTATTTTTGTATGGGTGGAATTATGGAATAGATATTTCAAATGGATTTGGAAAAGGTGTTTAAAAGTCTTGTTTCATTTTTTTCCTTGCAAAATTGTTTTGGATTGGAAAACTTTTTTGGCATGGAAAACTATTTTGGATTGTAAAAATATTTCGGATTTGATATAAACTGCTTTAAATTGATTTAGAATATTTTATAGAAATTTACTAACAAGTTTTGTCGTTGTTTTATGATTTGGTAAGTCATTGGGGAAATACGACTGAGTTTAGACTCACCTCATTCTTTAGCACTATTGTTCAATTTTATATGTCTTCTATTAAGACGCAGGTAAAGGAAATGTATATCAATTATTTAGTGATGCGTCATAATACCTTGGGAATGTATTATTGAGTAAGATCTTAGAGAAGTTTGGTATTTACTGAGTTCATGTATTTGGTGTCTTTTAATTTTTTTGGTTTTTTTCTTCTTGTACTTTGATATGGTTGTTGGTTTGGTTTTATTTTGAGTTGTAATTCCTTATACTCATAAATCATATAGCGGTTTGTTTGGTTTTGTCTTGTGTTTTAGTAGATTATTCATCAAAGGTAAAATCCTCCCCCAAATTTTTATAAGTCCCTTGGAATTTATTTTTAGCCTTTGGTGTCTTGGTAATGTCACTTAATTCTAGTAACACCCACTACCTCTTCCCAATACAATGGGTGAGGGGTAGGAAGTTGCAATTGGTATTAGTTTGTTTGATCCTTGAGTATCAGTTGTGTTTAGTCCTGGAGTTGAAAATGTTATTTTTCTATCCTTGGGATGGTAGTAAATAGTAAGATTTTTGGAACTTGAAATTTAGATCAAAAAAATGCATAGCTAACTTATTTATGTTGAACTTCATGTTACCAATCATTTTTTTGTACATGAGTGTTTTTAGACACTTCTAGGAGTTATCACTTCATTATCATGGGTTAAGTTGATGCAAATATCATGATATGCATTGATAGTAATAACTTCCCACTATGATTTCATAGTTCATTTTGAGTAATAATTTATGATTTGGTGAAAAGGTCTTGATTTTTGAAAATATTTGAATATGGTTTGATTTTCAAAAAACATGGGGGAATTTTCAAAAATTGTTTGAAAAGAAAATTGGATAATTTTGGAAATCCTTGTTGTGATATGTATGATGTGGTAAATTTCAAATTTCTAAGACTTTAGTTTCTAGAGATTTAGATTAAATGGAGTTTGTTTTGGTTATAGAGAATGGAACTAGGTAGGCGTCAAAGAAACCAGTCAGAAGAGGTTACTGAGAATGTGGCTACACCTGAACCTCAAGTGAACCTATAGTTGGTTAAAGTATCATACAGGATTTTCAGGCCATGGATAGAGGTAAAAAATGGGATTAACTAAGGTAATTGGATCATTCAGTTTAGTTCCAAAAGAAGAACGCACCCATCTTTTAGGGTAATAATAAACTGGAAAAAGTAGAAGTGTGGATGAATAGGATGAATCAAATATTTAATTTCCTTGGTACACCATCTAATCTGAAGGGGAATTTTCCAGCATATATGATGGAGGATTTGGTATTCCAATAGTGGGATTTAGTAGTTTAGGCTAAAGTGGACCAAGGAATTACATGGGAGGATTTTGAGAGATTTTTCAATAAATAATTTTATCCTCACACATTCATAATTTCTAGAACAATAGAATTCATCAGTTTGAAGTAGGATTATCTTTTGATAATAGTTTATGTAGCTAAATTTATGAATTTGGTCTACTTTACATTGGAAGTTACTGTAGGTGCATCTTTTAAGGAATGCATTTTTGAATCAGGGTTGAACCCATAAATTTACTCAAATACATTCATGCTTTGTATAATGGATTATACAGAGATGGTAAATAGATTGACTATGGAAGAAAAAGATATCTAGGGGAATACGATTAGATTAAGAATGTTTATTCCTATGAGAACTAGTGTAAACCACAATATTGGAAACAAACATAGGAGGAACACTTATTCTCAAGGGGTCTAATATCTCAGAATTAGATTACAGGGTTAGTAAACCTTCCTCTTTAACCAAAAATCAAGTTGGTATTTTTTAAATGAGTTTATTTTGACCATATGAAGTGAGATTGTATAGAACTACCTAGATAATTTCATGAATATAAAAAGATGGGACATCTTCAGTGATATTATCATAGTTCTCCAAGGTGAGGTGTTAAGGACACATCTCATGATTCTTAGGTATTGTATGCTTTAGTGGGAAAAGTATAGTAGAATAGCTCTCATTAGTAGAATTAAGAAATCCAGGGTGATTTTAGGAACACCATGAAACCTCAACCAATGCAAACTCAATAGGGTCATAATGAGCATGTTGTAGCGAGTTTATAATTATATGGAGCTAAAAAAGTAATCATGGATGATCAATTAAGACCTCCAACAGTGAGAGGTATGATTATTTTTAATTCTTCCCTTATGAAATATTTGTTTGATAGGGGAACATCCCATTAATTTGTTACCTATTGTATCTTTGATATGATGGTTTTACATGTTGAGATAATTTTTACTGGTTTGAAACTCCAAACACCTTTGGGACAATAAGATTTTCGATCCATGAAATGTTTAGCCTGTTCAATAAAAATATATGGGACTGAGTCGGTATGGTACTTCTCTATCATAGATATATATGTCTATGAATTAATTCTAGTAATGTATTAGATAATGAACTTTGATTCCCATATTGATCACTATGAACATAATGCGAGTTTCTAATCTTCTGGTGGTGTTTGAAATCCCTTTAAAGGGGATTAGGTAGTGTATACAAGTAGAGAAGTACCCTTAGTACAAGTTATCAGAACTATCTCTTACTAGATAACAGCAGTTTCTTTGGAATCTATACATGAAACCAAGAATAGATATTTTCCAACCATAGTGAACAAGTTTCTTGATGTTTTTCCTGACAATTTATCAGGGTTTACACCCAAAATTTAACTGGAGTTTAAGATTGATCTCTTATCATAGACCAGTCATATCTCCCTTATGTCTTTTTAGATGGAACCAATATAATTGAGGGAATTGAAGGATCAATTGGAAGAGTTGGAAAAGTAAAGTGTTCAGATGGATGATCATGTCTCTATGGGTAGCACTGGTTCTTTTTGTGAAGAATGTGGATGTAACTCTTAGTCTTTATGTAGATTATTGTATGCTTAACCAAATTATTATAAATAATCATTTTTATCTTCCACACATCAATGATCTATTGAATCAATTTATGGGATCCCATTAATTCTACAAATTTTAATTTCATTCAAGATATCACTAGTTCCGAGTTCATAAGGAGGATATTCCAAAGACAACTTTCAGAAGAATATATGGCCATTATGAGTTTGTTCTTATGCTTTTTGGTCTTAAAAATTCACCAACCATATTTATGGAATTTATGAATCAGATATTTCAAATGTATCTAAACTCATTTGTGGTGGTGTTTGTAGAAGTTATACTAGTGTACTCTAGGACAAAGGTGGATCATGCACAACACTTGGTAATAGTGTTGCGTATCTTGTGGGAGAATCATCTGTATTCCAAGTTATCAAAGTGTGATTTTTGGATATAAGTGGTATGTTTCCTTGGACATGTAATTTATGAAAAGTTTGTTTCTATATATCTATAAAAGATATAAGATATTATCTCTAAGAAACCACTTAACAATTTCTTTTAGATATGTATTTTCCTTTGATTAGAAGGATACTACAAATGTTTTGTATGTGACTTCTCACAATTGGGATCATCTATGATAGCGTTGGTAAGGAAAGTTGTTCCATTCTAGCGGTATAATAAATTTCATAAATCCTTTAAAGTGATTAAGGTTATACTTACATTAGAAGATATACTCACATTTCCAAAATTTGGAAAGGGATGTGTAATCTATAATGATGCATCAGGATCAGGGCTGGGATGTGTTCTCATGTTGGGAGATCATGTTGTTGATTATAGCTCATAGCAGTTATGGTATCATGATAATAACTAATAAACACACAATTTGGAATTATATATGGTAATCTATGCTTTGAAGACCTAGATTAATCATATTTGTAGTGAGAAATTCATAGTCTTTGTATAACATAAGATTTTGAAACACATTTCCTCACAAAGATATTTGAATCTAAGGAAAATAAGATGGACAAAATATCTTAAAATGTTTGACTTTGACTTGATGTATACATCAGTTAAAGGTAATTCAATGGAAAATTCATTAAGAAGTAATTTTTATAACTAGTTGTATAAAAAATCTTCAAATTAGTTGTAGTTAAATTCAGTTATAGCAGACATGCACCTGGATTGTATTAACCAGGGTGATGTTGTAGTTTTCTTCCTAGTTTCAGTTGTTCCTGATTTTTTTCAGCATGTGAAAGAGGCTCAGATACATGATTCTAAATTTTTTTATATGAGGTCAAAACTCAATTGTGGGGATACCATTGAGGGATGTAGGCTGGATGGGACTTCATTTTTTTCATTTTAGAAATCGGATTTTGTTACCTTCAGCTTGTTAGTAACAAATTCTTAATTCTTACCATCATTTGAAATTGGTTGTTCATCCAAGAATTCAAAATATATATAATCATTGAGAAAAAAAATTTGGTGGGTTGGTATGAAAAGTGAAGTGGAAGATTTTATTTTTTGATGCCTCACCTATCAGTAGATTAAGGAGGAACATCAATGATGAGCGGTCATGTTGCAGTCTTTACCAATTCCTTATGTGGAAGTGGGAGTAGATGGCCATGTATTTTGTGAAAAGATTTCCAACAATGGTTAGAAAAAACAATTCTATATGGGTAAATATGGATCATCTCACAAAGTCGACTCATTTTATCTATATTCATGAATCTCATACAGTGGATGACATTTCCAAAATCTATATCTGAGAAGTTATAAAGAGGCATGGCATTCTAGTCCTGATTTATCTGACTGATACCCCATATTTATGTCTCAATTTTTGGAATTCCTTACAATAATCCCTTGGTAATCCCAATAATAGGGTTCTTGTACAACAATAATTATCCAACCATGATACATATGGATACTTTTGATGCATTTTATGGGTTTCTTTATCATTCTCTACTTTGTTGCATGTAAATGGGTGACACTTCACTAGTTGGACCAATATTGGTACAAGTGAAAATGAAGTATATTTATTTGATCAGGAAGAGGATGGATACATATCAAAGTCATCAGAAATCATATGTAGTTCATCATCTATGACCATTTTAATTTGAGGTGAGTGAACATGTGTTCTTGATAATCTCTACAAATCTTGGGCATCATTGTTTTGGTAAGTAGGGAAAGTTATCTTCTCAATATATAGTCCCTTTTGAGATACTTGAATAGGATGGGGAGGTGGAATATCTGTTATATTTGCTACTAAGTTTCAGTTCAGTGCATAATGTATTATATGTATCTCAATTGAAGAAGTATCAATCAGATCCAGACCATGTGATTCGATGGGATCACATTGACTTATATTTGAATTCTACATTGGTTCATGTGCTGCTATGAATTGTGGATAGGTACTAGAAAGTTTTGTGTGGGAAAAGCATCTATTATTATGGTTTTATAGAAAGATGGTTAGATTTAGGATGAAACATGGGAGTGTGAAATGGAAATAATGGATCAATGGACAAGACTTTTCAAGGACATATCTTGTTTGCAACATTCCAAGGATTGAAATGCCAATGGTATGGAGAAATCCACGCCCCATTTTTCAGGTACTTGACCCTTTATTTGTGTATTTTAAGTATATATAATGATATGGTTAAGTTTTAGGATGTTTTTAAGATTTTTTACTTTCTTTTTCGGATTTTTTAGAAGTTCATATTTTGAGAACGGTCATTAGAAACCATAAAATACCTCCAAAAAACCTTGTAAAGGAAAACAGTAAGCACTGAGTAGTTTCACAGTTGGTGCATGGTTTGGCCAAACCATGCATATTCCCAAGAGAAACCATACAATTTGAGGTAATGTAGAAACACATGATTAGAACATAGTTTTTTTGACCATGTGATCTAACCATGCATAGTGTGGTTTGAGATAGTATCTTGTACATGGTTAGCGCATGGTTTCTCTTACTATGCACCCTAACCATGCAATGTGATTCAAAAATTGGGGATCTAATTCATTTTACCTACTTAGTCACTCATTTTTCCTTATTTCATCTATAAGATTAATTCCTCTTCCTACCAAGGCTATAGAGACAATTACTTTCAATCCAAGATCAATTCCTAGGTTTATCAAAGTGTGTTGGAGGCCAAAATTTGTCAGTAAGTGCTTCTTATTCATCATTATTCTTATATCCAAGGTACTTCCATCTCTTGTAACCATGGATCTAGTCATTTGGGTTATATATATTATTTTTTATGTCAGTCGTGATGATTTATGATTTTTTATTGAATCTAATGAGATCTAAGTCTGAATCAATAATATCTAACACTACTGGAAACATGATCTTTCCCAACACTTCTATACCAACGGTTTGTAAAAACCGTTGGTATAGCTACTCTTTCCCAACGGTTCATCAAAACCGTTGGGAAAGGGCCTAAAAACACACCCTTTCCCAACGGTTTTGGTGAACCGTTGGGAAAGAGTGACCTTTCCCAACGGTTCACCAAAACCGTTGGGAAAGGGGTGGATTTTTTCCCTCTTTTTCCCAACGGTTCATCAAAACCGTTGGGAAAGAGTACCCTTTCCCAACGGTTCACCAAAACCGTTGGGAAAGGGTCTTTTTTTAGGCCCTTTCCCAACGGTTTTGATGAACCGTTGGGAAAGGTTACTCTTTCCCAACGGTTCTCAAGAACCGTTGGGAAAAAGAGGGAAAAAATCCAACATACACCTTACTAAAAATACACCCACCCAGAACCTATCCCAACGGTTCTGAAAACCGTTGGGATAGGTCTATCCCAACGGTTTTGACAACCGTTGGGATACGTTCATTGATTTTTTTCCAGATCTACTAACGGAGAACATTATATAAATCAAAAATTTAAATAATTATGATAATACATATATATATTTATGAAATTATGTTTACAAAGTGATGTTGGCCTAGTGGTTAAGTCGTTCGATTATAAACGAGGGGTCCTGGGATCAAATCCCAGCGGGGATTTTATTTTTGGAATTTATATACCAACGGTTCCATTACTGTTGGTATAGATTTCATATTACCTAGACCAACGGTTTCCAAAACCGTTGGTATAGGTCTATACCAACGGTTATCGGAGAACCGTTGGTATAGACCTATCCCAACGGCTTACTTGGCTACGGTTCTCCAAACCGTTGGTATAGGCTATACCAACGGTTTGGAGGCCTATACCAACGGTTCCAAACCGTTGGTAAAGGTTAGTTTTCCAGTAGTGTAAGTCGGGTGGTTGAAATTGTTGTGTCCTTCTTTGTTTTCACCAAAGTTTGAAAGGAAGGTGGTTTCTCTCTTGAATCAACTTGATTATAAATTTAATTCTTGATTTAAAATTTATTTAATTTCTTTAAATTGTTTTGAAACACTTGTATGATTTGATGGAAACCTATTTAGTGATGTTTTCTTTGAAATTGTGGAACTTGGTTGGTTTTGAGGAAACTTTCTTTTGGTTCATGATTTTAAAATGATAGTTTTAAAATAATTGTTTGGGTTTGAAGTATGTAAAATGTTATTAAATGTTTTAAATAAATAATGGTTCTGTGGAAAATGGTTTTGGAATGGGTTTTTGGCATACTTGGTGGTGTGTGTTCATGCTACATTTTACAAGGCCTGGTTGAAATATGACTTAGTGCTCGGTTCCAAAGGTGTAATTACACATGGGATTGGTTACCTTATGATGGCTTGGTAGATTGACAGGAAACCACTCATGAGTGTTAAACTTCCACCTTGGCATGCATTTATGGATGTATGGATTGGTGGAATTATGGAATGGATATGCCAAATTGATTTGAGAATGATTTTTAAAGGCGTGTTTCATTATTTTCCTTGGAAAACTATTTTGGATTGGAAAATTATTTTGGTTGGGAAAACTATTTTCAATTTGATATAAACTACTTTAAATTGTTTTAAACTATTTTATATAATCTTTATAACATGTTTTTTCCTAGTGGGATGAGTTGGGAAGTCATTGGGGAAATCCTACTGAGTTTAGACTCCCCCCATGCTTAGTAACTTTGTGTATTTGTAGATGTCATCTATCAAGACATAGGTAAAGTCAAGGTATCTCAATTCATTTGTAATAAATTTTGATACCTTTTTCATGGCTTTTTGAGTCAGGAATACATTGGGAGTTATTGAGTTAATGTCTTTGGGGCCTTTTTGTTTTTTTATTTTGGTTTCATCTTGTACTCTGATATGGTTGTTGGTTTAGTTGTACTTTGAGTTGTATTTCCTTGTACTCATTCATAATATAGTGGTTTTTTTGGTTTTTTTTTTTTTTGTGATTTGGTTTCTTATTATTAAAAGGAAAAAATCATCTTGAAATGTTTATTAGGACCTTAATATTTATTGTTAGACTTTGGTGGTCTTGGGGATGTCACATAAGGCTAGTAACACGCACTTATCTTCCCAATCCAATGGGTGAGGGGCAGAAAGTAACGGTGGGGTTGTTTTATTGGGTATTGGTAAAGGTTCATGTCCATTCATTTATTATATTTCATTGCCACCCATCTTTAAAAAAATGAAAAATAAATTGTTTCAAAAAATAAAAAAAATGGTTTGTGAATTGGGAGAATCAAAAATCACTAATATTGGATGAATGATTTTTACCATATGGTATTAGTTGGTGCTTATGAGATTCATTATAAGCATAGTTTTCAAAAAAAAAGTAAGAAAAATTTAAAAATTATTTCAAAAAGAAAAAAACAAACAAGAGGGTGTGCATCATTCATTGATCTTGAATTTTTTAATGACCTTTTATCTTTTTGGAAAAGGGTGTTATTACATGAGAAGGAATAATTTTATTGAGAATTTACTTGTAAATATAATGCATTATAATTTATAGATAAACCTCCTCTTTTAACCATAATGTTTTAAAAATCATTACCCACTAACCTGAAGCCTCAAAATCATTATAACCTTGATTAAAGACCTCATGTTTATTTATTATTTATATCTCTATGGGTTGGATAAAGTAGGTCCTTTGTAAGATTATGTAAAAGAGTGTGCTTTCATGGTGTGAATATTACTCTACTTGAATTGGTACCTTGAGTTATGATATAAAATAATTCACTATGAGGTACATCACAACTTGGCATGGTTAACAGTAATAAATTGAGATGCTAGAGTGAAAGGAGAAGACCCATCAAATTCCAAAGATAAAGAGTAAGGTACATGGGTTGATTAGTTTCTTTTAAAAGTTTGAAAGTTTGATTAATATTATGTGAAATTATTGAAAGTTTTATTTTCCCATTGATAATTCGATTTTATTAATTTAAAATTTTAATAGTGGTAATATGGGTTCCCTTTTCAATTTATTGTTAAGACTTAATAATTATTTTTTCATGTGTGGTGGAATTTGATATCGTTATTTTTCCTAAATTTTTTTTGTAAATTTTAATGGCTTTTAATCTTCCTCTTCCTAGATCATTCATTGAGTGTATATTTTTTGGGTAATTCTTTTAAAAAAAATTTAAAAAGTGAATGAAAAAAAATTAAGTCTATTCTTACTTAAGAAAAAACATGATCCAACACTGAAATTATTTTAAAAATTTATTTCTTGTATTTAGAAGAATATTTTGGGAAATTTTCTAGCCTTCCTAAGAGAAGAACAAAGTTAATCCTACATGTTGGGATTGTGGGGGCAGTATGATTTCATATATGAGGTGTGGTGACTACTGAAAACACAGCCCCACATCTTGAAAGATATATAAGATTCCAAGTTTTCAGAAGATCTATGTGGGGTGGGTTTCATGTGAATATTCTATATATTATTAAGATTGTACAACTGCTAAGGGCGGCTCACACATGCAACAAAGAGGCTGGATCAAGGACTCGACCCCACGACCACCACCCCAAACCCCATCTGCCTATGGGGGGATTGAATAGGTACTATATACTTTAGCAAAAAAAGATTTCATCATGCTCATCTCATGCACCTATTCACAAAAACACTCTACCGCCAATTCTTTCATGCACAATGTCAATGGACTAGCACTGTTGTCACCAAAAAATAAACAAGATAAATCCACCATTAATGATCACTAATGAAGACTAACAAAACATGGAAATATTAATTCATAGGTATTGTTCGGTCTTACTACAGGTGGGAACTAATTTTGTGTGAGAGGTACTACATGCGATGTGAGAACCTGCATCCATCAGCCATCATCCATCGCTTTCTTCTTTCATGTTCAAGAAAAGATGATGAAATTTATTCACTTTGTAAGAGGAGATAAATATATAGGGACATAATCATCCCCAATTCACTAGTTGTACAAATGAATACGTGTGCATGCATAGTTCTTGATAGAAGTTCCCTTAATATATTGAAGCATAATCTAGTGCTGCATTCTTAGATAGTCAACCCTCATGCCTATAGTCTGGGCATGAGGCATGTTGAGCATCAACAATACTCACATTTTTTAGTACAACATTCCAAGTCATTATTAGTTTATATAAAATTCAAGCATGATCTCAAGGAATTATACGAACAGTTACGTACACTACATGCACGTGAGAATTAAAATTCTCTGAAGAAGATATTGCATGATTTCATGCCATAGTGTATAAATATTTTAAAAGATCTGATTAATAAGGATTTTAAGATCTCTCAAAGTATTCGGAGTTTAATTGAGAACTTTTTACCATGATACATGATTTGAATGTGAATCTTCAAATACTTTAAGGAAGAAATTTTGTGCCTATAAATAGGAGGGGGATTACTTTTACTGAGGAGAGGTGGAAGACTCAGCTAGAGAATATTAACCTGGAACCCTGGACTTTTACTAATTTCTTTTAATTTATTTTTAATATTTCATATACTCCTCCTATATGTTTCATCTTTAATATATGGGTATAACTTTTAGGTGATTGGGTAAGGGATGTAGAACCTCTTATTATGATTGAGTCTATGAGCTTTCAATAAAAAAATGTTATTTTTTATTGTTAATTGATTTCAATATTTAGTTAAAGATTTAATCTTGAAAGTGATTATGATTAAATTTATTCTATCATATTATTTATTACATTGGTCAAGGATCTATCATATCCCACTAATTGGTTTTAAATCATATTAATTTAATGTTCTATGTCTAAGTAGTGAGTGTTTATAAATTATTGACACGTGAGGAAGTTGCAATGATTGTAATTGGTTTACTTGGGAATAATAATACCTGATTGGGTATTTCCTATGTGAATTGTGGGTGATTCGTGGTTTCTTTCACACATTGTAAAGAGGAAAGATGAAAGAAAATAAATTTTTAGATCAGTCTCACCTTATCATTCAATCAAGGGTAAAGAGGGGAAGCGATTATGAAATATCTCATTTATCAATTAATAAGAAAAAGATATTCTTTTTAAAAGACTATGATAGAATTAAATTTTGGAACCCAAACCAAACACGATCACTTGTCTCTTGATCTAATTTTTAAGTCTTTGTTTCATTTCTTTCTTAGTATTACAAATCAAAAAACATTAATTATTTTTCTCACTTGTGATCACTAGATTTAGAGTGATCCTCTCCAGATACAACCTCGGTAAACACAACTATTACATTCCCTAGGAAATTAATAAGCTTGTTCCACACCCTATGACAGGTGTGTGTTAAAAAATTTTATAAAAAACCATCTTGAACTATTTAAAAGATCATGTTTGGTGGAATGCATATCGTGAAGTTTAATGTTGTGCAAAAAGAACCATCATGCCTTATAGTTTAAGTTCATAAGAAGAGGACTAATTCAAATTAGTTTATAGTGATTTGGAATATAATTTAAGCTATACAATTTAATTTCATACTGTTAAGATGGTGTGAAACTAGTTCGAAGTTTTGAAAAGTATTTCATGAGAAACCATAAATTGGTGGATAGTGTGATACACTACTATCCATCGTGACCAAAGAATATGCTATATTAGAGTAGACCTTATGTATATAATAATTTCCTTCTCATTTCATCTCTAGTTTCAAGTTTTATTCCTGAGTATTATGGGGGTTCTATAATCTAACTTGAATTCCCTTTGGATAAATGATTAAAGGTAAACCTTCTTGTTGAATGCTCATGCGAATATATTCTTATGGACTTCTAAGTTGTGTGGTGTGCACAAAATTTTCTCATCAAGCCACTCCAATTATTCAATTTTTATTTGAGACTAGTAATCCTTAGAAATTTTATTTCATATATAAATTAAAATTGAATGTTCTTGGACCTCAATGATAAAGAAAATTATAACAAACCACCCCTCCTCATTGGCTTGAGTCAAGGAGGAATTACTAATTGGCCTTAAGAGACATCTCCAAGATGCCAAAGGCTGGAAATAAATTCCAAGGGACTTATAAATGGTTAGGGGTGACTTTCCCTTTGAAAATAAAAAAACCACAACCAAGAATACCATAATCAGAGCCACTATATGATTCATGATAACAATGTAATACAACTCAAAGTACTTCCAAAAATACAACAATTCCAAACTACAACATAATCAAAATAAGAGTACCAAAGTGGAAGACTAAACCAAAAAACTCAAAGAATCCAATGACATAACTCTATAGCTCCCAAGATGATCCATGATCCAACACCATAATATAACCCGAAGTATCACGATGCATCGCTAAAGAAATGAGATACTTTTACCTTACCTATGTATCAAAAAACAATATCTTAAAAATCACCAAGGAGCTAAAGCAGGGGTGAGTAATGAAATTCAGTAGGTTTTCCCAAAATGACACCCCTACTCACTATAGTAGGATAAAATGTGTTAGTGTAATTATATAAAACAATATGAAAATAGTTTATATCTGAACATAAAACAATTATTATATCAAAACCAATTTCCAAGGAAAGAAGAAAACAAGTCATTTAACCATTTTTCAAATTCATTTAGTTTAAACCATTCCAATTTACATAGTGACACACACACACCCTCAACCACACAACCTTGGTGTTTACCATTGACAGTGGAACTTCACATCCATACTATGTCCCTTTGATGGATGTACTTCCTGACCATTATCCATCCCATGCAACTCACACTTAACAATTTAATCCAAAAACCATGACAACACAATATTTTTTAAACCATTTCAATAAAACTATCCATTTATTGAAAAAAAAATTCCATGCAACAAAACCAAACAACCATTTCAAAATAATCATTTTAAAAACATGTTATAACTTTCACTTTCCACCAAAACACCCCAATTTCACAATTCTATAAACTATCACCAAAGAGGGTTCCATTAAGACTTTAAAAAAAATTCACAGTCAATTTCATGAAAAAAAAATCAATTTGAAATAAATAATTCTAGTTCTAATAATAGGAGTCAAGATTGAATCCACCTACCTTAGAAGTTATAGTTAGTATGAAAAATGACACTAATTCTTCAACAAAAATGGGTTGAATATCTAAAATCCAGCCTTATATATTGTTCTCTAACATCGAAAAAGATAATATCACCATGATTGGAATAAACTCTGATAGATATATATTAAACAGATCAGATATATGAATCCAAGAGAGGTTAGATAAATAGATCTAATGAAAATGACCAAGAATGGAGACTTTCCAAGGAATCTAGCCTTCAACGCATCAAGATTTTTCAAATAATCTCTTCCAGATCAAAGAGATAATTCTCCACAACCATTGGGAAGAAGAAAAACCAAGTTAAAGTTGAAAATAGTGAAAAATGAGGGGATTTGGGGATAAACCAAATTATATCCATTTTTTAGTATTTAACCTTTAATCGTGCATGGTTGGCTTGTATGGTTAGAAAAATTGTGCACCAGTTTTGTTCCAGCCACTGCCTCCCAAAACCCTTCCCATGGTTGGATTGCAAGGATTGAAAAACTATTCACCATAAATTTTTTTTCATCTGTTCCGCTTTACACAGTTTCTCTAAGGTGGATGCATGGTTTGGCCAAACCAAGCGCCTACCTATAAGCCCCTACTTCACATTGAATGGTTTCCTATAGGAGTTGAACGGTTTTTACTAACCATTATCAAACTGTGAACCTCTATAAAATCCCCAAAAACATTCCAAATTTCTTCATACCCTTACCAAATTTTACCCAAACACTTTACATACTTAAAATACATAATTTAATGGTTACGTACTTGAAACTAGGGTTGCTACATTCTCCCCACCATTGGATTTTTCATCCCCAAAATGTAGAAAACCAACATTTCACTAATAGTGTTTGGGCCATTGATCATCCATTTAATTATCTCATTCACACATCTCTTACGGAGTCTGACCAGGTTCCCACCAAACTCGCACTAGACCAATGATTTTTCCATGCAATGCATTCTCTTTCCTATCCACAATATGCACTGGCACATACACCAACAAAGAATCTGGATCTAGGTCAATGTGATCCCATCAAATCACATCATTAGGATTAGGCTGATACTTTTTTAACTAAGATAAATGAAACAGATTATGTACTACACTTAACTATGGGGTAAAAGACAACCGAAATTCCACCTCACCAACCCATTCAATTATCTCAAAATGCCCTATGTATCGAGGAGATAACTTGAATTGATTCCCAAAATATTGATGCCTAAGCCTTGGAGAGAATATCAGGAACATATAATCACTCACCTTGAACAGAAACGGATGTCGATGATGATCGGAATATGATTTTGGATGACTCTAAACCGTCTCCATTCTCTTCCCAGTCAATTAAATCTTCTTCATTGTCTCTTGGACAATGCTCGACCCAACCAGTGAATCCTCGCTTGTTTCCACCCAAAAAAGTGGAAATTGACAAGGATTCTCAAAAAATTCTTCAAAATGAGCCATATGTATCGAGGCCTAATAACTATTTTTATATGAGAACTTATCTAATGGTGTGCGCTCCTCCCAAGAGCCACCAAAATCCATTAATTAGGCTCACAACATGTCTTAAAATGTTTTTATCATTCTTTCAGATTGTCCATACATATGAGGATGATAAGCCATACTCATAGTAAACTAAGTCTCAAGGTCTTGTTGTAAGTATTTATAGAAAAAAGATGTAAACCTAGGATCTCTATCTGATACTATCAAAACTGGT
This sequence comes from Viscum album, assembly GCA_963277665.1. Lineage (NCBI taxonomy): Eukaryota > Viridiplantae > Streptophyta > Magnoliopsida > Santalales > Viscaceae > Viscum > Viscum album. The sequence continues at coordinate 628,613,229 of OY728163.1, read as the reverse complement.
ATGCTATGCTTCTTTACCGCTTCTTGGATATAAATTTTTGACAATTCCTCCATAGTGTGAGATTTATGAATAGGGATAAAATGGTATAACTTTCTGATCTGATACATTATCACCCATATGGAATCATGTTTAAAAATATTTATTGGGAGACATATCACAAAATACATGGATATCTACTCACATTTTCAAATAGGAATAGGTAAAGACTAAAACATACCCTCTTGTTGTTGACGTTCTAATTTAATATGTTGACAAGTTAAGCATATCAAGACAAACTCATCCACCTTTATTTTTATACTGACCAACCAAAACTATGCTTTTAACACTTCATACATCTTCTATATTCCTAGATGAACATCCCATCTCAAATGGTGGTAAGTATGAATAAGTTGTTTCTGACAAGACATAGGTACGACCATCCAATCTTGAAACCACAAAACAGAACTCCCATCCATATTTCATCAATCAATAGTCTTCCCACCATTGAGTTTTGACCTCATATAATCACATTATAAATCATATGTATGTGCCTCTTTAACCATATTCACCGAATCAGAAATAAAATAAATCAGAAATAAAACCACTTCACTCCCTCGGTCTTTACATTCCAAGTGCATGGAAGTTATCATTAACATCAACTTCCACTAATCTGAATCCTCTTTTTCTAACCAACCATATGTATTTCTACTTAATGTATCCACCACTAAATTTCCTTTACTCGGTGTATACATCAAGTAAAATTCAATCATTTGAAGATACTCTATCCATATTCTTTACCTTGGATTCAAATATCTTTATAAAAAAATATGTTTCAAGTTATTATGATCTATAAGCACCATAAATTTATCACCAAAGAGGTAATGACTCCAAGTCTTCAAATCATGTATTGAAAACCTACTCTTATTACATTACCATTACATAATTTTAATGATAAAAATCTTAAAAACATTACACAATGAGGATCCAAAGGTTTAGTGTCTTGGGAAAACTAGGATGATACATAATTTTTAAAACATAAAACATAAACATTTATTTAATTACTTATTCTCTAGATTCTTATTTCCCCTTGTGTTCTCCTTAGTGCAAGTATCCACCTAAGGATTTACATCAAAAGGAGGTGAGCTAAAATCCCAGTAAGAGGATAGATAAGAAAGAGAAATAATATAATGTGGGGTGATCATAATAATTGTTATCCCTACATAGGAATAGGATAATAACCATGAGATGAAGCATCAAGAAAAGACCTAGAATTTGGCAATGCATAAAAATGAAACATCAAGTCTTAGTGGTTAACTACCTCACATAGTTATGAAAAAATATAACATAATTTGAAAGAATAATTAACTTTAACTCCTGAGACTAATCACATTACCCAATGAATTTGAGTGCTATATAATTCTGGGTGCACCCGTCACATCATAACATTTACATTCCGCTATATAACTCTGAGCGCACCCATCACATAACAACATTTACATTATCATGAATGCCATATAGAACATATAACAATATTGAATGTATAATAACCCATTTAAAGTAATGAGTTTCTTTTAATAATCATATATTCATAAACTTTGGGTTCCCAAATGAAATATGGAAATAAAAAACTTGATATAAGAATCACCAACCTTGAGTTAGAAGTAAATTTTGTGTTTTAAAAGAATAGTTCTTTTGGAAAACATTGTGTTTATCATAAACTCAAGTAGAAAACATGTATATACCTGAAAAGGTAAGATAATGATTAAGAAATTATTTTTAAGGAACATACATATTGAAAATGGGTTGAAATGGGGAAAAACCAAAGAAATAAATATGATATATATTACACTAATACCAATCTAGAAATGAGGTATCTATAACCTAAAAAGAAGAATAAGAATTTATTCGACAAAACATGCATAAGAACAAAAAGTAATAAACACCCGAATAACAAGTAGCAATGAAATATTACTAATAATAAGCTAAGAATATGACCATATATGATATCATAACAATAAGTATGATTCTGGAATAAGTCAATGACATTATTTAAATCATTATACAGGAGGTTCGGACACTTACGAAGCAAATCGGACCTAAGGTAAGGGACAATCTCGCAATCTCAATTTTTATCTGAGATTGTTTATACTTCAGAATTTACTGGGGAATATTTATCATCCACATCCATGTTTCCTGAATATGTAATATTATTTATATCCTCCTACAATTGTTTAAATCCAATTTTTACCCTTCAGTGAGTTTTTAGTAAAATATATGAAAGGAATTTTTTGTCGTTTTTCGTACGAGATACTTTATGACTTTACGACAAAAGTACGAGAAGAATGTTTTTTTAACTTATACGGCATGAATGGATTTTTAACACATTATTTCCAAGAATATTCCTTTACAAGTTTTCAAGTTTATTTTTAATCAACTTCTTTTAGTTTAAAATTGTATGACATGTTAAGAAAGGAAAAAAAATTGAAGTAGAAAGGATATTTTCCTCAAGAATGGAGTTCAAGTGTTTTATCAAAATTATTTTCCATCTAAGATAATAAAAGGTTCTGTTTCTATCCCTATTATTAAATTTATTTGATTATGTTGTGATGGAATTATTTTTATGAATTTCTTTATCTTATATGAATTGTTTTATGATGTCACGATGTTTAAGAATCCCATTTTTATTACATAGGTTATTCTATGATGTATGGTTTATGATTTTGTGGCACACATAAGAATGGTATCATTATGAGATGGGTGGGACCTATATCTCCCTCCAATGCATTGGGTAAAGATTTTATATCTCATGAGATAGACATGGCTGGAACGGCAGGTTAAACCGGTTCAGTGAAACAGGACTGAAACGAGGAATGAACTCGGTTCAGAAATGGACTTTGTCCACTAAGATTGTCTTGGAAATGAGTCTTGACTAATAAGAAATGATTCTCTATAATTATGTGTGTATGACACAAAGCTTCATGTTTTAAGTTATGATTATTGTGATTACATTTCACTACCATTATTTATCCCATGTTATGAAATTTTGATCTCTTTTGCAGGGTAAGATTTCCAAAATGTTATGTTCTTATGAATATGATGTGATTGATATTTCTTTTTTTTACCCTTACTGAGCATTTGAGCTCACCCTTTTGTATGTTTTCTTTCCCTAGGTCAGGAAAAAGGTTATTAAGTAAGATATGCCAAAAGGGACTATAGATATGATGAAATAAATAGGAGATAGTGTAGATGCTTTATGAACCAGTTGTTTATGTTTCCCAGTTTCTAAAGACACTATACCTATACGGTCATTTCATGGTTTTGTTATATGTTTTAATAAGTGTACTTCAATTTTGAAGTACTAACAATGTATGTAAATTATGCGTCATTATAACCCCTTAGGTTCTCCTCAACGTATGGAATTCCTCTTGCTTATCTGTATGAGGTTGATTGAGCATCGGGGAGAGAGCTTTGTGCTTGTGCAGGATGCTCCTGCACCTACAGGAGTGTGAGATGACCAACCTACTCCCACTGGTGTTGTTTCTTAGGATCCACCACATCCACCTATAGATGTCCCCTCCCCACCCCACCCCACTTCCTCTGTCCTTCCTTCTACTTCTTCTATTCCTTCTTCTTATGTTCCTTCTACCGCTCCACCTCCCCCCTCACCCTTAGCTGACCCTCCTACCAGCCTCTCCCTAGCCGAGATAAATTATCATCGGGGCATACTTGAGCATGTACAGCCTGACATCCTTCAAACATATATGTTGATGGATCAGATATTAGGCCTCATCCTTTGGCACCTGTGCCTTTCAGTACCACCAGCACCTACTTCTGAGTCTTCTCCTCAGCCTCCAGCCCCACAGTTACCACTTCCATCTCTAGCCACAGATTCAGTTCTCCTTTCCACCATTTTTCCAATTGCTACCACTCCTACTATCGGCATGGGGATCCCTATAGAGCCTCCCACTTCGAGTATAGCTCCTGGGGAACTAGCTTTGACGACTCCTCTTCCGAGCACGGATCCTGAGCCTCCATCCTCTACTACTGCCATCGCACCTTCCCTGCCCAATCCTCCTGTAGTAGATGATGCCTCTTTTGAGGCGACCTCATGACTGGTTTTTGGACACATTTATTTTCATTTTATATTCCTTTTTTCTGCTCTTCTTGAGATATGATTATGTATGTATCTACATATTTGTTTTTCCCTTCCCTCGATCGTCACAGGTCCACTAGATCGACTTGGCCATCTCCTTTTCAACTACTTCCCCATTTTTCCCTTCAAAATAAGGGGAGTATTTTTCAGTGTTTCTTTTTCCTTTCTACTATGGGTTTACTTTTTTCCATTACTTCCCCTCCTTTTCCACCCACTTTTTCCCCATTTTCACTCCTATTTCTTGGTATTGCACTTGGGGGACAATGTGTTGTATTAAGTGTAGGGGCGGGCCTCTGATTACACTAGTATTTTCTTTAAACTAATTTAAGAGACATCATTAATAGTTGACATATTTTAAATTGTGGAAATTTTTTAATTAATTATAATTATAAATAATAAAGGCATAAAAGGGAATTTTTAAAAAGTTACATGCTTATTTCAATCTTCAAAGAATTTTAAAATGATTACTGATATAGTTTGATTCTTGATTTTAAGCCTTAGAAATTTACATATATTAGACTAATAATTTTGTACTCATGTCATGACCTTATTGACCCCTATATTTTTTCCATTCCTAAGAGGTATTCTAAACCTTTTTGACTTATTATTTCTTATACCCTCTTTCTTGAGAGATTCTTGGGATATTCATAACTAATATAACATGTTAGTTTTTCTCTTCAAAACATGACTATTTTTTAATCACATTAAAATGATAGAGGCATTTTATTTTTTATTCAGCCCCTTTGACCTTGAGACCTACCCTACATCCGATCTTCGTAAACCCTTAGAAACCATGAACTTCCTTGATAGGAAGCCACATTACAAGCCTATTTACCCTTCCTACACTAATTCTTTTATAATTTTTCATGATTATTCACATGATATTTAGAGAGGGACTTTGATTTTTCATGGTACATATTGGTGAGAAACCATGAACTTGAGTGTGGGGGAGTTTTTCACTTGTTATTTTTGGGAAAAGGGTCCCAAATCCTATTATCCATTGTATTCTTGGTGGTCCCTCAATATTAAAAAATAGCAAAAAAATGATTCAATATGAAAAAGAGGGACCAGATTCTTTTTTTACATATTATTGATGGTTTATGGGCCCATATTGGCAAGGAAATATCCTGGTGATGATACCACATTTGAGATCTTGATTGGGGGATCTTTTTCATTAATCTTTATCTTAAATATCATGCATTATTGTTTAATAATTCAGCCTTATTTTCAATCCCTTGAGGTTAATTTCTATCATTACCTACCAACCTTTAGCCACAGAAACATTTTAACCTTATTGAAAGCCATCAGGTTTTTTGTGATTTCATTTCTAAAGTAGAGAATGAGAACACTTGCAAGCCTATGGATAGAGTGCATATAATTAAGATTGAAAAAAACTCTGATTAAATAATCTTTAGTGATGATTATGGTACTTTTTGGGGAGGCAAATCGTCAAGTGGAATGTTTATTTATGAATAGTTAAAAAATGTTAATGAAAAAGGATAAAAAATTTCAATTAACTTATATATGTGGTATGATTAGAATATCTTTGGAATTGAAATCTGTTTTTTTCTTTTAAAAATCTTCTGATATGGCTATATTATTTATAACTATAATTAGTTAAATGCTTCACTAATTGATTAGATGTTGAGATAATGCTTGAGGACAAGCAAATGACTAAGTGTGGGGGAGTTTGATGTACCCAATTTGTGTATACTTTTTCATACATTTTAGTTAGCATAAAAACTTTTTTTTAATAAATATTTATTGTTTTATGGGTAAAATTCTTTATTTTGGCGATTATGATAAATTTCAAGATGTTTCCAGCCAAAAGAAAAAATCAGGACTGATAAAAACAAAATTTCAATTATAAACAGTGTGTAATTTTGTATACATGTCATGTACGAATTCCATGACATGGATTGAGAAGACTGGATTCACGCCCATGTTTTCAGCCAAAGCATAAATGTTGTGTACTTCCCATATACACACTTTTTGGCCCTTCTAGAAGCATTTGGTGGCTGATGAATGATATTGCATGCCATGTGTGGCGGTACTACACGTCGTGTACCTCCACCTACTATGTGGTGCCATGTTCAAAGTCAAAGATGGTGTGTTAGCTCACCTACCAATGGAGAAAATAAGTCCAAAATGCATTAACTAGGGTAAACACTATGTACTTTAGGGTACACGTCATGTAATACTAAAACCTATAAATAGGTGGCAGGCCCTCCATGTTTAGGAGTCGTTCAGATTCATTCATTCTGAGATATTACAAGGGGCACTCCGTAGATGGCCAAGAAGAGAATAAGAGAGAGAGAGAGAGAGAGAAATAATAGGAGAGAATAGAGGAGAGAAGGTGCTTCCATGATTCCTTTATTATGACCTTCGCTCTAAATATTTCTAGAGGATGAATTCAGGTATTGTGAGTTGTTTAGTTACTAGGTACTCTATGAGTAGCTAAATTCCATATGTGTTGGGGTTGTGGACAAGTATGTGTTGTAATTTGTCAATTTTAATATTGTAATCGTGTTATTCATTCTTCTATCTCATAATTCATTATAAACTATTTCTATATATCACTATAAATCTTGTATCGGACCAAGAATGAGATTTCTAGGTATCTTTAAGGACTTATGATTAAAAACATTCATGACCATTGGGTGATTTAATCATTTCAAAAGAGATGAAATTAATAAAATTAAGATAAATAAATTTCTATAAGAAATAAATTGGTACCTGTTGATTTAAAAAAACTCACCAGACCAAAGGGGTTCTGTTACATTAATAACCCAAATATGTGAATTATCATGAACAACACAACCTCATAAGAAATTTTATTTAATAACAACCTTGAAAATCCACAACCCCGACGCATTTCTCTCCATATTTTCATCTAAACCAAATCTCTGTGTTTTTCTTTATCTTTCAATTAATTTGTTAAGGAATTTAAATCCAAACACTTTTTTATCAAAACATTAAATAATCGAATCTAAATTTTAGTAAACTTCAATAAATCAATTACAAACTAGATAAACAAAACAAATATAACTCTCTCTTCCTATGGATCGACCCCTTACTGGTACAATACTTGTTAGGGTAATATAATTTAGATTTTCGAAAATAAAACTTTGGCAGGAACAATACCACCTACATCGATTTTGATTAATCTCTAGTGAAGAATGATTTTGTATCATTATCGTTGGTGAGATCCTCAAGTTCTGTCGCACAGTGATTGATGATCCATAATTTGGTCATCACTTTCCAATGAAAGATTATACAATGTTCTCTAATAGATCCTCTCTATTTTCAAGGTTATGTAGCTAACCCTAAAAATTTTCCACAAGATCATGTTAATAAGGAATGCTTGGTTTAGTATTTTAATTAAATAATTAAATAAATATTATTAAAGTTATTTAGTTATTCACCCCTGAAGGCGCACAAGCCCAATGCCCAATTCCAAGAAAGATTATGTCATCCCTAGGGTATAACTCATGCTTTGAACTCAATCGTAGCCTCATATTTCTAATTTGATCCTCCTTTTAGAAGTTATTCCACTTTTTTAGGAAAAATTCACATGTCTGATATTTAATATATTTAATATATTTCAATAACTAATTATGGGCACATCGAGCCTCAAAATCTCATTTTGTCTCATCACCTAGCTCTGAAAATAATTCATAAAATATTTCAAAATAATATATAGAAAAATTGGAGTCATTACATTCTTCAAACCTTAAGGATTTACATCCTAGAAATCTAAAATAAAAGGCTAAACAAGTAGATGTGGGTACTGAGCATGAACCTGGGCCACTTTCTCCCAAGTTCTCTCCTAGATATTCTCATGCTTCCACCAAACATGTACTAGGGTAATTGATCTCCCATGAAGGATACTCTCCTACCAATCCTTGATCCCTACTAGGTACTCACCAAAGGTAGCTTCATACTTGATTTCTAGATCACCCCAATCAATAACATGTGATAGATTATGTGCGTACCTCCTCAGCTGTGAAACATGGAAGACATCATACACCTGGTCTAATTGTTGTGGTATATCTAGGCAGTATGCCACCTCGCCAACTATATGTAGTATCTGTAAAGGGTTGATTAATCTTAGAGATAACATTCCTCCCTATCTGATTCTCTATAATCCACATCAAGGTGAAACCCATAGAAACACATGGTATCCCTCCATGAAATCCAAATGCTTCTTTTGTCTTTCCTTATAGGACTTATGACATCTTTGTGTAGTTCTCATTCACTCCTGGATGACATTCACCTTATCTTTAGTGTCTCTCACCAACTCTAGGTCTATAAGTGTTGACTCTCCTTGGTCAGTCCAGCATATCGGTGACAAGAAATTTCACCCATACAAGGCCTTGAATTATTCCATATTGATGGTGTAAAGGTAGTTTTTTTTGTGAACAAAATCCACTAATGGTAGGTGATCCACCCAACTATAGCTAAAGTCTTATATGAAACCCTAAAGCATGCCCTCTAAGACCTAAATGGTCTACTAAGTCTGACCATGTATTTGGGGGTGAAACACTATGCTAAAACACAATTGAGCCCCAAAATCCTCATGAAATCCCTTACACAATCAATATGTGAAGTGATTATCATGGTTATAAATGGTAATCAAGGGAACTATATGGATTTGAACTATCTATTTCACATAAAGGAATCCCAATCTCTCTACTGAACTTTTCTCTTGAATAGCTAGGAAGTGGGATAACTTGGTGATTCAGTCTAAGATAATTTAGATGGCATCATGTCCCTTGTATGTACATGGTAACCCTTTCACAAAGTCCATGGATATCTCATACCACTTATATTATGGAACCTCTATGGGTTGAGCTAAACCTAATGGAACCTGGTGCTCATCCTTCACTTACTAACAAGTAAGGAATCAAGAGACAAACTCTGCAACTCCATTCTTCATACTTGGACAGTAAAAATGACATAAGAGATCCTGGTACATTTTTACCACACGTGGATGTACCACCAAAGGATATGTATGAAACTTTATCAGAACCTCCTCATGAAATATCATGGGTACCATTGTCTATCATCTGAAAATAATGACTTTCTCCCCACCTTCATAAAATCCATCAGGAGCATGTACAATAGATATTTGAGTATATAGGGTCTCACAGTCAGTATCTCCAAGTTATGCCTCCCTAACTCACTGTAAATGTAGAGGGATGAAAACCATTAACTAGAGGTAATATGATCCATCTCCATCCACCAAGGATAACTACAACAAGGGTGACTCCTTGGACACCTCGCTCATCAACTACAAACAATATCTCCTATTGAGAGAATCTACTACAACATTCCCCTTCCCATGAGTATAGAAAATATCAAAATCATAGTCCTGTATGAAATCTATCCATTGCCTCTATATCAAGTTAATATCCTTCTGAGATAAAATATACTCGATACCCATGTGTTCAGAATAGATGATAAACTTCCCTCCCATCTGGTAGTGTTTAAACATCTTTAGTGTGAATACTACCACTGCTAACTCAATATCATGGTTCATGTAGTTCTACTTATAATTTATCAAATGAATTGAACCATAGTCAATCACTACCTACCTCTTCATTAGAACATAACCAATCCCATTATGTGATGTATCATAGAACACTACATACTCAACACTCTCTTTTGGAAATCTCAAGACGGGAGTGATCTTCAATCCCCACCTCGACTTCTAGAAAATCTGCTGAGACCTCTCTTTCTATATAAAATGTTTCCCCTTTCAATTAAAATATTTAAAGGTAGATTATATCCTATAGTAATCATGTCTAAAAATTCAATAGTATCCTTCCAGCCTAAGGAAGCTCTGCACCTCCATCACACTCTTGGGTGGCACCTAATCCAACATTATCTCGACCTTTGCTGAGTCCACTTCTACACCATCTACTAAGATAACATTTACTAAAAAGTGGAACTATTGAATCTAGAACTAGAACTTTGATATATTTTCATAATACTAGTGCTCTTGGAGTACATCCATAACCATCCTCAAGTGTCTCGCGTACTCCTCCTCTGAAGATGAGTACACTAGGATACCATCAATGAAGAATACCACAAACTGGTCTAAGAAAGGATAAAAGATCTGGTTCATGAGTCTCATGAACACAACTAGGGAATTAATCATGCCAAAGGGCATCACCAAGTACTCATAGTGACCATAGTGACATCAGAATACCATATTTGGTATATCTTCATCCTGTACTCGCAACTGGTGATAGCCTAACCTGAGGTCAATCTTTGAGATCTATCGTGCTCCTCTCAAATGATCAAAGTGGTCATCAATACAAGGTATTAGATACTAATTCTTTATGGTCACCTGTTTTATAAAATGGTATTCCAAACATAACCTCAAGTCCCCATACGCCTTCTTGGTGAACAACACTAAGGATTCCCAGGGTGAAATAATGGATATGAAAAATCCCTTCCTCTATAAGTCCTCAAACTACACCCTAATCTCTCGAAGCACCATGGGATCTATCTGATATGATGGAATAAATATCCAGGGTTATCCTAATGTGTAGATCAATTCATAAGTATATCTTTTTGTGGGTACGTAATCTAGAAAAATCCTTAGGAAAGAAATCCCCATACTCCACCACCACTGTAGGAAACTAGAAACTCATATCATCCACCGCACTAAGGGACATTTTGTCCAACTGATGATTTATTAGTTGAACCAACCTATTCATGATTCTATCATGATATTACTGGGTTTACTTTTTACCCAAAAATTAAAACCTAGACCCATCACGATGGAAACACTTCATCCTCCACCTGAAATAGTGTATCTAGGCATGAACTGTAGATAACCAGTCCATACATAAGATGACATCATAAGGCCTCATCACTACTAAAAAGAGATACCAGAAAAAAACGCTTACCTCCAAGATTTAGGTCACACCATCGGTGTAAGTTTGCGAGCATTGATTCATCTCTCGTAGGAGTCTCCACGCACAAGGGTCAAGCTAGGGGATCAACCAGAATTTCAATGTATCAAACTAGATAAGTTGAAATAAAATAATGACTCACACCTCTGTATATTAGTACTACATCTAAGGTATAAAATACATATATCATACCTCATATCATACTTATGTCCTATGATTCATAATCCTCAACCACCTATAGCTTCCCTCACCCTTATCCCCCAACTCCATGAGCCCGGTGTGGACCACTTGGGGGTGGTGGTGGTAACAAGTCAAAATGATTACCAACTCTATCTGATCTCCCTACTCCTATGCCACATCTTCCACCCTATGGACCTACCTTCTCCTACCACTACCTCTTCCTAGGTTTCCCGTCCACTATATATCTATCATCTATATGATGGGTTGAAAAATCTCATGCGAGATGTCCCCTTTCACCACAAGAGTAGCACTGCCTCTCCCAAGGCTAACTAGATCCATCTTGTGATCCCTAAACCATAGACCCTATATCTTGGGATTGACTCCTAAAACATATCAAACATCCAAGTCCCTGATTTTGATGCCATATCCCTACTTTTGAAGTCTCTACTCCTCTTTACCCACTACCAGTAACAACTAACTTCATCTGCACATCCAGGAAACTCTCGACTACCAAGGTGTGCTCTAGAACCCCAGTGTATGTAGGATTTCATAGTGGTATAACACTAAATCAAATGTATTTATGTATTTATCACTTGAATTTATGATCTTGAAAGCACTGATCATGCACTATATCCATCATGTACCAAGATAAGTTGGTGAAACTCGATGGATACTCAGCCACAATCATACTAACCTATTGAAGTTGTAGAAGCTTATAGATATGAACATACATAAAAATAACTATATAAAACTTCTATTTGAATTGTTGCTCAAACTCTAACTGTGAAATATTCACCACATCATACAACTAGGTCATTAATCTCCACTATAATCCTACAGATCCATGGAGAAGGCTCGCTCCCAGAACCACCATCTAATCTTACGGTGTCCTGAAAAGACCAAAAACTCATGTCACCACCTCAAGCCAATCCTCAGACACTTATGGGTTATGATCAACTCAAAACCTAAGGTGTCTCTATTTATAAAACTCATGATGCTCACTTATCCTTCCCACCTCATCCTTCATTACTGCCGGTACTATATACTACTTGAAAGGAAGTGGTATAATTAGTGCATCTCTTAGAGGTATCATCTTTTGAACAGGTCCCTGTATTGAAGAATCATTAGTAAGGGGGGTTATCCTTATTATCTTGATGTTAAATCCTAGCTAGATTACATCATATAGGTTTCCCGAAATAGATAAGATGTACCATGGTCAAATAGTATATCTAGAAAGCTGACTCAAGAAGGACATGTAAACCACAACCCATTCCTATATGATACATGTACCAATTTTTTCCCTTGAGTCCAGTGATTATATTTATAGAGTCAACAAGTAGGTTATTAGAGTCTTGGTATATGGATAAATCGGTCACTCCACCAACACTGGAGTCTCTGGATTGAAAACTAAACTCAAAACACTTAACATTATGTCTCCAAACTAATCTCTTAGACTCTGGTCCAAAGGAATAACCCTACTTCTGATACCACTCTATCATGAACCATCCCAATGGGGCCCATGCCAAGACTACCCCATGTCTGCCTCTAATAGACTAGGGGCTAGAGACCAGTGCCGAGTAGGCATATCTCACACATGGGAGGCCTTAGCCTAATGTACATGTATGTGTGCACACATCTCCAAGCCCATACAATGCTAAAATGTAAAAAAAAATGATAGGCATGCATGGTTGCATCTAAAATCCCACCATCAGAGTATGATAATAAATAATAGAAAGAAAAATGGATAAATATAAGCCCACTAAAAATAAACTAAAAACAATTTCAACCTGAAAGTATATAAGGGTACTATTTTAAAGGTAACTGCAAAAATATACCTTGGTATTTTCAGCTCACTAAGATCAGCATTTTCTGGGTCCCTCGAGGACTCCATCAAAAGTTTTATCATCTATATAAGACACAACACATGTGGTAAAATACCATCTAGGGGTGAGTATAAAAATACCCAGTAGGACACCCCAAAATCACTAAGCATATAACATTAAGAATAACAGTCAGCTCATCATTGGTATATTTCAAAAATACATATAATAGTAATATCTTGATATAATCAAGAAACTCAAGGTAAAGTCACAACTGTAATTCTAGTATAGGATTCATGCTCTAAGATTCAACATAGCACTCATCTAGGAGAACACACTCCATGATTCAAAATCACAGATGGAATCGATCTGATATATCATGATCTTCAGGTCTCACCATAGGATGTACAAGCTAGAAGTTTGAAGAGAATGATACTTGGATGAGAATCACACACAAGGTCATGGGGTATACAAACAACTCAATATAAAATAACCCACTAAGTAGAGGACCGATGACCACATGGTGTTAATCACAAAGATAGAAAGAACTCCACCTAGGGAAAGGATGATGTTAGAGGATCTCACTTGCTACCTCATGGAAGGATTCCAACAACTCTATCTAAGAATAAAGTCCCTATAAAGGGATCTCCATCCCAGTTATACGACATAATTCCATACTAAATCCTCAGGGAAAGAATCAAGGGAATGAAACCTAACTGAAATTTTTCAAGCTGAAGTGTACAAGGGATCTAAACCTTCTTTGAAGGAATACACGACATGTACTGGTAGTAGATGGCACATCCCTTCAGCATTGGGTCCTTCCCATGTATCAAAGCTCCCACCCATGTTTGTGTCTGAGTACATGGTGTGTTCGAGGACACGTACTCCTGACCATTTCAGTGCCTATCTGGTCATTTCCATGCTCGATTACATGAAGTGTCCAATCCCATGTACTCCTGGCCATGTCTATGTACACTCTGAGGTACACATTGAGCTTCCAAGTAAGTGTCACATGTCATGTGATAGAGGTCGCACACTGTGTGATGTTTATCTTCTTGGAAAACCCCTAGAACTACACCAGGAGAAACCCACATGGTGTTTGATCCTAGATTACATGCCGTGTAACTCGAATTTTCTAGAAATCCATATTCTCCCTCTATGTATGTCTATGTCTCTGTTACCTTTGGTTTCACCACGGATCTCATTCAAATGTCATGAATCTAGTCCGACCGGACCTTGGAATCACTGCTCACTAGAATCTATCCTCTAAAAAACAAGAAAAAATAATCTTCATTGGTCCTTATGACCATCCCACATCCCTCCAGATCCGAGGATCTCAAATCTATCCTGTAACGACCCGAAATGTTGAATAAATTTTGTTTCCTAACTTTGTGTGTTATTTTATTTTATACTCAACAAAACTATTTCATTTAATAAAATGAGTATAATTAAAATAAGACCATTAGAAAATAAATGTTGTGATTATTTTCTATAAATACAAGTGATCTTGATTAATTAATATAGAAAGAAGATTCTATGGCCCCATATAGTAGTCTCGGGCTGATCGAAGCCCATCTGAAGGAACTCGGAAAGGAGGTAGCACCTTTGGGCTTTTCTCTGGACCAAACCCAAGCCGAACTTCATCGTGTGAAGATGGAACGGAATCGCCTTCGTGAGAAGTTCAAGCTGATAGAAATCACTACTCAGGAAATGTTAGCCGAGCTGCCCCAAGATTCTATCACCCTAGCACACCTTACTCTTAGGTCCTATGCTGGTGTTATAAGGGGTTATGTAACGAGACTATAACTGCCTTGTGTAATCCTTTGATTCAAATAAAAATTGTGATTTATTCTTATGATGAAGTTTGTGAATTTTCAAATGTATGGATAAATATAGTATGCATATTATTGATGAATTTTAGAAAAATAATATTTTAAAAATATTTATGTAAACCTTAAATAATAAAAACTGTGTTATGATTTTCAAAAAATGGTCTTCTATAGTTGTGTTCAGTATGAAATCTAGAGTCTAGTAAGATCAATTTAATTTTTGATGAATAGTAAATTATGAATAGTAATTTTACGCTGAGGATTAGTAATGTAACCAAATGGATTAGTAATCTCACTTAAAGAAAGTATTAATATAATTTAGGCACCTTGATTAAGTAATGTGATTCAATAAAATAGGTAAATAACTGTTTCAGAAATTATTGGTTAAGTGTTAGTTTTTCAGGTGAATAGTGTTTTTTTATTTAAAAATTAAATTAAAAATATTTAGAAAATTATTTTTATAAAATGGAGTTCATTTTTGAAATCAGAACATCAATATTTGGTTAAGGTTAATTTTTAGAATTTTTTTGAAATAGTTGAATTTTCAGTGAATAGTTAAAATACAGTTTTTGAGTTTCGGGTGTTTAATGACATCATTAAAAATGTATTAATTATTCAATAATTCGGGTCCACTTATGAATAGTAATATAAGGTATTAGGTGTCCCATGTTTCCAATACCATGGGAAAATACCATGGGCAAGTCCATGGTTTTTCCAATACCACCGATGAGGTGTCCTTTGGAAATTAATGCTTTGTCCCCTCACTTCTCCTATAAATACCAAGCCTTTCCCTCATTAATTTAATTTACAAATCCTCCCCAATGATGTTCTGGTATCTTTACCTCCCAATTATTCCTTCCAATATTCCCTCAATCCTCCCATGGTCCCGACCTTCAGGCTTTTGAAGTTACTCTTCAAGGTAAGGGATCCTACCTCTCTCTTTCTTTTCAAGTACTCTGGTTTATGTCATTTATTTTAAGCCCAATGTTCTCATGTTGGGGGTGTTCTTTAATATTCATATTACTTTCCTTTTCATGTTCATATGATTAGAGACCCCCTCTTTCTCTCATCATTTCATTTTATGAATGTTTAAGTGGTGTCGTTAGGTTGCCAAATTTTTGTAAGGGATTCTTTCACCCATCTCATTTTCAAAGTTCTATTTTTATGTAAAGTCTTTAAAGTTCCTTTTTCTTATGTTGGGGTATGATCTATATATCCATCATACTGTCCTATTTATTTTCATATTATGAGAGACCCTATTCGATCTCATCAATTCATTTTTTTAAGCTTTAAGTGATGTCGTTAGGCTGCCGAATTTTCATAAGAGAAATCTTATTTTTGTCTTCCTTTCAAGTTTTTCATTTCGTATGGTATGTCTTTAAAAATTCATTACCATGTTATTATATCCTTTATAATATGTCACCCTACTATTTTATGAACCATTTATGAGTGGGCGACCCCTGTCCCCTCTCTTTTCAATGTTTTCTAAAAACCCTCCAACATAGTCGTTATGCTGCCAAATTTTCATCTCAAAATGTCTCTCTTTTTCTCAAATTATTTTATTTTATTAAGTGTCTACTTAAAGATATTTCTTATATATGGGTATTCACATGTATATAAAAATTTTCTATCTTAAATTTAGGATTTACATACATGAAACCTGCTTTCCTTTTTTCGTGGGTTTAAAGTGACATAAAGATCTTGTCTTTAAAGCAGTTTTTAAAACATTATGATTATGAAATGAAACCCATTTATTTTATGAATATATGGGTTATTTATGAAATTTTTTATGATGATATATTTGGATCACATGATAATAAATACAAATTAATGGTGCACCATAATAGCGCTCCAATACATTGGGTAAATACTTAATCTCTAGAGATGACCATTTTAACGATACCTTGGTGGATAACCTTGGTAATTTTTTAATGACACCTTGGGGATGGACCTTGGTGAAACTGAAATAATTGCTTAGTTAAATGTTGTAGCCACATATTCAAGTTATAAAACACGTTATTTTTATTATTATATTCCTCATGACCTCTTTATCATGCCTTAAAGTTATTTATCATGACTTTATTGATGTATCTCAAGTTCACATGTAAAATGTTTCTCTTGTTTCACTTACTGGGCCTTCTGCTCACCCTTTCATTTTATGTATTCTCCCAGGTTATGAGATTTTATAATGAACTTAGTATGAACAATGAATAATCCTTTAAAGTGTTTAAGAAGAATGTTTTATGTCATCACATATTAAGTTCCTGGTTTCCAAGACACTAAACCTTAAAGATCCTCGGTTTTGTATAATGTAATGAAAGTTTATGTGATAAAAAGTCGGGATTCTATAGTTGTTATCAAAGTATAGTTTAGTTATTTATGGAAATTAGGATATGAAAACTTTAAGAAGAACCCTATAAAAAAAATTAAATATAAGAAATCTTCCTGGTGTTTTGGTGAGTATTGAGTAATTGGTTTATCAAGAAAATACATCCCTGTCTGGATACAAGCAGGTAGAGGTGGATCTAGCATAGATGTACATAGGGGTAAAACCTGAAAACACCGCTTTGAGCTAGACTCGAATGGGAACTGGTACACGACAACGGGCCTTGCTGCACTATTGGTTACGACACTCTCGGGGGATATGTTTGGTTAATCACACACTTTTTATGAATCCTTATGAAGGAATTATAGAAAAATGTAATTTTTCTAAGCATGAAGTTTTAAGACATAAAACCCTTTTTAGTTATAATATTCATAAATTAAATAAGTTTCTCATGAAGGATTTATTCTTTTAGAAAATTTCCCCATCATCTAAGAATATGTTGACGTATTTCCTGAGGAGTTACCCGGACCTTCCCCAGAAAGAGAGGTAGGGTTCTTCATTGAACTCATACCTGGATCTCATTCGATGTCAAAGACCCCCTATAGGATGGAAAATGTGGAGATAGAGGAATTAAAGAAACAACTCTGAGATATTTCGGAGAATGGGTTTATCTGACCAAGTGTGTCTCCTTGGGGAGCACCAGTTCTCTTTGTGAAGAAGAAGGATGGATCGATGCAGCTATGCATTGATTATAGACAACTGAATGGGATCACAGTGAAGAACAAATACTCTTTTCGAAGAATTGATGACTTATTTTACGAACTTCATGGGACTCAATTCTTCTCTAAAATTGATCTTCGTTCTGGTTATCATCAACTGAGGGTGAGGAATGATGATATTCCAAATGCTGACTTTCTATCAAGATATGGGCATTATGAGTTTTTTGTTATTCCTTTCGGACTAATGCACCTGCTATTTTTATGGATCAAGAATAAGTTGATTTTGGAAACTTATATCAAATAGATATACTTTATATAGGAAAATGAATTGGTGATTAAATTATAAAGGTTATTTTGGACGATGTTTTCTCTTTTGGAGTACTATATGCCTAAGATACTACAGGATTTAAATTGAGAAGGAATGGTTGAATTTTTTTTGTAAGAATTTATGTATTTATTGTGGACATATGGTGATTTGGGTTATTTCTAGAAAATGATGAAGCTAGCATAGAGGATATGTGAATATATTAATTACACTTTAGTATGAGACTTTAATAGTAGTCGATGTTATTTGGAGATAAATGTTAAGATTTATTGGGGAAGACTATGTGATTAAATCCTTTTGATTTTTGGGTTCCAATCTTAGTTTGGATTATTCTGGATAATTTTAAGGATGGTTTTGTATTAAATGGTATTTCTGGAACATTGGGTAATTTTGTTGAATTTTGGAGATTAATTTTCATATTTCTTTTTATAAAGGAATATCCTTTTTGGGGATTATATGATCTCGTAATAAAATATTTAGTTTTAGTTGATGACTAAAGACAAGGGGAAAATATAGTTATTCTTTTTTGGATTATGTGATTCTCTAGAAGATGATTCTTGTGCTTTTTATGAGACCAAGTATTTTTGAATGTTCATTGTTTGGATAAATGATTAGTCTTGGTGGAAACTTGTTAAGGGATGAGACTCTACTTGAAGGTAAATATATTTCCTTATGTTTTTATTCTATATAGTAAATGAATTCCTCAAAATTATGAAAAGTAACGTAAAACAAAAACGTTGTTGGATTACGTTTCCTACTGGGTAATCAAAGACCGTTTAACACATCTTAAGTTTGTGAACTTCTTGTGGTTAATTTTCTCCTAACCATGTTTTCTACCACTCTCCATCAGAACTTGACCCTTTTTTCTCTTCCATATCCATGTTTTCCTACATGGAATCCTAGTATGGGTTAACTCGGGTGACCTTTTTACTTCCCTTTCTTTATTTTAAAGTAATAGTTTTACTGACTCTTTTCTGATGTTGGACTTTCAACGAAATTTCCAAGCCCAATTTTAAAATTGTGAGAATGCAATTTCTTAAGGGGGGAAGATAGTAATGACATGAAATTTTGAATAAATTTTGTTTCCTAACTTTGAGTGTTATTTTATTTTATACTTAACAAAACTATTTTATTTAATAAAATGAGTATAATTAAAATAAGACCGTTGGAAACTAAATGTTGTGATTATTTTCTATAAATACAAGTGATCTTGATTAATTAATATAGAAATAAGATTAGATGGCCCCATCCAGTAGTCTCAGGCCGATCAAATCCCATCTGACGGAACTCGGGAAGGAGGTAGCATCTTTGGGCTTTGCTCTGAACCAAACTCAAGCTGAACTTCATCGTATGAATCTGGAACGGAATCGCCTTCGCGAGAAGTTCAAGCTGATAGAAATCACTACTCGGACAATGTTGGCTGAGCAGCCCCAAGATTCTATCACCCTAGAACACCTTAATCTTAGGTCGTATGCTGGTGTTATAAGGGGTTATGTAATGAGACCATAACTACC
The DNA here is from genome assembly GCA_963277665.1 of Viscum album. Taxonomy (NCBI): domain Eukaryota; kingdom Viridiplantae; phylum Streptophyta; class Magnoliopsida; order Santalales; family Viscaceae; genus Viscum; species Viscum album. The sequence goes on along the minus strand of OY728163.1, from coordinate 628,593,458 downwards.
TTGTGTAATCCTTTGATTTAAATAAAAATTTTGATTTCTTATTATGAAGAAGTTTGTGAATTTTCAAATGTCCGTATAAATATAGTATGCATATTATTGATTAATTTTAGAAAAAGGATATTCTAAAAATATTTATGTAAATCTTAAATAATTAAAAATTTGTAATGATTTTCAAAAAATGGACTTCTACAGTTGTGTTCACTATGAAATTTAGAGTCTAATAAGACCAACTTAATTTTTGATGAATAGTAAATTATGAATAGTAATTTTACGCTTAGGATTAGTAATGTGACCAAATGGATTAGTAATCACATTTAAAGAAATTATTAATATAATTTAGGCACCTTGATTAAGTAATGTGATTCAATAAAATAGGTAAATAACTGTTTCAGAAATTATTGGTTAAGTATTAGTTGTTTAGGGTGAATAGTGTTTTTTTATTTAAAAATTAAATTAAAAATATTTTAAAAAAAATTATAAAATGGAGTTTATTTTGGAAATCAGAGCATCGATATTTAGTTAAGGTTAATTTTTGGGATTTTTTTGAAACAGTTGAATTTTCAGTAAATAGTGAAAATAAAGTTTTTGAGTTTCGGGTGTTTAATGACATCATTAAAAATGTATTAATTATTAAATAATTTTGGTCAACTTATGAATAGTAAGATAAGTTATTAGTTGTACCATGTGGCCAATACCATGGGCAAATACCATGGTCAATCCCATGGTTTTTTCAATACCGCTGATGAGGTGTCCCTTGGAAAATAATGCTTTGTCCCCTCACTTCCCCTATAAATACCAAGACTTTCCCTAATTAATTTAATTTCCAAATCCTCCCCAACGATTTTATGGTCTCTTTAGCTCTCAAGGAGTCCTCCCATTATTTTCTCAAGCCTCCCAAGGTCCTGACCTTCATGCTTTTGAAGTTACTCTTCAAGTTAAGGGATCCTACCTCTCTCTTTCTTTTCAAGTACTCTCGTTTATGTAATTTCTTTTAAGCCCCATGTTATCATGTTGGGGTGTTATTTTATATTCATATTACTTCCCATTTCATTTTCATATGATGATATACCCCCTATTTCTCTCATCATTTCATTTTATGAATGTTTAAGTGGCGCAGTTAGGCTGCCAAATTTTTGTAAGGGATTCTTTCACCCTTCTCATTTTCAAAGTTCTATTTTTATGTCAAGTCTTTCAAGTTTCTTTTTATTATGTTGGGGTATGATCTCTATATTAATCATACTGACCTATTTATGTTCATATTATTAGAGACCCTATTCGATCTCATCAATTCATTTTTTTAAAGTTTTAAGTGACGTCGTTAGGCTGCCGAATTTTCATAAGAGAAATCTTATTTTTGTCTTCCTTTCATGTTTTTCATTTGATATGGTATGTCTTTAAAATTTCATTACCATGTTCTTATATCCTTTATATTCTATCCCCCTACTGTTTTATGAATCATTTATTATTGGGAGACCCTTGTCCTCTCTCTTTTCAATGTTTTCTAAAAACCCTGCAACATAGCTGTTATACTGCTGAATTTTCGTTTCAAAATGTCTCTCTCTTTTCTCAAATTATTTTATTTTATTAAGTGGATAATAAAAGATCTTTCTTCTACAGGGGTATTCACATGTATATCAAAATTTTCTATTTGAAATTATGGTATTTACATACATGAAACCTTCTTTCCTTTTTCCGTGGGTTTAAAGTGACTTAAAGATCATGTCTTTAAAGCAGTTTTTAAAACGTTATGATTATGAAATGAAACCGATTTCTTTTATGAATATATGGGTTATTTATGAAATTTTTGATGATGATATATGTGGATCACATGATAATAAGGACAAATTAAGGGTGCTCCCTGATAGCGCTCTAATGCATTTGGTAAAGACTTAATCTCTAGAGATGATCATTTTAAAGATACCTAGGTGAATAACCTTGGTAATTTTTTAATGACACCTTGGGGATGGACCTTGGTGATATGGAAATTATTGTCTAAGTTAAATGTTATATCCACATATTCAAGTTATGAAACATGTTATTTTTATTATGATATGCCTCATGACCTCTTTCTCATGCCTTAAAGTTATTTATCATGACTTTATTGATGTATCTCAAGTTCATATGTAAAATGTTTATCTTGTTTCCCTTACTGGGACTTCTGCTCACCCTTTCCTTTGATGTATGCTCTCAGGTTATGAGATGTTGTAATGAACTTAGGGTGAACAATGAATAATCCTTTAAAGTGTTTAAGAAGAATTTTTTATGTCGTCATGTATTAAGTTCCTGGTTTCCAAGACACTAAACCTTAAAGATCCTCAGTTTTGTATAATGTAATGAAAGTTTATGTGATATAAAGGCGGGATGTTATAGTTGGTATCAAAGGATAGTTTAGTTATTTATGGAAATTAGGATATGAAAAATTTAGGAAGAACCCTATATAAAAGTTTAAATATAAGAAATCTTCCTGGTATTTTGGTGAGTATTGAGTAAGTGGTTTATCAAGCAAATACATCCATGTCTGGATACGAGCAGGTAGAGGTGGATCTGGCACAAATGTACATAGGGGTAAAACCCGGAAACATTGCTTTGAGCTAGACTCAAACGAGAAATGGTACACGACAACCGTCCTTGTTGTACTGTTGGTTACGAAACTCCCAGGGGATATGTTTGGTTAATCGCAAAATTTTTATGAATCCTTATGAAGGAATTATAGAAAAATGTAATTTTTCTAAGCATGAAGTTTTAAGACATAAAACCCTTTTTAGTTAAAAGATTCATAAATGAAATATGTTTATCACGAAGGATTTATTCTTTTAAAAAATTTCCCCATAATCTAGGAATATGTTGACGTATTTCCTGAGGAGTTACCCAGACCTTCCCCATAAAGAGAGGTAGAGTTCTCCATTGAACCCATACCTGGATCTCATCTGATGTCCAAAACCCCCTATAGGATGGAAAATTTTGAGCTAGAGTAATTAAAGAAACAACTTAGATATATTTTGTAGAATGGGTTTATCCGACCAAGTGTGCCTCCTTGGCGAGCACCAGTTCTCTTTGTGAAGAAGAAGGATGGATCGATGTAGCTATGCATTGATTATAGAGAACTGAATGAGATCACAGTGAAGAAAAAATACTCTTTTCCAAGAATTGATGACTTGTTTGACCAACTTCGTGGTACTCAATTCTTCTTTAAGATTGATCTTTGTTCTGGTTATCATTAATTGAGGGTTAAGAATGATGATATTCCAAAAACTTCCTTTCGATCAAGATATGGGCATTATGAGTTTGTTGTTATGACCTACGGACTAATGCACCTGCTATTTTTATGGATCAAGAATAAGTTGATTTTGGAATCTTATATCAAATGCATATACTTTTTATAGGAAAATGATTTGGTTATTAAATGATAAAGGTCATTTTGGACGATGTTTTCTCTTTTGGAGTACAATATGGCTAAGATACTACAGGATTTAAATTTAGGAGGAATGGTTGAATTTTTTTGTAAGAATTTATGTATTTATTATGGACATGTGGTGATTTTGGTTATTTCTAGAAAATGATTAACCTAGCATAGAGAATATGTGAATAGATTAATTACACTTTAGTAGGAGACTTTAATAGTAGTCGATGTTATTTAGAGATAAATGTTAGGATTTATTGGGGAAGACTGTGTGATTAAATCCTTCTGAGTTTTGGGTTCCAATCTTAGTTTGGATTATTCTGAAGAATTTTAAGGATGGTTGTGTATTGAATGGTATTTCTAGAACTTTGGGTACTTTTGTTGAATTTTGGAGATTAATAGTCATATTTATCTTTATAAAGGAATATCCTTTTTGGGGATTATATGATCTCATACTAACCTTTTTAGTTTTAGTTGATGACTAAAGACAAGGGAAAAATATAGTTATTCTTTTGTGGATTATGTGATTCTCTAGAAGATGATTCTTGTAATTTTGATGAGACCAAGTCTTTTTGAATGCTCATTGTTTGGAGAAATAATTAGTCTTGGTGGAAACTTATTAAGGGACGAGACTCTACTTGAAGGTAAATATATTTCCTTATGTTTTTATTCTATGTAGTAAATGAATTCCTCAAAATTATGAGAAGTAATGTAAAACAAAAATGTTGTTGGTTTATATTTCCTACTAGGTAATCAAATACCGTTTAACACATCTTAAGTTTGTGATCTTCTTGTGGTTAATTTTCTCCTAAACATGTTTTTTATCACCCTCCATCAGAACTTGACCCTTTTTTTCTCTTCCATATCCATTTTTTCCTACATGGAATCCAAGTATGGGTTAACTCGGGTGACCTTTGTACTTCCCTTTTGTTCTTTTAAAGTAATTATTTTACTGACACTTTTCCGATGTGGTACTTTCAACAAAATTTCCAAGCCAAATTTTAAAATTGCGAGAACACAATTTCTTAAGGGGGAATATTGTAACAACCCGAAATTTTGAATAAATTTTGTTTCTTAACTTTGTGTGTTATTTTATTTTATACTCAACAAAACTATTTTATTTAATAAAATGAGTATAATTAAAATAAGACCATTTGAAACTAAATGTTGCGATTATTTTCTATAAATACAAGTGGTCTTGATTAATTAATATATAAAGAAGATTCAATGGCCCCATCCAGTAGTCTCGGGCTGATCAAAACCCATCTGATGAAACTCGGGAAGGAGGTAGCACCTTTGGGTTTTGCTCTGGACCAAACCCAAGCCGTGTTGAGTCAATAAGGTTTTCCTTATGACTTTTCCATTCCTTCTTGTTTTGAAAATCACAAACACCTTAATTTTAGGAAAATCGCTTTTATAAGGAAAATCGCTTTTATAAGGAAAATCACTTTTATAAGGAAAATCGCTTTTATAAGGAAAATTTATTTTATAAGGGAAATCGATTTTGTAAGAAAAATTATCCTTATCATATTTTCATCCATATTTTTCTTAAGTATGAGATTCGGATTCATTTCTATTTTCTCGGAATTGTTTGAAACCCTGATATGAAGTATTCTGTTTTAGGATCCGAATTTTGGATAAGAACTGTAATAAAGTTTCACTCCGAAATCAAGAATGAGAACTGTGATAAAGTTTTATTCCGAATTCCGGATACGAACTCTGATTAAGTTCTACTCCAGATTCAGGATACGAATCCTTATGAAGTTCGACAACGAATTCTCATTGCGAATCCTGATGAGGAATTCTCACTACGAATTCTGATAACGAATTCTCATTCCTAATTCACTTATTAAACAGAATCTGATCATCTTTGTTTTATACACTCCGAATTTATTTAGACTCCGAAAATTATTTTTGGTTAGACTCCGAACTTTCATTTTGCTTATGCTTTCATATTTTCTCTACTATTTATTTTTTTTTACACTCCGAACCTTCACTCTGAATTTTTCATTCCGAACTTTTGAGTTAGATTTTAAACGATGCCGTACATTCTGTTACACTTGTTTTGTTATAAAACGATGTCGTCTATTCTGTTATAAACTAATCGTTGGTTAAGTGACACGTGTACAGGTCCCTCCGTTTTTTAAGGAAAATATGACTGTTGGAAAGGAGGCCAACCTTACCTATAAATAGGAGCTCATTTGAAAGAGCTCAGTACAGATGACACAAAAAAACTTTGTTTTGACATTGTGCATACATGCTGTTGAAGTGATTTCTAGAGAGAGAGGCTCTTATTAACTCTCAAAGCTTCTTGCGACTCCGAATGTTGGTGATTACATTCAAGGACTTCCGGGGATAGGAAGATAGAGGTTTCCAACACCGTGAAGTTGAGGGCTTCCTTGATGAGGAAGACAGAGGTTGTCAACTACCTTGAAGTTGAGGGCTTGCGGAGATAGCAAGACAGAGACTCCGATCTTCATATCCAGGGCTTACCCTAGTGTGGGTAAGACAGACTTGCTTGAAAGTATAAATCAAGGGACCTTTATCCAAGGTTGTTGGATACCCTTCTCTTTGGGTTAAAAGACTTATATCTTGTTACTTGTAGTTCTACTACTTGTTTATTTTCCGCTGCATATTGTATTGTAAGGAAAGTATAACTTTCTTATACTTCCTTGTTTGTACTCTGTTTCATTTAGATTCTATACGCTTTAAGGTAGAATCTCATATTATAATTTTTGTTAAGTTTAAATTTCTAGAACCATATTTCCAGATCCTACTTTCGGAATCTCTTTCCAGTTTTAAGAAAGTTCATAGGATTTGAAGTTTATAACATCATTCTTTATTCCAAGTTTTATTTGGTGTTAGAGGTGTTGTGAATTTTCTTAGTTTAACTTTTTTAAACTTAGCCCTTTCCTTTGCTTAAGGATAACATAGTTATTCGTGACTAACTTTAAAGGTTCCAAAAGAATTTTAAAAGTGTACAATTCACCCCCCCCCCTCCCCCTCTTGTATATTGAGCATCTACATCATTATTTCGATCCTAAAATTGGTATCAAAGGTTGGAAACCTCATACTCTATACCAATCCTACAATTTTTATCAGAGGTTGGAAACCTCATACTCTATACCAATCCTATAATTGGTATCAGAGCAGGTCTCTGAAATACTTGTACTCACGTATAAGTTTTTCTTGCTCACTTTATCATTCCGAACTTTCCCATTCTGAAACCTATCATTCCGAACTTTCTCATTCTGAACTTTGTTATTACGAACTTTTGCTACTAACAAGTTTGTGTGCCGAAGGTTTTTTTAAGTATGGCAGGAATTAATGTTGGTTCCATTGATAATCTAAAACCTACAAGACCACCAATATTTGATGGTAATGACTATGAATACTGGAGAGATCGAATGAAGACTTTTGTTATCAATACTGGAGTGGACAATTTTGTTATGCTTACTAGAGATTATAAAATTTCTGATAAGGAAGTTAGAACTTTCACTAACCAGGAAAAGCAAGAATATCAACTCAATTATAAGGTACGCAATACTTTACTTTGTTCAATGACTAGAAATATATATATCCAAATTTCTTCTTGTGAAGCAGCTAATTGTATCTAGAAGAAGTTAGAGGTTACACACTTTGGAACTTCTAAAGTGATTGAGACTAGGAGAGCTATGCTTAGGGCTGAATATCATGGATTCAATTTTCCTTATGGAGAACCAATATGTAAAGTTCAACAGAGATTTATGACTATCGTCAACAGCTTACAGTCTATGGGAGAGAAAGGTTTAGATGATGAAGCTCTTGTGGATAAGATAATTGATATTATGCCCAATGAGTGGGAATCCAAAAGAACAGCTATAGATGAGAACAGAAAGGCCACTCAAATTTTTCTTGATGAGTTATTTGGAACTCTTCTACAACATGAGACAAGAATGAAGAGAGATTCTGACAACATCAAAAAGAAAAATGGAAATGGTACTATTTCTTTTACAACAACATAAAATCAGATGAAATCTAAGACTCCTGAGAGAGTAACTAGATCCAAGTCTAATAAAGTTATTTTCCAATCCGAATCTAGTGAGAGTGAAGTATCTGAAAATGAGTTAGCTAATCTTGCTCGAAGGATGAACAAGATAGCTGGCCAGAGAAATTTCCAATCTAAGTATAAGAAAAAGGACAGAAAAGATAAGAAAGATGGATAAGTTACTTGTTATGAATGCAAGAGAGCTAGACATATTAGACCAGATTTCCCTTTGCTCAAAAAGAAAGAAAGGAAATAAAGGCATTCAGATAGGAAAAAAAAGAAGTATTATAAAGCCAAAGCTAAGAATGTTTTGAAAGCTAATGACACCTGGAGTGCCAGTGGTGGTGATTCTTCAGATGAATCTTCCGATTACGAATCTTCAGGATAGAAGAATCTTGGTCTTATTTCCAGATTACCTATTAATAATCATTTTTTTATGGCTAAGGTACGGAATGCTGAATCATTGACCAATGTTTCTTTAAATTCTAATGATATTAAGTATTATAACTCTTCTGATGAAGAATCCTCTTCTGATGAAGAAAATACTTTACCTACTTATGAAGAAGTTTCTAGGTTTGCTGAACTTCTTGAGATTGAGAATTCCAAACTCAATAAAAAACTTGATAAGGAAAATTCTAGGAATTCTATTCTTACAAAAGAGATATCAAATCTTTCTAAAGATCTTGATAAGAAAAATGCTGATTTTGAAAGAATTTCAAAAAATCTTGAAGAAGTAAGTTCTGAGAAGAACCAACTTCTAAAGATTTAGAAAAATTAATTTCTAAGAAAAATGTTTTCGAGCCTAGCTCTAGTTCTAAAACTAATGATTTTGAGAATAAAAACTTCGTTATAAAACTCAAGTCCGAAATTTTTTCCTTAAAGAAGTGTTTATCAAACTTTACCCATGGTAAGGAAAATTTTGACAAAATGTATTCTCAAATACGACCATTAAGAAAAAAATTCGGATTTGGTTATACCCATGCAAAACCAATTTTTAGTAACAATTATTTTGTTCCTCAAAGTGCCCCATTTTGTACCAAGTGTCAATGTGGTGGTCACTGGGCAAAAAATTGTTCCTTAAACAAAACCCAATCACTAGGATTTCACAAAGCTTATTTCTCTAAGAAGATGTGGGTACCTAAAATTTTATTGTCTGGAAATCTCAGATCCAAACAAGTTTGGATTCCGAAATTCTAATTCTCTTCTTGATTTCAAGAAAATAAATAGAGTACTAGCAACAATACATGGTACATGGATAGTGGATGTTCCCAGCACATGACTGGTAACAAAAGCTATTTTGAAAAGATTATCAAAACGAAAGGAGGAAAGGTAACTTTCGGAGATAATACTAAGGGAGAGATTTTTGGTATTGGTAATATTGTTTTTCTTGGTAAAACCTTGATTTCAAATGTTCATTTTGTTAAGGGTCTTAAGCACAACCTCATTAGCATAAGTCAGTTATGTGATGAAGGTTACCTTGTGAATTTTAGGAATGATAAGTGCTTAGTTCACAATTCCAAGGAAGAATTTATTCTCTCAGCCAATAGGCAAGATAATGTTTACACTTTGAACTTAGAAGACCTAAGGAGTCAAGATTTACCTTTCCTAAGTGCAATGGAAGATCATTCCTGGTTATGGCATAGAAGACTAGGTCACAGTAACCTTAGAAACTTATGTAAACTCTCTAAGAAGAAACTAGTTAAGGATCTATCGGAGCTTAGATTTGATTCTTCTAAAGTTTATGATCCTTGTCAATATGGCAAGAAACATAAATCTAGTTTTAAATCAATCAGTGAAGTTTCAACAACCGATGCATTACAGTTAGTGCACATGGATCTTTTTGGTCCAACACAAACTAGAAGTATTGGAGGCAAATACTATGTGTTTGTTCTAGTTGATGATTACACTAGATTTACTTGGGTATATTTTCTAGCAAAGAAATATGAAGCTTTTTCTTATTTCAAAAATTTTAAAGATCAATTTAAAAATGAGAAAAACCTTCCATTGAAAACTATTCATAGTGATCATGGAGGAGAATTTCAAAATTCAGATTTTCAAACTTTTTGTAGTAGAAAAGGTATTACTTACAATTTTTCAGCACCTAGAACTCCTCAACAGAATGGTGTAGTTGAAAGAAGAAATAGAATTCTTTAAGAAATAACTAGAACCATGTTGAGTGAATATTCTATTGCTAGACATTTCTGGGCTGAATCTGTAAGTACTGCTTGTTATACTGTAAATCGAGTTTTGATTAGACCTTTTCTTAATAAAACTCCTTATGAGTTATGAAACGGTAGAAAACCAAGACTATCCTACTTCAAGGTTTTTGGTTGCGAAGTATTCATTCTGAATACTAAAGATAATTTACATAAATTCGCACCAAAATCTGATGAAGGAATTTTCTTGGGTTATTCCACAACTTTTAAGGCTTATAGAGTTTTTAATAAAAATACTTGTACTGTTGAAGAAACAGTACATGTAAAATTTGATGAGTCAGATCCTTTTGTTTTCAAACCATACCAACCTACATCCTCGGATGTGTTTTCAAAAACTGATTATCAACCTTTTTTAGAAAATTCTTATGACAAGGAAAATGTTCAAGAAGATACTTCTGAAACATTTACCCCAGAAGACTTTCTACCCTATGTTGATGAACAGGCTTTTCAAAATCCAAATCAGGCATTTCTTAAAAATCATCCCAGTGATAGTATCATTGGTGATTTAAATCAACCTGTAAGGACTAGATGTTCCTTAAGAAATGAAGTAGAACATCTATCATTTCTTTTCCAATTAGAACTTAAAAGCACTGATGAAGCTTTAGGTGATGATGATTGGATCAAAGCCATGCAAGATGAACTAAATGAATTCGAAAGAAATAAAGTCTGGACCTTGGTTGAAAGACCTAAGAAGACTTCTGTTATTAGAGTAAAGTGGGTTTTCAGAAACAAATTTGATGAAAATGGAGTCATAGTAAGAAATAAATCTAGACTTGTTGCTAAAGGCTATAATCAGCAAGAGGGAATATAGTATGAAGAAACCTATGCTCCAGTAGCCAGACTAGAATCTATCCGTATTCTACTTGCCTTTGCAGCATTCTTTAATTTTAAACTTTTTCAAATGGATGTGAAATGTGATTTTCTTAACGGTTATGTTCAAGAGGAAGTTTTTGTTGAACAACCTCCTGGCTTTGAAGATACAAAACATCCTGATCATGTTTTTAGACTTACCAAGGCTTTGTATGGTCTTAAACAATCCCCACGAGCCTGGTATGATAGACTCACTAGATTTTTGCTTCAAAATAACTATGTTTAAGGAAATGCAGATCCAACCCTTTTTATAAAGAAAGATAAGAAAAATGTTTTGATTGTTCAAATTTATGTTGATGACATCATATTTGGTTCAACTCAGCAATCTTTAACCGACTCCTTTGCGAGTTTAATGAAATCTGAGTTTGAAATGAGTATGATGGGTGAGTTAACTTTTTTCCTTGGTTTTCAAATTTCTCAAAAACCAGAAGGAACCTACATATCTCAATATATGTATATTAAAGATCTTCTCAAAATGTATGGTTATGACAACACTAAGAGTATAAGTACTCCTATTGGTACCTAAAACTCTTTAGATCTTGATGAAGCTGGGAAACCAGTAGATCAAACATCCTTTAGAGGTATGATAGGAAGTTTACTATACTTAACAGCTAGTCGACTAGACTTAATGTTTTCAGTATGCTTATGTGCAGTATATCAATCCAATCCTAAGGAATCTCACTTAAAGGCAGTAAAAATAATTTTTTGCTACCTTAAGGGAACCATGGATCTAGGATTATTTTATACTTCTGGAAATGATTTTTTTCTAAATAGCTTTTCTGATGCTGACTTTAGTGGATGTAGAATGGATAGAAAAAGTACATCCAGAACATGTCATTTCTTAGGAGATTCATTAGTTTCTTGGTCTTGCAAGAAGCAACATTCTGTAACACTTTCCACTGCTGAAGCTGAATATGTAGCAGCTGGAATTTGTTGTGCTCAAGTGTTATGGATGCAACACACACTCACAGACTATGGCTTGAGTTTTACTAAAACTCAAATTTTGTGTGACAACACAAGTGCCATTACCCTTAGTAAGAACCCTACACATCACTCTCTTGCAAAGCACATAGATATTAGGCATCACTTTCTTAGGGATCACACACTTAAAGGAGACATTATTCTTCAGTTTATCGGAACGCAAGATCAACTTGCTGATATTTTCACAAAATCTTTGTCTTCTGATAGATTTGAATACATTAAACAGAAGTTAGGAATGATAACCGTAAAGTAATCCTTCTTAATTAACTTTCAGTTGAAAAAGTCTCCTTACAGCAATAAACTCCTTTTCATAGGGGGGGTACATTTGATTGTTAGAATATTTTTTTCTTCTTTAAAAATTTTCTTTCAGAACTAGAAATTCCGGAATGGAAATTTCCGGAACTAAAATTTTCCAGAATGGATATTTTCGTATATAAAACTTCTGAAATGGAAATTTTCGTATTGAAAACTTCTAGAATGGAAAATTTCGTACTAGTATTTTCATAACAGGATTTTCGTACCGAATCTTTCATAATGAGTTTTTCGTTTTCAAAATTTGTAATGAAATTTTTCGTACTGAGTTTTCCGTACTGAGTTTGTTTTTTGTAGTGAATTTTGCGAACTTTGTCTTTTCGTAGTAAAGTTTTTTTTCGTAGTTTTCTTAAGAATGTTACCAATTACGAATAACTTTCCTAAGCCAATCCTAAAGGTATTATTTCCTTACTCAAGTTTTCGTAATCATAATTTAATTTCTGGAATTTTCTTATATTTTGTTTTCGGATTATAGTTTTCTTAATTCTATGTTTTAATAAAAACCTCAAAATATCGGATTCAAGTTTTCTTGAGAATTGGTTTTCGACCGTCAGATCTGATCCCAACTTGTCACAACCGTTCGATCAACTGTGGAAGATGAACCATTTTCTCGTTGCCTATATAAAGGGGACCCCAAATAGTTGTCCCACATCAGTTTTCAAGCTCCAGCATCTCGAAGCTCTGCCTCTCTGTTTTAAGACCGTTCCGAACTTCAGCTTTCTCTGTTCTGAACTTCTCAGAGGTCTTCAGATCTGAATGTCTGTGGAAGCAGCTTCTCAAGACATGTCTTCCTCTAAGACGATTTTGAAGTGGTTGGTATATAGAGAAAGGATGGTTCATCCTGACTTCTTCAATAAGTATGATTCTCTTATATCCAAGAATATTAATCTCAACGGATGGGAAGATGTTGTGGTGTCAAAACCTAGGAATCAAGATGAAGTGTATTCATATTTGCTTATAGAGTTCTATGAAACTGTCTCCTATCTTAAGGAAGATGGAAGAGAGAAGTTGTCTTTTAAGTCTTATGGTAAGACTTATAAGCTTTCATATGCCAAGGCAGCCAGCTTGGTAGGTCTGAATAATGAAGGTGAAGCCGAATTCATATCTCATGTGTTTCCGGATTCAAAGGGTAGCTTCGACAAGGAAAAAGCATTAGAAACTCTCGGACTGGCATATGACAAGGCTCCGAAGATTGCTAGTTTATCTATGAATTTCCGGATTCTAGAGTTATGGGTACAAGGTCTTATCGTGCTGAGAAAGGGTGACAAAGATAGTCTGAAGAAGAGTGAGATTTATATCCTAGATTTTCTGATAAATCTGAGGAAGTTTAATTTGATGAAACACATTTTTATTACTCTTGAGAATGTGAAGAAAGGAAATATGAGAGCACAAATATTGATGTATCCATCAATCCTCTCAAAGTTGATAGTTCGGTGTCTTGAGTCTTTCAAGGAGGCTTGCAAGTCTAAGCCAAGAGTTTTCAAGATTATTTTGGTGAGTGATGGTACACTCAAAAGAATGGATGTAGTCTTAGACAAGAAGACTGGTCAGTTTATCGATTTACCTGCTCAAGGAGAAACGGTTCTGAAAGTTGCTGATCCGGAATCCACTAATCCAGTAAAGAAAAGAAATTTGAAAGAAGTTTCAGATGAAGCAGAGGATCCTAAATCTAAGGAAGTTCAATCTGCACCTCCAAAACCGAAGAAGAAGAAAACCTATCCTGATGAGGTAGTTACGAAGTGGAGAGCAGATAAAGAGAAAAGGAAAGAAGGGGATCCGCAGTTCAGATTGGATCCTATGGAAGCTAGGGCTTTGAAGGAAAGAACAGAATATGAATTGGTAAAACTCGCAAAGGAAAATAAGCTCAAGAATAAGATGTCTGAGGCTGAGGTAGCTCAGGCTTTGTTAAAGTTCAATGAGATGATTTCAGCAAATATTCCTGTTCCGAGATCTTTTTCTTTATAATCTCTACCCAAGACTCCAGGAAGGAACCTTGTTGCTCCGGAAGAGGCAGTAGCTAAGCCTGTTGAGGAAGGTGAGTAAGTTGAGCAAGTGGAAGAAGAAGAAGTTGTTTCTGAAGGAAGTGGTGAAACCGGAGATGTTTTAAAGCAAGTAGATGATTATAAGGGAACACCTTCTGAACATTTATCGCTCTGAACTTCAGAAGATGAATCATCGAAGATAGTCACTCCAGCAATGGATGAAGAGAAAGGAGAAGAAGAAGTATCCTATCATGCAGAGGAAGAACAACTTCTACATGATATTGCTCAAATGGAGAATGTTGAGTTTGGTGCTTAGAAAGTTCCTGATGAGGAAGACAATGTTGTGCAAGTTTCTGATAGTGAAAAGAGAACTCCGGAACAGGACACCATTCCGAAAAAGGACAAGGGAAAGAAACTTGTTGTTGATACCCCGAGCTCTGTGGTAGTAAAGAGAAGGGAAGTTGGTGACTCTTCTAAGAAGAAGGTTGAGCATTTTGAAGAAGAAGATTCTCCAAGCAAAGTTTCAGATTCTGAGTCATCTTCGTTGGGGAATGACTTTGTTGTTCAGTCTTTAAAGAAGTTGATAGGTACTATTCCGACTTTCTCAAGTATTGATTCAAGATTCCAGATGCTCCAACATGCTTTGAATCAGAAAACAGACTCCGTATCTATGGTTATGGACAAGTGTGTTGAAATAGAGGCTCAGTTCAAAACTTTCTTTGTCGGCTATGAAGCCCGTAGAAGATCTTGCAAGAGGATGACAAATTGGTCGAGGAAAAAAGTAGAAGAGATGAGTCTCTTTGATGAATTCCAAGACAATGTGAAGGATGCCTTTGAGACAGAAGACAGGAAGATAAATGATCTTACTTCATCCTTTGAAGAAAAGTTGACTGATGAAAAGAACTTCTGGATTAAAGAAGTCATAGATCTGAATGGGAAGCTGAATTCTGTTTCTCAAAACTGGAAGTTTGAAAGGGATTATCGGATTGAGTTTGCAGAGAAATTGAAGGTTCAGGAAGAAAATTTTAAAGCTCTGGAAGAAAAGCTTAAAGCCCAGGAAGAAAAGATTGAAGCTCAAAGTGAAAGAATTGTGGTCTTAGAGAAGCAAGATGAAGAAGACCATAAAGACTTGAAGAAGATAAAGACTATTCTTAAGAGTCTCATGGCGAAGCAAAAAGATCCAAAATAGACAGATCTGATCTTTTGTTGTATCTAAATTTCTTTGTTGCCAAGCTTTCAAACTTAATGAAAAAAAATTCTTGCTCGTTTCTTTTGTCGTTGCTACTAGTTTTTCAGGTAATTTTTTATATTTTCCATTCCCTCAAATTCTTTTTGAAAATCACAAAGGGGGAGAAGGAAAAGATCCTTAAGGAAAAAAGAACCTTAAAAAGAGTTTATCCAAGGGGGGGTTTTTTTCATTAAACAAGACTTTCTTATTCGTAATGAAATGTCACTCCGGAAATCTAGAATACGATCCTTAGAGTTTCAAAGCCTAAGGGGGAGTTAGTCGTATTCATCAATATCCTTAAGGCAAAGGGAGATAAGCCTTAACATTTTTCTTTCTTCTTAGAATTTCTTTTTTGTAAGGATGTTTGTGCTTTCCAAAAAGGGGGAGATTGTTGAGTCAATAAGGTTTTCCTTATGACTTTTCCATTCCTTCTTTTTTTGAAAATCACAAACACCTTAATTTTAGGAAAATCTCTTTTATAAGGAAAATCGCTTTTATATGGAAAATCACTTTTATAAGGAAAATCGCTTTTATAAAGAAAATTGCTTTTATAAGGGAAATTTCTTTTGTAAGAAAAATTATCCTTATCATATTTTCATCCAGATTTTTCTTAAGTATGAG
Source organism: Viscum album (assembly GCA_963277665.1). NCBI lineage: Eukaryota > Viridiplantae > Streptophyta > Magnoliopsida > Santalales > Viscaceae > Viscum > Viscum album. Next base: position 628,577,821 of record OY728163.1, on the reverse strand, counting down.
ATTCGGATTCATTTATATTTTCTCAGAATTGTTTGAAACCCTGATATGAAGTATTCTGTTTTAGGATCCGAATTCTAGATAAGAACTGTAATAAAGTTTCACTCCGAAATCTAGAATGAGAACTGTGATAAAGTTTTATTCCGAATTCCGGATACGAACTCTGATTAAGTTCTAATCTAGATTCAGGATACGAATCCTTATGAAGTTCGACAACGAATTCTCTTTACGAATCATGATGAGGAATTCTCACTACGAATTCTGATGATGAATTCTCATTCCGAATTCACTTATTAAATAGAATCTGATCATCTTTGTTTTATACACTCTGAATTTATTTAGACTCCAAAAATTATTTTTGGTTAGACTCTGAACTTTTATTTTTCTTATGCTTTCATATTTTGTCTACTCTTTATTTTTTTTTACACTCCGAACCTTCACTCCGAATTTTTCATTCTGAACTTTTGAGTTAGATTTTAAACGATGTCGTACATTCTGTTACACTTGTTTTGTTATAAAACGATGTCGTCTATTCTGTTATAAACTAATCATTGGTTAAGTGACAAGTGTATAGGTCCCTCCGTTTTTTAAGGAAAATATGACCGTTGGAAAGGAGGCCAACCTTACCTATAAATAGGAACTCATTTGAAAGAGATCAGTACAGATGACACAAAAAACTTTGTTTTGACATTGTGCATACATTCTGTTGAAGTGATTTCTAGAGAGAGAGTCTCTTATTGACTCTCAAAGCTTCGTGTGACTCCGAATGTTGGTGATTACATTCGAGGACTTCCGGGGATAGGAAGATAGAGGTTTCCAACACCTTGAAGTTGAGGGCTTCCTTGCTGAGGAAGATAGAGGTTGCCAACTACCTTGAAGTTGAGGGCTTGCGGGGATAGCAAGACAGAGACTTTGATCTTCATATCGAGGGCTTACCCTGGTGTGGGTAAGATAGACTTTCTTGAAAGTATAAATCAAGGGACCTTTATCCAAGGTTGTTGGATACCCTTCTCTTTGGGTTAAAAGACTTATATCTTGTTACTTGTAGTTCTACTACTTGTTTATTTTCCGCTGCATATTGTATTGTAAGGAAAGTATAAATTTCTTATACTTCCTTATTTGTACTCTGTTTCATTTAGATTCTATACGCTTTAAGGTAGAATCTCATATTGTAATTTTTGTTAAGTTTCAATTTCCGGAACCATATTTCCGGATCCTACTTTCTGAATCTCTTTCCAGTTTTAAGAAAGTTCATAGGATTTGAATTTTATAACTTCATTCCTTATTCCAAGTTTTATTTGGTGTTAGAGGTGTTGTGAATTTTCTTAGTTTAACTTTGTTAAACTTAGCCCTTTCCTTTGCTTAAGGATAACATAGTTATTCGTGACTAACTTTAAAGGTTCTAAAGGAATTTTTAACGTGTACAATTCACCCCCCCCCCCTCTTGTATATTGAGCATCTACATCATTATTTCGATCCTACAAGCTGAACTTCATCGTGTGAAGCTAGAACAAAATCACCTTCATGAGAAGTTCAATTAGATAGAAATCACTACTCGGGCAATGTTGGCCAAGCCACCCTAAGATTCTATCACCATAGAACACCCTACTCTTAGGTCATATGATGTTGTTATAAGGGTTTATGTAATGATACTATAACTGCCTTGTGTAATCCTTTGATTTAAATAAAAATTGTGATTTATTCTTATGATGAATGTTGGCGCCAAAAATATTGGATGCCGGAAGAAGAAAAATAAGTCTGCGCGTTGCCTCACGAAGCACCGACGCGAAGCCACCGAGCAACGCGGCCACCGTGAAGCCCCAGAGGCGGTAACGCTCCGCGAACAGCCTGACCGCGAACGTCCTGACGTTCACGGCCTGCCGTGAAGCAGAGGAGGTGGTACCGCTCCATGAATCCGGTTGATGTTCACGACCCGCCGTGAAGCCACCAAGGCCCCCCTTCTTTCCGCGTGAATTCTGCTTCGCGGCGCCCCTTGCCTATAAATACCAAGATCCATCTGATCTCTCAGGACGGACAATCTGACCTTTCGGATTCTCAGCTCCCGAATCGTGAAGCACCCTTCACCCCGGGAATCATGAGCTCTACAGGGTATTTTTGCTTCGTGAGATGCCTTCGTCGTGTCTCGTTTTGAGCCCCTCTTCTGAGAGGGATTCCCTTCGTGAATCCTATGGGAATTCGTGAAGGAAGGGGATCCCCAAGGGAACACGGGTCGCCGCGAAGAGTTTATGCTTTGAGAAACACCCATCCTATACAAGTGATCCACATGCCAAGGCTGGCTCACTGTACTTCGTGAAGCACACTTCTTCACAGCACCTTACTTCACGAGGCACCTCCGCTTCGTAAGGCAATGCTCCGCAAACACCCTTCCACTTCGCGAAGCACCTCCCACTCGTAATTATGCCCCATTCTAAGGCTAAGACACTCCACTTTGCGAAGCACACCCCTTTACTTGGAAATTCCTCTTCCAGTGCAACCCTCCAAGTTTTCACGATGTGATTTCAAAGTCCCATGGATGACACCACTTGTATCGTTGCTTCACCTAATTATTCTTCGCATAGGCATGATAACGGATATTGATTCATCGCATAGCCATGCTAACGTGGACCCCTCGGCAGTTCGCTCTGTGACCCCCCTTTACCACGGCATTGCCGGTACCTTCCCTCTCCCATGGGGCAGAGGGTACCGGTCATGTAAGTCCTAGGGGTGCGGAGTAAACCTACCTCATCTGAGCTGTAGGACATTAAATTACCAAGCACCTCGTCCTCAACACATGACGTTAAACTATGACCTGACCCCGCGCCTCGCATGCAGGGTCCCCCCAGCTCGGACATTCTTTACGCCGCTCATCTCCATGGGAATGAAGTCACCCTCACATGGGATGATATCCTCCTTATCGGAGTGGCGTATGTACAAGGGAGAAGGTTAACCACCTTGGTGTAAGCCCCCTAGCCCCTTTTTACGAAAGGTAGCACCCATGCACCTCCGTACTTCCCCACTGCCAAGGCCAGTGGAGGGAACGATAGGGAACGAGGCACCTTCCATCTTTGGTCCCAAATCCCTCTCCCGTTGCACTTTTTCGCACTTTGGGCCTCCATCCTGGAGTAAGTCCCAGCACCATGGGCCACCTAACGTGTAAGCCCCTCTTCACTTATCACAGACGCACCCTTCATGACGTGATCATCAGGTCTCTGTTGTCTCTTGTTTCTCACACCGAGCATGACTCACATGATCTTAGAGTAAGAATTGGCCATGACAATACCCCATCTAGCATGACGTTAAACTGTATGCCCCCATCCAGCATGATGTTAAACTGTATGTTGTCCCGCATGACATTAAACTGTACCTCCATTTCGAACTATGAGGACTTTGATCCATATCAAGGCATGGTACGTAGGAAACCTCACGAGGTTCAAGCCCACCGCCTGTTATTTATTCACGTCAGGTTCCACCCTTGTCCCGCGTGACGTTAAATTGCATTCCAGTCCGACGGTAAGCCGCTATGACTATCCCTAACAATGAGGACTTTGATCCATGTCAAGTCATGGTACGTAGGAAGCCTCACGAGGTTCAAGCCCACCCCCATCAGACCAAGGTCCGCCTTCACGTTGGTTTGCTGATGATACCCATTAGACCAAGGTCCACCTAAATGTTGGTTCACTGAAAAAACCCTTTTCGAACTACGAGGACTTTGATCCATGTCAAGGCACAGTACATAAGAAGCCTCTCTGAGGTTCAATCCCATCACCCATCAGACCAAGGTCCTTTCTTCACATCAGTTCGCCGACACCCACCATTTTCACCTAAAATATGTAAACTTTGATCCATGTCAAGGCATGGTATGTAGGAAGCCTCATGAGGTTCAATCCCACCACACGTTGGTCACTCTGACCCCCTTCACGTCGGTTCACCAACACTTGGGAAGCCTAGTGTGTAATCCCGACACCATTTATACCAAGGTCCTCACTCACGTCGATTCGCCGAAACACCATTATGAACTACGAGGTCTTTGATCCTTGCCAAGGCATGGTACGTACGAAGCCTCACGAGGTCCAAGCCCACCACCTGGTCGTTTTGGCTGCATCCATGCAATTCTCCATCATCCACCCTGATTCTTACCTGGGCCTCCACATCCTGGTGAGATCATGCCACCCCATTCCCCTCCATAGCATTCGGAAAGCCACCCACAGGCTGGCCCCGATATCGGAATTCCCTCAAGGGGGATTCCTCAATCTGATCCACTCCAGCTAGTGTCCTGATCAGGCCGATCCGTCTCCGCTGGACGTTAAACTTACGGCATACCCTATGCTAAACATAGGAAGCTAAGGAAAACCTCAGATACATGCCTATGGCGTACGATTCCCCGTGCTCTATGTGGGATGCCTTGAGCTTCCGCACCCTCGAGAAGCCCTATAATAAGGGACAAAAGACAGACACGCCAATTCCCCAGCGTTCAGACACGTTGTTGATTCCTCGACGTGACTACTCCCCTGACTGAAGGTTGCTACCCTGACCAGAACCTTTTGGAATGTCCTGACAGAAGCAGTGTAATTAACCGGCACCCATGGAAACATAGTACTGGGAAGAGTTTCACGAACAACGTATTAAATCTATGAGGGAGACCTAGATTAGGTGAAGAGTTCCAAGGAGGAATCCATGGAAGGAAGAACCGACATCCCATTATCCTGGTTTTGATCAAGGAGTAGACGTCCCTGAATAAGGAGCGGATGCCGCCCACCTTTAGAAAGTATGAATGCGGGGAAACACAAAAGTCGTGCCTGTCGCGTCCATGCAGACGGGTGCGCATGCCCCGGCAAAAGCGTCGGAAACAGAAATGGTGAACCCGACATGAAAGTATTCTCCTCAATGTGGAGATTAGTAGCGTTCAAAACATCAGTAGATTGACGTGTCACCAGATCCAGATATCTGGTGTCGGGTCCCGTCAAGCAAATAGCTAGCCTGGCGTGAAACTCACTAGAAGTTGGGGCAGTAGAACGTGGGGAATTCCGTTCTGCAACGTTGTCTATGTGGATCCCTCTATCCGACCACGGAAGAAGGAATGACGTTGGGGCACTGATTGTCGATATCTTTTCCTCGCAATGCTGATGAGTTAATCTCCCTGCTTCTCAGGAACCAGGTTGCTGCTACAAGGACACGATCACCGCCCACCAGCCTACGCAGGGGCTGAGGCAATATCAGCACGGCCGCTCTACGTGGCTCCACGGCTGCTACAACGGCGTCTGCATCCATGAACGTGGGGCACCCACGCCCCCTCTCCCCATCAGAAGTCATCCAACGGAGGGTGATTAACGACCTCGTACGTCGTTACGAGGAGGAGGGCATAATAAAAACTCAGGATATGGACCGCCTGGACCTGGAGGCGTCCAGTCCCCACCTTCAATGCCTCCCTTGAGGGCCGCACAGGGAGCCCCTACTCCCCACCCCAACGTTCAATCATTTCGGGAGCCTGTCCCCGGAATGCCTCGACGACTCCTCACCTTACGCTAATGAGGTGGGTGATGTACGGCTCAGCCCAGTCAGAGTCCCAATCCAAGGACTCCAGGCAAGGGCCCCTACCCAGCCACGTCAGTGCCGCCATCTGGCCTTGCCAGAGGAGCAGATAGGCTATGCCCCTGCACCACCTGCACCAGCTCGCCTGACCCGATGCTAGCGTTGGGCCCAATCTGAGGGCGCCCGTCAAGGGGATCGACGTCGACAGCCACTGTGGCCCGAGCCACCGCCGACGTATATCAAGAAGCCCCTACATGCACTAAGCAGGAGCACCCCTACGCCTGACCGGGGGTCGGGGCCCCAGCCGCCCCATGGGCAGGCTGGGTCCACTCTCCGGGTCGTAGGCCCAAGTGGTGATCGCCGCGAACCAACCCGCGGTGGTGTCACTCCGTACGGTGGTCCTCTTCGTACCACCACTCCACAGAGCGTGGACCTTCCCTACTCCAAAGTTCATCATGGAGGTATGCCCCGCGCTACCCCCAACCCGAATGAAGACATGCCCCGCGGTAGTGACACTCGGCGCGGAAGTCTTCCCCGTACCGATCACATTGGGTATGGAATTCCTCCTCCTACCCCCGAACGTCGATGTAAAGGCATTGACCATCTAGTCCCTCTCCAATGTGGGGATCCTACCTACGTTCTTTCCGCAATCGGTGAGGGTCCTCCTCTCCCAAGAAACCAGAGGAGTGAAGGTCAACCTCACTCCACCCGTACCAAGCATAGAGGTCCTCCCCATGCTCCCGCCGATTCCAATGGAGGTTTCGCCCACTCAGGTGCTGTCCTTGGAGGTCCTCCCTATGTTCCCTTCGACATTTTCCCTGGTTCCCCTCGCACCCCGGCTATCTCAAGCGGAAGTCCTCTCCGTGACGGTGTCAGCACGGCCCCGGAACTACACGTCGGGAATCAGCCTTGTCCCAAAGAGCCATCTAGGGGTAGGAGGGAGGGTCGTCACCACAAGAAGCATCATGGGAAAGCCTGGACGAAGATCAAATCGGCCCACTTCTCAGATTCTGAAGCAAAATGCGACTCGGCATCGGAACCCTCCCACCATTCCTTCGCATTGAGGACCGGGGCAGGAACAAGGCATGTCAGCCTCATCCTTCCAGAATATGAGGTCCACCGGATTCCAGCTTCTCTTCGCATATACTTCCAGGAGGAGGAAATTGTGGGAATCCCGCAGGTTTCGACCATACAGACACCACCGTTGTCACTAGAAGAGCCCTCTACCTCAACCAGAGATCACAGAGAGCTATTTTGGGGAACGATGGCGGTTGAGCGACAAGGGGACCCATCGTCGGTAACCGCAATTCATACGCCAGAGGCTATGGGTATTAGCCCATTGTATCATGACATTGTGGTTAGGTCACCTCCCTCTTCAGAGGATGGCCCAGAATTCGGCATCCAGTCAGCTCGTTCTCCGTATTCTCTACCGCCCAGTTTATTGTCCCAGCGGTCAACCTCAGTACCACTACTGGTCCCTCAGCCACCCCCCGATTGACGAGTGGGGAAATATGGGGCCAGACCCCGAATCTGAGCCCAGGATCTTCTGGAACATTCTCTTAGTGGATCACTTCCCGGAGATGTTCTGGCCGGTGACAGCGTCGAACTTTTGTGCGCCAAAATCCCTCACCCCGGAGGAAGTCGAGTGCTTCTGTCAAACCCTATGGGTGACACACATTCGTCTTCACTATCAGAGAATATTGTACCCTAGGATCCAAGTGTACTTTAAGGAAATTGGTGATCAATGTTGTCTGGTTTATTTGGCTGCACTTCCTGTGGCCCAGCGCCCTGAGTCACCAGGTCGCCAGAGTGCCCTCCAACAAAAATGCGTTCAGAGTTTCAAGGTACTCAGAAAAATAATTAGGGAAGCTACCCCCCATGTGCAAGTCCATGGCTGGGGACAATATTCCACCCTCCTCTTTAGTCCTATCCGACGGCAGCCCGATTCATTATGCGACATTCAGGACATGCCCCCAAAAAGGGTTGCGGTCCACATGTTTGACATAGTGGACAAAGAGGACGAGCTGGAGTTTCTCGATGGAGACTTACCTCCTGAGGATGTTCCACCATTGTTGGACCCATCGGGGAGGATTACTCATTAGTAGAGGAACCTTCTAGGCCTCCTTGCGCCCACCGAGTCATTGGTACTCAGCCGAAATTCCGGTAAGGGTAAAGAGCATGCCGGAACCGTCAAGCACTCCGACCCATCCGCATTTGTACAGAAGTCGGACGAAGACCCCAAGAAGGCCATGTTGCACTAGCAGCTTGTTGATCAGAAGAAGACGAACTCTTATCCAAACGCGCTATCGAGAGGCGGCCTGACTATGGTGATCCTAAGCCGGGGTAGCAGGGGAAGGAACAACTTCCCCCCGGTGAGATGCCTCCGGGCAACCCTGATCATGCTACTCCTGCAGACAAGGAAGAATCCGGAACACACGGGAAGAGGGTGCAATACGTCTCGCCAAACCCTCCTGAACGGCGAGGCAATCTGAGGAATCTATCCCGGGTTCCCACAGCCGCCCCAAGGGCCGTTCCACCAGTCGCTCCACGAGCCATTGAAGTCATTTACCGTGTCGAAGATCCTAGCAATGCACTCGTAGTTTGGGATCCCCATCAAGATAGGGACCCCCACCCGGATGATCCTATGGCGGCACTCATCGCCCACCTCGAGGCGTTGGAAACGTAGTAGGTGGCAGTCCCACCGGATGGCAAGCCATATCCCGCGTGGTGGATGATATGCCCACACCCCCAGGTTTTGGGAATCCCACTTTCTTTCCCTTTAATGGGACTAGGGACCCACCGCAGCACTTGGCTCATTTTTCCTCCAAGTGTGGCCCCATGTTGGGGACCCCGGCACAGCAGGAAGCCACCAAGCACCGATGTTTTGTGTAGACATTGGAGGGCCCTGCATTTTTCTGGTACAACCAGCTTCATATCGGATCGGTGACCGGCTGGGAGGATCTCCGCCGGCAGTTCTTATACAAGTTTAGCTCCACCATGCAAAAGACCAGCATCACAGACCTCTTCAAGTGCAAATAAAGTCCTGATGAGCGAGTCGCGAACTTCATCACCCGGTGGAAGGGGATTTCATACTCCCTCGACATGCCACTGAATCAGGAGAAATTACTGACGATGTGTGTAGGGAATGTTAAAACAGAACTGGTTCCTTCCTTGATCACCCAGAACTACCCCGGAGGGTTTTGGGATTTCTCAGATAAGGCTCAGCGCCTCAAGGAAGCTCTACAACAGGCTAGTCAGACATGTTTTCTGCCCACTGTGATCCCAACCAGGAGGTCTGCCAGATACAAACCCACCATGGTGGCCCAAATAGAAGCTCCCAGGTAGCTAGAATTACTGCCAATGGCACCAGCCCTGCAACCCCGCAGAGGCCCTCCACCTCAAGCGTGGGCTCTTGCCCAGCAGTGACCGCCTCAGAACTGACAGGTTCCCCCACGCAACGCGCCACCACCACCTAGGCGGGACAATCAGGCTCTGCCTCCTCAGTAGGCCCCTCGTTAGGGCTAGGATCCCAGGGGCCCCTATCCAGAAACAAGGCACCATAATTACTCGTTCAACGAGAATCAGGTCCCTGGATACTTCTGAAGTGCTCTAGAGCAAGGGATTGTGCGCTTACCCAAGTGAAGAAGGGTTCCATAGGAGAATCTCACCAATCACCCCAACTACTGCCCCTATCATCAGATTCTGGGGCACACCCTCAAGCAGTGCTATGTGTTTAAAGACTGGCTTCAAGACTAGGTCGACAACAACATAGTCAGGTTGGGCCCAGCCCCGACACAAGTGGCAGGTGTCTTCGTAGGGTTAGAAATCAGTAGCGACAAAGAAGGCGAGTGGAAGTAGGTTCCCAGCCGTGGGTCTCAGAAGTACGATGACTGGATGGCCCATAAAACCATTGCCCGTGCCCATGGCATTATTCGGGCACACCTGAATCAGCCGAAGCCTTCAGAATATGTGACCAGTACCACCACATTGTCATCACAGCCGACCTCTTCCCAAAAGGGAAAGCAGCAATGGTGCAAGAAGAAGCAACGCATTCCACCACTAGAGTCTCCATCCCGTACTCTTGGTGATTTCATGCCCCCTGAGATGGATATTTCTCCCAGAATCCGCACAATGGTGGATGATTCTTTGAGTGATAGTCAGGGGTACGCTTCGGTTAATATCGTGGAGATGGTAAATCCCTATATGACTCTCGGCGAGGGGGAACGCTAGGCGAACCTCCCCAACGTCCCTAGCCAACGTCAATGTCAGTGGAACTGCAACCACATGGGTCATCGAGGCACGTCAGCGGGCGCCTTCAGTCAATCCATGCACGCTACTGAATCCATACAGAAGGCTTAGCGTAGAGCTCAGCACGTGCAACCTCATCTGGTACCCTTAGATCTACCTCCACCGCCGTTTGTGCTACTAGATCAGGCAGAGCTGCCTCATCCGTACCGCGTCTAGTCTTACCCAGCTACATGCCAATCTCAATTTTCCAGTCCTCATCCAGTAGCTACTCTTCAAGAATCAACTAGTGGGCAGCGGGATGTACCCTGTACAATCCAGCCGCCAGTCCAGCCGGTAGGGTCTGTTATTCCTCCAACTGCAGAACGACCTCCTGTAAGCAGGGTTTCGCGTTTGGCATGAAAGTATGATGTCTTGAAGCAACTGGTCGGCATTCCAGAAAGTCTTTCTATCCTTGAGGCTCTTCGCCTGTCATCTGAAATGTGTGAAGCACTTGCCGAGGCCCTAAGGATCACCCTCCAGTTTAAGACGGTGGTAGTGGCTGCAGAAGCCTCCCATGCTGAGACAATTGAGAACGCTGAATGCCAGACGGTTATCTCCTTCTCCGGTGAAGACGAAGACCCTCCCATACATGGGCATATTCACCCACTGTACGTCATTGTCCAGTTCAATGGCATGGAAGTACGACGCTGTCTTGTTGGCACAGGTTCTGGGATTAACCTAATCCCGACTCATACACTGCGAAATCTGGGTTTGTCTGAGGTTGATTTAACTCCCTCTGACCTCAGAATCCAGGGATACGATAGGACCGAACAATCCCCAATCGGCAAGATCCGCTTGAAGACCCATTTCAGTGGCTTAATTGCTAGCACCGAGTTCATGGTTGTCTCTCAGGACACCCCATACAACGCATTGATGGGTAGGTCATGGCTCCATCTGCATGCAGCGGTCCCTTCGTCATATCACCAATACCTCAATTACTCCCTCAATGGTCGAGTAGGCATGATCCAAGGATATTCATCTCCTTTCTCCTCTTGTGAAGCCCGCTATCTGGACGCTGAATATTACAAGAGAAAGGATAAGAAAATCCTAGCAAGTGAGTATGAACCCGCCCCGGTCACAAGTGATCTGTGGGCAGGCCTAGACGATGCCTATATCTTCCCGATCCATCGGTTGGAGGCCACGACCCCTGACATGGGACAGTGTTTGGTTGTTTTGGGTACAATAGGAAGGCATGTTCCCATGTCCATGTGACGGCATAAAATCACCTCGTAATCCTACACCAGCCAGGATCAGGTGATCCCGGAACCTCCTACCCCTGTGCGGTATTGGGATGTCAGGCTTATGGAAACGACAGTACATCATATGTGTCTCTTCCGCCAGGCTGGAATCAATAGGCTCAGGTCGATGTGTCACTACTGCTTTGATGTCATCAAGCGTGGCCCCTTGGGCCGAAGGCCAGAAGGGATAGGGTCGACTGCCTTCATCGCAATGGTATTAGTGGCACATGAGTCTCCTGATATGATGACCGCTGATGCCCAGGTCGGCACCAGCTGCCCATCAGGGTTTGATAACTCAGAAGCGGCTCCCCCTGTGGGAGATCCCTCCATGGGTGGAGAGGAGGATCTAGAGGATGCTCCCCTCGCCTTTGAAGAAGGCGTCTCTACCACGGTTGATGAACTGGTATAGGTGAACCTTGGTAGCGAGGCAGATCTGAGATCCATATTGATCAGTGCAGCCATGCCCCTCGAGGAGCAGCAATAGTGTGTGGAATTTCTCAAACAGCACCGTGATGTTTTTGCCTGGAGTTACGATGAGATTCCAGGACTAGATCCCCAATTAGCCGTCCACCGCCTTGGTCTCCCGACAAACCATCGCGGGTTTAAGCAGCCTCCCAGAAAGATGAACCCTTCTCATGGCGCCATGGTCAAGGTCGAATTTGACAATCTTATCAAAGCCAACTTCGTCAAGGAATTCCAATACCCCAGGTGTCTTTCCAAAATTGTGCCAGTCAGGAAGAAGAATGGGCATATCAGAGTTTTCATCGACTTCCATGATCTCAATCGCCACTGCCCGAAGGATGATTTTCCCCTCCCAGTGACAGAGTTATTGATTGATGCCACGGCCAGGTTCCAAGCACTCTACTTCATGGATGGGTATTCCGAGTACAACCAAATCTGGATGGCCCCCGAGGACGAGGAGTCCACTGACTTAAGGGCTCCCCAAGGTACTTTTTGTTACCAGGTTATTCCCTTTGGCCAGAAAAATGTAGGTGCCACCTATCAGCGGGGCATGCATCACATATTCAAGTCGATTCTTGGGATGCTAGTGAAATGCTACGTGGATGATCTAGTGGTCAAATCTCACCAGCACCAGGACCATCTCAAGGACCTTGAGAAAGTGTTCAGCTTCCTCTGTTCCTACCACCTAAAGATGAACTCGTTAAAGTGTGCCTTTGGGGTCACCTCAGGGAAGTTTCTTGGATTTGTTGTTAGATACTGAGGCATTGAGATCGACCCAGATAAGATCAAGGCCATCAGCCAAATGCCTCCCCCGAGCAATATTTGGGATCTTCGAGGTCTCCAAGGCCACTTAGCCTATATATGCTGATTCATTGTGAATCTGGCTGGAAAGTGTAAGCCCTTTTCCCGGCTCATGAAGAAAGGCGCTGCCTATGAATTGGATGAAGAGTGTGGACCACCTTCGAGGAAATCAAGAAGTATCTGCTCCAACCTCCAGTCTTGATGCCACCTGTCTCTATAAAGCCACTGGTCCTTTACGTGACCACCTTGGAATGGTCCCTCGGCATGCTTCTTGCCCAAAAGAAAAATGAGGAGATAGAGAACAGACTCTACTATCTCGGCTGCATGCTCCTCGATACGGAGATCAGATACTCCCCTATTGAAAAGAGCTGCCTTGCACTCGTGTTCGCTGTACAGAAGTTGCGGAATTAGCTGCAGCACCATGAGGTACAGTTGGTCTCTCGGGTAGACCCACTGAAGTACATCTTGAACCGCCCTATGTTAAATGGCCGACTAGTGTGGTGGGTGGTGATCCTCCAGCAGTTCGACATCAGGTTCGTGCCTCCGAAGTCCATCAAGGGACAGGAATTGGCAGACTTCTTAGCTGCTCATCCAACCTCTGCGGATCAATCCCTAGATCTGGATTTTCTTGATGAGGTGATCCTCTCAGTCGATCGTGTCGTCTCATGTTGGAAAATTCACTTCGACGGTGCCTCCCGGAGCCCCACCAGTAGGAGGCTCAACGATCCTAAGCTCAACAGAGTGGGCATGGGTATCATCTTCATCACCCCGGCGTGAGCCGTTCTTCCATACTCATTCATGTTGTCAGAGGGCTGCACCAACAATGAGGCAGAGTATCAGGCTCTCATCACTGGTCTCGAGCTGGCCCTTGAGATCGATGTGCCCCATCTACATGTGAAAGGGGATTTTGAACTGGTCATCAAGCAGGTCAATGGTGACTATGTCATCAGGAAGCCGGAGCTTGTGCCATTGCTGGAGTGCACCCTCCGTCTAATGGCCTAGTTCTCTTCTCGACTAGAGGCTACCCATGTCCCTCAGTCATAGAACGGGCGAGTAGACGCTTTGGCTGGCTTAGCTGCATCACTCGCAGAACTTCAGCAAGATGATTTGATCATACATGTGGCACACCGGAGATTCATTGCCCCCATCACCTCAGAGGATAACGACGGCCTATGGGTAAGCCATCTTACAACCGTACCTTCTATGTCAGGGGTCCCAGGTTCTTCAGACACAGTGGCTGAGGCCACTCTTGACTGGAGAGCACCTTTTGTTGAGTATCTCCAAAATGGTTGCCTCCCGGATGATCGGTCCGAGCGCGAGTGAATCCGACATCGCGCGCTGCAATTTACCCTCCAGAGTGGTCCCAGTCTTAAGCAGATCCTCTATAAGTAGAGCTTCAATGGTGTTCTCCTCTATTGTATTCAAGGATCTGAGATTTCTTAGGTTATGAAAGAGGTTCATGCCGGTTCCTACGGTGCCCACCAGGCTCATCCCAAGCTATCCGATCGGATCCGGAGGTTGGGGTATTTCTTGCCCTCTATGATCCATGATTGTATAGAGTTTTCCAAGAGATGCCATGTATTCCAAGTTCATGCTAACTTCCTACATCGGCCGCCAGAGCCTCTCCACTCCACCAAGTATTCTTGGCGATTTGTTGTGTGGGGACTCGATGTCGTGGGACCATACCCACTGGCGACAGCTCTCCAGTGTAGGTTCATCCTAACTTCTATAGATTTCTTCTCCAAATGGGCAGAGGCAGTTTCACTCAAAGAGGTCAAGGTCCGTTCCATCGTTGACTTCGTGATCTCCAATATCATCCACTGGTTTGGAGTCTCTCACGCTTTCCTCACCGATAACAGCACTAACTTTCGAGCAACCGAGCTGAAGAAATTGTACGCCAAGTACAATATCTATTGGAACCATACCTCTCTCTATCATGCGTAGGCGAATGGATAGATCGAGGCATTCAACAAAACCTTCTCTAACATTCTGCAAAAAATGGTTGGTCAAAACAAGAAACGTTGGCCGGACAAGCTCCCCAACACCCTCTGGGCTTATTGGACGACGACTCGCAATTCCACCCGAGTGACCCCATATTCCCTAGTATATGGGGCTAAGGTCATCCTGCCTATTGAGATATATCTGCCATCGTTACGCACTGCAATCTATGACCAGCAGGTGCCAGATAAGGTGGCCTAAATTCGTCTAGCTGAATTGGAAGCACTGGATGAGAACAGGCTTCGTGCCCTACACAATCTGTAAAGGCATCAAAATAAGGTTGCCAGAGCCTTCAACAAGAAGGTTTCCAGAGCCTTCAACAAGAAGGTTCGCCTTCGCTCTTTTCTGTAAGGAGACCTAGTGTTGGCCCTTCGAGTGTCAATGATTCTCGCAGGAAACTGCCCAAACTTGAGCCCAAATGGGAAGGACCTTACGTCATCCATAAGGTTTACCTTAATAGAGCATACTCCTTGGTGACCACGGATGGTGAACACATAACTCCTCTCACCAACGCCAAGTTTCTAAAGCAGTACTTTGCTTGAGCCCCTTGGTCCTGTATGACCTTAAACTGTACAGTCCAGCATGACCCTAAACTGTACCATCATCCTGCATGACAATAAAACTGCGATATCGTCCTGCAAGACGATAAACTACAAAATGGTCTGAGCTTTATAACCTCAAACTAAGATCTCCCTCGTCCTTACTGTAAGACGTTAAACTGCAAGCCAGTCAGGCCTTCCTGACCGAGGCTTAGCCTCATTCCCTTTGGCCTCTTCGGGCCCCTGGCCCCCATCCTTACTTTAAGACGTTAAACTGAAAGCCGGTCAGGCCTTCCTGACCGAGGCTCAGCCTCAGGCCCCTTGGCCTTCGTCGACTCAGGCTCTCTTATGGGATCATATGATGTGGTGTGGGATTACTTACTGATTCACGTCAGGTTATCCGCCGTACCGTACATGCCCCCAGATGAGATACATCTCTCATCCAGCACGGCATTAAACTGTGCTTCAAGAACTACGTATGGCTTGATTCCCGTCCTAATGGGATACGTAGGAACACTCAGACGTCCCTTCTTGAGCCCATCCCTAATCTCTTTTCTTTGACTGTCCCCCCTGGGTATAGTTTCCTCAGAGGATCCTTTCATGATGAGTAGGCTTCCTTAGCCCCACTCATACGAGGATTATAATGGTCGCACCATGTTCCCATTCCCATTCTTCTATCTTCCCACATCTTTACCGCACGACGTTAAACTACATGGCCTTTAAGAACTACGTATGGCTTGATTCCCATACTAATGGGATACGTAGGAACGCTCGGACATTTCTTCTGTTGGACCAGCCCAAAATCCAATGTATTCCCCTTGGGTTAAGACATATGGCAGGGTGCACACTTTTTCCCCAACTCACATCGAGCAAGCATCGGCCCGACTGCACATCCCCTCCCCTAGAGATGTTCTCCCCTATCGTAGATGGGTACGGCTATTCTTCACCCACTCCTTGATCGGGATTCCATCATTTTCCTCATCCGGAAGGGCCCCTGAATGGTATGGATGCTCGGCCTAAGGGCCTTCTTACCACTTCGGGACAACACCCTCGAGGATTTCAAGTAACAAGACGATACAAGTCCCATGTTTTGAACGTGGTTAGCGGTCGACGCTCATTTGTTGCTCCCATGTCAGGTCACAATCCCAGATCATCGGGTCCACCCCAAGATGTCCCAAACATCGAGTGCAGTGATTCGTTCTGCCCCATCCTGAAGTGACAAACTTCCTTCTAGGTGGTGCCAATGGTCGGGCGCACGACCCTGATTCTTTTATAGGGAGTGTACGGTGTGGTGTGGGATTATGTCCTCATTCACGTCGGGCTACTATCCATGCCATATAAATTCCCTTACCGAGGCCTAGCCTCAGCCCTCTTGGACTTTTTGGGCCCTAGACCAAGTTCTCACCTGGAGTGTATGGTGTGGTGAGGGATTGTGTTCACACTCACATCGGTATGTTCACTATACCATACACCTCCCCTGTCCAGGTAATCCTATTTCCTGGACCTCATCCTCGCTGCATGATGTTAAACTGCAAGCTTGTCAGGCCTTCCTGACCGAGGCCCAGCCTCCGGCCCCTTGGCCATTCCGGGCCCCCAGCCCTCGTCCTCACTGCATGACGTTAAACTGCAAGCCAGTCAGGCCTTCTTGACCGAGGCTTAGCCTCATGCACCTTGGCCTTTTTTTTCCCCTGGCCCCGGTTCTTTCCTACAGGACTGTGCGGTGTGGTGCGGGATTATTTCCTCGTTACTCGTCACGCCGTACACATCCTCTTTAGGGTATCCTGCCCCCTGGGTATCTTCTAGAACTACGTGTGGCTTGATTCCCATCCTTATGGGATACGTAGGACCACCCGAATGTTTAAGCTTCGGGTCCATCCCCATCTTCCGAAAATCTTCGCCCCACCTTGGCCCCTTGTCCTACCTCTCATGAGTCACTTCTTCGACCCTTTTCGGTGGTTCACCGATATGCCTAAGGGTACTCTGGTTTAAGTTACCTAGAATGTTGGATTCTACTTGGACATGTCCGCACCCGCTTTTCAGGCTTCGTGTCTCCCTTCATCAGGGCTTTCATCACCTTTCACACCCAGAGGGACCCCCAAGAACAGCCTGGATACCACGCCCAAGGGCTCTCCTACCGTTACGGGCCAACACCCCCGAGGGTTTCGGACAAAAAATTTATAAAAATCCCACGTTGCGAATATGGTCAGCGGTCGATGCTCGTTTGTTGTTCTCACCTCAAGCTAACGCGATATGGAGACTGTTTTTCCACCATGGTCAATAGTTATCCTCCATCGCCACGCCAACCCCATTAAGCCCAAAATGTCGGTTACATGATTCACATCCTTCTCCATTCTTATCATGTCCAAGTAGAGTTTCGAAACTCTTGGTACTATTCCTCATTGCACATCTGCGCGTTAGGGGAACAAAGTCGTGTTAGAGGCGTCCTTTGGGGCTCTTCACCGACTTCCCCTCGATGGATGTTTCGGGTATTGTGATAAGGATCTTCCCCCCTTTTTTCCCACACTGAGTTTAACTCACGTGGGCTTAGGGATCAGGTCAAGGTCTGCGCTTACCTGGAAATTTTCCATCCACCCATGGTCCGAGCTCTAAGACCATAAACTAAGATCTCCTAAGAACTACGTTCAGCTTGATTCCCATCCTCATGGGATACGTAGGACCGCCTGAACGTATCGTTTTTGAGTCCATCTCATTTGGGAGCTAATCTATCCCCCTTCACCTCTCACCTCTATGTGGGCCCCTCAGCCCTAGGTTCCTCTCTCGGGATTGCGTACGGTATAATGTGGGATTATGTTCCCATTCACGTCAGTTATGTCACATGACACCGTACATATCCTCCTTCTAGAATCATCTCTGCTATGTCTGTGCTGCATGATGTTAAAATGCATGCTTGGTACTATCACACGACCTTAAACTGTGACATTATCATCCTAGCCGCACGACGAAAAACGGCACTGCATTATGATGACCTCGTTGTATAGGACACCACGTTGGGTATTGGTCACGTTCCATGCCATTTTTCAATGCCTATCACGGTTTTATTCTTGTGGCGATGCCAGGGCTTTCTACCCTAGTCCTGTTGCTTCACAAAAAAAAACACTCACCTTAAAGGAAAAACGAGATTTATCAAATTCCGCTTCTTTTAGTGCAAGGGCCATGCCTGCACTCCTCTTTTTCCTGGAACTAGTATCTTACCATGCCACCTTCAAGAACTATGTGTGGCTTGATTATCATCCTTATGAGATACGTAGGAGCACTTGGGTACTTCTCCATGGGCCCAGACCAACTCTCGTCTTCGGTCCCTCGACCTAAAACTTTCTGAGAAGCACATGGTGGTCGGAACCCCCGGTTACCATTCATGTCAGGTGTCTGAGTTACCCCACCGTGTTCCTCCTGTGTTTCCTCCCACCCATGGTCCGAATTCTACGACCCTAAACTAAGATCTCCCTATGGGAAAGGACTCTTCTCCCTCTATCTAATACATCTCATTGTCGTATTCAGATGCGTTTTGACAAAGAGCTCGAAGTGTGGGATTTTTATGGGGACATTCCCCTCGTCCCATGACCAAGCTTCATGAGCTCGCTATTTGGATACTCATCCTCTTCCACATCCAAAAGGACCCTCGGACGACATGGATTCTAGGATTAAGGGCTCTCCATGGATGTTAGACCTAAGGGCCCTCCGATCGTTTCGGGCCAACGTCCCTACGGAACTTTGACAACATTTGCGACATGGTCCCGTGTTTCAAACATGGTCAATGGTCGACCCTCATTCGTCTGTCCCCATTCTAGGATAATGTGATACAGATGCTGCGATTCTGCCACGGTTAACAGTTATCCTCCATCGTCATGCCGCCATCATTGTGATCCAAATTTAGAGCTTCATGATTCACACATTTCCACTTCCTTATGTTTAAGTGGAATTCCAACATACTAGGCTCTACCTATTCACACATCTAGGTGTGCCACATGGACATGTTAGTGTCATTGGGCTGGTACTCACCAAGCGTCCCTTCACCCTAACCTACCCCTTCCTGTGTCGAGAAATTTCCCCCATTACTTCGTGTTTCCCACATCGAACACGACTCACATGGGCTTAGTCATTTTGGTGGGATATGTACCGGCACAACCAGGCTTCTCTTCGTCCTACATGATGTTAAACTATGTTTTCAGAACTACGTGTGGCTTGATTCCCATCCTCATGGGATACGTAGGGACACCCTGGTATTTTTCTTAGGGTCCAGCCCCCAGGAATCATTATTCATGTTCTTCCCCTTTCCGGACCCCTGGCCGGACCCCTCAAAGAGGACCGTGTAACTATGACTCTGCCCTGAATAAGTTCAGGATGCCCCAAGATTACATTGGGAAGCGACAAACCCCCCTCGCCAGAGAGGCCCTGTCTCAAAGAAGGAATGATCCATGATCAAACTGATATGCCCATCTGGTGTACTCCCACCGCGGTGGTGTAATTACATGATTGTGGGATTCTGTTTGGACAAACCATCACTCCATATTCCATGCTTTTCATGCCTGTTAATCAGATCCCAATCCTCTTTCATGTCTAAAGGGACCCCCTAATGGCCTAGTCCTATGCCGCATTAGCTCACCTGCCGTCCTGGGCCAATGTTCTGGAAGACTGGTCATGTTTGGAAGGATCCCCTAACAGTATGGATGCCCGACCTAGGGTCCGCCTTCTGTCCCAGGAAAACGTCCTGAAAGACTGATCGACAACATTTGTGACATGGTCCCATGTTTTGAGCATGGTCAATGGTCAACCCTCACCTGTTGTCCCCATTTCAGGCTAACGCAGTAAGGATACCGTTTCTCTGCCATGATTAACAATTTTCCTTTATTATCACTCCATCCCCACAGTGTTCCGAATATTGGGTATCATGATTCACACTTCCAATGTCCATCTATTCTGACCGATTTTAGAACCCCTAGAATTGCACCATTCATGCATAAGAGCACGCTGAAGAAACGGTAATTTGGCTATTCTAAGAACTTCCTTCTCCGGTCAGGTCTCTCATACTTCCCGGAAATCTGGACCAATTATCCAAATCCCGGATCCCTGAGGTCTGGTTTACACTCCTATGTTGGGTGGGAAAATGAGGAAACTATCTCTTGTTTCTCACGTCGGGCCTGACCCATGTGAGCTTAGGGAATTGTCGCCGGACGTCCCGCAAACATTGTAAGGATGTAATGAACCAGTGAAAACAGTGTAAATCGTGCATGCTACAGCATTCAAAGAAAGAAGAAAATTGAAGTACGAGAGTACCATTAAAGGGTGTGTAATTGTTACAGTACCCGGGGGTCGACTCCCCCCATGGATGGATTGACCCCATCAAAAGAGCGTTGCAGCTCCGCCACCCTTTGACTTGTGGGGTCCAAGAATTGTTGCCGCCGACTCAGCTCCCACTCCTCCTCAGTAGTGACGGGGTGCAGTTCGTTAGCCTCAGCTCAGTCCCTCTCTATGTCAGCCTGAATGCCAGCCATCTCTCCAGAAGCCTGCCTCATACGCTCTTCTGCCTCTGCCAGCTGAGCCTTCAACCGCGAGATCAGTTTGGATTGTGCATTAAGAGAGGCTGAGTGCTCATCTTCCTGGGCCTGTAGCTATTAGACCTTGTTTTCAGCCTCCTGAAGCTTCTTGACATTCATCGCCTTCCTCCGCTGCCAGCCCACACTGAGCCCACGATCGTATTCCCGGATCTTCTCTACCATGAGATCTCAGATGAGCATATGAGGACGCTAGGCATCCACACCCCCAGTGCACAGTTCGAGTAGCCGTGAGCGAAGTCTGTCCATTTCATTTAGCCATAGAGCTTTAGGGTTTCATTGATGAAGCACGTGATTATCTTCCACGATCGGTGACCGACTATTTTTCTGTCCTCTTCATTAGATGTCGTCTCTTCCCAGTCCGGTCGATTGGCGGGCTTGTATGCAGGATACGCCCGCAGGAAATCTTCGGCAGGATCTGCATCTAGCATTGAATCTAGCACGACATCTGGCGCTGGGGCAGGCGTGGTGGGACTTGGGTCACCCGGTTGATCCTCATCATTGGACTCCACCTCAATAACCTCAGGCATGACCCTTCTGGTGGTCCTGCCAATAATGGGGAGTGTTGTAGCTCGGGTAGATGGGGGAACTATCTCCACCATCATCGGCATGCCCCTAGGAGGGATGCCACCGGACATCCCAACCAGCCTTGCCACAGTATTCCATGCCAGTCGGAGAACTGTATGACAGAGAAGGACATGGACGTCAGTTGGCATGATCTACATATGACAGCAATGAATCTAGTGGAGAAAACTTACGGAGATCGAACTCCTGGAACTGCTCTGGAGTCGATGCTGACGCGACCATGAGGCGTGGACCTCCGTATACTGTTGGAAGGTCTGGAGATTCTGGAGGATCCACCTCAGGTGCTCTAGCCCCTCCAGACATAGAACTGGATGTAGCCATAGGAACGGGTTCTGAAGGACCTGCATCATCACCCGCCAAGGGCGAGAGTGGGGTCTGCATAAAAGTTCCTCCTGCACGGTTCAGATATTCTTAAGGGACCCATAATGTCCTGAGGGAGGACCCTAAGGAAAGATATTTGGAATGCTACCTCGAGAACCTCTATGAAATCGTCGGAATCCGAGTCTAGATCTCCGAATTCGCCTTCCTCCAACGGGCTCCCTCCGCCGGCCTCATCCTCCCCAGAGGATTCGTCTGATTCTTCCAGCAGAGGGAAGCGCTCCCTCAGATCGGCAGCTGACAGCTGTGGGGGAACCGTCCGATCCAGCAGTACCCTCACCCGGTCTGTCATTGGGTGTGGGACACCATTAGAGCAAACGTAGTCCTCCATCTCATCTAAGTATTTCTCCACCTCCACCGGAGACGCCGTGAAACCAGACCAGACTGGGCCTATGCCCGGTAACTCCATCCCGAGATGATTAAAGTGTGCCCACATCTCGGGTGGACGGAGGAATTTCCGGTTGATGTCCCAAATATCCCAGGCCTCCGGGAAGACGACATCCTATGGCATGTAGATATAGCGCAGCCGCTTCCCTGGAGCCTGAGTGGATATACTACGAAACCCCCTCAGTGGCCGCCCCTCCGGATGTCTCTGCTCTTCCAGAACCACCAGGTCCACTACCATTGTTGGATCTGCCGCTGCTGCCGCATCCTCAGCAAGTGCAGGTCTCGCCGCCACGGCAGCCCCGCCACCGCGAGAGGCCCTTGCTGCCCTATGAACCCAACCTCGGGATAGGGGAGGCCTGCCGTCACCAGCCCTAATGGTTGGCTGCTTCAGCATCTCCCCCAGATAAGCTACCTCTCAGCTGATGGCATACTCCTTCACCAATCTGAAAGTGGTAGTGGATGGAGGCAACGCCATTCGCATTTTCCCGTCCTCCCGTGTGAACATGAGCCACATCTACCTCATTACACACGGGTGCTCCTCATGACGCACCTCCTAGTAGACCTGCGGGGTTAGCCGCTGCAGGCACCAGAATTTCCTCGCAAACCGATGCGGGGTGTATGGCTAACAGAGCGGCTCACGGTCCACTCGTGCCACCAAGACTCCACCTCGAAAGGCCAGGAGATTGGCCCAGTGCTCTTCAGTTTCCTGACTATCTTCAGTAAGCACTATTGTTGGCAAAGGAAATGGGTGGAAGTTGAACTCATCCACCTTCCACACCCGGTTCAACACCATCAGCACGGTTAATTTAACTGGGAAGCTCTCGGCTGCGTTCAGAATGGAAGGGCGGAAGTTTGATCCTGGTGGCGAGATAGGGTTAGGGTATTCGTAAACCCCCCTGATGTGTGCTGCAATCCGCCCATACAAAAGGTGGAAGGTCCTTCATATCCTTGGCGGCTTCTTGCCCTCGCTAACATGTCGCATCATCCTGTATAATCTGGAGAGCATCGGAATCCCCAGATTGACCCGCATTCCCATGGCTATCATGGATTCCATGATGAACGAGCTGGGTCGTACCCCCATGTTGGTATCCCTCACCGGTAGGATCCAACCGCAGATAAGGGCCATGATAAACTTCGCTAGTCTGACTATTGGTTGTGGTTCAGTACTGGCACTGAAACCCCAAGTCTTCCATTGGCTGTCTTCCAAGATCCACCAATACGAGTGCTCCTTGCCCGGTTGAGCCCCTTTCGAACAAGTTCGAGGCCTCGGAGGGAACTCTAGATCCTCCAGGAAGTTCAGGAACTGCTTGAACCACTTCTTAAAGTGGACATCTCTCACCACCTCTATGTCCTCTCCAGTGACTAGTGCCATCAGTGCCGACGCTAGTCACGGAATCTGCTTCAGATCCTCCCACGCGCTCATGACAGGGAGGAACTCATCATACATGGCCCCCAAGATCGGGACCCTCGATATTTGATGGACATCCCACAGACTGATGCCCACCTCCCCATGGTGCAGGTGAAAAGTGTTGGTCCTAGACAACCATCTTCTCAGCAACTCCGGCATCAGCTGTTTCGGTTGATAAATTTGGAATTGGGAGGCCCATGCCGCCTCGTACAGGCCCACTCTCCTCAGCTCAGCCCCAAACTCCTCGCATGAGGCACCTACCCAATAGGCCCATGCCCAGTCGTTGGTGAAGTTACCACCCTGGCGCAGGTCCCACTCGTCAGACCACCCCTTCTTCAGATCCAACAGAGCCGCCTTCAGTATGGTGCAGTATATGGGAGGGGATGTTTCTGGTTGCAGTGTCTCCTCATCGATGTTGTTCAGATGGTTGTACAAACAGTCGGCGGTGACGGGTGTGAAGTCCTCCCACGCATGACCATCTGCCGTCCTGAACCATTGGCGTTGGCACGGCGTGCTCCTGAACCCGCAAGCTGGTTCGTCCCTACTCGCCTCAGGAATGAAGACATCATCCCTCATCCCGAAGCCATACAAGGGAATCTTCTTGCACAACGGATAGTTCTTTTGGATTTATGATAGGAGTTCTGTCAAAGAATTATGGTTCGAGTGACTTCGGACCATCTCTACAAGGCCCAGACGGTTGGCCATCTCATACCTCCAGGCGGCGTAGGCAAGCACCCCCAGCACAGCTACTTGATGGGCCATTACAGTTTCATAACTCGGTAAAAATTCGGGTCGGATCACGGAGGTTGTTCACGAAGGTCACTCGTGAAGTTCGGGCGCAAAGCCAAGACATGAATCCTGGCCTCGGCTTGCAAGTAAAAGATATCTTGGCGCAGTCTCGGAGTCGGAGACTCGCGGTTCTCCATGAAGCTCGAATCACGGTGAGCAGACGCGGAGTATGCGGATCTTCAGAAAGTTGAGAGCGTAAAAGGAAAAAATTCACGAGAGGACAAAAGAAAGGTCAGCCCCGTATTTATAGGCGGCAACCTCTAAGCTTCACAGCGCATCCCACCCGCACGGAGCATCGCGGCGCGTCCAGACTGCGCGGCCGACCGCCCCGCGTGCTCTCTTCGTGAGTCAGCACCACGAACTACCGATAATTTTGGTGATTTTTCCTCAGACTTCGACCCTTAGTCCCTCCGAAACTCCAAGTCTGAGGGGGAATTTGTTGGAGCAAAAAATATTGGACGCTGGAAGATGAAAAAGAAGTATGCGCACTTCCTCGCGAAGCGCCGACGCGAAGCCACCGAGCAACGCAGCCGCCGTGAAGCCCCATACACGGTAACGCTCTGCGAACAGCCTGACGTTCGTGGGCCACCGCGAAGCCCTAGAGGCAGTAACACTCCGCGAACGGCCTGACATTCGCGGCCCACTGCGAAGTAGAGGAGGCAGTACCGCCCCGCGAATCCAGTTGACATTCGTGACCCACCACAAAGCCACCGAGGCCCCCCTTCGTGCCGCGTGAATTCTGCTCCACGGCACCCCTTGCCTATAAATACCAATCTCCCCCTAAGCTCTCAGGATGGACAATCCGACCTTTTAGCTTCTCATCTCCCGAATCGCGAAGCACCCTTCACCCTGGGAATCATGAGCTCCGCGAGGTATTTTTGCTTCATGAGATGTCTTCGTCGTGTCTCGTTTTGAGCCCCTCTTCCGAGAGGGATTCCCTTCGCGAAGCCTAAGGGAATTTGCGAAGGAAGGGGATCCCCAAGGGAACCCGGGTAGCTATGGAGCGTTTATGCTTCGTGAAACACCCATCCTGTACAAGTGATCCACATGCCAAGGCAGGGTCACTGTACTTCGCGAAGCACACTGCTTCACAACACCTTGCTTCACGAGGAACCTCCGCTTCGCAAGGTAATGCTCCACGAACACTCTTCCACATTGTGAAGCACATCCCACTCGTACTTCTGCCATATGCTAAGGCTAAGACACTCCACTTCGCAAAGCACACCCCTTTGCTTGGAAATTCCTCTTCTCGTGCGACCCTCTAGGTTTGCACGATGTGATTTCAAAGTCCCATGGACGACACCACCCGTAGCATTGCTTCGCCTAATGCTTCTTCACATAGGCACGCTAACGGATATTGCTTCTTCGCATAGCCACGCTAATGTGGACCCCTCAGCGGTTCTCTCTGCAACCCCCCTTTACCACGGCATTGCCAGTACCTTCCCTCCCCCAAGGGGTAGCGGGTACCGGTCATGTAAGTCCTAGGGGTGCGGAGTAAACCCACCTCATCTGGGATGCAGGACGTTAAACTTCCAATCACCTCATCCTCAACACATGATGTTAAACTATGACCTGACCCCGCACCTCACACGCAGGGTCCCCCCATCTCGGACATTCTTTACGCCGCTCTTCTCCACAGGAATGGAATCATCCTCACATGGAATGATATCCTCCTTATCGGAGTGGCATATGTCCACAGGAGAAGGGCAACCACCTTGGTGTAATCCCCCTAGACCCTTTTTGCGAAAGGTAGCACCCATGAACCTCCGTACTTCCCCACTGCCAAGGCTAGTGGAGGGCGCAATAGGGAACGAGGCACCTTCCATCTTTGGTCCCAAATCCCTCTCCCGCTGCACTTTTCTGCACTGTGGGCCTCTATCCTGGAGTAAGTCCCAGCACCATGGGATGACTAATACGTAATCCCCTCTTCACTTCTCACAGACGCACCCTTCACAACGTGATCGTTAGGTCTCTGCTGCCTCTTGTTTCTCACACCGAGCATAACTCACGTGGGATTAGAGTAAGAATTTTCCATGACAATACCCCGTCCATCATGAAGTTAAACTGTATGCCCCCGTCCAACATGAAGTTAAACTGTATGTTGTCTCGCATGACATTAAATTGTACCTCCATTTCGAACTACGAGGACTTTGATCCATGTCAAGGCATGGTACGTAGGAAACCTCATGAGGTTCAAGCCCACCGCCCATCATTTCTTCACGTCAGGTTACACCCTCATCTCGAATGACGTTAAAATGTATTCCAGTCTGACGGTAAGCCGTTGTGACTATCCCGAAGTATGAGGACTTTTATCCATGTCAAGGCATGGTACGTAGGAAGCCTCACGAGGTTCAAGCCCACACCCATTGGACCAAGGTCCTCCTTTACGTTGGTTCGCTAACGATACCCATCGGACCAAGGTCGACCTTCACGTCGGTTCACTGACAAAACCCTTTCCAAACTATGAGGACTTTGATCCATGTCATGGAACGGTACGTAGGAAGCCTCTCTGAGGTTCAAGCCCATCACCCATCGGACCAAGGTCCTTTCTTCACGCCGGTTCACCGACACCCACCATTTTCACCTGAACTACGTAAACTTTGATCCATGTCAAGGCATGGTATGTAGGAAGCCTCACGAGATTAAAGCCCACCACCCATTGGTCACTCTGACCCCCTTCACGTCGGTTCACCAACACTTGGGAAGCCTAGTGTATAATCCCCACACTATCTGGACCAAGGTCCTCACTCGTGTTGGTTCGCCGACACACCATTATGAACTACGAGGTCTTTGATCCTTGCCAAGTCTTGGTACGTAGGAATCCTCACAAGGTCTAATCCCGCCACCTGGTCATTTCCACCGCATCCATGCAATTCTCCATCATCCACCCTGATTCTTACCCAGGCCGCCACATCCCAATGAGATCATTCCACCCCATTCCCCTTCACAGCATTCGGAAATCCGCCCATGGGCTGGCCCCGATATCAGCATTCCCTCAAGGGGGATTCCTCAATCTGATCCACTCCAGCTAGTGTCCTGATCAGGCCAATCCGTCTCCGTTGGACGTTAAACTTGCGGCATACCCTATGCTAAACATAGGAAGCTGAGGAAAACCTCAGATACATGCCTATGGAATACGATTCCCCGTGCTCAATGTGGGATTCCTCGAGCTTCTGTGCCCTCGAGAAGTCATATAATAAGGTACAAAATAAAGACACGCCAATTCCCCAGTGTTCAGACACGTTGCTAATGCCTCGACGTGACTACTCCCCCGACTGAAGGTTGCTGCCCTGACCGGACCCTTTTGGAATGTCCTGAAAGAAGCAGTGTAATTAAATAGCTCCCATGGAAACATGGCACTGTGAAGAGTTTCACAAACAACGTATTAAATCTATGAGGGTGACCCGGACTAGGTGACGAGTTCCGAGGAGGAATCCATGGAAGGAAGAACTGACATCCCATCATCCCGGTTTCGATCAAGGAGTTGACCTCCCTGAATAAGGAGCAGATGCCTCCTGCCTTTGGAAAGCAGGAATACGGGGCAACACAAAATCTGCACTTGTCGCGTCCATACAGATGGGTGCACGTGCCCCGGCGAAAGCGTTGGAAACAATGAAGTTTGTAAATTTTCAAATGTCCGGATAAATATAGCATGAATATTATTGATGAATTTTGGAAAAAGTATATTTTAAAAATATTTATGTAAATCTTAAATAATTAAAAATGTGTAATGATTTCAAAAAATTGTTTTCTACAGTTGTGTTCAGTATGAAATTTAGAGTCTAATAAGATCAACTTAATTTTTGATGAATAGTAAATTATGAATAGTAATTTTACGCTTAGGATTAGTAGTGTGACCAAATGGATTATTAATCTCACTTAAAGAAAGTATTAATATAATTTAGGCACCTTGATTAAGTAATGTGATTCAATGAAATAGGTAAATAACTGTTTTGGAAATTATTTGTTGAGTATTAGTTTTTTCGGGTGAATAATGTTTTTTTTAATTAAATTAAAAATATTTAGAAAATTATTTTCATAAAATGGAGTTCATTTTTGAAATCAAAGCATCTATATTTGGTTAAGGTGAGTTTTTTAGATTTTTCTGAAACAGTTGAATTTTCAGTGTATAGTGAAAATACAGTTTTTGAGTTTTGGGTTTTTAATGACATCATTAAAAATGTATTAATTATTAAATAATTAGAGTCGACTTATGAATAGTAATATAAGGTATTAGGTTTACCATGTGTCCAATACCATGGGAAAATACCATGGGCAAGCCCATTATTTTGCCAATACCACCGATGAGGTGTCCCTTGGCAATTAATGCTTTGTCACCTCACTTCTCCTATAAATACCAATCCTTTCCAACATTAATTTCATTTAAAAATCCTACCCAAAAATTTTATGGTATCTTTACCTCCCAAGTATTCCTACCAAGATTCCCTCAAGCCTCCCAAGGTCCTGACCTTTAAGCTTTTGAAGTTACTCTTCAAGGTAAGGGATCCTACCTCTCTCTTTCTTTTCAAGTACTCTCGTTTATGTCATTTCTTTTAATCCCCATGTTCTCATGTTGGGGGTGTTATTTTATATTCATATTACTTTACTTTTAATTTTCATATGATTAGATGCCCCCTCTTTCTCTCGTCATTTCATTTTATGAATGTTTAAGTGACGTTGTTAGGCTACCGAATTTTTGTAAGGGATTCTTTCACCCTTCTCATTTTCAAAGTTCTATTTTTATGTCAAGTATTTAAAGTTTCTTTTTATTATGTTGGGGTATTTTATATATATCCATAATACTTTCATTTTTATTTTCATATGATTAGAGACCCTATTTTATCTCATCAATCCATTTTTTTTAAATTTTAAGTGATGTTGTTAGGCTGCCGAATTTTCATAAGAGAAATCTTATTTTTGTCTTCCTTTCAAGTTTTTCACATCATATGGTATGTATTTAAAATTTAATTACCATGTTATATATACTTTATTTTCTTTCCACCTACTGTTTTATGAATCATTTATGATTGGGTGACCCATGTCCCCTCTCTTTTCAATGTTTTCTAAAAACCCTACAACATAGTCGTTATGCTGCCGAATTTTCGTCTCAAAATGTCTCTCTCTTTTTCTCAAATTATTTTATTTTATTAAGTGGATACTCAAATACCTTTCTTATAAAGGGGTTTTCACATGTATATAAAAATGTTCTATTTTAAATTATTGTATTTTCATACATGAAACCTACTTTCCTTTTTTTGTGGGTTTAAAGTGACTTAAAGATCTTGTCTTTAAAGCAGTTTTTAAAACGTTATGATTATGAAATGAAACCCATTTATTTTATGAATATATGGGTTATTTATGAAATTTTTGATGATTATATATGTGGCTCACATGATAATAAAGAAAAATTAAGTGTGTGTTCTGATAGCGCTCCAATGCATTGGGTAAATACTTAATCTCTAGAGATGACCATTTTAACGATACCTTGGTGAATAACCTTGGTAATTTTTTAATGTCACCTTGGGGATGTACCTTGGTGATACAGAAATGATTGTATAAGTTAAATGTTTTAGCCAATTCTTCAAGTTATGAAACATGTTATTTTTATTATTATATTCCTCATGACCTGTTTCTCATTCCTTAAAGTTATTTATCATGACTTTATTGATGTATCTCAAGTTCACATGTAAAATGTTTCTCTTGTTTCCTTTACTGGGCCTTCTAATCACCCTTTACTTTAACGTATGCTCTATGGTTATGAGATGTTGTAATGAACTTTGGATGAACAATGAAGAATCCTTTCAATTTTTTAAGAAGAATCTTTTATGTCATCATGTATTAAGTTCCTGGTTTCCAAGACACTAAACCTTAAAGATCCTTAGTTTTATACAATGTAATGAAAGTTTAGGTGATAAAAAGGTGGGATGCTATATATCCTTAATCCATTATCATCATCAATTAATCTCAATTACATCATCAAACTTAACCTAGACCTATGATATTAATCTTCTGTACTAAAAAATGGGCATGCAACGACTGATTACTCGATATTGTTTGGAACCGCTGGTCAAAAAAATATCATCAATGAATGAATGAATAAAAGTGGGAGAAAAACAAGAAACATGCAAAACATCAGTGAACCATAGCCGTATTTGGGTTGGCCTCAATATATTTCCATTAGAACAATGAACAAAGATCCACAACAATAAAAAAATATCCCAATAATCCCCACATAAATAATCTTGCACCCACAATACGATCGAACCGCGAATAAATTCATTATTTTATTGATTCACAATTATTGTAGGATAAGAAAACAGGGATAAAACCACGAAATAAAAATGTCATACCTTGATTTGGATCAATCTATAGTGAATAATGATTTTATATCATTGTCGTTTGTGAGATCCTTGAGTTCCATCACACACCAATCAATGATCCACGATTTGGTTTTCACTCACCAATGGAAGCTCATCCAGTGATCTCCAATGGATCCTATCAATTTTTATGGTTATGCGGCCAAACCTAAAATTTTTCCATAAGAGTGAATTTATAATTAATGCTAGGTTTAGTCTTTTAATTAAAAAATTAAATAAATATAATGAAATTTATTTAATTATTATCCCATGAAGGCACTCAAGCCCAATGCTTAATGAAAATAAATATTATGCCATGATTAGGGTAGAACCTATGATTTCAACTCAATGATGAACTAATATTTCTGTTATGAACCTTTGTATAGGATTTATTACAATTTTTTAGGAAAAATAGGCATGTGTGATATTTAATATATTTAATATATTTTAGAAATTAATTTTGGGACCACTGGGCCTCAAAATCTCATGTTGTCTCTGTGCCTATCTTAAAAAATAATCCATAAAATATTCCAAAATAATACATGAAAAATCATATTTTTTACACTTTCCAAGACTAAGATTACTATATATAAATGGGTCAGGTCACCCAAAAAGGAATAAAATATGCTATAATGACAACAACCACATATGAATCCTCACAATTTAATATAATTATTTTCCTTGATATTTTATCAAGTACATTTCACACCCATGTCATTAACCTACATGTCGGATAAATATTTCTTTGGATATCTAAAATGAAATTTTCAATACACCATGTCCATGGAATTCAATGATATGGTTCCATTTAAATTAAAGGGACAATATATTTTCTTCCATAAAATGGAATCGAAAAATATGTCCTCAAATTATTCATTAATAACACATCATTTATGACACATAAAACATACCAAAATATTTTAAAATCATATGTTGTCATGGTTTATATCAATACATCAAAGTTCACAATTCATGAATTGCATTAATAATAATATTAAAGTTTAAATATCATTACACATGATCATAGATAATAATATTCTATAACATAAAACATCTAGAATTTTTATGGGTATGTCAATTCCTATAATCTTTCATATTGGATATTACCAAGTGAAAAATTCATGAGATGAAGTCTCAACCGCTAACAGGTAATCAATCCTGATGGTCAAAATATTGTGTGTCTCATCATTTAATGTTATTTATCTCAAGAATATTATTTAATAATATTATCATAGAATTTCATGGTTCTCATCATAGTGGGGAACTAATATGATCTATTTTATGTGAAAGATACTCTAGGACATTATTACATTAATGTAACATAGAACAGTAAATAATATAATAAGATATTTTATTAATATTATTTTATTTTAATATATATATATATATCAAATCTAAATTATAAATAATTGTTTCTAGGACACCAACTCCAATAGAAACCCACTTGGACTAGAGCCAACTACCAAAAACTTTTAGTCAATTATATCTCACATTATGATCATGAATCTGCTAATTTAAGGATTTAGTTAAGGGGTCTTTCACATAGTCTTATATGGAAATTATTCTCATTTTGATGTCTCATCTTTGATAAAAATCCCCCAAGAGTTAATATTTTCAAAGTATATGTTTAATTCGTAGATGTAAACTTGGATCTTTTTCAAGAGTTGTTGTTGCATCATTATCACAATAGAGTGTGGTAAGGTTTTACTTATATAAATTGTGTTAAGCTATTAGAAAAAAAATTTAAACCAAATTTCTTCATTAGCTACCTTAGATTCCATAATGTACTCATAATCTACTATAGAATCAGCAACCACAACTTTCTGTAAGCTCTTCCATCTCACAAAACCTCTATAGAGAGTGAATATGTATCCCAACTATGGTTTCATATCATATTAAAAAAAATTAGAAACTAAAATCTATATATCCCCTGATGACTAGTTCATCATCTCCTCCATAGACCAAGAATATATCCTTAGTACACCTTAAATACTTAAGGATAGTCTTATCCGCCATCAAATGGCAGTCACCTAGGTCATCTTGATATCTTCCTATCTTGATTAAGGTGTAGGAGACATATAACCTTGTACATATCATAGTATAAATGATTGACCCAATCATTGACAGGTATGGAATCCTTGCCATTATATATATTTCCTTGTGTCTCTGAATACATATTTTCTTAGAAAGATTAATTCCATCTGCCATTGGGAACAATCCCCTATTAGATTATTCCATACTAAGTCTCTTTAGTATCCTATCAGTTTACATAGTTTGACTTAGTCCAAGAAACCCTTCAATCTATCACAGTGGATCTTGATCCCAAGAATATATACACATTCACCTAAGTCCTTTATAGATAATCATGTGTTTAACCATGATTTAATAGAATAAAAGACTAGTATTTTTTTCAATAAGTAGTATGCCATCTGCATACACTATTAGGAAAATGACCACACTCCCACTAAACCTCTTATAGAAACAAGTATTATATTAATTATTTATGAAACAAAATTCTATTATGGATTCCTCAAAATGAAATTTCCATGGCATGAATGCTTTCTTTAGTGCATAAATGGATCTCTCTAACTTTCATACCTTGTTAGAATCATTTGGATTCACAAACCAATCGGTTTGTGCTATATATGTGTCTTCCTAAAGGTTACCATTAAGGAAATATGTTTTTACATCTATATTCTAAATTTCATAGTCATAGTAAGTTTCTATTGAAATTTTAATTTTGATGGATGTTAGCATAGAAATTTGTGAAATGTTTTTTCTTAGTTTATTTATTAACATTATTTGAATCCTTTCATAACCAATCATGCTTTATAGGTACTAACTCGTCATCCATGTCTAGTTTCTTCTTAAAGATCCATTTATAACCAATTGGTCTTACATCCACTAGAGGATTTACTAAAATACATACTTGGTTTTGGTACATGGAATTCATTTTATAATTCATGGCTTATTTGCATCTAGTAGATTCTCTTCCACTAGCTACTTCTTTGTAGATTATAGGCTCATTATTATTTAATAATAATGAGTTTCCTTCCTTGGTGACTAGAATACCATATCTTTTAGGTTCTTTAACCTCTACTGTACTCTTATATGGCACTTGTGTCTCTATAAATTCCTCTTCTATATATATTTGTAGAAATTTTTCATGTTCCAACTCCTTTTTATCTTGATCCTATACTTCATCAAATCTCCTCAAACTCCAATTATCTCTTTTAATGATGTGATCCATTTCAAAGAATATGGGATTTCTATTAACCACATATTTCATATTTGTAGGTTTATATATGTAATATCCTTTAGTTTAATTAGGATAAACTATAAAGATAAACTTAGTTCCTTGAGATGAAAGTTTGTTTCAAGAAATAGCCTTAACAAATTCTTCACAACCCCGTAATAATATATACAGAAACACCGGTTTACTTTCATACCAAGTCTGATATGGAATATCAGAATCTACTTTATTTGGAACTTATTTTAGAATGTATATTATTTTATGCAATGTGTATCCCCAAAATAATAATGGAATGATCACATGACTCATCTTTGAACTCCCCATATCAAATAGGGTGTGGTTCCTCCTTTCACTTACACTATTCCATTGTGGTGTATAAGGAGTGACTTGGTATAGAATCTCAAACTCCCATAAATAATCAATGAAGTCTTGATTATATAATCTCAACCATGGTATGAGTTGAGTTTCTTAATATTTTTACCAATATGGTTCTAAAATTCATTCTTATATTCCTTGAATCTATCAAAGGAATCTAAATTATGCCTCATTAAGTAGACATATCTATATCTAATAAATTCATTAGTAAAAGTTATGTAGTATGATTTTCCACCCCTATATTAAATTGGAAATGATTCTCATGCATTGGTATAAACCAAATCAATAAGTTCTATGGCCCTTTCACCTTTTTCACTAAATGTGGAGTTTGTCATTTTTTCTTGTCAACATGTGTGACATACACCAAGTGGTTTCAGTTCAAATGAATCCAAACATCTTGTTGGAACCATGGTCTTCTATGCATGATTTGGAGTATGGTTTGTGTTTGTTTTCAATCCTCAGTGGAAGTTCAGAATGTGTACCAACAAAGAGATCATACAGGTCAAGCAGACAACAGTATTGAAGGTGGCGCCGTTTCCCAGTCTTTGCCAAATTTTTGGGCCTGAAAATCAACAAATGGAGAAAAGTGTTTTTGGAAAAGAGACTTTCACGTAGTGTACTTGAAGGAGAGGAAACTTGCACACCATATGTTTTTCAAGATCAGAAAATGGAAAAATGACAAAGGGATAAGGGTCGTGAATGTTTTGCCCTGGTCGAGTAAGTGACCTGCGCGCTGTGAAGAGACTTGCGCACCGATGCCTATGAGGATTTGAAACTTGCGCGCCTATTGTTTTTCAATATCATAACTTCAAAATATGTAAAATTAAAGAAGGTATCACAAGTATTGGTGTGATCGTGCAATTGATTAGCGAGACAGAGGCTAGGGAGGATGAGTTGCACGCCGGAACCTGCGCGCTGAGGGAAGACTTATGTGCCACCACGCAGGGGGTCCAGTTTTTCTATAAATAGAGGACCATCCCTCCTCATTTGTAACAAAACTCAAGACATAGAGATTTTTCGAGCTCTCATTGCGCAAGTGGTTGATTCGCGCAAGTGGTATTTGGGTCGCACAAGTAGAGGTTGTGCGCCGGTTGTTGGTTGCGCGACCATGACGGTTTGGGAGTTAAAGGTGCAGAGTCACGCAAGTTTGGAGTTGAAGGAGGCGGTGTCACGCAAGTGTGTTGGTGTCACCTGCATGCCGATTTTGTACCGTGCAAGTGACTTGCACGGCATTCTTGAAACTTGTGCACCGGTCTTGGAGAAGTGCGCCAGGTGAGGTTGTCATACGCCGGTCATTTTGGAGGTGCACGAAAACTGGAAGATTGCCCGATACCTTCGGTGCAAAGTGGGATTAGTATACGAGTGAAGGTTGGACTTCAACAGAGCATCTACATTCAATATATGATGCATTATTTTGTGATGATGAAGAGACCTTTGCATCTATAAACTGAGTGGGACTTCACTAAAGGCAGTGGTCCAGGGGGTGTCAACGGGAGTGACCCGAGGGAAGCAGTGAGCTATCCCTGAACCTTTGTAAAGGCAGTGAGCCTGGGACAGAGTGACTATTCCTGAACAATTGTAATCCAAAACTAGTGAAGATTAGTGGAATTTGGTACGACCGACAACTTTTCGGCGTATGATCCTTGGACGTATCCCTTAGCGGTGAACCAATAAAAATTTTTGTGTCATCTCTTTGCATGTGAATGTTTCATTGCTGATCATATTCATCATACAGGTTTAACTAGTTCCTACCAACGTGGGAACAAGATCCTTGTTTTTAAAAGAAAAAGTTGACACCCTGATTCACACCTCCCCTCTCAGGGTGTCCTGGGGTCCTACAAGTGGTATCAAAGCGAGGTTGCTGGTGTTGAATCTGTCCTTTGTCATCATGGAGAATGCAGTCAATGTTAGGGGAGTCCCTCTCTTCGATGGAAGTAATTTTCAAATTTTGAAGAACAGAATGAGATCTCATCTAAGATCCCTTAGAATGGAAGTTCTGTTTTCCACTGTGCAAGGTATAAATGTCACTGATCCAACAGGGCTGGCTATGACTGATGCAGACAGGAAAATTCTTGATACAGATGCTAAAGCACAAAATGCACTCACTCTAGCCCTTTCTGATCAGATCTATCTAAAGGTAATGAGTTTCACCTCAGCAAAATCCATGTGGGATAAACTCGAAAATATTTATGAAGGAGATAGCAAAGTGAAGGAGGAAAAATTACAAGTCCTGCACAATTGGTTCGATGATCTGAAGATGCATCCAGACGAGAATGCAGACTCATTCTTCAATCGAATTATTGAAGTGGTTAGAGCAATTCGGGGTCTCGGAGAAGAAATCAAAGACATTTATATAGTAAAGAAAATATTAAGAATACTTCCACCCCTATAAAATGCAAATGTGTCAGCCCTTGAGGAAAGAGATCTTTCCAAACTTTCTCTGGATGATATACTGAGCATCTTGGTAGCATATGAAATGAGATTCAAACCAGAAGATGAAATGACTCGTGTGAGTAAGGAAATGGCATTCAAGGCCATGGATAAAATGAAATTTTCAAAAGATAGTAGCGGTGAATATGAAGAAGAAAAATAAATTCTTTCTCTCATTGTAAAGAATTTCTAGAATAGAAAATGGAAATTTAAAGGGAAGTTACCTCTCGCATGTTTTCATTTTGGAAAAGTTCGGTACATTGCCTATTAGTGTTTAAGAAAGATCAATGATGAAGATAGTGAATATGAGAGCATCGAGAATCCTTGAAAAAGATTTTTCAAAAAGAAATACTTCAAATCTGGAAATAAAATATAGAGGAAGAGTTTTTCTGTGAAGAGGAAGGTAAGGATACTGAATTTTGTGAAGAAGAAGAACCCGAATTTAAAATGGGAAATCATGCTTCCATGATGGCTACAGTTGAAAAGTCAGAACCCTTGATCAATAAAGACAGATATAATCAGATTACTTCTAATGGTGATTCAAAGACACAAATTAAGGATTATTTTTCCAAGATTGATAATAAATGTAAGAGATGTAATAAGTGGAAGTAAATGGTGGAAGAATCATCATAATATGTTGATGAGCTTGAAGCAGAGATTGAAGGACTAGAAGAATTAGTGAGAGTTCAGTATTCAATCCTTGAAAGCACAGATGATGTTGTGGAACTAAATCTTAAAACTAAAGAATAAGCAAAGGTCCAAAATGAACTTTCATCTAGACTGGAAGAGAAGTCCAAGACTTTTTAGGGACTTGAGTAAGAAGTTGTTACTCTTAGAAGTAAAATTGAATGTCAATCAACAACAAATGAGGGAAAGAAGAAAATTCATTTCGGAAGATTCTCAGATGCAGAATTACTTGCAAGAGCCAAGTGTGGTTCAGATAGGGTTGGAAAAATCTTAAGTGATCAAAGACCCGCTTTCATAGGAAAGAGTGGAATTGGCTGTGAAGCTGAGACATCAACTGCTGGAAGTAAAGAGAGCCAAAAGAAAGACACGATAAAAGTTGGACATGCTGAAACATTACCTGAAATGCTAAAAAAGAAACCCTCAATCCAAACTAAAAGAAGAATTGAAAATTATCCTCAAACTTTCAGAAATGATAGGCAGTTCAACTATTCTCCCAAAGAAGAAAGCATGAGGAGAAATTCAAGTGAAAATACATTTCCTCTCATGAAGTGTCAGTTCTGTGGTTATCTGGGCCACACCATGTCATACTGTGAAGAGGCAAGGGGATACTTGAATGGAGAAGATTTGGGAAGTCAACAAAGGAGACTGATTTCATATCCTCCATATTATAGAAGAAATTTCTTCTATGGTTACTATTTTAATTGTTCTAACTTTGGCCATAAATCTGTGTATTGTAGGCAGAGGTACGACAGGAGAAATTCATACAACACTCAAAGACGGTCCAGTTTTCATCCTCCTTATGGTGTTGTTCTGACAAATATTTTTTTCCCTCTGGAAGAAGATTATGGGTATGAAGAATCAGATTATGTGGAAGAAAGTATTAAAAGGCCATCAGTATCCTATGCTCAATCCAATATCTCATGGAAAGAAAAGAAGAAGATCGAGAAATCCAATCTTGCAGAAGTAGCCCTCAAATCTACAAAGAGCAGTAGCACCTGGATCCTTGATAGTGGATGCTCTTCCCATATGACGAGAAATGCTGACCTTTTGAAGAACATTGAAATGAAGGTTGATGGAACTGTACGGTTTGGTAATGATGGTGCTTTGAAGATTAAAGGCAGTGGGAATACTGCTCTCACCAATGGAGAGCTGAAGAAGACTGAAGTTTTTTATGTGGATGGTCTACACCACAATATCCTCAGTGTAAGTCAACTATGTGACTCATGGATCATAGTAACCTTCAATCAAAAAGGATGCACTATAAAATAAAAAACATGGAATTATCTTATGAAAGGCTGTAGAACAAATGGAAACTTATATCAGGTTGACAGAAAAGTGAACTCCTGCTATTTTTCTGTTGAGTAAGAAAACAATTTTTGGCATCGAAGGCTAGGGCACATTAACCAACAAGACATGTAAAATATATCTAATATGAAAATATTCAAGGATCTCCCCATTATAAAACATGAACGGGAAAAGTCTTGTGATGCTTGTATTCGTGGGAAGTTGGTCTGTACTTCATATCATCCAAAGAAGAAAAGGGCATCACATCTTCTTGATCTCATTCATACAGACGTATGTGGCCCAATAAATGTTACTGGAACCCCTGGAGAAAGGTATTTTGTCATTTTTATTGATGATTATAGTATAATGGCTTGTGTAATGGTGATTCACAGGAAGCGACAAGTACTTGATTACATGAAAACTTATCGTCGGGTTGTCGAGAATGATACAGGACGAACAATAAAAGTCCTTCGATCTGACAATGGAGGGGAATACACATCCATTGAATTTGAAAACTACCTAGAGAAGCATGGGATACAACATGAGGTAGATGTCATGAGAACCCCACAGAAAAATGGTGTTGTTGATCGCAGAAATAGACAGGTTAACAATATGGCCAGGACTATGCTAATTGAGAGCGGTATCTCTCACCATTACTGGAAGAAAGCTGTTGAAGTTTCAGTGCACATTCAGAATCGAACAGGGGTTTATATGGGAGAAACTAAGACACCATATGAATTGTGGCATGGAAGGAATCCTTTGTTGAAATACTTTAGTGTTTTCAGAAGCAAATGTTTCATCCGGAACAAAGAAGGAAATCAAGGGAAGTTTGGTGAAAATGATGATGAAGGAATTTTTCTTGGGTATCCAATGAATAGAAAATCCTATAAGTGATTCAACAAGTGATTAGGAAGGATTTTGGTAAAAATTGATGTTAAGATAATTCAAGATAAAACCAAAAATGCTTCAAGGACTTCATGTGACGATGTAATAGAAAGTGAGGAAGAACGTGAACGTGGAGAAAATACAACTATAGAAATAGAGAAAGCTGTACAAAACACTCATCATTTTCATCATGATGTTGACTCAGAAGAAGAATCTGAAGAATAAATTGTGGCTGGAAAAAATGAGACTGAACCGCATAGAAGAAATCGTAGAGCTAATATTGATCCATCTAACATAATCGGGGATAGGAGTGCACCCACACAAACAAGGAGGATGAGGAATAACGTAGAATCTACATTTCTGTCAACCATGGAGCCATCCTCATTTGAAGAATCTGTAAAGGATGAATCATGGGTAAAATCCATGAATGAAGAGTTAGATCAGATTGACAAGAATCGGACATGGGATCTTGTCCAGAGACCTAAAGGTCACAATGTGATTGGTACCAAATGGATCTTCAAAAATAAGTTTGATGAGCATGGAAGTGTTATCAGAAACAAGTCACGACTAGTATGTAAAAGATAATCTCATATTGAAGGCATTGATGTTGAAGAAACCTTTGCTCTAGTGGCTAGAATGTAGTCAATCAGGATTTTCCTTGCCATGGAACTCCAAAGAGGATATAAAGTGTATCAAATGGATGTCAAGACAACATTCTTGAATGGTGTACTCGAAGAAGAAGTATACATTGAACAACCAGTGGGTTTTGTTCTAGGTACTAATGAAACAAAGGTCTGAAAACTAAAGAAAGCTTTATATGGTTTGAAGCAGGAACCACGGGCGTGGTACTCGCGACTGGATTCGTATCTCAAGAAGCTGGAATTCAAAAGAGGAGGAGTAGATCACAATATCTATGTCAATAATTCTCCAAAAGATCAATTCATGGTTCTAGTCTATGTTGATGATACCATATTTGGTGGCAGCAGGAAAAAATCAGTGGAAAAATTTTCCAATCACATGAAATCAGAATTCGAAATGTCTACGATTGGGGAGCTCACATATTTCTTGGGGCTGCAGGTGATTCAAAATAAGGAATACACTTTCATTTCTCAGGAAACGTATGCAAGAGAGATATTGAAGAAATTTAATATGCAAGACTCCAAACCAATTTCAACTCCAATTGTAGTTAGAACTAAAATTGGAAAGCATGAGGATGGGACCTCTGTAGATCCCACTATATACAGAAGGATCATTGGAAGCTTACTGTACTTGACAGCGACACGATCAGATATTGTCTTTGCCACATGTCTTGCAGCCCGCTTTCAGAGTAATCCAAAAGAGGAACATATGGCAGCAGCAAAAAGAATCATGAGGTATATTCAAGGTACTCACAATTGTGGATTATACTTTGCTGCAGGAAGAGACAGTGAATTATCAGCATTTTCTGATGCTGATTGGGTTGGTGATTTAGTGGATAGAAAGTACACCAGTGGTGGAGCATTCTATATTGGGAATAAATGTGTTGTATGGTTAAGCAATAAACAAAAAAGTACTTCTCTTATTACTGCTGAAGCTGAATATATCTCTTCCACAAAGGCATGCACTCAACTACTATGGATGAAGCAACAACTAACAAACATTGGTGATGAGGTGAAGCAACCAATGGTTATTTAATGTGATAACAAGAGCGCAATTGATCTTACGAAGAATACTGTTCATCATTCTCATTAAAAACATATTGAAATCAGGTATCACTTTATCAAAGGAAAAGTTGAGCAAGGAGTGATTAGAATGGACCATGTGGAAACTGATGAGCAAGTGGTTGATATTCTGACCAAGCCACTGTTAGTAGCATTGTTTGAGAAACATCGATTGAACCTCGGTGTTCGGCCACCTCCCAATGCATAAGAAGATTACAAAAATCCCCTCTCCCTATTTATGATAACTATTTTTATCTGTTTATGGATGTGATGCAGGTTTATGGGGGAGATACTATCTAGGGGGAGTATGGTTTGAGCTGAACGTTGAACAAATTACTGGTCTTTGGATTTATTGTCAATGGGGGAGAAAGGAATAAATTCAGGCATGTTCAGGAAACTAATTCTTCTGTGATGAGAAGAATAAGAAGGAATACATTGGTATACATTGGTCATGTAATGCTTCTTGGGAATCATTGAGAATTCCAAAACATGGGAGCCCAATTCAAGCTTCCTCTCTTTTTTCTACACCGAACATTTCTCACGTAGACTTAGAGTGTTGGCTGAGTCGATTCTTGCATTTTTGGTTTGCACATGGATGGAGATATATTGAATTTATTTTCTGATTGCCAACAAACCCAAATAGGGATATTGTTGGAACCATGGTCTTCTATGCATGATTTGGAGTGTGGTTTGTGTTTGTTTTCAATCCTCAGTGGAAGTTCAAAATGTGTACCAGCAAAGAGATCATACAGTTCAAGCAGACAACAGTATTGAAGGTGGCGCTGTTTCCCAGTCTTTGCCAAATTTTTGGGCCTAAAAATTGACAAATGGAGAAAAGTGTTTTTGGAAAAGATACTTGCATGTCATGTACTTGAAGGATAGGAAACTTGCGCGCCATATGTTTTTCAAGATCAGAACATGGAAAAATGACAAAGGGATAAGGGCCGCGCAAGTTTTGGGTTGGTCGCGCAAGTGACCTGCGCGCTATGAAGAGACTTGTGCGCCGATGCCTAGGAGGATTGGAAACATGCATGCCTATTGTTTTTCAAGATCATAACTTCAAAATATGTAAAAGGAAATAAGGTTGCGCAAGTATTGGTGTGATCACGCAAGTGAGTAGCACGACAGAGGCTAGAGAGGATGATCTGCACGCCGGAACCTGCGCGCCGAGGGAAGACTTCCACGCCACCGCGCAGGGGGTCTAGTTTGTCTATAAATAGAGGACCACCCCTCCTCATTTGTAACAAAACTCAAGACTTAGAGATTTTTTGAGCTCTATTCATGCAAGTGGTTGAGTCGCGCAAGTGGTAGTTGGGTCGCGCAAGTAGAGGCTGCGCGCTGGTTACTGGCTACGCGACCAAGACGGTTTGGGAGTTAAAGGTGCAGAGTCGCGCAAGTTTGGAGTTTAAGGAGGCAGTGTCGCGCAAGTGTGTTGGTGTCACCTACATGTCGATTTTGTACCGCGCAAGTGACTTGCACAGCATTCTTGAAACTTTCGCACCGGTCTTAGAGAAGCACGCCTGGTGAGGTTGTCGTACGCCGGTCATTTTGGAGATGAACGAAAACTGGAAGATTTTCCGATACCTTTGGTGTAAATTGGGATTA
Organism: Viscum album; assembly: GCA_963277665.1. Classification (NCBI taxonomy): domain Eukaryota; kingdom Viridiplantae; phylum Streptophyta; class Magnoliopsida; order Santalales; family Viscaceae; genus Viscum; species Viscum album. The sequence continues at coordinate 628,535,275 of OY728163.1, read as the reverse complement.
GTATACGAGTGAATGTTGGACTTCAACAGAGCATCTACATTCAACAGAGGATGCATTCTTTTGTAATGATGAAGAGACCTTCACATCTATAAACTGGGTGGGACTTCACCAAAGGCAGTGAGCTAGGGGGAGTCAACGGGAATTACCCGAGGGAAGCAGTGAGCTATCTCTGAACCTTTGTAAAGGCAGTGAGCCTGGGACATAGTGACTGTACCCAAACCATTGTAATCCACAACTAGTGAAGATTAGTGGAATTTGGTATGACCGACAACTTGTCGGCATATGCTCCTTGGACATAGCCCTTAGCGGTGAACCAAGTAAAAATTGTTGTGTTATCTCTTTGCATGTGAATTTTTCATTGCTGATCATATTCATCATACAAGTTTAACTAGTTCCTACCAACGTGGTAATAAGATCCTTGTTTTTAAAAGAAAAATTTGACACCCTGATTCACCCCTCCCCTCTCAGGGTGTCCCGAGGTCCTACACATCTATCTTGGTGTAATCAATTCAAATGATTTTCATTTAAATATCCTAGCTAGTGGTTCCATATTTTGCTGTTGAATGACTCATTTGAACTATTCTCATTATTGATTGTCATTACTAAGTTTGTGTAATACAACACATAAATACCATTATTAGAATATATTTTAAAATTAAAAAATGTTTTCTTTGTAAAAGAAGTAACGCTTATTCCCAAATTTAAAAATAAATACATTTTCTATTAGGTATATACACAAAAATAATGTTTTTAGTAATTAACACCACATAATAACAATATTTTATAATCAATATTATTATAGATATAAATGTGAGGTGCTGGTCTCCAATGGTCATAGTATAAAGTTTATCTCTATTGGATGATAATAGATTCACCTCAACATGGGAAATATTTCCAAATCTACTTGTTTCCTATATTTGAATACATATTTGAGCACCACATGTTTCAACTAATACCTAATTTATAGAAAAATATAGATTTCAATAGATAAGAAAATCACTTGAATCTTCTCATTTCTTCTTTGTCTAGGTCTATTTTTTATTCAAACAGACCTTCGTACAACAAAATAAGAATATGGTGTCTAATTCCCTTGATTATCCCTTGATCCAATTATTTTTTGAATGTCATTACAATGAATATTTAAACTTGGGGTTAGTCTTGGATCTATTTCTCTGTCTTTTCCTATAATTAACCATAAGAATAGAAGACTTCTAAAACTCCATATCCTTTTCAGCATGGTGAAGTAGATTAAGAAGATCTAAGATAGACTTATCTATGTTTTTATATTTAAATTTATAAAAAAAACTATTGAATTTATGAGGGAGTGATGAAATAATGATATAGTTATGAAGTTCTTCAGGTAGATTAAACATTGGAACCTCAAGATGTTCAATATAGCTAATGAGTTTAACTTTATGAGGCCCAGCTGATGCACCTTCTCTAAGTTTTCTTATGAATAGAAAATTGGATATCTCAAACTATTCTTGTCTATATATATCATAATAAATATCACAGAGATGCCGGATCATGCTATAAGCATCCATTTTCCCAAGTGACTTCAAGAGTTCACTAGATATGGATGAAAATATTAATCAATGAGCATCCCACACATTGTTCAAGTGTTTTTCATAGATAGTGAACTCATCATAACTCTCCTCCTTAGAATGAAGGTATGGTATTAAGGATTCTAGAATATAATACTTTCATTCATGGCATAACATAACCCATAATCATTTGAACCATTCATATAAGTTATTTATAGTTAAGAGATAGTATTTCTATAGAATTGATTGGTGGGATAATGCAGTTAATGAAATTTTCATTCTTTTACAATAATAGGAGAGAATATTATTATTACTTTATTTAATTACTATATATGGAACAATAAATTATATTATATAAGTCTCTCATTATTTAATTAAGTCTCAATTTCCCTCACAATTGAACTCGTAATATCCCATCACATGGAAATTCTAGTGGAAAGGACTCATATTTATCTTCCTATAATCTAGAATATAGCCATAAAACTATAAGAAGGTGTTTAGATAGGTAGTTTTTCCAACTACAGGATTGAATTTCTTTATTCCATTGAGTGGAATCCCTGATCCTAAAATCCTAACTTAGATTTCCTCAACACTTGCCTCAAAATTTTTATTAAACAAACTATGGTCATTAAATTTAACAAAAGTTTGATTAATTTGACCCATCATCATAGTTAAGACTCCCCAATAATTAAAATTACCCCTAGCTATGGCCTGAACTGACACTTTAATTATGGTTTGTCTTATTTTAGATAATAGAAGGAATAATGACTTAATATTAACTTGAGTTATTTTTTCTATTATGAATAAAATTGAATATTTTATCCATTTTTATGTCTTGTTAATGTTAATTTGATTTTACTTAAGTGATCAACCATGTTCTGGATAAAATATTTATTTATAACCCTTTTATTTTAATTCCAACTTTGCATATTAATCCATTAATTTATGTGATTTTAGTCTTGAATCTATAAAATAAATAATGCATCAAATATAAATAAATTAAATTAAACATGGAATGGTCATGAACTTTAACTAGCGGTTTTTTTATTGAGCAGAAAACAAACAAACCATTGACCCTAGGGGGGACTACTTGAGCTTGTATGGGCTCAATTTGTAGGATTCTGCCTCTGCCTTGTATATCTCTTTTGTTTGTCTTGGTCTTGGATCTGATTAGAAACAACTTCATGCACATATGAGCTCCATACTTACAATGAATTTACTTCACACATAGGTGAAGAGAACTAGAAAGGGAGGTTTATATAAAATAAATCTTGGTCACATAGTCACATACATAATAAGGAGGGAGGGATGAATCACTAGACACAAAATTAATTTAATATTAATAATTGTAAAAACCCATGAAAAAATAAATTAAAATAAACCACACATGTACACAAACTAGTATAATCTCATGATCATCCACTAGTTCAATGAATATTCATTTAAAATAATTGTATAGTTTTCATTTTGATTCATTATTTAATTAATATAAAATTTGTGTAAATTAATACAATTAATTATCTAATTATCAATTAATTCATGTTATCTTAATCTTCATACAATATTTCTGAGAGATACGCATCCATTTTAATTTTAAATAAATTAGTTTTATTTAAAAAATTATAATATAACTACACAAATTTTACTTGGAAGTAACTCGGTGAGTACATGTTTGAACTACTCATCATGTATTGATATCATATACAGGCTACTCATGTAACATATAGCATACACATTTTATTAAATAATTACATGTCAAGTATGGTTCAATAAATAATAAATAGAAAACATGTTTAATTAATATGGTGTTTAATGCTTTTAATGCGCATGGAGTAGTTAAATTATTATGACTATATAAGTTATGTAGTTCATATTTTTACACATAAATTAATTAAGAATTTAATATCATATAAAACCTACCATATATCATGTACGAGTCAATAAATGACACATGGAACACATAATGATGTGGTTTATGGAGTTATAAATCAATTTTAATTGTTTTTATAAAAAGTCTGGGTATAAAGCCTATGCATCTAGCAACATGTCATGTATCTCCCATGTCATATGTCCATGATACACACCTAGGTACTGAGCATGTATTTCAATATTTACATGTGTGGGGTACATGGAATATATAGCTAATAAAAATCATGTAACCTCCTTATTACATGGTTTCCATACCTTATTCATAATCTAATTAAAACTCTACACATATTTGACTATGTGTTTTCCACCATGAAAATTGTATGAATTGTATGGTGTGTATCCCAGTTACACTGCATGTAGTCCTACATTCCATGTTTCATCCCAGATTGATCAACACATGGAGCATTTAATTCATCATGTGTCCTTCATTACATGATATAGTGAATTAACTCTCATTGTGTCTTGGTGAAATGAACTGTGATACATGGAACGTACTCTAGGTACACATCGTGTAATCTCTTGTTATTTAGAAAAAAAATCTCAGTATCTTCAGATGAATTTTTCAAAAGTTATTAATTAATATTTACTTGAATATAGATTATATAAATGATAAGAAAAATGTGGAAGAAGAGATATTGATGATCGGATTCAAGAATAAATTACATAAAATGAAAATTGTCTTTAAATGTGTATTACAATCAATAATAATTAAATAATTATAATTTTAATGTAACCACTATAATACCACTTGTTAGTTATAGTTTCAGAAAAAGTGCCTATTGAGATTATAACCAATTCATCTTTCATTGGATTAAATGGATATTCTGCAATGTACATGACAATGAACATCATGATAAATGAAAATTTTTCAAAGAAAATTGAAAAATGAATTCACTAAAACCAAGGGAGGATCTTTTCACATTAATTAAGTTTAAAAACACAAGAATAATGGATACATCAGACTTGATATATTTCTTCATTGATGGTGTTGATCATTTAAACATGATAGGTGTGTCATCTTTGCATTGTGAGAACCCAAAGTAGAGCCCCTTTAGCGGTGATTCACACAAGCTCCTTCAGTTTTCTAACAACATCAATGGAACATCGAGTGATAGTGTAGAAAATTGTTCATATTATGTTGTTTTACTTGATCACTTCATGTTCCTTTAGGCTTAAAGGGATCTATCTTAATTTCTCAATATTGAGAGGAAAGAGGAAGAAGAACTTGATAATAAATCATTATGCACAATGATTAACCTTTCTCAAATTAACATAGAAGTCTATAAATAGACCTAGGTTTAAGATTTAATTCTAATTAACTTCCCAAATGACCTAAATGATGAATTAATCCTCAATAAACCTCATTCCATGCAAGTATTATTATTATTATTATTTTACTTATGCCATGTAGAAACTTATATAGTGATAAATATTTATTTTATAGTCAGGTAAATAAATATTTGTCACCAAACTCGAAACTTGGTTTGTTCATCCATTGCATCATTGATTTAATTCTTGAATAAAATTTAAATAAATATTATTCATTCAATAAATAAATAAATATTTTATTCACAATTTGGTAAATAAAGATTTATAAAATATTCATGTAGTTTAATAAATTATTTATTGATGAATAAATAATTATTAATTACCTTGAGAATAATAATAGATAGATAAATATTATATATTTACATAATTAAATAATTAACTCATGAATAAATATTTATTTAATATTTTTTATTGATTAATAAATACTGAAAAAATATTATTTCTCAGTTTGGATAATAATATTTATTCCATTTGTTAAATAAATAACATTTAACTTATTGATCCCACTTTGTGTGAGTTATATTTATTATTAAGAGATATAAATATGATAAAGAAGAATTAATGTATTGAATTATATTGGAATTTTAGTTAAATAATCCAAGCTTGAAGAAGAATAGGATCCCAAGAGTTGTTTCAATCATATTAAGTGAATTAAGACTGGAAGACACATCTTGGAAGAAGTGTATTGAATATTTGAGGAGTTACATTCATGTTATTTAAGAGACTTAAACATATAGGTGGATGAAGAAGAATATGTTAGGGGTTCCATAAAAAAATATTTCATTAGGATATTTGATATGTAATTTAGATTACATGAAGAATGTAATAACAATTTTTATTAGAGTTTGGTAAAAATAAGGCCATCCCCAAGCCATCTAAGGAACCGGTTCAACTAATTGTGTGAGAGACTAGCTCTAATATGCATGATCCAACTCAGCATGTCCATACAGAGGTAGTAGGGAGCATAGTGGAACCAAAGATCCTACATAGGTAGGCACAACATGTACATAGGAGCGATCAGTTCCACTGGGCAGGGTGACATGATGACAGAGAGGAATCCTAGAGCAGACTCGAATACTCATAACTAAATGACTGATGTGGGGTCTTGTGTTATTAAGAAGAATATGTTCATGGGATATTTTGATGTTGAATCCTGAATTAGTGCATCACTTTTTCTCTGTCATTTAAAACACATGCATTTCACATAGTTGAATGAAAGGTTGTCATGTCACCATCTTCCTCCTTAGGATCGGAATTCTGTCTATGTGTAAAGTATTTAATTGATCACACCTTATTTATAATCAACCACATGACTTAATTAGGATTGATTTTTTGTGTTACAAGTGACTAAACATATAAATCTTGATCAGTCGTAAGGTTTTTGGATCGAACGTTCATAGTGATATCAACTGAACCACTAGATCAACCATAATGAAATATACTGCATAACCATAAGATCGACTATATAATCATCTAGACTAACTTCATGACTTATGTGTTACAATTGAGCCTCATAGGCACCCCAGTTTCTCCATAGACACATATTGTCTCCTCCCTATGGTCTACCCACATGCCTGAATGGGTCATCAGACTAATGACTTGATCGTGCATATAATGATCGACCATAAGTGTTACTTTAATAAAATGCACAAATAACTCTTAGATAAACCATGAAAAATAAATCTACTATGTGTGGTGAAGAAAAAAGTATTCATATTAGTGTGCACGAGAGGACTCAAACATGGATGAGTGAGTTTGTGATACATTCTTTCCACTTTACATGCCTACATGTATATCAATGGCTAAAAGGAAATCCACACCCAAATTATTCATTACATGATATGAAATAATATATGAAAATATTGAATGAATTCAAGTGTTTCATATGATGCCTAGTGAACTTATCTCAAATTAAGTATGGTCATGATCTTATGATCATGTTTTCTGATAGTTTTTTAATAGAAAAATATGAGGATAACATGTAATCTATTTCTTGTGAATATGTTTATAAGTGATATGATCAAATACATTCAAGCATTTATTTGTGTTTACTCTTAAATGTGAAATGGTCATAGATTGGTGAAGGAATTTTATAGGATTTAGATAGGTTGGTTCAATAAGTAGAAGGTAGAAAGAAGTAATTATCATTCATGACTCTATTCATGTAATTACAACATTCTTAATACATGAAATTATAGTGAAAATATGACTGAAGGGATATAGGAGAATATCACGGTAATGAATTCAGGATTCAAGTGATTGTATTGAAGTTAGAACTTATAGATTATTCTATACTTAAAATGAAACAATCATTATCTGTATGTGTGTATATTTATTTATAGCTATAAATGTATGGTGTTATAGTAGATATATGAAGTAGGAGAAGATGAGAAATATGAGGAGTAGAATAACCATGACAGTTGCTACACATTATTTAAATTACATATAATTTAGATATATATAGAATTTATGAGAAGAATACAAGGCCAAGAATTATGGATCTGGTCAAGGGAAGTTAGTAAAGATTTAAAAGTATTTAAATTATGGTAAGACTTGGTAATTCAAATCATGTATTTATGCAGTTTTTTAAATACAAAAATGAAGAAGATAAAGAGTGAAAAAAATTATTGATGGTATAGTTACTATTATTATTATTATTATTATCATATATATATATTCCAAGTGTCTGAAGATGAATTATATTGAATGTTTTCTATAAAAATTGAATAAAATATTTTTTTGGTTTTGAGAAGAAAAGAGAGAGTCCCAACTTTAATAATTCATATACATCTTGAAGAGTTGATGAATTATAAAGAGATATGGTGCAATTTTTTTCGCTAATGAGGAAAGAATGAATAATAATATAGGAATAAAATATGATTTAGTATTAATTAAAGTGCACTAAAGAAAGAAGAAGGAAGAATAGAATTTGTTTTATATCTTGGTTTTCATTGGAAGAAGAAAAGGAAAGTGTGGAACTCAAACTTTCTGTTGTAGGGGTGTGTGAAATATTGTGCATAAAAAATAAGGAGTTAATTGCACATTGTTGTGAAATTAAAAGAAGAAGGAGGAGAAGACGAACAAAGAAGCACTAAAACAATCAATATAAGTAATATAAGAACCCGGTTCTTTCTTGAGGTAAAAAATCCTTTTCTTTTCAAAAACGTTCATTTTAAATGTTTAATTATGACCTAATGTAAATTCCCTTTAAGGTCGTAGAGGTTTTGAGGGTGTCAGAGGATTTTTTGGAGCTCAGAACCAAACTTTTGGGGTAAAATAGACCTATCACATACTTAGTAGAAACTATGCGAGGAAGGTTACATGGTTACCTCTAACCGTGCGAGGTTGGATAGAGGAGGGATACAAGATGCATGTTTTGGAAAAACATGTGATTTGAGGTGCACATATGTGCACTAACCTATCTAGTTTTTGAAAGTGGGATGAGACACGGTTTTCACATGGTTAGTCAAACAGTGTGTGCAAATCATGTGAAGTTCCCCTTCTTACAACAAATGGTGCACATTTGGTGCATGGTTTGGACAATCGTGTGGACAAACCGTATGACCCAAGGATTTTGGTGAATTTACCATTTTCCCTTATTTAATATTATAACATAAACCTATTTCTCTTTTCCTCATATGGACATTAGTACCTTTTTTGGGATATATTTTTGAAGAACTTTTGTAGTCTTTGATCCCTCTCCTCTATCGGATATCAAAATCGAGCGTCGTCAGTCCTATTGGATCTCCATCAGTGATTTGTCAATTTATTTTATGTCATTCCTCATTATTTTTGGTATTGAATACACTATTTACATTCAAGATAATATTTCCTATTTCTAGTTTCTTCACCCATTCTTCATTTTTCACCCTATCTATGTCAAATCAGGAGATGATACTGGATGGGCACTCCACTACAGACCTACGGTAGGTGGTATTATACTTTTCCTTTAAAGTCAGAGTTTATATATATATATATATATATATTATTGTGACACATGCCTAATTATTAGAATGATTCCCTTGAAATGGTGTTTAATCCTTGGTTTAAATTGATTGGTATGACATATGTAATTAATGAGACTCATTAACAATTGATTAAAGGCTATGGAACTTGAATTGGAACCACCCTTCAGGTGTGTTGTATAATCAAATGGGCCACCATGGGTGGCATATGAGTTGGGTCGCCCTTGAGGTGTATCATTTACCCTTGCTATGGATTTTCAATTTATGAATTGAAGGGTAATTTGAATTGTAATATTAATTTTTAGTTGAATTGATTAAGGAATGGAATGGAATGACTATGAACCTAGGATTGTGCCATGTAATGGATTGTTTACACATGAATTGTCTCTTTAATGAAATACCCATGTGAGTTAATTAAGTGGATAAGAATTCTAAGCTTATTACATGCCTTGATCCACCTTATGAGGTGAGGTTTGAATGAAATGTTCTTAGGGATGACCCTAACATAATTAAATGATATTGATTGAATGATTATATTACTTGGGTGACGCATGGGTTCATATAAAAATTCCATGGATGGAATCATTTGTATACTACCTTGTTATATGCCCAAGTAAATCTTGGAATCCCTAGAGGAATACTAAGGATACACTCATGGGGGCTAACTATTATACACCCGAGTGATAATTGGACTCCTTATTGATGTAAAAGTATGGGCTCAGAGGTCATTTGATCATATATTCCATGGGTGACACTTGTTCTCCCTTAGTGGACCACCAAGGATGGACTCTAATGGAAATTGTGCCATGCCACACCTAGAGAGATACCATGATTCCCATGAGGAATTCCTAGGACAAGCTTGTAAGGTGTTGGTTCAAGATACACCTAGAGTGATACCTATATTCCAAATTCAGAAGGACAAGAATGGGCTCAGATTTTTAATTAAAAAATAAATGAAATGATTTATAAGATTCGTCTACCAAGAAAAAGAATGATATTGTATTTTTTCAGTGCCTTACCCTTATAGATGGCATAGTTAGGAATATCTCGATTGCATATTATTACAGGGGGTGTTAGGCCATGTGGATATTCTCAAGACTTATTTATCAAATGATACTTGTTGATTAAATGAACTTACTTTTTAAATGATACAGGACTGACTATTCATTCATATACATTCCAGCTACGCTGAATCAAGTGGTAGAGGCCGAGTTTCCATAGGACCTTGGACCTTTATGGGTTGTTTGCTTTCATTACTTACTTACATATTATATTACTACCTACACACTATTGTTATTATATATTCACTGACTAGATGGAATAATACATTTGGGTGGTTACCTACTAGGATTGTTTCTCACACCCTGTTTTGGCCACCGATGGGTACCCAAACAGACTATATGATTGTAGATATGGATAAGGGAAATCCCCCTGCTATAGGTTTCTGATTATTTATTAGAAGAAGGAGAGAACAGGACTGAGCTGAGGCTCATGATTCTAGCTATGAAAGTTTTTGGTCCTTTTGGTACTTATTAAATGTATTTTAATGTTGTATGGATACCTATTTTGGCTTCTTTTGTAGACACTTGACATGATATGTATAATCATCCTTTTTTGTATATGAGATTACTTTTGGTTTTATTTATATATTCTTTTATCTATTGTCTGATTTTTACAGATTCTACTATTGATTTCAAGAGTGATACCGTTGTGTTACACTTTAATAAGAGGTCATAGTCTCCCCATAGACACACCCTAGGCCCTTTCTTCTAGTTGGTAGACTCTAGTATTTGGGGAGATGTGCTTGAGGCCATGTGGCCAACCATGCTTGGGGAACCTTTCAATGGAATCCAGGTCCAGGGTGTTACAAAGTGGTATTGGAGGTCTTTTCTAGTTTTCTTTACTATTTTGAGATAATAGAAAGGAATAATAATGAATTGTGATTTGGTAATGACCTATTCTTAGGTGTAGCTAACCTACATATAGGAAAAATATAAATTCTCCTTGAATGAAATTTTTTTTCTTTTAGATTTTGGCTATTATGGAATATTTTATTCCACCATTGGGTGATGCACTTGAATTGCAATGTTATTATTGATATGATTGTGGGTTCTATTTTGTTTTAACCTGATTAGCTAAGGGTATTCCATATCATGCATCATTTTATGCACCTGTTATAATTCACATGCCTTTCCATATAGGATACATTTCTTGATTGCATGTTGTTTTGATATGTTCCATGATTGATATACCTATTGTTGTTATATAAATTATATGAAAAAAATGATAAAAATGGTTGGTACTTATAGTGTATGTCATAACCTAATCAGTGTTTTCCTGATTAGGATACAGCAGACACCCTAAGTATCCAATTGTGGTAGGTTGAGTCATAGACCATGAGTCGCATGGACTGGAATGTGTTATGGTGTGGGTTAGGTGGAGGCCATATTTTGGTTCATGAGTATGGACCCATATGGATCATAATTTTTTGAATAATCTAGTTCAACCATTTAATATGAATTTTGATATATTGGAAATGAAATGAGATTTAAAATGGAAACTGAAATTGTTTTTAGTTGAGAACTTAACAAAGACCCAACCTTAGTAGTGGGAATTAGGCAGTATCTCTTGGTTTTATTTGATATATACATCACTCATACCTAGCTCAAGGAGCAGGTATAGCGGTGTGAATCTTATATAGGAAGATACATTCTAACATGACAACCTCTAGTCATACACTAAGAGGGTGATGGCGATCATGCCCCGAAGGTGGTGGGATATGGGCTACCAAAATATCTTCGGGTAGTGCTAGATGAGGAACTGGTAATTTTACCAGATAGCAATACTAAGGCAAAATTTTGTGAAGGTTTTATGTATTTCATGTAACAGCCCAAGATTTTATAAAAAAATATATTCTTTTTAATTTTATTAATGTCTTGTGTTGTACGCTACACCAAAAGGAGCTTGCACAACACACATCCTTGACTTGCCTTGCATTACACGCAATCGCGACCTTCCTCGATAGCGTGTGTAGTACGCAATACCGAGTTTCACTAAACAACGATATGCTATAAAAATATTATTAAAACTAGCCGTTATGAATAGTAATAACCACTTTTTGAAATCCAGTAAATCTTATTTTTCAAAATGAACTTTATTTTTGGATTCGGAGTATCGAATTTAGCCTAAGGTGAAATTTTGGTACTTTTCGGATAACTTTCATATTCTGATGAATAGTGAAAATTACTAAATTATAATTAAAAACAACTTTTTTAATCGAAATAATTAATAGTGATAAATCATTAATTTGAGTGGTTTTAAAGTGTATTTAGAATATATTTTTACAATTTAATACAAAGTTTGTCATTGGATGTAATTTCACATTTAAACTAGACATAAACAAGTGTCAATCTTTTGATAGATATTGTTTCTTAAAAACACGCTATTTGTTTTAACAGCGGGATTTAATTATAAAATTAATTAATGCAACTTTTATGTTATGAATTTGGTAAAATAGACTTCATTTTTGAATTCGGAATATGAAATATAGCTTGGGATGAAATTTTGGCATTGTTCTGAAAAACATCAATTTTTGATGAATAGTGAAACTACTAAGTGGTAGGTTAAAAACTGAATTTTGCATAAAACTTAATTTTACCGCTTCTGTGAATGGAATTTCAAAAATCCGAGAGACACGGTTAATATCAAGGACTAAAATGTGGTTCAATGAGATGAAAATAATTTTTTGGTGAATAGTAACTTTTTACTTTTTTTACCACGGTTAATAGTAAATAGGGTAACTAAGGGTAAATATGATATTAATATTACCCTAACACATGTCCTAATTCTATTGGACAAGTTTAATTCGACCAAAAACAAACTTAGGAATAAAATATGACCATTTAGGCCCACTTGGATTAGATTAGGACATTTATTATTAATTTATTTAAAGAAGGGTTAAAATAGTTAAAATCAAAGTTTAATAAGTAAATAATTTTTAATATGGGGTTATACATAAGATAAATTCGACTATAAATATTAATTAGAAAGATAAAAAGATTTCCTACATGATGGTATTTTATTTGTAATTTTTAGACATCAAATAATATAATTTATTTATGACACAAAGATGATGTAGTAATTATCTTATTAATGAAATATTGACATAATTGATAATATAAATACCAAAATAAATGTAATTTAAGACTTTTTATGAATTACACTAATTTTCTAGGATACTATGATATATTATTGTTGATTTAATCAACTTGGTTCGAACATATAATTCTGTTATGACTTTCACAAAAATCATATATCAAATAGTGTCAAAATTGACACAAAATAGTTTTTAAATCAAATATTATATTATTAATTGTTATTTTATTCATAAAAATCTAAGGTTCGGCCAAATGACTTAGATAAGGATATATGTATTAATAATATACAATTTGGGGTTCGTTTGGCATGTTATAGTAAGTTTATTAACCATATAGTGAAAGAAAACAAAAAGACACGGTAAAAGTTAAATTATTTAACTTAGAGTTAAATCTAATTGATAAGGTTAAAATAATACCCTAAACTTGTCTAAATCCTATTGGTTGATAGGATTTCGACCCATCCCCACTTTATCTTCGAAATAAGACCCTTTGGAACCATTATAAACCGATTTTGACTTTAATATAAAATAATATTTTGAGATATTCCTAAGGTGCCCCTCTCCTCCCCTATAAAAGGACACCTCCTCCCCCTCCTCCTCACACCAATTTGAGCACTCAAGCTCGGCCAACCCCTTCCAAAATCTCTTCTCCACTTCCCTAGAAACATACTAGAGGTTCTGGTCTTACTCAAAGACCAATTTTAGTTCCCTAAGAGGAGGTCTCCAAAAGGCGCTTCAAAGAAGAGGTAATTACCGTTACCAATTCTTTCATCTTTATTTCTTCTTCCACTTCTTCTTCTTAGGTTGTTTCATTATGAAGTAATAACATCAGTATCACTCATATACTGATATGTTATTATAAGTATGAAACAAACCTATTTCACCATCTATCCATCCTACGGAAAAATAAATCACTGCGCGTGCGTACGTACGGAATACCGTCTCCACGCCGTGGTGTAATCTATTTTCCACCACCACCTTACATGGATGGGTATAATGGTGTAAAGAATAACTATACATAGTTATTACAACATCATATTGATTCTGATATATTGTATAATCCACTCCAATTCAATTCAATATTTATAGAAATGATATCATCGCTCGTGCGTACGTACGGACTACCGTCTCCACGACGCGATGAGATTCATTCTCCATGTTGACCATTTAAGAATGATTATAATGTATATATAAGAAATAATAATGAAATATATGACATTATAAAGCTACTGGATTTATGTATATATATACATATGTATGTCATCTACTTACTTCCATTTCAAGACAATAAGGAAAGGAAAACAGCGTTCATGCGTACGTACGGACTACCGTCTCCATGAACGGTGTTTTTCATTTTATTTATCTACCTATTATATATATATATATACTGAATATATATGATATATAAATAATATTCTGGAAGTAAGTAAATCATGATATAAGTAATAGTGATGTCAAGAACATCAAGTCAAAACACCTAAGATAAATGAAACGATTTTACCCAAAACGCTTCTTTAACATGGAATTTACAAAAGAACGGGTAATATAATGTCATAAGTGAACCATATATGATATCATAACAATGAATATGATTATGGAATAAGTCAATAACATGATTTAAATCATTATACAGTAGGTTTGGACACTTACAAAGCAAGTCGGACATAAGGTAAGGGAAATATCACAATCTCACTTTTATCCGAGATTGTTTTTACTTTGGTAATTACTGGGGTGTATTTTATCATCCAAATCCATGTTACTTCAATATGTAATATTATTTCCATCCTTCTACAATAGTTTATATCCAATTTTACCCTTCGGTAAGTTTTTATTAAAATATATTAAAGGAATCTTTTGTCGTTTTTCATACGAGGTACTTTTTGACTTTTTCGACAAAAGTACGAAGAATATTTTTTTTTAACTTAAACGGCACGAACAGATTTTTACGGTTTTATAAATCCTTATTTTTATGAAGCTTCCTCCAAAAGATTTCATGACTATTTTTAATAAAATCTCTTTCTTTTAAAATTCCATGATGTTTTGTGAAAAGAAATTGATTTTGAAGAAGAAAGGATATTTTCCTCAAGAATTCATTTCAAGTGTTTTATCAAAATTATTTTCCATATAAGATAATAAAGGGTTCTGTTTCTATCCATATTTTTACATTGATTTGACTATGTTGTGATGGAATTATGTTTATGAATTCCTTTATCTTATATGAATGGTTTTATGATGTCATGTTGTTTAAGAATCCCATTTTTATTACATGGGTTATGCAATGATGTATGATTTATGATTTTGTGGCACACATAAGAAAGGCTTCATTAAGAGATGGGTGGGACCTATATCTCCCTCCAATGCATTGGGTAAAGATTTTATATCTCATGAGATAGACATGGCTGGAATGGTAGGTTATACCGGTTCAGTGAAACAGGACTGAAACGAGGATTACTCGATTCAGAAAGGGACTTTGTCCACTAAGATAGTCTTGGCAATGAGTCTTGACTAACAAGAAATGATTCTCTATGATTATGTGTGTATGCCACAAAGTTTCATGTTTTAATGTTATGATTATTGGGATTTCATTTCACTACTACGATTTATCCCATGTTATGAAATTATGCTCTCTTTTGCAGGTTAAAATTTCCAAAAGTTATGTTCTTATGAATATGATGTGATTGATTTCTCTTTTGTTTACCCTTACTGAGCATTTGAGCTCACCCTTTTATGTTTTCTTTTCCCCAGGATATAAAGAAAGGTTTTAGGTTAAAAAAAAGGGAAGATATTTATAGGAGATGTTGAAGATCTTTCACCACGATTAGAAGATTACGTTCCGAGTTTCCAAAGACACTAAACTATTACGATCCTTGTGTGTGTGTTTTTGTTATGTACTAAGTATTCCGCAAATGTAATGTAATGTCCATGTAATTCAAGATACGGGTCTCTACAGTTGGTATCAGAGGAAAGGTTTAGTCAACCTTTGGAAACTAGGATGCGAAAACATTAGTGAGATCCCTAGAGATATTTCTAAGGTATGTCTAGGGATGCCCCTAAGGATAAGTATACATATAGGATATAGTCCTAGAACTACGATAATGATCTTAGAATTTAACCTAAGATGTTAGATATTGAAGGTACTTCCCCTTTATTATGTTGTTTTCCCTAGCATGATTTTTGCCTCTCACATTATTCTTTTTGGGTTTTAGAAAATGGCTGGAAACAAGATGATTCACAATAATGGAGGATATGATGGACAATGGAATGATATTCTTCATGAGCAACCAAATGAAATGGTATTTGGATGTCCAAACATCATTATTATGCCGAATCAGCAATCTCATAATATGATCAATAAAGTAAAATTTGGTAAGTTTCCTGACTCGGCTAATAAGAGAAAGATGGAGTTTCATGATGATCATAGAGGAAAGAAAGTTCAATTTCCCCTATGTAAATCATGTGGGAAGAGGCATCAAGGAGAATGTTTCAAAGGAACTGGAAGATTCTTTGGGTGTGGAAAAGAAGGACACAAAGCAAGTAAGTGCAAAGGAAAAGGTTTAGTTAACACCATGGATGAGGATAATGGTATTGCTATGACATCAAAAATGGTTAAATGCTTTAAATGTGGAATGTACGGGCATTATGAAAACCAATGCCCTAAGGGAAAGTCTCATGAAGAGAATCAGTATGGTCGTATGGGAAGTATTTATGTTGATGATGATGAAGAAACTACAAATGATATGTGAGATGAAAGAAATGTTGAAGCTTGGTCAATGGTCTAAGAATGTAGTGGAATGATTATATGTTTATCATTTGTAATATTGTATAAGTAATCTCATGGAATAAGGAGACATCTAAGGATTGTTACACTGTTGACTTTCCTTAAGTTTTGAAAGTGTATGATGAATGGTACCAGTAACCATGAAAGGTTATTCAGATACTTTTGGAAAGTAGATGATAAGTGCATATTGAAAGGATAAGAAGATAATGAGATGTTTGATTGTATTCATGAGCTCATGATTGATATAAGGACTAAGTGATATCATGGTTTGAGTATATAGAATTTTGAGGATTTTGGTATGTGGAAAGTGTTAACTTTTAACTGCATTCAAGTTTTCACTAAGGTCCAATGGGTATTCAAGAGAATACATGATTAAGGACTTTGAATGTTTGGAATATGATAAAAAAACATATCTTATGATATATGTGGTTCAACGATGGTATTAAATCTCTGGTAATCATTTTCACTATGTTATGAAAGTGGACTGCAGTATTATGGATAAGCCTAAAGACTAGAATGGATTATGTTAGACATAAAATAGTACTGTTTAAGGATAGAAGTTCTTTTTTCGATATTATTGATGGGATGTTATAGTAATGAAGTTTTAGAAAAAGGACAACCTGCAGGACGGGCGACAGCCCATCGCTTCGGACAAGGCTGTGGGAATCGAACCCACAACCGAAGTGCGACTGGCCTTTATCGCCTACCACTGACCTACAGGAAGTCCCTGTTTAGTAGAAACTAGTTTTATTATATTAAGCAGTATGATATATGAAGTATAAGTCCATTTAGGAACTATATATGATTAATCTTACTATAGAATGACTTATGTATATTTAATAACTTTTGATTACCTTTTGTTTGAGATAGATGGAATGACCCGTCATTCTATCACATGATCTGCTAACACTTCACGAATAACAAATTCAACTTCATTTATTTAAGAGATGAAGTGGAAATTGTTCAAGGCACGAACAACAGTGATATTGTATCAAAATAAAGTAAGTATTTATTCTAATTCAAATTTTCAACTTTAGGGAAATGATCTTGAAAACCAAAAATGTTGTCCTAGTGATCTTATACCTGATGAATCAGATGGTACCTTAGATCGTCACAAATTTATGGATTTGTGATTACTGGCTTTTCCATAGCCATGTTCTCTACCACTCTCCATCATAACATGATGGTTAGATTTCTCTTCCATATCCATATTTTCACCTATGCGGAAACCCAGTGATTAGTTTATTTGGGTAATCGTTACATTTCATACTTTAGTTTTTAATGCCAAGTTTTGGTATTCCCTTTTACAATGTGGGTTTCTATTAAAGAAACTTTCAAATAGTAAATCATTTATAACCCCGACGAATTTCGAGGGCGAAATTCATTTTAAGGGGGGTAGAATGTAACAGCCCAAGATTTTATAAAAAAATATATTCTTTTTAATTTTATTAATGTCTTGTGTTGTACGCTACACCAAAAGGAGCTTGCACAACACACATCCTTGACTTGCCTTGCATTACACGCAATCGCGACCTTCCTCGATAGCGTGTGTAGTACGCAATACCGAGTTTCACTAAACAACGATATGCTATAAAAATATTATTAAAACTAGCCGTTATGAATAGTAATAACCACTTTTTGAAATCCAGTAAATCTTATTTTTCAAAATGAACTTTATTTTTGGATTCGTAGTATCGAATTTAGCCTAAGGTGAAATTTTGGTACTTTTCGGATAACTTTCATATTCTGATGAATAGTGAAAATTACTAAATTATAATTAAAAACAACTTTTTTAATCGAAATAATTAATAGTGATAAATCATTAATTTGAGTGGTTTTAAAGTGTATTTAGAATATATTTTTACAATTTAATACAAATTTGGTCATTGGATGTAATTTCACATTTAAACTAGACATAAACAAGTGTCAATCTTTTGATAGATATTGTTTCTTAAAAACACGCTATTTGTTTTAACAGCGGGATTTAATTATAAAATTAATTAATGCAACTTTTATGTTATGAATTTGGTAAAATAGACTTCATTTTTGAATTCAGAATATGAAATATAGCTTGGGATGAAATTTTGGCATTATTCTGAAAAACATCAATTTTTGATGAATAGTGAAACTACGAAGTGGTAGGTTAAAAACTGAATTTTGCATAAAACTTAATTTTACCGCTTCTGTGAATGGAATTTCAAAAATCCGAGAGACACGGTTAATATCAAGGACTAAAATGTGGTTCAATGAGATGAAAATAATTTTTTGGTGAATAGTAACTTTTTACTTTTTTTACCACGGTTAATAGTAAATAGGGTAACTAAGGGTAAATATGATATTAATATTACCCTAACACATGTCCTAATTCTATTGGACAAGTTTAATTCGACCAAAAACAAACTTAGGAATAAAATATGACCATTTAGGCCCACTTGGATTAGATTAGGACATTTATTATTAATTTATTAAAAGAAGGGTTAAAATAGTTAAAATCAAAGTTTAATAAGTAAATCATTTTTAATATGGGGTTATACATAAGATAAATTCGACTATAAATATTCATTAGAAAGATAAAAAGATTTCCTACATGATGGTATTTTATTTGTAATTTTTAGACATCAAATAATATAATTTATTTATGACACAAAGATGATGTAGTAATTATCTTATTAATGAAATATTGACATAATTGATAATATAAATACCAAAATAAATGTAATTTAAGACTTTTTATGAATTACACTAATTTTCTAGGCTACTATGATATATTATTGTTGATTTAATCAACTTGGTTCTTACATATAATTCTGTTATGACTTTCACAAAAATCATATATCAAATAGTGTCAAAATTGACACAAAATAGTTTTTAAATCAAATATTATATTATTAATTGTTATTTTATTCCTAAAAATCTAAGGTTCTGCCAAATGACTTAGATAAGGATATATGTATTAATAATATACAATTTGGGGTTCGTTTGGCATGTTATAGTAAGTTTATTAACCATATAGTGAAAGAAAACAAAAAGACACGGTAAAAGTTAAATTATTTAACTTAGAGTTAAATCTAATTGATAAGGTTAAAATAATACCCTAAACTTGTCTAAATCCTATTGGTTGATAGGATTTCGACCCATCCCCACTTTAGCTTCGAAATAAGACCCTTTGGAACCATTATAAACCGATTTTGACTTTAATATAAAATAATATTTTGAGATATTCCTAAGGTGCCCCTCTCCTCCCCTATAAAAGGACACCTCCTCCCCCTCCTCCTCACACCAATTTGAGCACTCAAGCTCGGCCAACCCCTGCCAAAATCTCTTCTCCACTTCCCTAGCAACATACTAGAGGTTCTGGTCTTACTCAAAGACCAATTTTAGTTCCCTAAGAGGAGGTCTCCAAAAGGCGCTTCAAAGAAGAGGTAATTACCGTTACCAATTCTTTCATCTTTATTTCTTCTTCCACTTCTTCTTCTTAGGTTGTTTCATTATGAAGTAATAACATCAGTATCACTCATATACTGATATGTTATTATAAGTATGAAACAAACCTATTTCACCATCTATCCATCCTACGGAAAAATAAATCATTGCGCGTGCGTACGTACGGAATACCGTCTCCACGCCGTGGTGTAATCTATTTTCCACCACCACCTTACATGGATGGGTATAATGGTGTAAATAATAACTATACATAGTTATTAAAACATCATATTGATTCTGATATATTGTATAATCCACTCCAATTCAATTCAATATTTATAGAAATGATATCATCGCTCGTGCGTACGTACGGACTACCGTCTCCACGACGCGATGAGATTCATTCTCCATGTTAACCATTTAAGAATGATTATAATGTATATATAAGAAATAATAATGAAATATATGACATTATAAAGCTACTGGATTTATGTATATATATACATATGTATGTCATCTACTTACTTCCATTTCAAGACAATAAGGAAAGGAAAACAGCGTTCATGCGTACGTACGGACTACCGTCTCCATGAACGGTGTTTTTCATTTTATTTATCTACCTATTATATATATATATATACTGAATATATATGATATATAAATCATATTCTGGAAGTAAGTAAATCATGATATAAGTAATAGTGATGTCAAGAACAACAAGTCAAAACACCTAAGATAAATGAAACGATTTTACCCAAAACGCTTCTTTAACATGGAATTTACAAAAGAACGGGTAATATAATGTCATAAGTGAACCATATATGATATCATAACAATGAATATGATTCTGGAATAAGTCAATAACATGATTTAAATCATTATACAGGAGGTTTGGACACTTACAAAGCAAGTCGGACATAAGGTAAGGGAAATATCACAATCTCACTTTTATCCGAGATTGTTTTTACTTTGGTAATTACTGGGGTGTATTTTATCATCCACATCCATGTTCCTTCAATATGTAATATTATTTCCATACTTCTACAATAGTTTATATCCAATTTTACCCTTCGGTAAGTTTTTAGTAAAAGATATTAAAGGAATCTTTTGTCGTTTTTCATACGAGGTACTTTTTGACTTTTTCGACAAAAGTACGAAGAATGTTTTTTTAACTTAAACGGCACGAACGGATTTTTACGGTTTTATAAAGCCTTATTTTTATGAAGCTTCCTCCAAAAGATTTCATGACTATTTTTAATAAAATCTCTTTCTTTTAAAATTCCATGATGTTTTGTGAAAAGAAATTGATTTTGAAGAAGAAAGGATATTTTCCTCAAGAATTCATTTCAAGTGTTTTATCAAAATTATTTTCCATATAAGATAATAAAGGGTTCTGTTTCTATCCATATTTTTACATTGATTTGACTATGTTGTGATGGAATTATGTTTATGAATTCCTTTATCTTATATGAATGGTTTTATGATGTCATGTTGTTTAAGAATCCCATTTTTATTACATGGGTTATGCAATGATGTATGATTTATGATTTTGTGGCACACATAAGAAAGGATTCATTAAGAGATGGGTGGGACCTATATCTCCCTCCAATGCATTGGGTAAAGATTTTATATCTCATGAGATAGACATGGCTGGAATGGTAGGTTATACCGGTTCAGTGAAACAGGACTGAAACGAGGATTACTCGATTCAGAAAGGGACTTTGTCCACTAAGATAGTCTTGGCAATGAGTCTTGACTAACAAGAAATGATTCTCTATGATTATGTGTGTATGCCACAAAGTTTCATGTTTTAATGTTATGATTATTGGGATTTCATTTCACTACTACGATTTATCCCATGTTATGAAATTATGCTCTCTTTTGCAGGTTAAAATTTCCAAAAGTTATGTTCTTATGAATATGATGTGATTGATTTCTCTTTTGTTTACCCTTACTGAGAATTTGAGCTCACCCTTTTATGTTTTCTTTTCCCCAGGATATAAAGAAAGGTTTTAGGTTAAAAAAAGGGAAGATCTTTATAGGAGATGTTGAAGATCTTTCACCACGATTAGAAGATTACGTTCCGAGTTTCCAAAGACACTAAACTATTACGATCCTTGTGTGTGTATTTTTGTTATGTACTAAGTATTCCGCAAATGTAATGTAATGTCCATGTAATTCAAGATACGGGTCTCTACATTTCATTCATACAATTCAGGCATCATCGTGACCTACCCCAACTATGGAAGATTTGATGTGTGAGTTCCAGCAGCAACATCCACCCATGTTTTTGGGGGATGGAAGACCACAAGCTATAGATTCATGGGTAGAGTATATGTTGTCTATCTTCAAGCATCTTGAGACTCCGCCAAATAGGAGGTTAAATCTCACAACATATATGTTGCATGATTTTACCAAGATATGGTGGTATGTCATTACTCAGATGGATCATCATTGGGAGATGGAATAAATGGATTTTCATATGGCCCCCTATGATTACTTTTACATCAAGATGTTGATAGCCAATAGAGCCTGAGATCTCATGCACTTGGATTAGGGTGTGTTATCATTTATGGATTATTTTTTCTATTTTATAGCTCTAGCACTTCACACCTATTCTGATTGGTGATGAGTTATTTAAATTCAAGAGATTCAAGGATGGTTTAAGATATGGCATCAGATCGCAGGTAAATGTATTTAAAATAACTATAATTTATAGAATAGTGAATTAGACACTTATCACATAGATTAACCTAAGAGAGGATGGGGTGAAAGTGAGGGTGGTTTTCCATATAGATCTGGTGTTGCATCGACCGGTATTATGAAGAAATGTTTTGGATCTTTCATGTAGTGACATTTTTAGCTGGATAACATACTCAGGTAGCCAGGTGAGGTGTTGCTAGTGTGTAGACTAGGAAATATGATACAATGGGGAATGAGAGACCTAATAGAGTGTTGATACTATGGAAATATGGGTTGTCTATAGAGATTTTGTAGAACTTTTCCTCTAGAAGCCAGTGAGAGAGGGTCTGCACCGACTCCACATGTAAGAACAGGGTTAGAAGCTTCTCATCAGGCATGGATCTGGAGTATAAATGGCTAATCAGTATGAGGTAGTGTTCATGGTCATGGTAGTCAACCCCAAACATGTAGTAATAGAAAATCTAATCTACTCAGGGTGGCTAGGCTATATCATAGGGTTGCGGATACGTCCAAATATACACAGCACAACTGACACCTGAGGAGCAGAATCCCAGCCCATCTACTATGAGATCTATTATTCTAGTAGCCTATAAATTATCATTTTTTATTTTTGATATAGGGAGTTCTCATAGCTTTATATATATGCATTTTTTGGAGATCCTTGAGTTCAATTTTTAGTGTTCAGGTGGCTTAATGATGCTTAATACTTTGTCGGGGGTTAGAATGGAGGATACACATTAGTGCAGGGAGTTCCCCCTTAAGATTGATAGGTGTAACTTTGTATGGGACCTCTTTTTTCCTTAATATGATAGGTTTTTACATCATTCTCATAATTTAATGGTTGGTTCCTTTTATTATTTTATTTATTTCTATCACTGTAGGGTGACCTTCACATCACTAGAGGGAAGATAGTTTATCCACAAGGGTGAATGGGGTTTCCATGAGAGATGAGCTAGACCCAAGCATTGTGGGTTGGGTGGGATGACATCATAGATTGTGATTTTATATCTGGATGATCAAGTAACACATCAGAAATATTTCCCTTTGGTGGTTGATCGTTTCATGGATATTTTCCCGAACAACTTTTCAGGGTTACCACCGGTGAGAGAGGTAGAGTTCTCTCTTGATCTAGTTCGAGGATCTGCATTGGTATCCATTCTCTATTATAATATGGATACTAATGAGATGAAAGATATCAAGAGGCAGTTATAGGATTTATATAAAAGGGGTTTATCTGGCCCAGTACTTCTCCATGGAGTTCTTTGGTCCTATTTGTAAAAATTGAGGATGGTACCCTCGGGTTGTGTGTGGATTACTAGAAATTAAAATAGTTTATGGTTAAGAATTAGTATCATCTATCATGGATAGATGATCTATTTTATTATCTTCAAGGAGATTAAGTATTTTAAAAAAATTATTTGAGATTCAGTTATCATCAAGTGAGAGTTAGACCATCATAAATACCTCACACAACCTTTAATAGAAGGTATGGTCAATGTGAGTATTTGTTCATGTTGTTCAGTCTCACAAACATACCAACAGTATTTATGTTACTTAGGAACCAAGTTTTTTATCCTTATATAGATTTTTTGTGGCGGTTTTCATAGGTTATGTCTTGGTGTATTCCCATACTCAAAATGACCATACCAAACATCATCAGATCATATTGAATACACTGAGAGAGAATTAGTTATATGCTAATCTCACAAAGTTCCACTTATGGATGGATCAGATTCACTTCTTAGGTCACATTATCTCAGATATAGGAGTGTTAGTTAACTTAGATAAGGTGTGAGCTATAGTTTCCTAAGAGCATCACAAGAATGCCTTTGAGATATAGAGTTTCTTAGAGTTGTTTGGGTATTACAAATGTTTCATATAGGACTTCTCATGCCTATAAAAACCATTAACAAGCTTAACTAAGAAGGGTGTGAAGTTTTTATAGTAATATGTCTGTGATTAATCCTTTTAGGATATAAAAGGGAGATTTAATTCAGCACCAATACTAATTTTTCCAAATCCAGGAAGGAGTTTCACTATTTACAGTGATGCTTCAGGTATCATTCTAAGACCAGTCCTTATGCAGGGGGATATATTTGTATCATATGGGTATTTGTAGTTGTGGCCACACGATAGGAACTACTTGATGAATGATCTTGATTTAGCTATGTTTGTTCACATATTAAATTTTTGGATACATTACTTACTTGTAGAGTGTTTTGTGGTGTACACGAACCACAAAATCCTCAAGTACATATTTACACAGTGTGGTATGATTATGAGGTAGTGAAAGTGGGTTTAATGCATATATTCTTTCAACTTTTAGATTTCCTACAATCCTAGTAAAGGCAATGCAGTGGTTGAACCATTGAGTAGGAGGACTCATATATAGGCAATTCATCAATCCAGTAGTTAGTGGAAAATCATGGATTTGTTCTTTGAGATACACTTGGAATTGTATGACAGTCAGGGGAATAATTTTCTATCATCCTTAGCTATGACCTATACACTTCTGGATAGAGTGAGGATGAGGTAGCTATTAGATTTCGAGGGCCTAGTCCTACCGAAGAGTGTGTAAGGGGAGAACCCATATCCTAGTTGGACCATAGGCAAGGATGAGATTTTGTGTTTACATGGTTGCGTATGGGTTTCAGTAGACATGCATGGGGAGCTAATGTGATAATTTCATGCTTCAGAGTAGGAAGTTCACCCCAGTATCACCAAGATGGATTTGGATTTACATCAGCAATACTAGTGATTGGGTATGAAAAGATATGTATATGGGTTCATCATGATATGTTCCATCTGTCATTGGGTGAAGGTGGAACACTAGCGACCATCTAGACTTTTACAAAAACTTCTCATTCCCAAGTGAAAGTGGGTTGATGTTGCGATGGATTTCGTGATAGGTTTACTAAGGTTACCTCAAGGAAATGATTTCATTTGGGTTATTTTTTATTGGATTACAATGTTTTCTCATTTCCTACCTATCAAGGAGACCTTTCTAATATATGAACTTGGGAGGTTTTATATTTGTGAGATAGTACAACTTCATAGGGTCCCCCATACTATTGTTTCAGATAGGTATGTCGAGTTTACTTCATGGTTCTAGAAAGGATTTTAGAGGAAGTTAGCTATACAGGTTCTTATGAGCACAACATACCACCCTTAGATAGATTTTTAGTTAGAGTGCATGATATAGGTACTTGAGGACATGATACGGGAATGCGTCCTGGATTTTGGGGGCTCTTGGGAGAGGCACATACCCATTTTTTAATTTTACTATAACAATAGATTTTAGGAATTATGCATATGGATACTTATGAGGATTTTTATGGTAGGCCATGTTGATCAACTCTGTGTTAGTTAGTGGAAAGAGAGGAATCTATGCTGAGCCTCATCTTGTTTAGGAGACAATAGAGTAGGTAAAGTTTATTCGAAAGTAGATGGCTACTACACAGTCTCGATATAAATCTTACATCGGTCGTCATCGATGACCTCTAGAGTTAATGGTTGTAGATTGGTTATTTTTACGTGTCTCATCGAGGTTGGGACATAGGAGGATTAGGAGATAGGGTAAACATTCACCATGACTTGTCTGTTCATTTATGATTATGGAGAGAGTTGGTTCAATAGCCTATCGGTTGTAGTTACCTCAGAGGTACTAGTCCATACATGACGTCTTCCATGTATCTCAGTTTCTCCATTATCATTCAGACTTGTATCGTGATTTTCATCTCAATGAGTTTGAGTTACAGGTAGATGTGTCCTTTTAGGAGAATCCTATTCATATTGTGGATTATACCATAAAGGTTCTCTGAGGTCGGTCAGTTCCTCTAGTATGAGTTCTATAGAATCACAGTCGAGTATAGTACAAGACCTAGGAGTGGGAGGCCAATGTATGAGCACAATGGTTATAATTTTTCATAGACAAACCTTTACCACCATTGGAAGGGTAATTTGGGGATGAATTGCTTTAAGGGGGGAGTTTGAAAGAAACTGGTTATTTCTAGAGCTATGAAATCCTTTACTTTCTATCAATATTTAGTTTAAATGTTAATTATGTCCTAATTTGAATTCTATTTGAGGTCATAGGGGTATCAAGGGTGTTTGGGGCTTGTTCGAATCCCAGAACCCAACTTTGGGGTGAAATGGTCATGTCACGTAGTTAATAGAAACCATGTGAGGCAGGTTGCATGGTTACCTCTAACTATAGAAGGCTAGATGGAGAAAGGTTATAGGCCACATAGTTTGGAAAAGTGTGAAATTTTAGGTGCACTCCCATGTAGAACCCTATGTAGTTTTTTACATTGGGATTATACACTATTTTTTCATGGTTAGTCAAATTGTGCTTGAAAACTGTGTGAAGTGCTCATTCCTATAGTAGATGGCACATGGTTTGTACAACCATGTGGCTAAACTATGCAACCTAGAGATTTTGGTGAATTTACCATTTTTCCATTATTTAATCTTATAACCTAAAATTATTTCTCTTTTCCTCTTACAGATAGCATTACCTTCATTGGGAGATCTTTTTGAATCCCTTTTGTAAGATTTTATCCCTCTTCTTTGTCTGATATTGAAATTGATCATCGTCGGTCTTTTTGGATCTACATCAGTTAGTTATAAATTACATTTATGCTTTTCCTCATTCTTTTTTTATTGTTTTTTCTATTTAGGTGTAAGATAATATTCCTTATTTCTAGGTTATTTACCCATTCTTTATTTTTCTCTCAATCTGAGTCAAATATGGAGATGATACTTGACGAACACTCCACTATGGACCTACAATAGGTGGTATTTTGATTTTCCTTTAAATTTAGAGTGTTTATATATATATTTAGTTGTATCATGCACCCAATTATCATAGGGAATCCTTTGAAATGAAGTTTAATCCTTGATTTAAATTGACCGGTATGGCCTATGTAATTAATGAGATTCATTGACAATTGATTAAAGGTTATATACCTTGAATGGGCACCACCCCTAAGGTGTGTTGTATAATAAAATGGACCACCATGGGTTGCATATGAGTTGGGTCACCATTAAGGTATTTTTTTTACCCTTGCTATGGGTTTTGAATTTATGAATTAAAGTGTAATTTGAATTTTAATTTGAATTGATTAAGGAAGGTAATGGAATGACCATGACCCTAGGATCATTCCATGTAATGGATTTTTTAAGTATGAATTTCCATTTTAATAAAATATCCACGTGATTTAATTAAGTGGATAAGTCTTCTAAGCTTATCCCATGCCTTGATCCACCTTCTAAGGGGAGGTTTGAATGAAATTTTCTTGGTGATGAACTTGACATAATTAAATTATATTGATTGAATACTTATATTCCTTGGGTGAAACATGGTTTTATATATGTATTCCATGTATGGACTCATTTGGATACTTCCTAGTTATATGCTCAAGTGACACTTCGACTCCCTAGTGGACTAGCAAAGATGAACTCATGGGGCTTGATTGTTATACAAATGAGTGATAAATAGACTCTTATGGATTTCCAAGGATGGACTTAGAAGGAATTTGAAAATATACACCCTAGGTGAAAGTTGGGATCCCTTAGTGGACCACCAAGGATAGACTCTAATGGATATGATGTTATACCACACCCAGAGTGATACCAAGATTCCCATGAGGAATGCCTAGGATTGGATTGTAAGGTGTTGGTTCAAGATAAACCCAAATTGATACATGGATTCCAAATTAAGAATTCCAATAATGGGATTAGGTTCTTAATTGAAAAATAAATGAAATTATTTATATGATGTGTCTTCCAATCCAAAGTACAAGCTTAGATTCGATCATTAACTTACACCTTATAGATGGCCTAGTTAGGAATCTATTGATTTCATGTTATTACAGGGGACGCTAGGACATGTTCCAAGTCTTGAGACTTACTTAAAAATGAGAATAGTTGATTAAATGAAATTACTTATTAAATGATACATGACTAACTATTCATTCAGATACATTTTGGCTAGGCTGATGTAGGTAGCATAGGATGGGTTTCCATGGGAACCTAAACCTTTGCAGGTTGTTTACTTTTAGTACTTGCTTAAATATTCTATTACTTCATGCACACTATTTTTGTTATATATTCACTAACTAGATGTAATAAGGCCTTTGGGTGGTTTCCTACTGGGGTTTTATCTCACACCCTATTCAGGTTGTTGATGGGTACCTAAATAGACTATATGATTACTGGTATGGATAAGGGAAAGTGCCCTGCTACAGGTTTTTGATTTCTTCTTAGAAGCAGGAGAGAATGGGATAGAGTTGTGGCTCAGGATTCTAGTTGGGATAGTTTTTGGGAATTTTTTGTACTTATTACATGTATTTTATTTTATATGTATACCTGTTTTGGATTATTTTGTAGACCCTTTACATCACATGTATGATCATAATTTTTGTATATGATATTACTTTTGGTTTTATTTATCTATTTAAATCATTTTTCTATTTAATGATTATTACTTCTTATAATATTTATTTTAGGACTGATATCATTTTTTTACACTCTGATAAGAGGTAATAGTCTCCCCACAGACACACCCTAGACCCTGACTACTAATTGGAAACCTCTGGTGTTTGGGGAGATGCACTTGAGGCCATGTAGCCAACCGAGCTCGAGGAACCATTCAATGGAATTCGGGTTTGGGAAGTTACAAGTAACATCTAGCATAGTACTTTCATGATGTTTCCAAGAACATTAAGATGCTTAATACTATCTACGTAGGTAAAATAAAGACCTAGCAGGGAGCTATAGTTAGACTAGGTTATCACTAGTCTACGGAATTAGGATTATTTTATGTCCCCCCTCTTGAGTGTAGGGTAACACACTTCAGTTTAGAGTTATTTTCTATCAAACCCAGTGTAATAGGTATCTCATTATAGTATTCTATGTCATAGTGGATTATTTCTTTGTTTCACCAAGTACTAGCCTTACTTATTGAAATTAAAACTTTTTAAATATCCTATCCACTTCATGTGTGTTCTAAAAAACAAATAAATGGTAATAGAATTAGATAATAAAGATCCTAATAGGTCCAATGGGTAAAGGGATAAAAATAATAAATTGGAATAAAAATCCCCCAATACTAATTCCCCCCCCCCCCTCAATGTTGATCATATCTCTCTAAGTAGTCCTACCATAACTTAGATTGAAAAAAACATTTTGTGTGTAACCCTCTAGGACTCTTCTTAAGTGGAATTAGGTAAGTTTTCCTAAAGTCCATGATTATTGTCTAGTAATGGGTCAATAGAACCACAAAAGAAGAAGATATGTCACAATTACAATAACCACATATGAATTCTCACTATGTGATATAATCCATTTGTCATGATGGCTCATCAAGTAAGTTACACACCTATGTCATCAACCTATATGTCTGATACGTATTTCTTTGAATGTCTAAAATGAACTCATCAATACACCATGTCCATGGAATTTAAATTGATGGTTCTATTTCAGTAAAATATTGGAGATATATTTTTCCATAAATATGGAAGGTACAAGTCCTTCCTATATTTATTCATTAATAACACATTATTCATGACGCGCCCAACTTCACCATAGTCATATGCAATTATGGTTTATGGAAATATATAAAAAAATTTGAGTCATGAAGTGAATTAATAATAATATTAAATTATAAGGATCG
This sequence comes from Viscum album, assembly GCA_963277665.1. Taxonomy (NCBI): domain Eukaryota; kingdom Viridiplantae; phylum Streptophyta; class Magnoliopsida; order Santalales; family Viscaceae; genus Viscum; species Viscum album. The sequence continues at coordinate 628,504,773 of OY728163.1, read as the reverse complement.
TTACACACACTCATAGATAGAAATATCCAGTGATGCACTAACATGTGGAATTCCTACTGGTGGGTTAATTCTCATAATCTCATGTCTTGAAGATTACCAAGTGTGAACTTCATGATATAAAGTCTCATCCTCTTATGAGTAATCAAACCTAAAAATCAATTTAATATGTATCCCATCATAGAATTTTATCTTTCCATAGAATAATATTTAATAATATCATCATAGCATTTCAAGGTTCTCATCATAGTGGGGAACTGCAATGACCTTTTCAATATGGAAGATACTCTAGGACAATATTACATTAAAGTCATGAAAAATATTAAATAATATTTAATAAGATATTTTATTAATATTATATTCTTTTAATATATATATATATATGAAATCTAAAAAAACAATTGGTTCTAATACACTAACTCCAACACATCCATGGAGGAGAGTGCTTGGAGGCCGTTGTCAAATTGATCAATACATCAATGATTAGGACTGGGAAATCATCCTTTGTTTAGTGATGATTAATATACATGAAGTAAATAAATAATTAAATTTCTCATTCTTCTTTTTGATGGATATAATATTGGTGAGCCACTTTGAGTATTTAACATCCCGATAAAGTTGGATTTTATGAGTTTGTCAAATTCAACTTCTACCTTGGTATCATGGGATAATTTCATTCTCCTCAATACCTACTTATAACCATAGTGGTCACTCAAAAAACCTAGATAATGGGTATCCACATATCTAGAATTTTCTATATAGTTTAATGTAAACATGTCTTGATGTTATTTCGGGAAGAAAATATACTTTTCATGTTCTTTAGGGGTCATGGAATCACTAATCAATATAGGTTGTTTATATTACTCTATACCCAAATTAATATGTTTGAGTTCATAAATGGTTGTTGGTATACCTTTATCAAACACTGTATGGGAATCCCAAATATCTTATTCTTCTTTTTCTTCTATTTTGTTAATATCTAAAGAAGCATATTGATGGGAATTTTTATATTTAGTAGATGATATGGGGGTATTTTTATTATTACCATCAATATGAAATCCTTTTCTTGAATGTTTGGGATCCTATGAAATAAACAACACCATGATAATGGGATCATATGTGCCCAACCCCATGCTCATCTTATTCTAGGGTTCATATCAAGTTTATTGAAGATACTTGGATGTTTTTTACAAATTTCAATCTAACTTGACCTTTTATAAAGATACTAAAAGGAAAGGGTGATTCAAATGTACTATCTAGAAACCTTTTACTTCCTCAATGGTGGTTGTTTGATGGAAAAATAAACTTGGTCATTATATGAGAATAATGTGATTGGGTGCTTTAATCCATTGTTAAATATAACTTAGGTGACTTAATGTCTTATCAGATTGGGATTTGGTATCTAAATTTAGTTAATGATCAACAAGTATTCTTTATAGAATAATAAGAGTAGTCTCCAAGGAGTTAAGGGTATAAATATATATAGCATTATTTACAATCATCCACTTCCCCTTCTTTTTGTATAAATTTACATCTATGTATTGAGATTCACAGGACTCAAAGGGAGAACTATAACCATACAGTACCCCAACCATTCAATAAATAAATTACTTTATACACTAGTTGTATGAATAGGTCATGGATACATATATATTGAGATATAAAATTACCATTAAAAATTTTAATTTTTTTCATGGTTAATGAATATAAATTTGGATTCATACATGAGGTCTCCAAATTGGGTCCTTGACTTGATCTTTTCAAGGGATCTTTATTTTCTCTTTTCATATCCATAGAATGTTAGGTTTGAGGGAGAAAAATAATATTCAATGTAGCATATGTGTATGAGGGTTTGGATTAGGATGATTTTAATCCCAAAATCATTATTAACCAAGGTCTTATGGATGTATATGTCATTGAGTTTTCCAAATATGTGCGAGAGTCTAATGTGCCCAAGTATAAAAACTTACAAACCATCTTCTATAAAGGAAATAATTATAAAACACTTAAAATCCATTTTCTATGTCATGTTAATTAGATATAAGGATTTAATCCTTGAAATATTAATGGATTAAGAGGAACTCAATAAAGGATTCCTTGAGTTCTAGAGATAGGTGAAGGACATCCAGGACTGATGGCCTAGTTGGAATGACAACCATATGCTTCAATATTTTAAACATCTCGACCAGGGATCAATGCTTCTAACTATGAGGTTATTCTCTAGATTTAGGCCTTGGGGAAAAATATAACTACATTGGAGGATATTTTCCCTGATTTGAATTTTTGGAAATTTGTATAGTCTTCTTGATAGATTGAATCTATCTTCTCACACATAGATTTTTACTCAGAAATTCCATGTCTGCTAGTCCGTACTTTGGTATAATTGTATCTAAACATGCCATAAAAAATTCAAAATTAGATCAAAATTCTTATTGAGCTCGTTTTTGTGTCTTTCTCTATGTTTTATCTATGTATATGGCTTCAGTATAAATGATTATTGAATATTAGGTTCATCAATGGATACATTTTCCTTAGCCTCTTCAGCCTCTACAACCACCTCCACAGTTATAGATAAGGATCTCAGGTTCATATCCATCTTTCTCATTGGTAAAGGGGTCTATAAAATGGATAAAATTTACTAATCTATATCATGAATCTTTATTTAATGAGAATATTGTTTTTTGGAGAAATTATCATTGACACTTTTTATGGGATGGTTCTCATCCCCTAGTGATTGTGGTAAAAATTCCTAGAGGTTCTGAACTGGCTTGGGTGATGATAATGGATATTATTTCCACATATATATTCATTGATGATTATTAAACTAGCTCTTAGGATACTATGATAATGAATATGTTATATCAGACACCTCAATGGGGAATTAGGGTCAATACCAGCTGATTTAGTTGTGCCTTAAATATGGAATATGCCCTGGTGAATGATTTCCTAGCCATCTAGTTTTAAATTTATATTCATTTTTTCTAGTATTTTCTACCAATTTTATTCCCCTTTGGGTGAGGTAGTTGAGATTTATTCCACCCGTTATAGAGGTTTTCTAAACTTGACCAATCTAGAGTCAACTATATTCGAGTTTATATACTTAGAGATGAAGAAAATCCGAATATTGTGTCCAATCATCCAACGGAAGGGGAAATAATCAATGTGGTAATTTATACATACTTAGTTGGGTTTTTTGACCTATCTATTATTTAGTAGGACATTATCCATGTCATCAATTAAATACCCCCAACAATTTTTCTTTTTATAAAGAATAAACTTTATTTTCTATAATATTTAAACCTCATGAAACTTTTCCCCTTTCTCCCCTCCCATTGAGGGCATTATTTTCACTACTACTATTTAGGAGGAGGTTCCATATGAAACTAATCATGATATGAAATTTGATTTAGTATTGGTGCTTATAATGACCCATACTTTACATACATTGCTATTACTTTAGAATTGAAGCACACTTATTATAACATATAACAAAACCAGGGAAGGACTGTATAGGTATAGAGTCTTTAGAAACTGGGAAACATAAACAACTGGTTCATAAAGAATCTACTTTACCTCCCATTTATTTCATCATATCTAGAGTCCCTTTTGGCATATCCTACTTAATAACCTTCTTCCTGACCTGGGTAAATAAAACATACAAAAGGGTGAGCTCAAATTCTCAGTAAGGGTAAACAAAAGAAATATCAATCACATCATATACATAAGAACATAACTTTTGGAAATCTTAACCTGCAAAAGAGATTATAATTTCATAACATGGGATAAATCATAGTAGTGAAATGTAATCCCAATAATAATAACTTAAAATATAAAACTTTGTGGCATACACACATAATCATAGATAATCATTTCTTATTAGTCAAGACTCATTTCCAAGACTATCTTAGTGGACAAAGTCCATTTCTGAACCGAGTTCACTCCTCATTTCAGTCCTGTTTCACTGAACCAGTTTAACCTTCCGTTCCAGCCATGTCTATCTCATGAGATATAAAATCTTTACCCAATGCATTGGAGGGAGATATAGGTCCCACCCATCTAATAATGATACCATTCTTATGTGTGCCACAAAATCATAAATCATACATCATTGCATAACTCGTGTAATAAAAATGGGATTCTTAAACAACATGAAATCATAAAACAATTCATATAAGATAAAAGAATTCATAAAAATAATTTCATCACAACATAATCAAATCAATGTAATAATAGGGATAGAAACAGAACCCTTTATTATCTTAGATGGAAAATAATTTTGATAAAACACTTGAACTCCATTCTTGAGGAAAATATCTTTTCTACTTCAAAAACACTTTTCCTTTCTTAACATGTCATAAAATTATAAAGTAAAAGAAGTTGAATAAAAATAAACTTGAAAACTTGTAAAGTAAGCTTCTTGGAAATAATGTTTTAAAAATCCATTCATGCCGTATAAGTTAAAAAAACATTCTTCTCGAACTTTTTTCGGAAAAGTCAAAAAGTACCTAGTACGAAAAATGACAAAAGATTCCTTTCATATCTTTTACTAAAAACTCACTTAAGGGTAAAATTGGATTTAAAAAATTTTAGGTGGGTGGAAATAATATTACATATTGAGTAAACATGGATTTGGATGATAAAATACACCCCAGTAAACTTCAAAGTATAAAAAATATCGGATAAAAATGAGATTGTGATATTTCCCTTACCTTAGGTCTGATTTGCTTCGTAAGTGTCCAAACCTCCTGTCTAATGATTTAAATAATGTTATTGACTTATTCCAGAATCATAATTATTTTTATGATATCATATATGGTCATATTCTTAGCTTCTTATTAGTAATATTTCATTACTACTTGTTATTCAGGTGTTTATTACTTTTTGTTCTTATGCGTGTTTTGTCGAATAAATTCTTATTTTTCTTTTTAGGTTATATATACCTCATTTACAGAATTTTATTAGTGTAATATATATAATATTCATTCATTCAATTCATTTATATAATCATTATTCAATGAAGATCATGTAGAATGAGTCATATCACATTGTGGAGACGGTATTCCGTACGTACGCACGAGTGATGATATCGTTCCTATGATCGTGGAATTGTATTGGAGTGTATGTATACTATTTCAGAATCAATATCAATTCAAAATAATCATATATATTCATTCTTTACACCATTATACCCATCCAAGTAAGGTGGTGGTGGAAAATAGATTACACCACGGCGTGGAGACGGTATTCCGTACGTACGCACGCGCGGTGATTTCATTTTCCATAGGATGGATAGATGGTGAAATAGGTTTGTTTCATACTTATAATAACATATCATTATATGAGTGATACTTATGTTATTACTTCATAATGAAACAACTAAAGAAGAAGAAGTGGAAGAAGAAATAAAGATGAAAGAATCGGTAACGGACATTACCTCTTCTTTGAAGTGCTTCTTTGAGACCTCCTTTTAGGGCACTAAAATTGGTCTTTGAAGAATACCAGGACCTATAGTATGTCTCTAGAGAAGTGGAGAGGAGAAATTGGCAGGGTTTGGCCGAGCTTGAAGGCTCAAAGTGGTGTGAGGAAGAGGGGGAGGAGGTGCCCTTTTATAAGGGAGGAGAGGGGTACCTTTGGAATAACTAAAACTATTATTTTATTATAAAGTCAAATTAGGTTTTAAATACCTAAAAATTTATTTATTTAGAATCTAAGGTGGTTATGGGTCTAAATACTCTCATCCAATAGAATTTAGAGAAGTTTAGGTTCCTATTTTAATCTTATCATTTAGATTTAACATTAAGTAAAATAATTTTACTTTTACCGTGTCTTCTTGTGTTCTTATACTATAAGGTTAATAAACTTACTATAAGCAGACAAACGAACCCCAAGTTGTTTATTATTAATATATATAACCTTATCTAAGTCATTTGTCCAAACCGTAGATTTTTAGGAATAAAATAATAATTACTAACATAATATTTTTTTTAAAACTATTTTATGTCAATTTTGACACTATTTAGTAATTTATTTTTGTGAAAATCATAACAGAATGATTAGTTCGAAAAAAGTTAATTAAATAAATACTAAAATTTCATATTAACCTATAAAATTATTTTAATTCATAAAAAGTCTCAAATTATATTTATTTGGGTATTTATAGCATCAATTATGTCAATATTTCATTAATAAGATAATTACTGCATCATATTTGTGTCGTATATAAATTAAATTATATAACGTCTAAAAATTACAAATAAAATATCATTATGTAGGAAATCGTTTTAGATTTCTAATGAATATTTATAGTCGAATTTATCTTATGTATAACCCTATATTAAAAATTATATAATTATTAAACTTTGATTTTAACTATTTTAACCCTTCTTTAATTAAATTAATAATAAATGTCCTAATCTAATCCAAGTGGGCCTAAATGGTCATATTTTATTCCTAAGGTTGTTTTTGGTCGAATTACACTTATCCAATAGAATTAGGACATGTTTTAGGGTAATAATAATATCATTTTAACTCTTAATTACCCTATTTACTTTTAACTGTGGTAAAAAAAAGTAAAAAGTTACTATTCACCAAAAATTATTTTCATCTCATTGAAACACATTTTACTTACTGACATCAACTGTGTCTCTCGTATTTTTTAAATTCCACTCACAGAAGCGGTAAAATTAATTTTTATGAAAAATTCAGTTTTTTAACTACCACTTAGTGGTTTCACTATGCATCAAAAATTGAAAGTTTTCAGAAAAATACCAAAATTTAACCCTAGGCTAATTTCGATATTCCGAATCCAAAAATGAAGTCCATTTTGAAAAATAAAATTTATAAAATTTTAAAAAGTGGTTATTACTATTCATAACGGCTAGTTTTAATAATATTTTAATAGCATATCGTTGTTTAGTGAAACTCGGTATTGCGTACGATGCAGTCTATCGAGGAAGGTCGCGATTTCGTGTAAATCAAGCCAAGCAAGTGAAAGATTCCTTTGATGATTTATATAACATAAAAGTCTTGGGTGTTACATTCTACCCCCCTTAAAATGAATTTCGCCCTCGAAATTCGTCACTTTGTAACAAACAGATGAGGATACCTCTCCCTCATCATATCCTCAAGCTCCCATGTAGCTTCTTCTAATTGGTGGTTCCTCCATAAAACCTTCACTAAGCGAGTGGTCTTGTTTCATAGGACTTTTTCGCTACGATCCAGAATCTCTATCGGTTGTTCTTCATAAGAAAGATCTTACTCCAGTGGTACAACTTCTGAGCTGAGTACATGTGAAGGATCAGGTATGTACTTTCTCAGGAGAGATACGTGGTACACATAGTGAACTTGAGAGAGATTCGGTGGAAGCGCCAATCGGTAAGCTACCTTCCCAACACGATCCAGTATTTCGAAAGGACTGATATATCTAGGGCTCAACTTCCCCTTCTTTCCAAATCTCATGACCCTCTTCCAGGGAGATATTCGTAAGAACACTTTATCACCCACTTCAAACTCTAGGTCTTTTCTTCGGTTGTCGGCATAACTTTTCTGTCGACTCTGAGCTACTCTTATGTGTTGTTGAATAGATCTGACCTTTTCTACCATTTCATCAGTGAGATCAGGTCCTAATAGCTTTCTTTCCCCAACTTCATCCCAGCAAGTTGGAGTCCTGCATTTCTTTCCATAGAGAGCTTCATAAGGAGCCATCTGAATACTGGAGTGAAAGCTATTATTATAAGAAAATTCCACCAAAGGTAGGTGTTGATCCCAACCACCTTTGAAATCTATAGAGCAAGCTCTCGACATATCTTCTAGAGTTTGAATTGTTCTATCAGACTGACCGTCAATCTGAGGATGATAAGTAGTGCTGAAACTCAACTATGTATCCAGAGTATGCTGAAGACTTCGCCAGAACTTTGAGGTAAACCTCAGATCCCGATCAGATATAATAGAAAGTGGTACTCCATGCAATCTTACCACTTCCTTCACATATATCCTGGAAAGCTGATCCAGAGAGAAATCCTCTCTAATAGCGATGAAGTGTGCAGACTTTCTAAGACGATCAACTATGACCTAGATAGCATTATTTCCTTTGGATGTTTTAGGAAGTCCGGTGACAAAGTCCATAGTGATGTTTTCCCATTTCCATTTGGGTATGGGTAATGGTTGTAACATCCCATTAGACTTCTGTCTCTCAGCTTTAACTTACTGACAAACCAAGCATCAAGAGACATATTCAGCAACATCTCTTTTCATGCCATCCCACTAGAGGTACTCTTTCAGGTCCCTATACATTTTCGTGCTTCCAGGATGAATAGAGAATGAAGAACTATGAGCCTCATCCAGCAGATCCTTCTTTAATTCGGGGATGGGAGGAACACAAACCTGATTCCTAATATTTATTATCCCATCACAATCAAGGTTGAATTCAGGAACATTTATCACCTTCTTTTGTAACTCGACATCTTCTTTCTGTGCCTCTTTAATCTTCGCATGTATATATGGTTGAACATTCATTTGAGAAAGATACGATTTCCCCCCCTTTCATTATAATTCCAAGATCCATCCTTTGTAAATCCATAAATATTGGATCTTTTGTGATCCTCATCACAGATAAACTGGCATGGTCTTGTCGACTTAATGCATCTGCAACCTTGTTTGCTTTCCCAGGGTGGTAATGGATTGAGCAGTCGTAATCCTTAATCAGCTCCAACCATCTTTTTTGGCGCATATTCAGCTCCTTTTGTGTGAAAATATACTTTAAACTTTTATGATCAGTATAAATGTCACACCTTTCTCCATAAAGATAATTCCTCCAAATCTTTAATGCAAAGATTACCGCAGCTAACTCCAAATCATGAGTTGGGTAATTTTTCTCATGTATTTTCAATTGTCGTGAGGCATAAGCTATCACCATATAATTTTTTATAAGAACACACCCCAATCCCTTCTTGGATGCATCACTATAGATCACAAACCTTTCTCCACTACAAGGAAGTGTGAGCATAGGTGCACTGGATAACCTTCTTTTCAACTCCTTGAAATTCTCTTCACATTCCTCCGTCCAAACAAACTTAACTCCTTTCTGAGTCAACTTTGTGAGTGGATTAGATAATCGTGAAAAATATTTCACAAAACGTCGATAATATCCAGCCAAACCAAGAAAACTTGAGATCTCAGTTACTGTTGTTGGTCTCGACCATCTTTCGATAACCTCTATTTTTGCTGGATCCACAGATATCCCCTCTTTTGAGATTATGTGACCCAAAAATGTAACTTTTTTAAGCCAAAATTCACACTTGGTAAATTTGGCATAAAGCTTCTCCTTTCTCAGGTTCTTCAATATAATTCTCAATTGATCTTCATGTTCTTACTTTCTCTTTGAATAGACAAGAATATCATCTATAAATACTACCACAAACTGATCAAGATAGTCTCTAAAGACTCTATTCATCATATCCATGAAGATAGCAGGGGCATTAGTAAGACCAAATGGCATCACTATAAATTCATAGTGTCCATACCTTGTACGGAAAGCCATATTTGGTATATCCTCCCTTTTGACCCTTAATTGATGATACCCTGAACGAAGTTTAATCTTGGAAAAGTATTGAGCTCCGCGTAGTTGGTCAAATAGGTCATCAATGCGCGGGAGAGGATTTTTTTTTGATAGTGATCTTGTTAAGTTCTCGATAATCAATGCAGAGTCTCATTGATCCATCTTTCTTCTTAACAAACAAAACAGGTGCTCCCCAAGGTGATGCACTAGGGCATATGAACCCCTTATCAAGATTCTCTTGGAGTTTCTTCTTCAATTCTTTCAACTCAATTGGGGTCATTCTATAAGGTTTCTTTGAAATAGGCAAAGCACCCAGTATGAGTTCTATTGAAAACTCAACTTCACGATTTGGTGGAAGACCCGGTAATTCCTCCGGAAAGACATCATCAAACTCCCGTACAATGGGAATATTCTTAATCGTGAGTTTCTCACCAACCATTTGAGATAAATAACCTTCATTTAGTGGAATCAAGACCCATAAGATGGAAGAAATTTCCACTGGAAGGTTATGTTCATCCTTGCATTGATAGACGATCATAGATTGATCTGGAATATGAAATGTGACTTCCCTTCTTTGGAAATTGATATGAGCTCCATATAAATAAAGCCAATACATGCTAAGAATTACATCAAATTCCACTATAGGAAGGATCACAAGATTTGCAGGAAGCACTTTCCCACAAACTTCGATCGGAGAAGAATTATAAACTTTTGATGCGACTGTTGTGCCATTAGGGGTTGTCACAACTAACTCAACATCTAATTGTTGAGGTAATACGGTGATATCCTTAGAAAAGTCTTCAGAAATAAAAGAGTGGGTGGATCCAGAATCAAATAAAACATTTGCTACTTTAGAGTGGATAGTAAGTGTACCTTTCACCACATCGTTATCGTACTCCACATCGCTGATAGAAATTGCATGTGACTTTCCTTTCTCTTTAGCCTTAAGAGTTTGTTGACGTTGACCATCATCATCAACCCTTGGATTTGGTCATTGATTGGCATAATGCCCCATCTCCTTGCACTTGAAACATTGAAGTGTAGTAGGTTCATTATGTGTATCCCTTCCTTTGCATCATTAGACATCTTCTTCCCATCATTGCTGCATTAAAATGCCCTATGACCTTCCTTTCCACATTTGAAACATTTACTTGTCCCTTTAAGACAACTCCCTCCATGTTTCTTTCCACACTTTGAGCATAAGGGAAAGATCATCTTCTTTTTAGTGTGCTCTTTAGATTTTCCTTTGAATTCCATTTTCCTCTTCTTATCAAACCCATATGACTGATGGGTTACTCCAATCTCCATATTGACTTTGAGAGCACATCGAATGATTTCCTCGTAGCTATTGAAGTCCCTTATGGCTAACGCCCTTCGAAGACTTGGTTTTAAGCCACTAAAGAATCGATCGATCTTACTCTCAGGTTGGATAATAATACCAGAAGCGTACCTTACAAGTCTTGTAAAATTTGCTTCATAGGTACCAACAGATTCATCATCCTTTTGCTTTAGTTCAAGAAACTCCTTCTCCATCTTTTTTTTGGAGAATACGAGGGAAGTACTTATTGAAAAATAAGTTCTTGAACTCATCCCATTCCATGGACTCAATTTCATCCCTTTGCCTCGTATTCTTAATAAGATTCCACCATTGATCAGCATCACCTTCCAAAACAATACACTGCTAAGATAACTTTATCATGTTCAGAACATTGAAGAACTGAAAATATCTTTTTAGTAGTACTAATCCATTGTTCAGCAACTAATGGATCAGTAGACCCACTAAATGAGGGTGGACGCTGTCTCATGAAGGATTCAATAGAATGTTGCTCCTTCCTTTGCTCGTTTGGAAGTCCTTCATGATTCATAGCTTGAGAAAGTTGTGTGAGCATGGCTATAAGATTGTTCATTCCAGATCCCATAACATTTGGTTGCTCAGGGGGATAATCATTGCATTGCCCGTCGCATTCCGCATTAACACGGTTCCTTCGGGTTCTAGCCATTGACTAAAACCAAGAATAATAGTGAGAGAAACACTAATTATAATAGGAAAACCACATAATCAAGAATAAAATTTCACACTTAAGGTCTTATCCTAGGTTATTCATGGCCATTTCTAAAACACTAAGATTTTGTTCTATGCTTAGACTTATCCTTAGGGTTCTTACTAAGGCTTTCACATCCTAGTTTCCAAAGGTTGACTATACCTTTCCTCTGATACCAACTATAATGACCCATACTTTACATACATTGCTATTACTTTAGAATTCAAGCACACTTATTACAACATATAACAAAAATATGAAAGGACCATATAGTTATAGAGTCTTTAGAAACTAGGAAACATAAACAACTGGTTCATAAAGCATCTACTTTGCCTCCAATTTATTTCATCATATCTAGAGTCCCTTTTGGCATATCCTACTTAATAACCTTCTTCCTAACCAGGGGAAATAAAACATACAAAAGGGTGATCTCAAATGCTCAGTAAGGGTAAAAAAAAGAAATTTCAATCACATCATATACATAAGAACATAACTTTTGAAAATCTTAACCTGCAAAAGAGATTATAATTTCATAACATGGGATAAATAATAGTAGTGAAATGTATTCCCAAAAATCATAACTTAAAACATGAAACTTTTTGGCATACACACATAATCATATAGAATCATTTCTTATTAGTCAAGACTCATTTCCAAGACTATCTTAGTGGACAAAGTCCATTTCTGAACTGAGTTCACTCCTCGTTTTAGTCCTGTTTCACAGAACTGGTTTAATCTGCCGTTCCAGGCATGTCTATATCATGAGATATAAAATCTTTACCCAATTCATTGGAGGGAGATATAGGTCCCACCCATCTCATAATGATACCATTCTTATGTGTGCCACAAAATCATAAATCATACATCATTGCATAACTCATGTAATAAAAATGGGATTCTTAAATAACATGACATCATAAAACAATTCATATAAGATAAAATAATTCATAAAAATAATTCCATCACAACATAATCAAATCAATGTAATAATAGGGATAGAAACAGAACCCTTTATTATCTTAGATGGAAAATAATTTTGATAAAACACTTGAACTCCATTCTTGAGGAAAATATCCTTTCTACTTCAAAAACACTTTTGCTTTCTTAACATGTCATACAATTATAAACTAAAATAAGTTGATTAAAAATAAACTTGAAAACTTGTAAAGGAAGCTTCTTGGAAATAATGTTTTAAAAATCCATTCATGCCGTAGAAGTTAAAAAAACATTCTTCTCATACTTTTGTCAAAAAAGTCAAAAAGTACCTAGTACGAAAAAGGACAAAAGATTCCTTTCATATCTTTTACTAAAAACCCACTGAAGGGTAAAATTGGATTTAAAAAATTTTAGGTGGGTGTAAATAATATTACATATTGAGGAAACATGGATTTGGATGATAAAATACACCCCTGTAAATTTCAAAGTATAAACAATCTCGGATAAAAATGAGATTGTGATATTTCCCTTACCTTAGGTCTGATTTGCTTCGTAAGTGTCTGAACCTCTTGTATAATGATTTAAATAATGTTATTGACTTATTCCATAATCATACATATTTTTATGATATCATATATGGTCATATTCTTAGCTTCTTATTAGTAATATTTCATTACTACTTGTTATTCGGGTGTTTATTACTTTTTGTTCTTATGCGTGTTTTGTCGAATAAATTCTTATTTTTCTTTTTAGTTTATAGATACCTCATTTACAGAATGTTATTAGTGTAATATATATCATATTAAGTCATTAAATTCATTTATATAATCATTATGCAATGAAGATCATGTAGAACGAGTTGCATCACATCGTGGAGACGGTATTCCGTACGTACGCATGAGTGATGATATTGTTCCTATGATCGTGGAATTGTATTGGAGTGTATGTATACTATTTCAGAATCAATATCACTTCACAATAATCATATATATTTATTCTTTACACCATTATACTCATCCAATTAAGGTGGTGGTGTAAAATAGATTACACCACGGCGTGGAGACGGTATTCCGTACGTACGCACGCGCGGTGATTTAATTTTCCGTAGGATGGATAGATGGTGAAATAGGGTTGTTTAATACTTATAATAACATATCAGTATATGAGTGATACTGATGTTATTACTTCATAATGAACCAACTAAAGAAGAAGAAGTGGAAGAAGAAATAAAGATGAAATAATCGGTAACGGACATTACCTCTTCTTTGAAGTGCTTCTTTGAGACCTCCTTTTAGGGAACTAAAATTGGTCTTTGAAGAAGAAAAGGACCTCTAGGATGTCTATAGGTAAGTGGAGAGGAGAAATTGGTAGGGTTTGGCCGAGCTTGAAGGCTCAAAGTGGTGTGAGGAAGAGGGGGGGGAGGTGCCCTTTTATAAGGGAGGAGAGGGGCACCTATGGAATAACTAAAACTATTATTTTATTATAAAGTCAAATTCGGTTTTAAATAGTTCCAAATTGATTTATTTCTAAGATAAGGTGGGTATGGGTAGAAATAATCTCATCCAATAGAATTTAGACAAGTTTAGGTTCCTATTTTAACCTTATCATTTAGATTTAACATTAAGTAAAATAATTTTACTTTTACCGTGTCTTCTTGTGTTCTTATACTATAAGGTTAATAAACTTACTATAAGCAGCCAAAAGAACCCAAAGTTGTTTATTATTAATATATATAACCTTATCTAAGTCATATCGTCCGAACTTTAGATTTTTAGGAATAAAATAACAATTAATAATATAATATTTGTTTTAAAAACTATTTTATGTCAATTTTGACACTATTTAGTAATTGATTTTTGTGAAAATCATAACAGAATGATTAGTTCGAAAAAAGTTAATTAAATAAATACTAACATGTCATAGTAACCTAAACAATTAGTGGAATTCATAAAAAAGTCTCAAATTATATTTATTTGGGTATTTATAACATCAATTATGTCAATATTTCATTAATAAGATAATTATTGCATCATATTTGTGTCATATATAAATTAAATTATATAACGTCTAAAAATTACAAATAAAATATCATTATATAGGAAATCTTTTTATATTTCTAATGAATATTTATATTAGAATTTATATTATGTATAACCCTATATTAAAAATTATATACTTATTAAACTTTGATTTTAACTATTTTAACCATTCTTTAAATAAATTAATAATAAATATCCTAATCTAATCCAAGTGGGCCTAAATGGTCATATCTTATTCCTAAGGTTGTTTTTGGTCGAATTACACTTATCCAATAGAATTAGGACATGTGTTAGGGTAATAATAATATCATTTTTACTCTTAATTACCCTATTTACTTTTAACCGTGGTAAAAAAAAGTAAAAGTTACTATTCACCAAAAATTATTTTCATCTCATTGAACCACATTTTACTTACTGACATCAACTGTGTCTCTTGGATTTTTGAAATTCCACTCACAGAAGCGGTAAAATTAAGTTTTATGAAAAATTCAGTTTTTTTAACTACCACTTTGTGGTTTCACTATTCATCAAAAATTGAAAGTTTTCAGAAAAATACCAAAATTTCACCCTAGGCTAATTTCAATATTCCGAATCCAAAAATGAAGTCCATTTTGGAAAATAAAATTTATAAAATTTCAAAAAGTGGTTATTACTATTCATAACGGCTAGTTTTAATAATATTTTAATAGCATATTGTTGTTTAGTGAAACTCGGTATTGCGTACGACGCAAGCTATCGAGGAAGGTTGCGATTTCGTGTAAAGAAAGCCAAGCAAGTGAAAGATTCCTTTGATGATTTATATAACATAAAAGTCTCGGGTGTTACAGTGCTAGCTTGATCATGATAGTTTCAATATCTACTTTACTAGATTTATTTCCTTTTGTTTATGCAATCAATTGAGATTTTTCTTTATAACATCAAATTACATCTTTCAACCATTTTATGACTGATATAAACTCACAAAAATTTATAGGGTTCTTCATGGGAATGATATTATCATGTATCTTATCATAGATATTTTTTTACATATCTCTAGTAGCTACTCTTATGAAAGCTTCATATTTAGGGAATAAGTTTGTTATTTCCACCCAGTGATGAAATCTAAGACCCGCTCATTTTCATGTTATTTGAAATTCAAGAGGTCAAGAATTTTTTCCTCAACATGGAGATGAATTTATAAAGTAATTTTCATTACAAATCTTACTAGTTCGAAATTTACCTACGTGGTGGGTTGATATACCGAAATAATTGTGGTGCCTCCAAATTTGGTATAAAACATCATAGTTTCACTTCTTCCCACTACTATGTTATTCCCATAATGAGAGAATATGAAGATGAAAAGTGTGTGAGATCCTACTATGAATCTCATATACCATTAAATATTGTGAATGAGGGATTCCCTAAAGTGATCCAAATATTTCATGTATAAATATTACATATTATTAGATGAATATTCATTATATAACATTATGTTCTATGCTAAAACCATAAATTTTTAGTGTCTTTGGAAACTTGGATGCATAAACAATTGTTATATAAAAGTTTTAAATAATATCCCACTTAGTTATTTATAACTAGCACACTTATTATACATTTCATACTTAAAAACTTTATTCATATCTTAGGGAAATGAAAAAATAATAAAGGATGATATCAGGTGATCACTGAGGATAAAAAAGGTAGATATCAATGATAAATTAAGAATAACATGTTTATAAGGTTATGATAACATGATATTAACATTTGAAATAAATACCCAGAAAATCATAGATCATAATCAAGATTCATGGCATAAATATTGGGAGTTTATAGGAAATGAATTATAAAGGAATCAAATTACATAATCCATGAGAGCATAACATTAGCATATGTTCATATCATAAAAGTTTGTCATATAGTGTTTCATAATCACAATCATATAAATGTTATGTTAAGGATACCCACTAAGACATTCATCACATATTAGACTTGGGATAATCATCTATGTACCTATTTTGGTCTTAGGATAACCTCTTGTGTACCCTATTTTGGGCTTGGGATAACCTCTTGTGTATCATCTTTTAGTATTCTCATAACCTCCCATATACCATCACATATTCATAATCCATTCATATGTATTTCAAAAGATCATGAAAATATTCATCATAACTTAAGCCATGGAAAATAAAATGGGTTTCATCAATATTTTATCTTCATAAACATAAACCTTCTATATAAATAATAAGGACAGTATCATAGAATATTATCCCTAGTGATATATAAGTAATATTAAATGATGTCATCATATATGAAAAATGACTTTAAAATATCACTTGAAACACTTCTTGAGGAAAATACCCTTTTTATTTTGAAATCAGTTATTTAAAATCTAAAAAATACCAAAAAATTAAGGAAATCATTTTCTTTTAATATAAACACATAAAATTGTAAATTAATCTTAAAAATATTTATTTTTCCTGAAAGTGGAAAATTATGTTCATTCCTAAATTTTAAAACAGATATTTTGTTCATGCCTTTGGTAAAAAGTACCTCATTCAGAAAATTAAAATATGGTTATTTTTAAAAAGAATTATATAAATAAAAACATGGGTAAAAATTAATTTAATCAATAATTATATAATAGTAAAAAAATATTTAAATAATTTTATAAAAAAATAGATATGAATGAAAAAGGATTTTTTTACCAAAGAGATAAATAAAATCAGTTTTATTTAAAAACATTCTTCGATCTACTGAGTACTTAAAGAGAGAAAAATGAAAGGAAAACATGTATTATAAATAAATAAACATATGATAATAAAATACATAATATTTGGGATAAGTATATAATATAATGTTATCATCATAAATTTAATCATAAACAATCCCAAAAAAAATGAGATTATAACATAAAACACTTACCACTTTGGTAAATTTTGAATCATAATCCCCATGAAAGAAATAATTTTAAATGAAAATTTAAATAACATAAAAATAAATATATTAATTATACAACATAATAAATTTTTAGTAGATACCCCTCATAAAATAAGATAGTTGTATAACATAGCATATTTCTTAAAGAGGGCAATTTGAGAGGAAAAACCCATACCACTTCAGTAAATATCGAATCAAAACCCCTTAGATGAAATAATCTCAATTTTAACATTAAATAACATGAATTAATAATTATAAATTATATAACATGTCAAAGGGGTAGTATATACACCACATAAACATAAATATGTTCATAACATCAAACATTTCTCAATAAAACAATATTGAGATGAAGAATCCTTAACTTATGTCCAACTTGATTTATAAGTGCTCTAAACTCATGTTTAATAAATTTATATTTATTATAATTCTATATTATAACAATTTAAAAACTTATAATATATTATATTATCCAATTATAACATTTTAACACCCGTTTATTAACAATTCTACATTAAAATCCTCATTTACGGGTGTTAACTATTTTGTTTTTCATGTATGTTTCGATTCGGTAATTATAGTCTATCAACTTTGATCATGGTTCCATAAACTCCATAATGGTGATCATGTCATAAGTATAATATTTAATCATATTTTACCCTTTTATAACCATTCATATAAATTGGTGTTGAAAAATTAATTATATCACTTTGTGGAGACGGTAGTCCGTACGTACACACGAGTGATGTTTCTACTTTTCGATGGATAGAATGAAAGAGAAAGGTAAATAATAATTATTATATAATAAATATCATATATGTTCATTTAATATATCCTTATTATCATCCATGTATATTTTAAATGAAAAATGAATCACATCACTTTATGGAGGTGGTAGTCCACATGTATGCACGAGCAATGTTATCGTTTTCCAACGAATTGAATGGTAAGAAGGTACGTAATATATTATATTTATAGAATTTTAATAATGTCATAAATATAATATATATATATACATTAAATATATTATAATAACCATCCATGAATTATGGTGATAGAAAATTAATCATATCATTTTGTGGAAGCAGTAGTCCACATGTATGCACAAGTGATACTTTCATTTCCCGTTTGATGGAATGGAGGTATAAAAGGGTTGTAAAATCATTATAATATCATATAAGTAAATATATTATACTTTATTAATCATTTTATGATATATATAATATGTTTATATAATTTGGAAGAATAAATAAAATTAAGTACTCGGTTAAGATCTATACTTGTTTATTGAGAAAACCTCCATTGGCTTACACCTTAAGCCTTCAAAGTATGGTGTTATGATAAACCCAATACCTATAGGATATGGATATGGATGTTAGGGAATTATTTGGTAAGTTATTTTCTGATATAATATGATCCTAAAGTGTTGATAAGTGGGGAGAGGTAGTGTCCTTTAATAAGGGAGACAGAGTACACACTTGGAATTTTTTAAAAGATTAATATATATTAATGTCATACTTAAGATAAATGATTCCAAATGAATCATAATCGAATATCATATGATATAGGGTCTAAATATGACCATAAAATAGGATTTATAAAAGTTTAAGTGGCAATACTACTCATCTCTTGATTTAGCCCCTGGTAAACCCATTTTAACCTTAATTGTGGTAATAAATATTTGCATGTTTTACTATTCATTATGACCAAAAATGAAATTAAAATCATTAAAAAATAAATAAATTATAATTAAAAAAATTGAATACATTTTATCATATTCAATTTCTATATATGTTAAAAATTCATTTTAAAATAAGTGCATTGAACGCAATGAAAACCTGTTTTTTTTTTAAAATCATTTTAAGCATAAAACTAAATTTACATTCATTCATTTCCAATTAAAAACTATCAAATTAATTTAAAAAAAATTTATTAAGTATTTAATATAAAAATTTCATTAAATATATTAAAAAATAATTATTTAATTAATTTATTAAGATAAAAACACATTGCATGTATAAAATTAGTTTTTAGAAAAATGTGTTTTAAGAATGTAAATAAAATTATACCAAAATCAAGAATAATGTTAATTTGTATGTAATTAATTTGAGTATTTATAATTAATTTATAATTATATTCCTTTAATAAAAAATTCAAAATATAATGGGACTTTTAAATTACTTTATTTAATGGAAATAAATGATAGTTTTACAAAAATCAGTATTTTTCAATATTCACTGAAAAATATATATTTTTAAAAAAAATCTAAACAAATCATTGTAAGATAATATTTACATGTTGATTTAAAAAAATTATTTTAATTAACTCAAATAAAATTTATAAAAAATTTATAAATTAATTATAATGTCCGCACACAAAATATAATAAACATCGTTTTTGAAGAAAACAGATTTTTGAAGCATAAAATGAATTTATTGAGAATTGAGTACTTATTTATTATGAATCAATAAATACATTTTCATTATATAAAACTATTATAAATATTTTTCATAATGCGTTTATTACTATTTTTACCTTCAAATTTAATGGCTAGGTTATAATGGTCAAATTAAATAATATTATTTTTATAATATATCAGAATTCACGTAAAGCTCGGTGTTGTGTGTTAAGAAAGCCGTTGAGAAAAGTATTATAAATTTTTAGGGTGTTAAATCCCCCCTATAAATAAATTTCTTCCTCATAATTTTTATCTTATTAATCAAAGGTTCAATATTTTAAAATACATTTTTTGAAAACCCATGTCATATAAAGGGATAATAAAACATCCTTTGAAAAATGGAAGTGGGAAACATAAATGTCACCTAAAATAACACATAAGTGGGTTCCCAAATAAGGATAAAATTAGTAGGATGTTAAAATATAGAAATTTCATAGAAAAATAATGTCTAAGGACTAATATAGAGTGATATAGAACATGATTATGAGAAATTTAATGACCACAATACCATAAATCATTGAGGGGGGAAACCATCAATTCATAAAAAATGATGGTAAAGAGATAAAATTTTTATTTCAAGATCCTTTTCCTAAAGTTGAGGTATTATTTTATTATCAATAAATATAAAATGATAAAATATACTTACTTTATTTCTTTCCATTTCATAAGCACAATTTCATCCTTTGGTCATGCTTCAGTAAATTTCCACTTTATTTCTTACCCCAAGAAATGAATATTCAAGATGATGTTTTCATGCCTGAAGCACTAAAATTAACTTTTAATGAATCATAAGATCCGTTAAATAAGGAAAATTAATTATTCCAATATTCATATATTTAGAAAAAAACAAAAATATTATCACAAGTTACTGAATATGGATAAATTTTCATATGATAAAATAATACATTGATTTATAAAACCATAACAATAAAATCTAAAGTTCAACTTAAAACATTACATAAGTATTTTACTCTAAGAATCCTCTAAAATATGTCTAACCAAATTCAAAACCCAAAAAAATAGAAATAAGGTCACTAAATTTCCAAAATCAAGTTACCTTTAATCCTCCAAAACAACCTAAAATATCTCTTAATGTCACATAAAAAATATGTGAATTTATTAATCATATATTCTCCTAAAACATGCTAATAATATGAATCACCATAAAAACCAAAATAAAACATACATTCTTCTAAAAATTAATTCTATAATTATTCCTCAAATAAAATCATAGACTGTCAAATATATTCCATAAATCTAAAAAAAGTAGTAAACTTTATCAATGATGAAATAAACCCAGTTATCATCAAATCATTAATCAAATCCAATTTTATCAATACTATTCAATTTAATTTATCAATATTCATAATCTATTTATCCAAACTAAACATTATTATATCAGCATTAAAAATATATTAATGGTTATCTATCTCTCAATCATGTGTTTTCTATAAAATATCCCCTTAACACTAAATCATTTTTCTATTTTATTAGTACTATTAAACATATGATTGTAAATCCTTAATGTGAAACTATTATAGAACAATATTTAGTTGTTTTGTGATTCTTATAACTATAATATCATTAATAAAACACTTATACAATATAATTGTCACATTATAATACATAAACACTCATTCATTCCACTTCAATGATTGTAATAGCATAGGACTTTCATTGGTTAAGGGTTTAACCCTTGGATTAGGGAACTGGCTCAGATAATGCCCAAGTTACCCACACATAAGATATTGAACTATAAATGGTAAATTATAATGATCTTCATTTACCTCCATTAAAATATTTATTTTTACTCATCAATTACCTTATCTATTCCATTATTTTCCACACATAAAATATCTTCTCATTCCTTTGGTATATTTCACTTAGTTCTTCTTCCCACACACGTGACATATGGAAAGCTAAATATTCTTCCCTTCATGGAATTCATCAACTGAACTCCCATGTAATGCTATTTTTATATTATTTGGTATTTTATTAAACTCAATCAAGTTTATGGTTTTAATCATATAATGAGATATATTATTAGGAATAATCATTATCTTTTTCATTTTAACTCCCATTTAATTTGGTTTCTAATGAGGAAAATCATTTCATTATCTGTCAGAGTAAATGTTAACATGAATCTTCCTAGTTCCAACCATTGGATAAAACCAAAAATAAAAGTGTAAGAAACAATAATAATAGATATAAATCATATAATCATGATAAATAATTCATAGTATGTATAAATCATGACAACTTTTTCCAATTTATGACCCCCTGAGTCATTCAACATCATTATCTTTTCAAATCCTTCATAATGGTTTATAAACAAAATATCAATTAATCCAAAAATATCCTTTAGGAGTGTAAAACTAAGTGTGTAGTAAGGTATTATTAACCATTCACTAAAATAATGGTTGATGTATACTCGACCAATTAATTTCAGGGTTATTACCCCTTGATGAATCTCTACCAAAATTACTTCCACTTTTAGTATCCATTTAGGGATTTATTTCTAGGAAAATTAATTATTTATACCTTACCAAAACTTTAGGATATTATTCTGTACTTAGGATTATACTAAGGGTTATCAATGAAGTTTCTACATCCTAATTTCCAAAAATATCTAAACCATTATTTTAAACCAACTAAAGTGGCCCTAACATTTCATGCATAAATATTACATCTTATTAGATGAATATTCATTATATAACATTATGATCCACACCAGAAGCATAAAGTTTTAGTGTATTTGGAAACCATGATACATAAAAAACTCCTACATAAAATATCTACCTCATATCCCACTTAGTTATTCATAACTATAACCCTTATTACACATATAATACTTAAAAACTTTCTTCATATCATGGTAAAAGGTAAATAAAATATAGGGTGAGCATAGATTCTCAGTAAAACTAAATAAGTGAGATATCAATTATCAATTAAGAATAACATTATTATAATGGTATGATAACATGATCTTAACATTTTAAAACCATATCTATAAAATCATAGATCATAATCAAGAGTCATGGAATAAATCTTGGCAGTTCATAAGAATGAATCATAAAGGAATCAAAGAACATGATCCATGAGAGAATGATATTGGTATAAGTTCATATCATAAAATAGTGACATATAGTTTGGAATAATCATAATAATAGAAATATTATGTCAAGGATACCCACCAAAAAATTCATTCCATATTATTCTTGGGATAATCATTCATGTACCTATTTTGAGCTTGGGATAACCTCTCATGTGCCCTCTTTTAGGCTTGAGATAACCTCCCATGTACCCTATTTTGGGCTTGAGATAACCTCATATATACCCTTTTAATATCATAAAAAATTAATCTTTATGAAATTAATTATAGTTATATAAAATTTCAGTCCCACCCATTACATATTCATAATCCATTAATATGTATGCCACAATATCATGAAAACATTCATCATAACTTAACCAAAGGAAAAGAAAATGGGTTTCATAAATATTTCATCATCATAACCATAAAACTTATATAAAAATAATTATTATGGTATCATAGAATAATATCACAATTAAAACATAAGTAACATCAAATGTTGACATCCCAAATAAAAAATACCTTTAAGTGGTCACTTGGAACATTTCTTGAAGAAAATGCCCTTTTTATTTTGAAATCACTTATGGAAAATCTAAAAAAAATCCAAAAAACTAAGGAATTAGTTTTATTTTATAATAACCATGAAAAATTATAAATTAAACTTCAAAACATTATGTGGTAATGATAGCCAAAAATTCTATTCACGCTATAAATGTTAAAACAAATATTTTGTTCACACCTTTGGTAAAAAGTACCTCATTTAGATAAAGATAAGAATATACCTTTAAAAAAATATAGAAAGAAAAATATATATAATAATGACTTTGATATATCATTATATAATAGTAAAAAATTATTGACATTATTTTAGAAAACATGGATATGAAATAAAATGGATTTTTTTTACTGAAAATAGAAATAAAGTCAGTTTTTCTTAAAAACATTCTTTCATTATCTTGAGTTCTTAAAGAGAGGAAAATGAAAATAAAACATTTATTACCTATAAATTAATATATTATAAAAAATAACTAATATTTTGGAAATATAATTCATATAATTTCATCATTGGAAATTCCATCATAAACAATTTCGATAAAAATGAGATTGTAACATAAAACTATTACCACTTTGATAAATTTTGAATCATTACCCCCATAAAATAAATAACTTAAAATGAAAATTTAAATACCATGAACATAAATATATTCATTATAAAACATAAAAATGAGTATTAGATACATCTAAAAAAATAAAATAGGTGTATAACATAACATATGTCCCCAAGAAGACAATTTGAGATGAAAAACCCTTACCAATTTAGTAACATTCGAATGAAAACCCATTGGAAAAAATAATAAAAATTTCAGCTTTAAATACCATAAATTAAAAATTATACATGATATAAAATTTCAAATGGGTGGTATATACACCACATAAACATAAATAGGAGCATAAGTCCAAACATGTCTTAATGAAACAATATTGAGATGAATAACCCTTACCTTATATCCGACTTGATTCATAAGAACTCTAAACTTTTGTATAATAATTTTATATTTATTATAATTATATTAAATAAACATTTACCTCCTTATAATATCATATATTATCCATTTATAACATTTTAAGACTAGTTTATTAATAATTCTTTATTAAGATCCTTGTTTCCATGTGTTAACTGTTTTGTTTTTCATTTATGTTTTGGTTCAATGGTTATTGTAATTAAACTTTGATCATAGTTATATAAACTAAAAAAAGTCTATAATTTTATAAGTATCATATTTAATAATTTTATACACTTTTAAAACCATTCATATAAAGTGATGATGAGAAATGAATTACATCATTTCATGGTGATGATAGTCTATATGTAAGCATGAGTGATGCTTCCACTTTTCAGTGGGTGGAATGAAATAAAGGTAAATAATAATCCACATTTATTGAATTATTTTATATCATATATGTTCATTAAATATATCCTTATTATCATCCATATAAAGTGAAAATGAAAAATGAATCACATCACTTCATGGAGGCGGTAGTCCACGCATACACAAGAGCGGCATTATCGTTTTCCAATAGATGGGATGGTAAAAACGTATATAAGATATTATAATTAAATAATAAAAATTATTTCATAAACATTATATATAATTAAATTCATCATAATAACTAACCATGAATTATGATGATGTAAAATGAATCATACCTCTATTTGGAGGTGGTAGTCCACACATACGCACAAGTGATAATTTCATTTCCCATTTGATGTAAAGGTAGTGGAATGGTTATGTAATCATTATAATAACATATCAATATATTTATTTTTCTGGATAATAATTTTATTATGGATACAATAGGTTTATATAATTTTCAAGAAGAAATAAAATTTAAATTACTCAGTTAAGAGTTATACCACTTTGTTAAGAAAACCTCATTTGGATTACATGTTAATCTATGAAAGGATGGTATTATGATCAAAAAAATACCAATATTAAATTTTTAGGGATTTTAGGGAATTATTTGGGTATGTATTTTCCAAAATAATTGTCTCTTGAAGTGTATATAATAGAGGATAGGTGGTGTCCTTTTATAAGGGAGGGAGAGGACCCACTATGAATTGTTCAAAAGATTAAAATATATTAATGTCATACTTAGTAAAAAAATAAAAAAGACTCATAATAGAATAGAAGATGATATAGGGTCAAAATATCACCATTAAATAGGTTTTATACAAGTTTAAGAGTAAATATTATCCTTATACCTTGGTTTAACCCCTAGTAAACTCGTTCTAACCTTAATAATGGTAACAGTTTTTTATTTTTTTACTTTTCATTATGACCAAAAAATGGTCTCATTAAAAAAATTTGAAATTATAATTAAAAATATGGAATCTATTTTATCAAATTAAATTTATATATGTGGTATAAATTCATTTTAAAAAAAGTGTGCTAAACGCAACGAAAACTCATTTTTAGAAAGAAAATCATTTTAAGCATAAAACTGAATTTAATTTCATTACTTACCTAGTAAAAACTTTAAAATAGATGTTAAAATATATTTTGGAAATTATAAATTATAAATTTATTTTAATCCATTAATCAGTAGTTATTTATTTAACTTATTAATATAAAAATGCAATGCACGCATAAAAACAATTTTTTATAAAAATGTGTTTTTAAGCCCAAAAATGAACTTACACAAAAAGCAATAACAGTGATGATTTATATATAAATAATTATATTAATTATAATTAAATTATACTTATGTTACTTTAATAAAAAAATCAAAACATTTTGTGATTTTTAAATTACTGGATGTAATGAAAAAATGATAGTTTTACAAAAATCATTATTTACAATATTCAATGAAAAATAAATATTTGTAGAAAAATACCTAAAATTAACCATAATATAATATATAAATGTTAATTTAAAAAAAATTATATTTATTACATAAAATAACATTTATAAAAAATGGTATAAATTAATTATAATTTCCATGCACAAAATGCAATAAAAATCATTTTTGAAGAAAACATATTTTTGAAGTACAAAATTACTTTAATAAAAATTAAGTAATTATTTATTATGAATTGATAAATAAATTTACATTATATCAATAATTTATACATATTTTTTATAATTTTGTTATTACTATTCATAGCTACCAATTTAATGGCTATGTTATAACAGTCAAGTTTAAATAATATTATTTTTATAGTATATTGCAGTTAGCTTAAAGATCTATGTTGTGTCTTAAAAAATATATTGAGCATAGTATTTTAAATTTTTAGGGTATTAAATTACCCAAATTGGGTGGTGGAATATTTTTTTCCACCCATTCAGGATACAGCTTCCACTCTGACTACACTATTTCAAAATACACTTATGTGGCTTTTATTCGAGTGGTAAGGGACTCAATGAAGTTGAGGAGTTCTAGTGGAACTGTATTTGGGATTGATGCTCAAGTTGAGGAGATTTTAAGATCCTAAAATAGTTATAATGACAATATATTATGTTTATATCTGACTTGAGTCGGTCTATGGTGGATCTATTTAAATGGCGGTGGTTACCTCCCGAGGGGAAGAAATTATTGATAGTCCTCGACTGTTGGAGATAAATAAACTAGATGTCTACACCCAGGATTAGTTGGGTGAATGGATACCATTATTAAATATCAATCATCTCACTATTTTTAAGGGGAAATATTTTATAGAGGAAATAAATCAGCTTTGACATGGTAATTTCACTCAAGGATAATATTACATTTGATTAATTCAATGTTGATTCGCATCATTTTCTCCAAATCAATTTTGTATTTTGTGGTCTATTCCTTGATGTAAAGTGGAATGAATTATTCTAATGGTGGTTGGGATATAGGAATGTACTTCCATTTTTCATTGGATAAAACCCCTCAGGTAACTGATAGATGAGGATTTGGATGATCTCCCAAATCTTGAGTCTAGCACTGATACTAGTTGCATACACCTTCTTCTCATGTTTCAATGTGAACTGTATTTTGAAAAAAGGTCCCCTCATTGTGCGCATCCATGTTTTTTTATACCTTTAATTATCTATTAGGATAATTATAATGAAATTTAATTATGCATATCAAATAGTGGGTATTGTATCTATTTCTATGTTTTAGCAGGATTTTTCATCCTCTAAACATCTACCAAGGGAAAGATCATAATCCCCCTAGATATATGCCTTCTCAGTGAGACACTTTAGCTTATAGCCCTTAAAAGGATTCACTCACTCTCCTTGGTGCTTCCCTGGGATCTATTTATGGATTATTATTCTAAGGGACCCTCCAATATATTATACTTAATGTTACCCTAATGAGGGAAATGGATCATGATGTGTTGGTCATGTTTTTTAGAATGTAAAATTAAATGTTTATATTTTTACTAGAATTTATGTAGTATAGCATAAACCCCAGGTTGTCTCTCGATATATCCTTATATAAATAATTTTATTTTATTATGTTTTTATGAAATATATAATTGGATAAATAGTTTGGGGGATTTTTTATTTTAAAACAAAAATTGAAACTATGTCACTAAGTGAGAGAAACTAGTTGGAGAAATCATGATCAACCCAGGTGAGTGTCCCATGATGCTCAACTATCATCGCATTCAAGGGAAATGGGAAGGATCATTAATTACTTAATTTATAATTACTGAAAATAGTATTTTATGTGAAATATTACATGGTTAACACCTAGTATTTGATTGATCTATGATATTGATTATCGATAGTTTCTCGAAATTAATAAAGTTATGTCAATGTAAGAATTGAAATCAAACAAGAAATCACATCAAAAAGGTGATTATATGACTAGATTTGGGTTTGTGTTATAATTTTTCACATGAAAAAAACATTCATATTCATGGGTTATAGATTATTTATTTCATCAATTGATTCAATCCATAATCATGATCATGAAAGATAAGGGGTGATAAAAGATGAAAATGCGTTTAAATCATCACATGATCCAAGTTATACATGAAACCATGAGGATTCATGTTCCTTTGATTTTTATTTTATCATAATAAAATAAACACAAAATCAAAATGTATAAATTAATAACAATATATAAAAAACCTAAAAATCCAATTACCATCCAATGATTACAAATGTGGAGCTCAGGATTACAATAAATAACACCTATAAGATTGATCTATAAGAGGTTAGAAGTACATAATCGAGAAGAGGATGAATATAGATAAATAAATCTCTCTAATTTGACTCAACATTACCCTTGGTTGTTCTAACCCTTCCAATGATCCATGGAGTTCTTTTAAATATAAATTTTTCAAGTTAGGTTTGTGTAAATTCAATGGTCTATGAGTGTAGGTGATCTATTCATGATATAATTTTCTACCCAATTCATTCGATTGGATGAATAAACAAACAATTGGAATTAACTTTACATTTTGTAAAAAGTTTCACCTTTTAGTTATCTATTCACATAATTTGTAATTAACCCAATTTGATTATCCATGACCAAGTTATAGGCCAATCACTATCGTTAGGTCCAATCTGTCTCATCCATAATTTCTTCACATTGTGGGACTCTTTTAGGTATCTTGTTCTCAGATTCAACATTTGTTCCAGTTTGATGAATTGAAGCCCCATGATAATATAATCCTATAAAAAAATTAATTTTTCCATTTTTATTACTGTATATAATGTTACAAAACAATGAATTGTTATCAAATTGGTCCATTATGTAGTTACATCTTTTTAAGCATGTTCTCAAGTTGAAAAAGATTTAATAATTAAATAATAAAACCCATAAATAAATAAATTCACATGTATTAGGGGATAATATATGATATATCATTGTGGAATAAAACTCCCACACCTAAACCTTTGTACTCCTAGGAAAATTATTATATCCTAATCAAGTATCGTTCCTAAATAAAAAGTGGGAAAAATTCCAAGATTATTTTGAAATTAAATCCATTATGTCTAATTTATGAAATAAAGTTTTATATCAAATTTTTTAACCTCATTTTTTCACCCATGAAACATGTTACAACCTACTTTACTTTGAAATTTTCTCTCTTCACTTCATAAATGTATGAAAGTAGAGTTATGCTCATTTCCCTAAGTTCATTTGATATTACCATGTGTTTATTGAGATAATAAGTTCTATACCTATAGAAAATAGTGTTATACTCAATATAATTTCTAATATGTTGTTCGAAGGTTCTAGGGTTGGTAGGATTTGATGATTAAAAATATAAGGAAAAAGGATGATTGTGTAATCACTTAATTACAAAGCATGTCAAAATCCAATAATTCTTCATAATGGATGTACTTTCTCAACCCCTTATGGAGTATATCACTTCCAAATAACTATCCCCTTTGTTACTTTTGTGTAGGTCACAACTAATCAGTGAATAATGAGTAAACTTTATCTTTTATCTATTTATTTTTCTTTTGTTATGTTAATTTTTTTCAATGAACAAAACAATTGTTTTTTTATATATAATTTTATTTTGAGGTAAAGAGGGAGACATATGTAAAATAATGATATAATATGGATTGTTAACCCACTACCCAAAATAAATTTAGGCACCCTTTCACTCAACCCATATCAATGAATCTTCCCCTAGTATTCCCTTGGAAACACCATATACCCTACACTTTCTTAAAATAAAACAATAATGTGCACAAGATATGGGTAGATGGGGATACATTATCTTGTAAAGTGGCTTTCCTAATAGGTATTTCATGGTCTCTAAGTCCTAAGAAGATTAAAATATCAACTTGTCCTGAAACATAGGTTAATTATATAATGGGATTTTCAATGAATGATGGCCCCTATCATAAATGTAGTACACTCGAATCATATGGATTCAAACAGAAACAAGTAAATTTATAGTTTCTCTACATGACCTAAGACTCTCAAAAAAGTGTTTAAAAGGTATAATATTCAATAATGGTCTTAGAATGTCTCATGGTTAAGGTATTTAAAATATTTTCCAATGATAATGAGGCATGGGTTTCAAAAATCTATTTAAACTCATAATAATTATTTCAAAATACAAATTCTATAAAAAATTCCATAGCAATATTCATTTGAAATAATTTTTTCAAAAACAAATAAATTTTCCATACAATCAACTCAATAATGAAAAATGATTTTGGATATACTCTTTAAGATCAATGATTATCTAAAAACACAAAAGAAAGAAAAAGAAAGAAAAAATTGAAACACAACAATTTTTTTACTTTGTTTCTTAATATATATATATATACATGGAATATAAAAGGAAATACACAAAATGTGGTTTTTAAAAAATGTAAATCCTAACTATCCAATGTCACCATATCGCACACCTAAAAATTAAATTGTCCTCAATGTAAGCTATTTATATAAATTGACATGTAAATAAAGGTAAGGAGAAGGTACAACTTGCTAAGTGGTGTCATATGTGGAATACATAAGCTATGTTACCTCTACAATATACTTTATAAAATCATTATAGAAGTGTTTAAGTATTTTCCCATTGAAGGTAATCCTTCAACCACTTTACTCATGTAAAACTTTTATTTCACCAAAAGGGTAAACATTAGTAATAGTATAAGGACTGAGCCATCAGGAATGAAGCTTACCTAGGAGGAGCTTTAGCCTTGAATTATACATGATGGAATTATCACCAATATGAAACAAATATTGATGAATCATCTCATCATGGATAGACCTTTTCTTATCTTTATAAATTTGGAAGTTCTCTTATGCATCACACTAAATTTCTTCGAACTCATAAATCTGCAACTTCTTATGATCACCTGCATCTGAGAGATTCATATTAAATTGTTTAACTACCCAATATTTATAGTTATATACCTCCATAGGTATATTAAAATCCTTTAAAAACACAATCCTATATGGTGAAATTCTTATTAAGAATTTAAAAGTTGCATGGTATGACCAAAGTGCATCATCCAATCACAAATTCCAATCTTTATTATTGGGTTGTACTATTTTTTCCAAGATTATTTTAACTTATGGATTCAAAATTTCTTATTTTACATTATTTTTGGGGTGATATGAAGTGTAGAATTTATGAACAACCCCATATTCATGGGGAAAATTTTTCATGTTGTGATTACAATAATGTAAACCATGATCTCTAATGATAAATATTGGTAAACCAAACCTATTGAAAATATGAGATCTCACAAATTCAATAACCACTCGAGATTCATCAGTCCTAGTAACCTTTAATTCCACTAATTTAGAGACATATTCAATAGTGATTAATATGTACACAAATCCAAATGAATTTGGAAAAGTACCCATGAAGTTCATGACCTGTGCATCAAAGATTTCACAAAATAACATGAGTTGTTGGGGTGTTTCATCCCTCTTAGAGATATTTCCTATGAATTGACATAATATTTATGACATAAAAAACATGGTAATCTCTATAAAATATTTTTTGATAAATTCTAGATTAAATGTTCTTTCAAGCTATATGTTGAGATCTAAATTGGCCTACATAAGACAAAGTGTAGAAGAAGCTCAAAATAGAGGTGAACTCAAGGTTGGGGACACACAAATGAGAAACCTGATCACTAAAAATTATCCACATGTATGGTTCATCCCAAATTTACCATCATGACTCATGATTATGTATTTGGGATTGTGAATTTCTAAAAATTTTGGGGTCCCTTGATGCTACTAAAAAAATCACAATGTATGTATACCAAGGGGTAAGGTCCACTACATAACAAAGGTGATCATCATAGAAAAATTATCTAATAAGGATGGATGAGTCAACATGGTGGTCTAATTATTGGTAAATCCTACTAATGTGGTCACCTACCACATATTACACTCCTATATTATCTTGAATCTCTAGGTCAAACTCCTGAAGGAGGAGGAGACACCATATGAGGCAGGGCTTAGTTTTGGGTTTCCTAAGGAGAAACTGAAGGGAAACATGGTCAAAAAACATAATGAATTTTGACCCAAGAATATATGAATGGAATTTTTCTAGGGAACAAAAGGCCTAGGGATAAGAGAAAATCCCCATGAGAAAATTCCCCAATGAAAACATAAATTATGACATAAGATAAAACTTCCACCTACATACCCAAGGCTTCCCATGTGATACATTTCTTAAATCATTTCAATGCTTAAAAAATTACCCTTTTCTATTTATCAAAAACCAGGAAAAAACACCTTTTATCACAAATCCATTTACACACACACAAAAATCCTACTAATTTTTTTATAAATAAATTTATAAAAATAACATGAGTAATACCACTCATCAATATAGGCTATAGATGGAACCACCTACCTCAAACTTAGGGCCGCACACGCCCACAAAGGATCCACAAACAAGAGAACTCAACAATGACAACTGAGACTCTAGAACCAATATACACATCTTAGAATTATATCAATTCAACAAAAGGATTGGTAGTGAATAGGAAACCTTACATACTTCAAGAACATGCACCCGTCGCACCATAACCAATAAAGGAAATGGACCCTTAGAACAATATTACACCATATATCTATGAAGAAACAAGAGGAAACATCATTACAGATTAGAGAATTTGATAATGCAATGCCACGACACCACCAAAATCATATAAATGAAGAAGAATAAAGTTCTACTCACTGAAAGAGATGAAAACCAAATACTACGATCATCCAATATCAAACAAATCAATTTTGAACTAATGAAGACTCCAAAAATCACTAGAGAAGCATTCTAGGTTGAGATCCAAAGGATCTATGGAAGAATGAAATGAAATATCATTCATATGTCACCCTAAAAAGTTCTAATCTGGTATTTACATGACTTGTAATCCATTTACATATCATATAATCCATAATGATCATATACACTGGAAAACCCATCGCCTTTTTAATTAAAATTGACATTTTATAATTACACATCATGTAACCATTACATGGAATGTGATCCTTTCAAGATATGTACACATTTCACGACTTGTGTCTGGTGAAAAAAATACATGTCGTGTAACCCATTTACATGTCGTGTAATCACCCAGTGTACAGTAAAAAACTCCAAAACTGACTCGGACATCCTTTAAACTTGAGGATAACCACACAAATCCATTAACACATTCATACCCAGATTCCATTAATTCAAATAAACATTTATCCCCATACTTTAAGAAATTTTTATTAGAAAATTTTCTTCATCCTCAGGAGTCCCAAGACACACCCAATTTAAGAAGAAAATAATAAAAGTGAAGGGGATTAGCTAAAAATGGGTAACACCATGTTACAAACTCCCCACCATAAGACTTTTCATCCTTTGGAAGTCATGTGCAAGAATGAAGTCCAGTAAAGAGGTGAGGCCACTTCTCCCCCATCAACAACTTTCACTCCCAAGTCTCATGATAATTTGATATGTACCACCATAACACTTTGAAAAAAATAATCTACTTCCTACACAAGACTTTTACCTGAGAGTCAACGATCTCAACTGACTACTCAAAAATAGAAACATCTTTCTCTAATTTAATCTCTTCCCAACCCAGAACATGATATTGATCAAGATGATATTTCATGAGCTATGATATGTGTAAAATTTTATTAATGTTTTTAAACTAATCCAACAATTCAAAATGATAAGAAACCTTCCCAATCCGTTCAATGACCTCAAAGGGTCCAATGTATCTCAAAGCCAACTTTCCTTGTATTCTAAGCCACTAGTGACCTAACTGAGGAGAAACCGTCAAGAAAACCCACTCATCTATAAAAAAACTCCAAAAGGAAGACACCATTAATAAGCATAACATTTATTCTGACTTTGCACTATAACTAGATACTAACATATATCCTGAATCCTCACAAATGTCTCCTAAACCAAACTTGGTCCCACTAAAGAAGCTTCACCCACCTCTTCCCAATAAAGAGGTGACCTTCACGGATGACCATAAAAAGCCTTAAAGGGAACCATTATGATTGAATATTGATAACTTTTTTTGCATAAAAACTCAACCATTATTAGATATATATCCCAAGATCCACCAAATTCTAAGACACATGCATAAATCATATCCTATAGAACATGAATAACATGCTTTGGCAGACCGTCTGTTGATCATAAGTTGTACTCAATATGACCTGAGTCACCATTTCCTCTTAGATAATTCTCCAAAATATTGAAGTAAACTTAGGATCCCTATATAAAACAATATCTGAAGGAACCCCATGTAACCTTATAACTTCTTACACATACAGCTCACCCAGATTTTTAACTTTTGAAGTTGTTTTATCAGAATAAAATGAGATGACTTTTTTAATTGATCAATAACCACCCAGATAATATTCCTCCCCCAGATATTCCATGGTAATCTGATAATAAATTCCATGGATACCTCATCCCATTTCAAAAAATACACTAGAAGAGGCTAAAGTAAACCAAAAGGATTTAAATGCTCTACCTTTATCTGTTGGTAGGTGTAATAGTGGGATACATAATCAGCAATGTCATGATTCATACCCAGCCACCAAAATCATTATCTCATATCATATACATATTTGTGTAGATCGAATGAATGTCCCATGAAGAGCTATGACAATAAAAAAATGATCTCCTCATGGATGATGGAATAAAAAATTGATCCCCAAAGATGAGAATACCATTTCAAGAGAGATAGACCAACTAAAAATGGTATCCTCGCCATATAGGGTTTCTTTAATTATAATTAAATATACATACTAATATTGA
The DNA here is from genome assembly GCA_963277665.1 of Viscum album. Lineage (NCBI taxonomy): Eukaryota > Viridiplantae > Streptophyta > Magnoliopsida > Santalales > Viscaceae > Viscum > Viscum album. Next base: position 628,469,491 of record OY728163.1, on the reverse strand, counting down.
CTCTATAGAATAAACTCAAGGAGAGATGATGATAACTGAACACTGATCAGAAACAACTTCTTGACCATCCAGATGCAACTGAGAAAAAATCCTCATAAGTTTCCACTCTTCCTTCGATTCCAAAACAGATTATGATGGAACATTCCTACTAAGAGTGTATTCAATAACATTACCCTTCCTCGGGTTGTAGGTGATATCAAAGTCAAATATTTGAATGTATTCCACCCACTACCTCTGTATGAGATTCAAGTATTTCTAATCTTATAGTCAAAAAAGACTGTGAACCCTTCCACAAAAAGATAATGCTTCCAACAATTAAGTTCTTGTATAATTACAATAAGATCTAAGTCATGAGTGTATAAATTATTCTAATGCAAGATAAGATGATGATATCTATAAGCTACCACATGATCATCCTGCATAAGCATGAAATCCAAACCAGCACTCGAAGCATCACAGAAAACTACATACCCCTTACCAGGATTATGTAATATCAGAATAGGAGTTGATGTCAGAATTTGTTTTAGCTCGTCAAAGGGAGATTGAAACTTTTCATCCCATGTAAATTTCACCCATTTCCTGGTAAGAGTGGTAAAAGGTGATTCCAACTAAGATAAGTACTTGACGAACCATCGATAGTATCTAGCAATACAAAGGAAGATCTGAATTTGAAATACGTTATGTGGCTCTTCCCATGATGAAATAGTCTTTAACTTCTCATGATCAATGGATAATCCATGTTCATAAATCATGTTCCCTGATAAATTTACTTCTTGGATCCAAAAATTACATTTTGAAATCTTTCCATATAAATAGTGACTTTTCAAGATTCCCAAAACCAATATCATATGGTGATCATGCTCACAATCAGATATTGAATATACCAAAATGTCATTTAAAAATACTAAAACAAAATTTTCAATATACTGAAAGAATATATGTTTCATAAAATCCATAAAAACTATCGAAGCATTATCCAGACCAAACGAAATCACAATATATTCGTAAAGGACATACCTACTCCTGAAGGTCATCTTTAGTATATTAGACTCCCAAACTCTGAGCTGATGATAACCCAACTGAATATAAATCTTTAAAACCCACTTTTTTCCCTTTAACTAATCAAAAAATCATCCACATGAGGAAAATTACACTTGTTCTTAACCATTAACATATTCAAATTTTTATATTCCATGTATAACCAAATTTAACCATCTTCCTTCTTGGAAAATATCAGTGTGGATGACCTAGGAAAAACATTAGGGAGAACAAAACCCGTTTCCATCAAGTCATCCAACTGAATCTTGAGCTCTTTCATCTTCTCTGGTTTCATATGATAAGAAGGTATTGATATCGGTTGTGTACATAAAAATAGATCAATTGTAAACTCTACATCCCTCTATGGAGAAATACCAAAGAAATAATTTGGGAAAAAATCTGTAAAACCCTAAACAATGATGGGAATATAAATAATAGAAGAAACTTCATCAGGATAAACTATAACAATAGAAAAAACTCATGAACTCTGGGTAGGAAGGTCCTGCATGGCTAGACCTTAGATCCCACTCTCCCTAAAATACCTGTGATCTCCCATCAACCACAAGAAACGATATGTGAAAATGATAAAAATCAACCTCATATTGATAAGAGACAAGAAAAACCATCCTTATGATGATTTCAAATATTTCAATATTGAGAATAAGAAAATCCTATACTAGCTCAATATTATCTATAAATAACAGATAATAAGGAAACTGAAACCTATGCTCTTTCCTCTTCCCAAGAGGTGTCACTAACTCCATAAAAAATGACATGAGTTCCATTGAAATGTTAATCATATAAATAAAATTCTAAATATAAATGAGTGGGAATAACCAGTATCAAATAAATCAATTTCTACTGAGTATTTAATAAAGATGGTACCTCTCATTATCACTGGACTGGAATCTAGCTCTACTGAAAACTCATCTACTAAGTAAAGGAGCTTCACTCCTAAGGCCTATGTCTAGAGCCCTATAGTCTTTGAATAATTTTAATATGCCATGGTAGCCTTTGGAGTCGATGATACCTAAATAACCCAAGGTGAAGACATAGCCTAAAAGAAGCACTATAGATGACCATAACTTCCAAAAATATTACACATCTTTGCTGGTGCAGGACAAGAACACTGCATGTGTCCAACCTTTCCACATAGATAGAATGTTAGAGGCATGACAATAGCTACAATTGGAGGTTTCGACGAGGCCTGTTATCAAGAACCGCCTCTACCACTCCTACATTGATCCTACAACTTCCTATTTTCCCCTAAAGTTCTACTGAATCTACCACTGGGTGGAAGAGAAGGGGTAGAAGATCCAACCTTGTCTTCCATATTCATCTCTACCATCATAGACTTGTCTACTGTATCCATATAGGTTAAAAGATTTAGCATAAATATATGTGGTCTAATATCTAGTATCAAACCCTACAGGTAATTTTGATCCTTTAACTATCCATTCCTTACAACTTCTAGTGCATAAAGAACCATCTTAGCGAACCAATTGGTGTATGCTAACATTGTACGCTCTCCCTACCACAAAGAGAGGAACTCCTAATATTTCTTTATCATAATTAATTCTAAACAAAACTAATAGAAGAAGAGGTATTTGAAACCCTTCTAGTATAATCCCACATGCTTATCTACTTGTACCATGGAATCTCACCAACGCTTTCAAGGACCCTCAAGTCTGAATGCAACACACTTCACCTTGACATTCTCAAGTGTTTCCAAGAAGTTTAAGATATGATCAATATTTTCAAGCTAGTCCTTAACCTCTTAAGGTTCATTCATAACTTTAAATGGTGTTGGATTTTCACGAAAAAACTCCCATGATATATCCTTAAGTCCCAAAAACTCCCATGATCAGTCCTTAAATGATCAGAAAATAGAAAAAAAAAATCTCAGTTCAAACCAAAAAAACCATAAGAAAAAACTGATACTAACACTGAGAACTCAAAATAAGATACACTTATACCGACATCCCATGGTAACTTGAGTCTCATCGCGCTGAGATATGATCAAGAACTTACCACAACATACCTCTTAAGTTCCAAAAATTCTATCTCCAGTCTAACAGACGTCCCAAGACAAGGACTCTTATGGACAGACAAGCCTTTGATACCAAACTATAACGAAAAGACATGAATACCCTCTCAAACTGGTACTCAAACCAATATTCCACATACCTAAAGAGCATTCTTGATCCCCATAGACTAGAGAATAGCACCCAGGCATTGAACAACAACATAGGGAATGATTTTGACTAACCTAAAGCAATGACATGGAATATTTATATATAAATAGATAACAATGGAAGGAATATATATTACATTACTGAAATAAGACAATGTAAACCAAAGAAAAACAATATTAGAACAATCTCTAAGTAAAAGTCCAACCACAAAGGACTAAAAAATATGAAACAAACTCCTCCAAATGATAGTGTGGGAAAAACTGCACCATCTTACCATCAAACTACCCAGACTCAGCTAACAAAAACCCCACCACCTAATTGTGTAACCTTTCCTTTCCCTACATTGAAATATATAAAAAGGTATACACACCACCGAATAAGTGCATAGGGTGTAAGATAATAGTCTCATTAAGGTCCCACCTAGGTGTTCCATAACAAGTCTTTGTACAATAATCTCAAGTATGATCATTTTAAATAAACATGGCATTATAAGAAATAAATAAGTTTTTATCAAAACCATGGTAAACATTTTCCCTTTTCCAAAAAATTCCAAAGAAAAGGTAGGTATATCAATATCAAAGTCAAAGCATGAATATCAAAAACCAAAATAGTAAAAATAAAAAACATAATTAAATTAAGCAAAGGAACTCAAAAAATTTGGCTATTAGACTACTCATACCACAAAAAAAGACTAGTACCCAACAAGTCCCTATAACATAGATCTAAATAGGAAAGAAACACCCCATGAGTGAACTTCCCAACAATTTCAAACAAGACCATAGAACAACAGGCCTAGGAGAAAGAGAAAATCCCTATGATAAAATACCATGATGATAACATGGATGGTGGACCTAAGATAAACCTTTCACCTATGTACCTAAGGATTACCGTGTGATATATTTCATAAATCATTTCAATGATTTGAAAATTCCCCATTTTTCATTTATCAGAAACTAGGGGAAAATCATCTTGAATCACAAATCCATTTACACACACAAAACAATCATTTCAATTTATTTATAAATCAATTTATAAAAATAACATGATCAATACAGTTCATCAACATAGGCTAGATACAGAGCCACCTACCTCAAACTTAGGGTTTCACATTCCAATAAAGGATCCACAAACAAGAGAACACAAAAACAACAAAGGAGGCCCTATAACCAATCTACATGTCTTAGAATTGGTCCAATTCTACAAAAGTATTAGTAGGAAAGATGAAACCTTACATACCTCAAGAAAACACACCCACCACACCACATCCAACAAAGGAAATTTCCCCTGAAACAAGACCACACCATGGATCTACGAGGAAACAAGAGGAAACGTCATTACGATCAAATAATCTGATAATATAATTCCATGGAGCCACCGTGATCAAAGAAATGAAAAGGTAGAAAAGTTTACTCACATAGAGAGATGGAACTGAACTACTATGGTGATCCAATGCCAAACAAGTCAATCAATAATGAACAGAGACTCCCACGGTCACCAGAGAATCCTTCTAGGTTTAGAGATAAAGGATTTGTGAAAAAATGAAATAGAAAATCATTCATACAACACCCTAAAAAATTATTCTATGACATTTATATGTAATGTAATATATTTACACATTGTGTAATTCATAAAGATCACATACATCTAAAAAACCATCACCTTTTTCATTAAAACTAACCTTTTAGCATTACGCAGCATGTAACCATGACACAGCATGTAATCCTTTCACGCTGTGTACACATTTCATGACTTGTTTTTGGTGACCAAGTACACATTGTGTAACCCATTTAAATGTTGTGTAATCACCCAGTGTACAATAGAAAACTCCATAAACAACTCAGACTTCCAATGAACTTGGGGATAACCCCAAAAATCCATTAATTCATTTATACCTAGATTCCATTAATTCAAACAAACATCCATCCACAAACATTAATCCATTTTTCTCAGAAAATGTTCTTCATCCTAGGGAGTCCCAAGACACACCCAATTTAAGAGTAAAATAATAAAATTTAATGGTATTTCTTAAAAATGGGAAATGGTATGTTATAGAGTATCCCCAAAAGGATAATGAAATACTTGTATGACTCTTCATTAATCTCACCATGTCTAATAAGGCCTGTTTCCTCCTTTTAGTTACATTCTTCCATTGAGGTGTATAAGGATAATTGAGTTGGGATAGGATCCCAAACTCTCATAAATAATCAATGTGGTCTTGATTAAGATATTTTTCACCAGGGCCAAAGAAAATTTTTGTAATCATCTTACCAAGAAGGTTCTCAACTTCATTCTTGAATTACTTGAATGTGTCAAAGGAATATGACTTATAAATCATTAAGTAAACATATACATATCTATTTAATCATCAGAAAAGGTTATAAAGTATTATTACCCACCAATTCATTCAACTAGAAATGGTCCACACACATGGTATGAACTAATTCAACAAGATCTTTTCCTGAATGGCCCGAAGGCCTTATATTTTATTTTATTATGGATAATCCCCCTTTTAAGGGTTGAAGAGGAACCTTTACATGACCCGTATCCCCAAGGCACAATGCCTGACACGACCCGAAGGCCAATACATGACCCAAAGGCCTATAGGTATATTATTCCCATTACATGACCCATAGGCCCAACCCACTAGAACTACCCCTCCACATCTTCCACATCATTGATCTCCTAGCTCCCCACCTTGTTTTACTGATAGGCTATCATTTCCCTATACAAATTCTCACGGTTCCTAGTCCCGATGGTGGTTTCCATTCCCTCTCATTCTTCTAATCCATTTGGCCCTTACACCTTTTACACTAAATGAAACTTTTTTCATTTTTCCCTTATAAACATGTGTGACATACACCAAGTTGTTTTAGTTCAAAATAATCCAAATATCTATTTTGTAATTTAGTAAAATTATTTTAGTTTACATATCTTATCCAGTGATTCCATATTTGGGTGTGGAATGATACATCTGAAGAAGTTTAGTTATCTATTGTCGTTACTTGGTTTGTGTAATCCAACACCTAAAGACTGTTATTTAAATTTTATTTACCATAAAAATGTTATCATTATAAAAGAATAAGTATTTATTCCCAAACAAGAAAATAAATCCATATATATCAAATATGGATATATATATATATATATATAATGTTTTTGTTTATGGATGGAACATAATGACCACCTTTCAAAACCAAGATCATTCTTATTGGCAACATGAGTTAGTAGTCATTGATAGCTATAGCAGCAAGTTTAGCTCTATTATCTAATCATAGATCTACCTTTCCATAGTCAATATTTATAAATCTACTTGGTTCCTTTATTTGAATATTTATGTGATTACCACAATCTATATCTAATTCCTAATTTATAGAAATAGATAAATTGAACTTGATAACAAACACACCTGAAACCTCCCCTTGCTTCTTTGGTTGGGTGCATTTCTTCTTCCAGTGGCCCTTCTTGCCACATGAAAAATAGATATAATCTCATTCTATTTCTTTTCCCTTTATCTTTCTCTTCTTGTAAGGGAATTTTAAATAATCATTGGGATTAGAACTCTTAGCTTGGCCTTTTTATTTTTTCACTATAAATATGTAATGATTTTCATTCTTAATATCCTTATCTACTTGAAAAGAAAATTAATAAGATCTGGGAGATACTTCTCAATATTATTCATATTAAAATTAAAAACAATGTCAGATAATATATGAGGGAGTGATGCAAGAGTGAGATCAGTGCATAGTTCATTTGGGATTTTAAACCCTAGAACCTATATGAGAGAAATATAGCCAAAGATCTTGACTATGTGAGTCTTATCTAGTAAAACCTCTCCAAGATTACTCAAAAAAAGATCCTTGTATATATAAAACTATTCTTGTCTTTCTCACTCCTATTAAATACCATAAAAATGATCAAGCATGCTATAAACATCTATGTTTTTGTGAGACTTATTGAGTTCACTAGACATAGATGATAGAATAAATATTGAAATTCAATAGCTTAATTCAAATGTTTTTCATATAAAAGGAACTCTTCATCACTCAACTTCTTTATTGTTGGATTAGGTAATGAGGATTCTAGCATGTAAGATTTTTATTCATAGCACAACACAACCTAAAGGATTCTAAACCATTCCTAGAAATTACTTCTAGTGAGGAGTGGGTATTTCTCTAATGTTGATCATAGGGATAAATTAGAGAAAGATATTTTCATTATTATAAAATTATAAAAGAGGATATTATCTATATTTTACTTAAATAAAAAATATGTGAGAAATAATAATAATTAAATTTTTATTTATTATTAAATATCCCACTATTTTATAAAGTTTCAATATCCATCACCATTGAACTTGGAATGTAAAGTTTCTTTTACATTCTAATGTAAAGGATCCATAATTCCTTTCTTATAATCTAGATGGAGGCCACAAAAATTACTATAAATTATTTAGGTAGGCAGTCTTTCTAATTGTGGGCTTGCAGCTCCTTGATTTGTTGAGTGGACTCCCAGGTCTAGAAACCCTAACTATAATTTCCTAAAAACTTGCCTCAAAATTTTTATTGGACAAATAAAGGTCATTAAACCCAATAAAAATTCAGTTAAATCAACTCACTATCTTAGTTAAGACTTACTGATAATTAAAAGTGCCCCCGAAAAGGACTAACTGACACTTAAACTATGGGTTCATTTTAATTCATACGATGTAAGGCTTAATAACTTAATATTTACTTGAGGGATTTTGTTTTATTATGCATAATGTTTTTATTGTTTTATATTTTATGTGTATTTTTTACTTTAAGTATATTTTACTTAAGTTATTAACTATGTCTTGATAAAAAATTTATTTATAATATATTTATTTATATTCCATCTTTGCACATTATTTCATTTATTTATGTGATTATGGTTTTCCATACTTAAAATAAATAATTTATAAGATAGAAATAAATAAATAAATATAATTCTGTATCATGATCTTATCTAACATTTAATGTATTAATCATACAATAAATCAACCTTTCACCTCAGGTAAAACTTCTTATGTCATTCTTTGGATGAGTTAGAGCATTCTTCCTATTCATCATATGGGTTGGCATCATCTTGGTTCCATCTTGAACCGCTTCTACATAGCTTGGGATACTCCATTTATTACAAGTATTCATAACTCACACATAGGTGAGTGGAACCAAAGAATTGGTTAAGGGAGAATACATAAAACACCTTGGACACATAAGTCTTACATAATAATAAAGGGAGGGATAAATCACATGACATCAATTTAATTTAATAATTAAATAGTTGAAAAATCATTCAAGAAATTATCTTAAATAATACAAATACATGCATAATTATTTTTCAGTATCTTGATCATCCATTCATATGCAACGGTTATACAAAATTATATAGGATAACATTCATTTTTATTCATTATTTATTATTAAGATAAACTTTCTTGTAATAACTAATTAATTAATTAATTTTATTTCATCTTAATGACCATATAAATTCTCTTGGATAAATACATCGTTAAATTCATTCACTAAAAATAAATAGTAGAATCAATAGTCATAGATTATTATAATAAATTAATTGAAAAATTAATAATTCTTTAAAAATGTTATTAAATTGTCAAACACAATAGGTGTTAATCAATGTAATAAGTTTTTAATGCTACAATTAGTAATTTAATGTAATTTAATTATATTATTTATTATAAGACTACATGATGTGTACTTATGAGCTACATGTCGTGTACCTCAGTTTTTGTGTACCTGGGATGCACGCCTGGATCTTCAGTGTGTATCTTGGCTAGACTACACAATGTGTACTAACTGGCTACACACCATGTGTTCCACTTACTATGTTTATTTTCAACCCATTGAAGGACTCTTCATGTTCATAGAACATGGGAAAATGTGACTTGTAAAATCCAATTACACATTGTGTATCTCGCATGTTGTGTGTCTTCTTGTCTCACTAAATGGCCTGGTGTGTACTTCAGTCATAGGAAATAATTCACTATACACCATATATATTGGCTACACATCCTATATTTTATTATTTCTATATGATATTATTTTCACATATTTTCTATCATGAATATGACCACACATCTTTTGATAATTTTGCTGCTAAACTGTGTATACTATACATCATATACGCTAGCTATACAGAGGGTAATCCAGTTATAAGCTATGTAATTCAACATTTTTGTATTCCAGGTTGGCTCAATCTACACACGGTGTGAAATAAATGTATCATGTGTATTTCCTACTCATTGTGTTGTTTATGTCACACTATGTCCATGTGAAGTGAACTTGGGTACATGGTGCATACTCTGGTTACACATCGTGTAATCCCATGCTATTTGGTCATAATCTTTGACACTTCTCAATAGAATCTATGGTCATTATTCATTTGTTCTTATTCATTTAAAAAAATTAAACATTGAACGATGATGATTAATATGTTGAAAACATGTTAATTAAAATTGGAGTAAAGAACTAATATTATTTAAATGAAAAATCTAACCACTATTTCTTAGATAGATCAATAATCAAATAAATAATTATAAATTTGAAATGTGACTATTTCGGTACCGCTTGAAGGTTTTGGGTGCAGAGGAATAACCCAAATGGGTGTAAAACAAATAAATTTTTTTGATTTTGTGGATTATTTTCAATATTGTATATGATGTAAATTCTACTACTAGTGAAATTTTTCCACCAAATATTGACATAGATAAACCTAGAACTCAGAGAGGATATTTATACATTAAATTTATAAGTAATTTATTTATAATTGGAAGATGAATTACATTATATTTGGATATTTATCTAATTTAAATGTTGATTGTTCTGAAAACCCTTATTTGGATTACCTTCATTGATCTTAGAGGATAAGGGTGTAAAATACCTCTAGAAGTGATCCACACATGCTCCATTGATCTTTGAACGACACAAATTGGTTTCAAGGATCCATCACAGTGAATCAATCATCTTGTGTTGTTCATCTTGATTTCTTCAATATCCTTTAGTCTTGAATGAGTTCTACTCATTATTGAGAATATGATAGGAATAATTTGAGAGAGTGAAAGGATTTTGTTGTACACAATGATTCTTAATTCTCAATTTTTGATTAACCCTACACAATAGATATAACCATCTATTTATAGAGCTAGGGTTTAAGTGAAAATATTATTTAACTTCATACCACAACTTAAATAATATAATAATTATTAAAAAACCTCAATCAAAATAACATTATTATTATTATTTTATGGTGCTCCCTAATTTTCACAATTGATAAGTATTATTTACTAGCTTGCAAATAAATATTAATCATCGAACATGATCTTGGTCCACTCCAAACTCTTAGCATTTATTGAATACTCGACTAAATATTTAATTATATATTTCATTCATCAATAAATTTTTTTGATCAATAAAACATTAATAAAGTTATTCCTCAGTCTTGAGAATATTATTTATTTCATTAATTAAATTCAAATAGAATTTAATCAAGATAAATAGAAACTCTTAGTGTGAAACCCTCTAGGATTCTTTCTCATTGGAATTTTATGGGATTTTCTAAAGTCTAAGATTACTATATAGAAATGGGTTAAGTAATACAAGAGAAATAATGTGATGTCTCAATGATGAAAACCATATATGAACACTCATTGTGTAATAGAATCCCTTTGTCTCTCTATCTCATCAAAAAGGTTTCACATATGCTTCATAAACCTCTAGGATTGATATGTATTTATTTGACTCTATGAAATAAACACATCATTACACCATGTCCATGTAATTTAATGAGATGATTCTATTACAATCAAAGGGCTAAGAAATAGACTTCCAAAAAGATGGAAGGGGAAAATCTTTCCTTGAATTATTCATTAATTAAATGTTACTCATAATTTACACAACATATATAACTTCATCATGAAATATGTTGTCAAGGTTTACAAAAAACATATAATTGTGTGAGTTATAACATGAATTAATAATAATATTAAAGTCTAAGGACTATTACACACACTCACGGATAGGAATATATGATGACACCAAAATATGAGGAATTCCTATTTCTGTTCTCATAATCTCCCATATTTGAGATTACCAAGTATGAACTTCATGAGAAGAAGACTAATATTCTTATGAATACTCACACATATCAAATTCTATGTGTCCCATCATATAATGTTATCCGACCACCAAACTGTATTTAAAAATATCATCATAGTATTTCAAGTTTATCATCATAGTGAGGAACTATTATGACCTTATCAATGTGACATATACTCTAGGGAATTATTACATTAAATTCATGTATAATAATGAACAATATATAACAAGATATTTTTTTAATATTAAAATCATTGAATATTCATGTAACCAAACTACAAATGGTTAGTACTAGGACACCAAATCCAATATATATGGATTTTAAAATAACCCAAATAGACATCAAGGAAATAGTAATGAGACTTACTAGAAAATCTTTCTAACATTTGATCAATGAAAGGTAGAGGAAATTGGTCCTTTCATGTGGCCTAATTTAGTCTATGGTAGTCAATAAAAACTTTCCAACTATTTTGTTCATGTGCTGGAACCAATTTATTCCTTTAATTTGAAACCAATTTTATTCTAGTTTTTTTAGGCACAATTTTCACTAGGTTAGCCCATTTATTATTAGATATGGGATAGATGATCCCAATAAAAAATAATTTACTAAATTCCAATTTTACCGCATCAAGGAGGGTAGAATTTAACCAACCATGAGATTTCCTTATAGTTTTAACCACATAATCTAAAATTATATGGTGCATGTAAATAGATGGGGTGATCCCAGGAATATCATTCAATGTCCATCCTATTGCTTTTTTACACTCTCTCAAAAGGTATAGCAGTTTTCATTCCTATTGTGGAGAGATTTTATTTGTAATAATGGAAGTAAATTGGTCAATACCCTCAAGATAGGCATATTTTAAATTAGATAAAAGTGGTTTTAATTCTTACACTAGTGATATTTGGATTGAGGGAAGGGGTTTAGGGGAGTTAGGTCCATGAAACTATATATCTGTTCATTTTTATTATATATGGAAAGAGAATCAATGGAAATGAGTTTTGAAAAATCATTGATGGTCATGGGTACCTTAGAATGAACACACTCCTAAATTAAAACACAAAAAAAAAAAATTCCTCACCCACACAATAATTGAAACATTAATTACAACCCAAATCATCAAAGAGTGTATAAGAGGAAGATGAATAGGATTATGGGTCAAGGAGATAATGTTGTGTATGTGTATTTAATAGATATGAAGAGTGGAGTAATATTCAAGAGGGTGTTTCATAGAATCAAGGGTATTAAAAATTACCTTTTCTCTACAAAATTCCATGGATATCATAGCATTGTGAACATTGATGATTGTCTTTTCTATTTTAAGGAAATAAATTCCAAGTATGAGAGGAGAATTTCCTTGGATTAGGGCATCTATGATCTCAATAATGTATAAGTCTATAGGGATGATGATATTATTTACTTGTACAGGGACATCCTTGATCACTCATATTGGGTGTGTTGTGATCTGGTTGGAAAATTTCATGATGATTCCCATTAGTTGAAACTCTCCAACATATATATGTGTGTATATAGAGTGATATGTCACATTAATCAAAGCATCTAAATCAATAATTTCATAAGAAAATAAATTATCCCTTATGGTGAAAGTTATCATAATGTTTCATGTATCCTTTCATTACATTGGAATCATGGGTTATATCAAGTATGAGATATTAATTTTAAGGTTTCCTCTCTCATTTCCCTTAATTTTTCATCTATAGGTGAAAAGTCCTTTAAGAAATTTTTAATAGTGAGTAATTCATTTAACTGTATCCAAGAGAGGAATGTTAACTTGTACCTTTTAAAATATATCCATGATCTCTTTATCAATTTCATTATCAAAATTTTTCTTAGATTAAGATTGTTTTTGGGGAAGGGGAAGATTAATAGATTGTTTAGGGGAATCCTCAATGATAAAATTTTTATACTTTTTTTGTTTTTATTCACTTAAATATTTTGAGGGTAGAGAAAGAGATATTTCAAGAGGATGACATGCCTATTGTGTAGAATCATTATAAGGAGAAATTTATTTACCACTATGAAGTTTGATAGAACGTATATTACCTTTTTCCTTGGGATTGGAAATATTTTGGGATAGTAGTTGTCCATAACCTTGCATATTTATCTCAACAATAGTGTTTTCCAATTATACCACTTGAGTTTGTATGTATTGAATAGCAGATTGTGTGGTCTGTTAGAACTGGAGGTTCTGGGATTCCATTTACTTCACTATGTCCTCAAGGATTGGTTCAAATTTAGGAGGAGGATGATTACTTTGAGATGATGAAGGATAATAAGGTTTTATACCTTATCCTTATTGATACTAATTTTGTTTAGGGTAGATTGATTTTATTCCTTGTCAGTATTATGGTTGTTATTTCCACTTAAGTTTTGGATTTGGACTAAATGATTCTTTCTTCAAGGGTATTTCTTATTGAAATGGGCATTGATGACATATTATTGCACAAGACTTAGATATATCCTAAATTTAAGGGTACTCATCAGAGAAATGAGTGTTATCTAAATAAATACAATTATTCGAGGGAATGGGTGGAGAGTTTTAATTACCTTGATCATAGGCTAATTTTCTTAAAAGAGTATTAATTTCATCAAGTTTTTTATCTAAATTTTATTCTAATGATGAATGGATTACCTCATGAACCCCTTGAGTGGGTGAAATTTCTCATTTACTAAATTGTTTTTCATTTTGATCCATGTTTGATATTATGTCACAAGCAGCAATAGGGGTTTTATCAACTAGTTAACCAGCATCTATAGCATCTATAATAACATCATAAATGGGTACAAGTCCCTCATATAAGTATTTAATTATCAATTGTTCACTATTTTGGTGGTGGGAGAAACTTGAGTAAAAGTATTTTGAATATCTACCAATATTCATGAAGGGTGTATCCTTGTTATTTCCTAATTATTTTCTTCTCTAATGTACATAGTTTAGGAGTCAGGAAAGAAATTATCTAGAAAGATTCATTTAAGTTCATTATATCCCCCAATTATTATAATTAAATATAATATCTAGTATTTGGCTACACAATTAATGGAGAAACTGAAGGCCATAAACTTTATGAGGTCTTCAGACACATTTTGAGGTTTCATAGTGGAACACACTATGTGAAACTACTTGAGATTTTTTTGAGGGTCATCACCGGGATGACTATGGAATTTAGGAAGTAGTTGGATGAGTCTCGATCTAAACTCAAAGTTAGTCACTTCCTCGGGGTATTGGATGTACATAAGTTGGTACTCCACATCAGGGGTATTTAGTTATTTTAAAGTATATTTATTTTCATCAATATTTTATGGGATTTTATTTGGTTTAATATAAGATTGTTTTAGGGATACTTGAGGTTCAAAAATAGTCTCCTTAGTGTTACTATATTTACCTACTCTAGAAGAATTAATTTGTGAGTGGAGTGTATTTTCAATTTTTAGTTTAATTTTATGTAATTTTTCTTTTCCATATCATGTAATGAAACAATTATGTCAAGTTTGTTTGATTTTTGTTTTTTTATTTAGGTAGAATGAAAGGAATAAATAAAATACACTTGAGAATGAATAGGAAAATAAATAAATAAAAATAAAGAAGAAAAAGAAAATATTTTACTAAACAAGAGAGAATGGAGAATGATAGGGAGAGAGGGATAGGGAGAGAACACATAGAAACAAAAAAGGAAAAGATGTATGATTGAAATTAGTAATAAATAAAAATTAAAAGAAATAAATCAGAGGAAAAACTGATCTTGTCTCTTCTACAATGGTTCCAAAATTTAATTGCATTGTCGAGTGCGTCAAATTAGATGTTTATATTTTTACTTAAATTTTTGTAGTATAGCAGGGACCCTAGTTCATCTCTAAATGGATACTTAGATCATTAATTTAATTTGAATATTTTTTATGAAATATAGATATTGATGAAGAGTTTGGGGGATTTATTATTTTAAAACAAAAAATGAAACTATGTTACAAAGTGAGAGAAACTAATTGAAGAAATCGTGATCAACCCAGATGAGTATCCCTTAATGCTCAACCATCATCGATCTTAAGGTAAATGGGAAGGATCATTGATTCCTTGATTTATACATAATAAAATCAGTATTTTATGTGATTTATTACTAGTTTGACACCTATTATTTGACCAATCCATGATATTGATTACTGGTGACTGCTCAAAATCAATAAAATTATATTGATGCAAGAACCGAACTCAATAAAGAAATCATAAAAACAAGGTGATGTGTTGACCAGATTTGGATCTACGATATAATTTTTTTCAGTAAAAAAAACACTCATATTTATGGGTTCTAGCTTCTATATTTCATAAATCAATGCAATTCATAAGCACACTCATGAAACAGAAGGGGTGATAAAATAGGCAAACATGCTCAAAACATTACAAGATTTGGGTTATTCATGAAAGACTAAGGATTAATGTGTCTTTTATTTGTATTTTATCATACTAGAATAAACAAAAAATCAAAAGGTATAAATTAAGAACAATAGACAATAAACCTAAAAATTTAATTTCCTTCTAACAATTACAATTGTGGAGCTTAGGATTACAACAAATAAAATCCCTAGATTGATCACTAAGAGTTTTAGAAGTACATGATGAAGATGATGATGAAAATGGATGAATAAATCTATCCAATTTGAATAACCCTTAACCCTAGATGTTCCAACCTTTCCAATGATCCATGGAGTCATTTTAAAGAGAAAGTTAGAAAGTTAGGTTCATGAAAATTCAATGGTATATGGGTCTTGTTGATTTTTCAATGATATATTTTTACACCCAATTTATTTTACTATATTAATGATAAAACATGTGAAATTGATAATAAATTTTGTTTAAAATTGAGTCTTGGATTATCTAATCCTAATTTATGGCCTAATAACTATAGATAGGTCCAATTTTTCTTACCTATAATTTCTTCATATTATGGGCCTCTTTTAAGCCTCTTGTTCTTAGATATAGCAATTGGTCCAGTTGTATGAATTGAATCCCCATAATTATATAATCATACAAAAATAATAATTTTCACATTTTTATGAGAGTATAAAATGTTATGAAAATGATAGTGAATTGATATCAAATTGGGTCATTGTGTAATTCCATATTTTTTTCAACACTTGAATTCAAGATATAAATTGAGTGAAAATGGATTTAATAATGGGATAATAAAACCCATAAACAATTAAATACACTTGTATATGGTTGATAATGTATAATATATTTATGTGTGATCAATGTTGGAACCACTTTGTGTATAGGTTTGTATTTGTTGTCAATAGTTTTCAATGGAATATAAAAATGAAAGAGATCATGAAGTACTCTGATGAAGTAGAGGAGTAGTGATTCAGACGATTGTTGTGTTGATTGTAAGTTCAAAGAACATGTGTAAAAGGTGATACATTGTTTACAACAATGAGTAATGTGAGGAGTTATCCATCCAAGGATGATTAAAGCAGGATAGTGTTTTTGGATGAAGACCATGCAATTACTCATGATTGTGTGAGAACCATGCTAGAGACTTCTTGACGGATTGAATCACATGGTTTGCATGAAGTTGATCATAACAGTTGATAAAGGATGCAATGTTCCAATGATTTGACTTATGAAATGGCCATGCACATCACATTGTCATAAAATATGATGGTACTAAAGTTGTTCCTTAAAAGAATACATATCACAATTGTGGAGTTTGTGATAAAATCAAAAGAGTTGCTGAAGGATACAGATCACCAAGAAGAAGTGTTGTTGAGGTGATCGTGCTTGTCGACAAAGCAAACAAATGACATACAAATTTTTTGAAAAAGTAGATTCCATGGTGGCATGTCGAGTTCAAGAGTTGTGGTCAAAGATCTATGTTTGATTCAAGAACATCGACAGAGGAATGGATGATCTGGAGGCGGTACAAAAAGAGCTGATACAAGGTGGCACCGTTTTCCAGTGTTTGCCAAATTTCAGGGCCTCAAAATCAACAAATGAAGAAGAGTGATTTTGGCAAAGGGACTTACGCGCCATACTCTTTGAGGATAGGAAACTTGTGTGCCATATGTTTTTGAAGATCAGATCATCAAAATATGGCAAAGGGATCAGGGTCGCGCAAGTTTTGGTGAGGTCGCGCAGGTGAATTATGTGCCAGGAAGAGACTTGCGCGCCGACGCCTTGAATGCATTATAACTTGCGCGCCTATGGTTTTTCGAGATCAGAAGATCCAAATTTGGCAAAGGCAAGATGTTCGTGCAAGTTTGGATGTTGATCGCGCAAGTGCCTAGTAGGGGCTGAGACTTGCACGCCGATGGATGACTTGCGTGCCGCCGCGCAGGGGGTTCAGTTTGCCTATAAATACTAGACCACCCATCCTCATTTTGAACGGAGCTCAAGACTTAGAGATTGTTCGAGCTCTCGTCGCGCAAGTGGTTGAGTCGCGCAAGTGTTTATTGCGCGCCGATTGATGGTTGCGCGCCCTAGGTAATTTGGGCAAGAAAGGAAGTGAGTCGTGCAGGTTTAAAGTTCAAGAAGGCAGAGTCGCGCAGGTGCATTTGTGACACTTGCGCGCCAGTTTATACTTGCGCGCCTAAGAATTGCGCGCCGGGGGAGACTTGCGCACCGGGCTTGAAAAGAAGAGCCAGATATTGTTAAAGCACGCCCGCCTTTCTGGAGATTCACAAGAGCTGAAATATTGCCTGATACTTCTGGTGCAAAGTGATCTTGAAGAAGAAATCTAAATGATACATGCATGATCTCATGCATACATAGAGAACTGATTCTGAAAACACCGAGTAAGCTGAGCTTCATTAAGTAAGCAATCACATCAGTGATTGTGATTCAGGAAAACGAAGACAAGGGGATCTAGTGCATTCATTCATTGCACTAAAGAAGAAGGATTGAACTAAAAGGAGCATCAAATATGAACCCTGATGAAAGCAATGTCTCATGCTGAACAGGAGACGAAGAAATTCAATGCACATTTATTGAGGGGACCTTCATGTCTATAAACTGAGTGGGACTTCACCAACGGCAGTGAACCAGGGGGAGTCAACGGGAGTGACCCGAGGGACGCAGTGAGCTATCCCTGAACAATTGTAAAGGCAGTGAGCCTGGGACAGAGTGACTGTACCCGAACCTTTGTAATCTAAAGCTAGTGAAGCATAGTGGATTTAGGTAAGACCGACAACCTGTCGGCGTATGCTCCTTGGACGTAGCCCTTAGTGGTGAACCAAGTAAAAATAGTTGTGTCGTCTCTCTACATGTGAATGTTTAATTGCTGATCATATCCATCATACAGGTTTAAGTAGTTCCTACCAATGTGGGAACAATATGCACAACTAAAAGAAGAAAAAGTTGCCACCCTAATTCACCCCTCCCCTCTCAGGGTGTCCCGGGGTCCTACAAGTGGTATCAGAGGGAAAGGTTAACGTATGTTGTATATTCTCCAGTAATTATATTGAGAAGAGGATTTGAGTTTCTTTCCTAAAGTCAACAATAAAGAGCAGTATTGATGAAGTTTCTGAGCAGACATCTACATCTAGAAAGACCATGACAAACAGGAAAAATAAAGAGAATAAGCAGCTAAAGAAGTCCCTCATATCCAAAGAAGATGCAGTGTCTTGTTCTCCATGCCATTCCAAAAATGAAGAAACATCAGGCATGGAAAGTATCGAGCATGTGACTCAGAATTCTTCCAGAGGAAAGGATGACACCCCCAATTCACGCTTTCAAGAAAAACTCAAAACATATCTTCATGATATTCCTGAAGAAAGGGATTCTAGTATTTGTATCCTATTTCATTCTATGCAGGTTGAGATCGCTCAACTTGAAAGGGAAGCAGACAATATGGAAAAGGGGATGGAAAGAAAAGTTCTGGAAAGTATGAAGCTCACCAAACAGGTTAAAGTCTTTGAAGAAAACGAGGCAGTCAATAAGACTCTAAAAGAGAGGATCCATACACTTGAAGCTGAGCTGAAGAAGAGCAATGAAGTCAAGAATTTTTGTTTGGAAGAAACTTCCATTAAGTTCAGGGAACTTGACTCTTTGTTACAAAACAAAGTTAAGATGCATGAAGATGAGGTTGAAAGGTTGAATAAGACTTATGTAGAGAAGATGATCGCGGTTGAAGATCAGAAGATCATCCTCAATATTGTGGGTCAAAAATTGGAAGCTCAGTTGACCAGGATTGAGAACACACATATTGAGACTTCACAAAAGAATGAAATGAGTGATGCTTGCACTCAATGTTCGTTGGAGGAGTCTAAAGCTGAAATGCCTCCAACATGTGATAAGAAGATTATGACAACTTTGGATTATCCACATCAAGAATCAGTTGCTGCTGGTACTCAATGCTCACTGGAGGATTCTATTGTCAAAAGACCTCCAACATGTGATAAGAAGATCATGACTTCACTCTTTGATCTATCATAAGCAACTGAGAAAGTGAAGGTACCATCCAAACCATCTTGTACTCATATTTCTAAATACACTCCTACAATCAATGCAGGTGGGAAGAAAAGTTCTAAACAATTATGGATGAGGAAAGGTGAGAAGAAGAAACCTACCACCATGGCTAGGGTGGATGGGAAGAAAAAGGAAGAAGTGGGTTCCTCAAATAGAGCAAAAAAGATTAAGCAGATAGCCCAACAACTTAATACAGAAGACACAAAGAAGAAAAGATTTGTGGGTCAATGTTGGTGCTGCAACAGATTTGGGCACTGTGCACTGGACTGTCTTTATAATCCCTTACATGGAAAAGCACAGAGAATGCCTATATCAATGAGAAGGAAGCCAGAGAAAAAGAAGCAACATCAACAGGTCCAGAAGCGTGTGTTTACTACAAACAGATTTGGAATTCTTGATAACATCTGTGATGTATACAACGGCAGCGGTCACAATGCAGGCACATGTTCATATCAACATGCTTTCACTGTTGAAAAGAAAAGAAGACCTTTGATGCCGTCAAAGAATGAAGTAGCTACCTTGGGGAGAAATCAGAAGAATGTTGTGAACATACATTTCCCCAAGAAGATCTCAAGTAGGGAAGCTGAGAAGACCCAGGAATTTAGATCCATGAAATTGAAGGTTCATTCATCCAAAAGAAACACTAAGTGGGATGAATCTCGAATGAACCCATGTGGAAGACCTAAACCAGCTGAAAAAGTTCCAAATGAAATATTGGTCATCTGGACAGAAGATTTGAAAAGAATAAGGAAACTTGAAGATGATAAGGCCAAGGCTGGTGACAAAGGAAAAGGAAAACTTTCACATGATAAAGACACAGTGCAGGAGAGATTGCAAACAAAGAGAAACACATGTGTCAAAGAAGTTCTGTGTGAGAGATGCAAGAAATCTGGTCACATTGCAAAAGGTTGCCTAACCTTAATACCAGAGTAAGAAGCAGTCCTTAAGAGGAGTAAGAATGTGTCATTCATGATGGCTGCTAAGCAGAACAATTCTCCACACAAAGTAGGAGAGAATGTGAACAGAGCCATGCCACACTGATAGATGTCAGAACATATGTTCAAATGTGCAGGCATGAAGACTGGAGTGAATAGAGGAACTTGGTTGAGAAAAGAACCTAAACCAAGCAAGTCTTCTTGATGAAGAAATAAGGAACTACCTTATTCCCGTAATCATTTGTGTATTGTATTTGTGCTAACAATGCAGGGAATTGAAGGTGAAGTATGCTCTCAGGGGGAGAACCTGAGAAGCAGTGAATGCTGTCAACTCTTGATAGACAAGCTGAAGAAGTTTCCATCCTTAGTAGATTCTTCAATTGATATTCAAATATTATGATGATGAAGGATCACTCTTGATGAAGATGATGAGGAGTGTTTCCCTTGAGGGGTAGAAAAATGAAGAAGCTTCCATAATCACTGTTTCAATCAATATCAACTTCAGCTGGACTCAAAAGCAGTTACTCTGTGAATTTCTTGAAGAACACGCCAATGGAGAAGGTATGCCATTTCTCAATCACTATCCCTTGGTTACTCAGATCAAAGATTATTTTACAAAGGGGGAGTAACTGAATTGATCAGTGACATAAAGAGAATGGAAGTGCCCCAAGGTCACTTATCCTGCTGATTGCACTTGAATGTTTTTGATCTATTTGCTGATGTGAGTGCAGGAGTTTCAGGTTGATTATTCTCTATCATAGTTGATCTTCTTCTACCTGGAATTAAAGTGGTAAAACCTTGAAGACAAGATACATGAGTTATCATCTCATGTTAGTATCATGATCTGTGGATAATGGACAACCTTGTTGACTTAATCAAATCCTCATGTTTTCTACATCGAGCATTGCTCAAGTAGACTTAGAGTGAAATGATTAATGAAACATTTCTTAAGTGTGGATTGATACCCTCCCTACCATGTGCTTTGTATTTCTTGTCAATAAGGGGGAGAGAAAGTGAAATGAACGTTTGAAAAGAAAAGTTGATTGAATAGAAGATTCTCATTTTGACATTGACAAATTCATTTCAGAAGATGTATAAGGTATTGACAACAAATTACAAAGGGGGAGATTGTTGGAACCACTTTGTGTATAGGTTTGTATTTGTTGTCAATAGTTGTCAATGGAATATCAAAATGAAAGAGATCATGAAGTACTCCGATGAAGTAGAGGAGTAGTGATTCAGACGATTGTTGTGCTGATCGTAAGTTCAAAGAACATGTGTCAAAGGTGATACATTGTTTACAATAAAGAATAATGTGAGGAGTTATCCATCCAAGGATGATTAAAGCAGGATAGTGTTTTTGGATGAAGACCATGCAATTACTCTTGATTGCATGAGAACCATGCTAGAGAATTCTTGACGGATTGAATCACATGGTTTGCATGAAGTTGATCATAAGGGTTGATGAAGGAGGCAATGTGCCAATGAGTTGACTTATGAAATGGCCATGCACATCACATTGTCATAAAAGATGATGGTACTAAAGTTGTTCCTTCAAAGAATACATATCACAATTTTGGAGTTTGTGATAAAAGAAAAAGAGTTGTTGAAGGATACAGATCACCAAGAAGAAGTGTTGTTGAGGTGATCATGCTTGTCGACAAAGCAAACAAACGACATAAAAATTTGTTGACAAAGGAGATTCCATGTTGACATGTCGAGTTCAAGAGTTGTGGTCAACGATCTATGTTTGATTCAAGAACATCGACAGAGGAATGGATGATCTGCAGGCGGTACAAAAAGAGCAGATACAAGGTGGCGCCGTTTTCCAGTGTTTGCCAAATTTCAGGGCCTCAAAATCAACAAATGAAGAAGAGTGATTTTGTCAAAGGGACTTGCGCGCCATACTCTTGGAGGATAGGAAACTTGTGCGCCATATGTTTTTGAAGATCAGAGCATCAAAATATGGAAAAGGGATAAGGGTCGCGCAAGTTTTGGTGAGGTCGCGTAGGTGAATTATGTGCCGGGAAGAGACTTGCACGCCGACGCCTTGAATGCATTATAACTTGCATGCCTATGGTTTTTCGAGATCAGAAGATCCAAATTTGGCAAAGGCAAGATGTTCGCGCAAGTTTGGATGTTGATCGCGCAAGTGCCTAGCAGGGGCCGAGACTTGCGCGCCGATGGATGACTTGCGCGCCGCCGCGCAGGGGGTTCAGTTTTCCTAGAAATACTGGACCACCCCTCCTCATTTTGAATGGAGCTCAAGACTTAGAGATTGTTCAAGATCTCGTCGCGCAGGTGGTTGAGCCGTGCAAGTGGTGATTGTGCGCCGATTGATGGTTGCGCGCCCTAGGTAATTTGGGCGAGAAAGGAAGTGAGTCGCGTAGGTTTAAAGTTCAAGAAGGCAGAGTCACACAGGTGCTTTTGTGACACTTGCGCGCCAGTTTATACTTGCGCGCCTAAGACTTGCGCACCGGGGGAGACTTGCGCGCCGGGCTTGAAAAGAAGAGCCAGATATTGTTAAAGCACGCCCGCCTTTCTGGAGATGCACAAGATCTGAAATATTGCCTAATACTTCTGGTGCAAAGTGAGATTGAAGAAGAAATCTAAATGATACATGCATGATCTCATGCATACATGGAGAACTGATTCTGACAACGCCGAGTAAGCTGAGCTTCATTAAGTAAGAAATCACATCAGTGATTGTGATTCAGGAAAACGAAGACAAGGGGATCTAGTGCATTCATTCATTGCACTAAAGAAGAAGGATTGAACAAAAAGGAGCATCAAATCTGAACCCTGATGCAAGCAATGTCTCATGCTGAACAGGAGACGAAGAACTTCAATGCAAATTTATTGAAGAGACCTTCATGTCTATAAACTGAGTCGGACTTCACCAACGGCAGTGAGCCAGGGGGAGTCAACGGGAGTGACCCAAGGGATGCAGTGAGCTATTCCTGAAAAATTGTAAAGGCAGTGAGCCTGGGACAGAGTGACTGTACCCGAACCTTTGTAATCTATAGCTAGTGAAGCATAGTGGATTTAGGTATGACCGACAACCTGTCGGCATATGCTCCTTGGACGTAGCCCTTAGTGGTGAACCAAGTAAAAATAGTTGTGTCGTCTCTCTGCATGTGAATGTTTAATTGATGATCATATCCATCATACAGGTTTAAGTAGTTCCTACCAACGTGGGAACAAGATCCACAACTAAAAGAAGAAAAAGTTGCCACCCTGATTCACCCCTCCCCTCTTAGGGTGTCCCGGGGTCCTACAAGTGGTATCAGAGGGAAAGGTTAACGTATGTTGGATATTCTCCAGTAATTATATTGAGAATAGGATTTGAGTTTCTTTCGTAAAGTCAACAATGAAGAGCAGTCTTGATGAAGTTTCTGAGCAGACATCTACATCTAGCAAGACCATGACAAACAGGAAAAAGAAAGAGAAGAAGCAGCTAAAGAAGTCCCTCATATCCAAAGAAGATGCAGTGTCTTGTTCTCCATGCCATTCCAAAAATGAATAAACATCAGGCATGGAAAGTATCGAGCAGGTGACTCAGAATTCTTCCAGAGGAAAGGATGACACCCCCAATTCACGCTTTCAAGAAAAACTCAAAACATATCTGCATGATATTCCTGAAGAAAGGGCTTCTAGTATTTGTATCCTATTTCATTCTATGCAGGTTGAGATCACTCGACTTGAAAGGGAAGCAGACAATATGGAAAAGGGGCTGGAAAGAAAAGTTCTGGAAAGTATGAAGCTCACCAAACAGGTTAAAGTCTTTGAAGAAAACGAGGCAGTCAATAAGACTCTAAAAGAGAGGATCCATGCACTTGAAGCTGAGCTGAAGAAGAGCAATGAAGTCAAGAATTTTTGTTTGGAAGAAACTTCCATTAAGTTCAGGGAACTTGACTCTTTGTTACAAAACAAAGTTAAGATGCATGAAGATGAGGTTGAAAGTTTGAAGAAGACTTGTGAAGAGAAGATGATCACGATTGAAGATCATAGGATCATCCTCAATATTGTGGGTCAAAAATTGGAAGCTCAGTTGACCAAGATTGAGAACACACATATTGAGACTTCACAAAAGAATGAAATGAGTGATGCTTGCACTCAATGTTCGTTGGAGGAGTCTAAAGCTGAAATGCCTCCAACATGTGATAAGAAGATTATGACAACTATTGATTATCCGCATCAAGAATCAGTTGATGCTGGTA
This sequence comes from Viscum album, assembly GCA_963277665.1. NCBI lineage: Eukaryota > Viridiplantae > Streptophyta > Magnoliopsida > Santalales > Viscaceae > Viscum > Viscum album. Next base: position 628,444,494 of record OY728163.1, on the reverse strand, counting down.
CTCAAGTCAAAAGACCTCCAACATATGATAAGAAGATCATGACTTCACTCTTTGATCTATCACAAGAAACTGAGAAAGTGAAAGTACCATCCAAACCATCTTTTACTCATATTTCTAAATACACTCCTACAATCAATGCAGGTGGGAAGAAAAGTTATAAACAAGTATGGATGAGGAAAGGTGAGAAGAAGAAACCTACCACCATGGCTAGGGTGGATGGGAAGAAAAAGGAGGAAGTGGGTTCCTCAAATAGAGAAAAAAATATTAAGTAGATGGCCCAACAACTTAATACAGAAGACACAAAGAAGAAAAGATTTGTGGGTCAATGTTGGTGCTGCAACAGATTTAGGAATTGTGCACTGGACTGTCTTTATAATCCCATACATAGAAAAGCACAGAGAATGCCTATATCAATGAGAAGGAAGCCAGAGAAAAAGAAGCAACATCAGCAGGTCCAGAAGCGTCTGTTTACTGCAAACAGATTTGGAATTCTTGATAACATCTGTGATGTATGAAACGGTAGCGGTCACAATGCAGGCACATGTCCATATCAACATGCTTTCACTGTTGAAAAGAAAACAAGACCTCTGATGCCGTCAAAGAATGAAGTAGCTACCTTGGGGAGAAATCAGAATAATTTTGTGAACACACATTTCCCCAAGAAGATCTCAATTAGGGAAGCTGAGAAGACCCAGGAATTTAGATCCATGAAATTGAAGGGTCATTCATCCAAAAGAAACACTAAGTGGGATGAATATTGGATGAACCCATGTGGAAGACCTAAACCAGCTGCAAAAGTTCCAAATGACATATTGGTCATCTGGCTAGAAGATTTGAAAATAATAAGGAAACTTGAAGATGAGAAGGCCAAGGCTGGTGACAAAGGAAAAGGAAAACTTTCACATGATGAAGACACAGTGCAGGAGAGATTGCAAACAAAGAGAAACACACGTGTCAAAGAAGTTATGTGTGAGAGATGAAAGAAATCTGGTCACATTGCAAAAGGTTGCCTGACCTTAATACCAGAGCAAGAAGCAGTCCTTAAGAGGAGTAAGAATGTATCATTCATGATGGCTGCTAAGCAGAACAATTCTCCACACAAATCAGGAGAGAATGTGAACTGAGCCATGCCACACCGACAGATGTCAGAACATATGTTCAAATGTGCATGCATGAAGACTGGAGTGAACAGAGGAACTTGGTTGAGAAAAGAACCTCAACCAAGCAAGTATTCTTGATGAAGCAAGATGGAACTACCTTATTCCCGTAATCATTTGTGTATTGTATTTGTGCTAATAATGCAGGGAATTGAAGGTGAAGCATGCTCTCAGGGGGAGAACCTGAGAAGCAGTGAATGTTGTCAACTCTTGATAGCCAAGCTGAAGAAGTTTCCATCCTTAGTAGATTCTTCAATTGATATTCAAAGATTATGATGATGAAGGATCACTCTTGATGAAGATGATGAGGAGTGTTTCCCTTGAGGGGTAGAAGAATGAAGAAGCTTCCATAATCACTGTTTCAATCAATATCAACTCCAGCTGGACTCAAAAGCAGTTACTCTGTGAATTTCTTGAAGAACACGCCAATGGATAAGGTATGTCATTTCTCAATCACTATCCCTTGGTTACTCAGATCAAAGATTATTTTACAAAGGGAGAGTCACTGAATTGATCAGTGACATAAAGAGAATGGAAGTGCCCCAAGGTCACTTATCCTGCCGATTGCACTTGAATGTTTTTTATCTATTTGCTGATGTGAGTGCAGGAGTTTCAGGTTGATTATTCTCTATCATAGTTGATCTTCTAATACCAGTAATTAAAGTGGTAAACCCTTTAAGACAAGATACATGAGTTATCATCTCATGTTGGTATCATGATCTGTGGATAATGGACAACCTTGTTGACTTAATCAAATCCTCTTGTTTTCTACATTGAGCATTGCTCAAGTAGACTTAGAGTAAAATGATTAATGAAACATTTCTTAAGTGTGGATTGATACCCTCCCTACCATGTGCTTTGTATTTCTTGTCAATAAGGGGGAGAGAAAGTGAAATGAACGTTTGAAAAGAAAAGTTGATTGAATAGAAGATTCTCATTTTGACATTGAAAAATTCATTTCAGAAGATGTATAAGGTATTGACAAAAAAATACAAAGGTGGAGATTGTTGGAACCACTTTGTGTATAGGTTTGTATTTGTTGTCAATAGTTGTCAGTGGAATATCAAAATGAAAGAGATCATGAAGTACTCCGATGAAGTAGAGGAGTAGTGATTCAGACGATTGTTGTGTTGATCGTAAGTTCAAAGAACATGTGTCAAAGGTGATACATTGTTTACAACAATGAATAATGTGAGGAGTTATCCATCCAAGGATGATTAAAGCAGGATATTGTTTTTGGATGAAGACTATGTAATTACTCATGATTGCGTGAGAACCATGCTAGAGACTTCTTGACGGATTGAATCACATGCTTTTCATGAAGTTGATCATAACGGTTGATGAAGGAGGAAATGTGCCAATGAGTTGACTTATGAAATGGCCATGCACATCACATTGGCATAAAAGATGATGGTACTAAAGTTGTTCCTTCAAAGAATACATATCACAATTGTGGAGTTTGTGATAAAAGCAAAAGAGTTGTTGAAGGATACAGATCACCAAGAAGAAGTGTTGTTTAGGTGATCGTGATTGTCGACAAAGCAAACAAACGACATACAAATTTGTTGACAAAGGAGATTCTTTGGTGACATGTCGAGTTCAAGAGTTGTGGTCAACGATCTATGTTTTATTCAAGAACATCGACAGAGGAATGGATGATCTGGAGGCGGTACAAAAAGAGCAGATACAAGGTGGCCCCGTTTTCCAGTGTTTGCCAAATTTCAGGGCCTCAAAATCAACAAATGAAGAAGAGTGATTTTGGCAAAGGGACTTGCGCGCCATACTCTTGGAGGATAGGAAACTTGTGCGCCATATGTTTTTGAAGATCAGAGCATCAAAATATGGCAAAGGGATAAGGGTCGCGCAAGTTTTGTTGAGGTCGCGCAGGTGAATTATGTGCCGGGAAGAGACTTGTGCGCTGACACCTTGAATGCATTATAACTTGCGCGACTATGGTTTTTCGAGATCAGAAGATCCAAATTTGGAAAAGGCAAGATATTCGCACAAGTTTGGATGTTGATCGCGCAAGTGCCTAGCAGGGGCCGAGACTTGCGCGCCAATGGATGACTTGCGCGCCGCCGCGCAGGGGGTTTAGTTTTCCTATAAATACTGGACCACCCCTCCTCATTTTGAACGGAGCTCAAGACTTAGAGATTGTTCGAGCTCTCGTCGCGCAGGTGGTTGAGCTGCGCAAGTGGTGATTGCACGCCAATTGATGGTTGCGCGCCCTAGGTAATTTGGGCAAGAAAGGAAGTGAGTCGCGCAGGTTTAAAGTTCAAGAAGGCAGAGTCGTGCAGGTGCTTTTGTGACACTTGCGCGCCAGTTTATACTTGCGCGCCTAAGACTTGCGCGCCGGGGGAGACTTGCGCGCCGGGCTTGAAAAGAAGATCCAGATATTGTTAAAGCACGCCCGCCTTTCTGGAGATGCACAAGAGCTGAAATATTGCCTGATAATTCTGGTGCAAAGTGAGATTGAAGAAGAAATCTAAATGATACATGCATGATCTCATGCATACATGGAGAACTGATTCTGACAACGCCGAGTAAGCTTAGCTTCATTAAGTAAGAAATCACATCAGTGATTGTGATTCAGGCAAACGAAGACAAGGGGATCTAGTGCATTCATTCATTGCACTAAAGAAGAAGGATTGAACTAAAAGGATCATCAAATCTGAACCCTGATGCAAGCAATGTCTCATGCTGAATAGGAGACGAAGAACTTCAATGCACATTTATTGAAGAGACCTTCATGTCTATAAACTGAGTGGGACTTCACCAATGGAAGTGAGCCAGGGGGAGTCAACGGGAGTGACCCGAGGGACGCAGTGAGCTATCCCTGAACAATTGTAAAGGCAGTGAGCCTGAGACAGAGTGACTGTACCCGAACCTTTGTAATCTACAGCTAGTGAAGCATAGTGGATTTAGGTACGACTGACAACCTGTCGACGTATGCTCCTTGGACGTATCCCTTAGTGGTGAACCAAGTAAAAATAGTTGTGTCATCTCTCTGCATGTGAATGTTTAATTGTTGATCATATCCATCATACAGGTTTAAGTAGTTCCTACCAACGTGGGAACAAGATCCACAACTAAAAGAAGAAAAATTTGCCACCTTGATTCACCCCTCCCCTCTCAGGGTGTCCTGGGGTCCTACAATCAAGTGGGAGGAATCATGAAGGTGTTTCTTATGAAGTAAATCCCTTTTTAGAAAACATTGATTTCTATGGAGGGGAGGGTAGTAATATCCCCAACCTTGTGGTTCAAGGTTGATGTTTCTCTAACACCTTAACCTCCTAGATATATGATATATTTGATGATACTAATGGTTGTGATGATGGTAAAAATTCATCTAAACATATGGACAAGGATAGATCCCACAACATTACTAAGACACCTACTATTACAACCTTCTTAACCTTTTGATATTTTATTCAGGCGTGGGATGGGTGCATTTTCTATTTTTGGATGAGATCTTCATACCACTGAGGGTTTCTATATAGTTTTAGGATTTTATTTCTTCAAATTGGGGGCTTGTTTCACCTTTTTGGATTCTTTATACAATATTTTATCAATGGATCACTCCCATAGAGTACGCCACTTCAAAACTTTAAAAATGATAATATTCTACTTCTTGGAAAAACTATCATATATAGATCTAGGGATTGAGACTTATCCTAAAGTGATGATATTATAAGATACTTTCCCCAAATTTCTTGTTAGATTTTGATAGAGGTGACATGTAGAGATCCATACTCACTAACACACCTGTTTCAAGGTTGTATAAAATATTATTTATATTTTTCCTAGTTTATCATAGTGGATGATCAAAATCATCTCTCTTGAATGGACTTTTAAATTACAATTTAAACACTCAATATTCCATTTCATTTAATTAAATTTTTTGGATTTTTTTATTTTATGAAAAGTAATGAAAATATAATAGTTTTGAATATGGATTCATATATGAAATAAAATTAAAGAAAGTAAAATATAAATGAGGGTTATAAAGAAAGGTAGTCAATCCTCATAGTATTCACTAGGTATGTCCTATCATGGTTCTACTTATATATATTACTTAAACCAAATCTCTCTAAATTGAGTGGATCAATATTATTCACTACCCAACCTCACATGTTTCCCAATTATGATGGATAACACATTGAAATCTCAAATCTGAAGCCACATTTTATTTCTAAGTCCAGTGGTGGTTACCAAAAACTCAATAGAGAGTTCGATTTACTAGAAATTTATCTTAATAAATACTAACCAAGGGAATAGACCCACTAAATGTGGTATAATATCACCATACCACTCTCCATTATACTTCCCACCTCCATCATGTGATGGTCAATACAGTAAATGGAATCATTGAAATAATAAGACAGATGATAAGATTAATAGTGTATAGTGTAAAGTGGACCATCGTCACATCCAACCAGTTTAACTGCACACTATTTATACTTGGAATGAAAATATATGAAATCATATTAAGATATTAAAAATTAAATCATAATTTACTAGTTTATTCATCCTCATATTACACTAAATTTACTTCTCTATGAATGGACAAATAGAATTATAGTAGAGGAAACTAAGATAATGATTAAATAAAGAGAAGGAAAATATTGTTTTATTACATGGCATGAAATGAACTAAAATGGAAAACAAACAGAAAACCCTCAAACTATAGTTCAGTCATTCCAGTGTGAATCATCTTCCTTTAATAGATTCCTTCTTACTTCCTACCATTTTAGCTAACATCCCAAGATTCCTTCCCTTATAATTTTAATATCTTCCTCAAAATTTTCGGTTCACTTCTTACAAGACATTGTTTTAATTACATTCTTCTGATCTTTGGTCATTATTGGGACTAAAGGATTCATTATTTATTATTTTAGAATATTTTTCCTAAATTATACTTTTAAATTACATGTTTAACAAAATATTTGGAAATATTTTGAATGCCCAAAAATATTATTATTTCTTCATGGTGTGATGGGACAACTTACAATTCAATTGAAGTCATTATGGTATGAACTTGGTTACCCTAGAAATTCACAAATTATAAGAACATACATGACACTTTCTATGAAAATAAACACCAAAATGTAATAAGAATGAACATCTCTCAGGATATATAAGATTATTCTTTTTAAAAATTTATGGATGTGATGATACATAACATGTTTACTTCATATATAAGATGATGAACATTTTATGTGATACATAAGATGCAAGACTTAGGAAAATTTTAGTTTGAAATTATATAGAAGAAGTTAAATTGATAAATAAAAAAGAAAGACTTTTCCAAAATTTGAGTTTTTGGGAATACATACTAAGTTGAACTTAAAATCTATGATGCATGAATTTTCCAAAATTTAAATTCCATTCCATGCATAATATGTTTTGGATAATGCCTGTGAAGAAATACTTAGTTATATTCTTCAAAACAAATGCATCATATATATCTCATCACTTAACATTTTTTTCACTTTAGAACACATCATACTTATGAACCAATACTTAGCTGAAATGTTTCTTTAGTCCAACATGACACTTTTACAAAAAACTTGATAAAAATATGAATAAAATGATGGCTTTTCCAATTAATTCCAAATATGAATAAAAAAACTCAAAACTCAAGAATTAATTTATTTTCACAATTAAATAAAAATTGTTCATAGAATCTAAAAATGTCTCAATTACCCATAAAATGATAAATTGGGGGATTAAAATTATTAAAATACAAATTTATATATGTTAAAATATTAGCTTTATCAAATCCTACTCACTTAAATAATGCAGTCTTATGAAATCATTTAATCCCAAGGTCAAATCAGATTTATCAAGATATTAATGGAATCGTTTTTTAATTCAAACTGGTAAAGAATAATTATGCTACCAATATAGACCTAAATTATCTCTTTCATCACTAAACATAAAATTATATTCAATATCTTATTAATCTACATGTTCATTTTTTAATTATATCCCCAAAAATGTATCTCTCTTTACTTGGGGATTAAAATAGATCTTTTCTCATTCTCAAGTGCAAGTATGATTTATATAGGATTTATACATTCTTATAATCTCCACTTCATAGAGTCATAAAATTGTTTAAATCATGAGAAAATTTCTTGGTATGTTCTATAGATAAGGATTAATAGGTTTTAAATGTTAAAAATATCAAAGGAATAATGAGGAGGGTTAGATCTAAGATAATGAAAAACACATGAAATCATTTTATACTCAATAATTTATCCTCACTCACTCCCCTTTGAAAAATTTTACCTCTAAACACCTCTTGATTATCTTGGGAAATCCACACTTAGAATATTTATATAAAAACATTTTGTCTTCTATCTTCCCACCTTTTCATTAGTGATGATTTCAATATTTGGAATTTTTTTCAGGATTATATTTTATAGGAAAGAGAGGTTTTTATTGTTCTTAAAATAGTGTTTAAATCTCACCCTATATTTGAATGATATTTTTTGATATCTTCACATCTTTACAACTTTATTTTTTATTCTTTCAGAATGGAATAAATTGATACAGTGCCTTGAATTCAACTATAACCATTTAATTAATTCTAGATAAGGTTGGAAAGGGATAAATGGATTATAATGTGTCTTCCTAATAAGGTATTTTATGGCTACTAGGGTATCGATAAAAAGGGTCAAGTGTAAAGGGAAGACTGAAAATAGATTTTAATATAAAAAGGTCTTATCAAAATGGTGATTCAATAATATTTCATATAATTCACTAACTCTAATAGGTTTTAATAAAAGAAAAAACAATAATTTCTAGATATCAAAACATTCCTCATATAATATTCTCAATTATTTAATTTATCCTTGAACCCTCATTTTTTTATATTTATAAGTATTTTTTATGTGAAAATCTAATTTTTTTAATAAAAATCACCCTTACTCATGTTTTCATGAGGTTAAATAAAGGTAACCATGGATGTATAAGGGTCACATAAGGTTAAGGTGACTTTTTAAGACTTATATAAGGGTAATATGAGTTTTCCATGTGTTGTGTAAGGGTGTTGAGCCACTGCGTAAATGTAACTCCTTTTTCTATATGTTGTGTAAGGGTAAATTCCTATGTATGTGCACTGTGTAAGGGTACTTAAGGTACTATGTATGGGTAGTACTATAATATTTAAGGATAACCAGAGTACTTCATAAGGGTAATATAAGATTTATAAAGTTTGTTTAAGGTTGATCCATGTTTGTGCAATGGTAAAACAGGAGCTGCATAAGGGTAGCTTCAAGTTTATTCAACCTGCATAAAGGTAAGTAGGGATTCACTTAAGGGTAACCTAGTGTCTTCAAAGGATGCATAAGGGTACTCTAAGAGCTACATAAGGGTAGGTTAAGCTAAATAAGGGTAGTCCTTTTATTTCAAAGGATGGGTAAGGGTAAACTCGTACCCTTATACGACACCTAGGGGTTGTCCAAGGGTAAAACCATGTTACCCTTACGCAGTCCACTTTTTTGGGAGGAATATTTTAAAAAAACTCTTTTATGATACTTCTTCCCCCATATCACACCCATAATGTGTTTCAATGATTTTAGATTTCAAAAATCATGGAATTAAATTTTTTTTATTCATTTTCCTTTAAGTAAAATGTTTATGAATACTTAAATTCCTTTCTATTAAGAAATAGTTGGAAGAAAAATTAAATTGTTAATTTAATTTGTGATTTTAATTCTACAGATCTGTACATTGTATTTTTATTTCTAAAATATCTAGACCCTTGTGACCTTTATTTTTTGTTGATACTTTGTTTCTAAGAAGCCTATAATTTCTCATGTTATAGTTTAATAAAACTTTATATGAACAATACAAGCCCTTCTTCTAGTTTCTAGGCATTTTAATAACTTCTCTATCCTCTTCCTAGGTGCAACGCTTGAAAGAGATAAATTCCATTTAGGAATTTATATTTTTTGTTCTTCTTTTTATGTGCCTTTAAAATTGAGTTCTTCTGATGTTTTGTAATTTGGTAAAGAATTCTTTAGATGATAATAAACTAAAATTATCAAAGAATACTAATAAATGATTATCACATGCATATTATTCTAGAGATATATAGTATTATTGTGTGTGGTTTTGTAATTATTCTTTGAGGTAGAATTTATAGCACTTGCGTTGGAATAAATTGATAATTTGAAAATTATCTAAGAGAGATAATCTATTATTGGTTGTGATATTTTATTTCTTTTGTAAATAAAATAGTTGGATTCCATTCTAGTAATCCATGGAGAGTGATTTGAGCCTACAAAATTGTGGATGTGGTTCAAGTGATGATTCCTTGATGAACATTGGTGATAACATTTACAATATTGAGGTAGGAAGTTCCTAACCATTTGGGGTTATCATATACACTTGTTTGCCTTGGAATGATTCTTGTGATTAGCATACCTTGATGACCATGATTGAATATGATCACATGTGGGTGTAGGTTTGGAATGTGAGACCTATTTATGATTCTTGATACAATGAGTATTATTATAGCCTCTTTTTCCATGTTTGGTGATGATCAAATGTATATTCATTACTATTCTTTCTCATAATGATATGATTTCCTTTTATATTCTATCTTATTATGTATGATACCTTACCTTTGGATGTATCATTCTTAGTACTTGCAATATTTGGACCATCATGACATGATTTTTCTTAAAATTCGAGTTTGAATGATTTAAGATGGTAATGACAATGGTCTGAAGAACATGGTGGAGATACGATGATTCTATAGAATTATATGTTGATTATGCACTCGATACATGGATTCTAAGTATCAAGTTTCTCAATTCCTAGTGATTTTAGGGCAGCAATCGATTCCTAGTGATCTGTGAGCATCATGTATACTTGAGGCCTAGGGAAATTCAGGTCACTAGTATGCACGATGCCATGAGGATGTCAAGGTGATAGATTCACTATCTTATGGAAAGTTTTGGTTACTTCTGATAACTCATCGTTATATTTCTATGGTGGATCTGAAGTATGTACGGTCGAGGTTTAGTGGTATATTGGTTATTTCATGACCACTTGGTATGATATTGTGTGTTTTATTCTTATTTACACATTTAATATTATCATATAGTACACCTCTTTATATGCACACATTTTTTAAGGTTTCATTGGTAGTGTCCTACTAAATTCATTACTCACACCCTACATTGGCATCTTGATGCACGTGTAGACTTCATGTTTAGGAATCCAAGTAAGGTGAAGGGGCTTGTGTATATAGAGTAGTATAGTATAATAGATCTATTATAATATTAGGATATACTCTGAAGGAACCTTCAATTTTAATTATTTATTTATCAACTATTTTTTTGGTTTTTCACTATAGGATCCCTTTTATTACTTGTATGATAGGTAGTCCAAATTTTTAGTTTCCTAATGTTACTTTAATTATTATAATATTATTTATTATTTATTATTTTCCTTATGAAATGATATTGATGGTATAGTATCCCCACCAACAGACATAGACACTTGCTACTAGTCGGAAGCCTCTTTCATATGAGGAGGCATGCATGAATTCATGTGGCACTTTAATTCAGACCTAGTGGTTCAGGCTAGGGTGTTATAAAATGGTATCAAAGAACCAGTTTTCTTCTTTTCTTTTTGGACTAACCTGGGACATTGTAGAAAGTAGATAGTTGTGTGGGACTCAGGTAGGGTTTTTATGTGTCTGGCCAGCACATGTGTAACAGACCTTTGAGTTACCATGAATGGGATTATTGTTACAATTTTATGAGATTTTTGGGTGCATTTATGCATCAAGAAAAAGATCATAGGATCAAATTCCATATATATACATGCTTTTGTACTACATACTAATTCATAAATTAAATTCCTTTGTTTGTGCTATCTGTTTGGGATAATTTCTCTATTGTGTGATATATCTGTTATCTTGTTTGTATGATATATATTTGTTAGAATTAATTTATTAAACTAATAATACTGATATTTTTTTTATATATGTGACTATGACTAATATATAGTGATGATACTTTAGTTATTTTTATGAGTTTTATACCTTAGTTTATGAGTAGACTCATAGGAAAACCTTTGTGTAATCCCATAAATTAATTAGGGCTTATCCTAATGACTCTGTTTTTCTTAAGTATTTCTTTCATGTTATAGAAAATATCATCTCGATGTATTCTTATAAGATTACTTTTGAAGTGGGGATGTAAGGCTTCTATAGGGGAGGATGTCATACTATACCATCGAATGTCTAAAAGTGTTCAGATAATCATGCTCCTACATCTAATCTATGTTTTATAAAGCAGGGATGATTTATGTAGAATTCATTCACTTAGTTAATATCCTAGGAATAAGTGTTCAAAAATATGGTCGAATATTCTATGATTTTAAAATATAGTATTCTTAATACTTCTAGGGAACTATAGGACCTCAAGATGATAAGTAATGGGTTGAAATCATTATAGGAAACTTTTATCTAGTAGAGACTTTGAAGGACCGACAGGTTAAGATAGAATATTTCTTTTTACCGGTGTTATCTATTCCTTTATATCTGCAAAATTGATTGAAAAAATTGTCCTACCAGTCAAGTTATCCTCTGAGTTACACTCTGTTAATACAAAAATGGGAGCAAAATAGGACCATCTTCATTGATACCCAAATTTTCTTATATTCTTCATTGTCTATGGACAGCTATGGGAATTCATGATAATATAGATGATGAGATTTGATGTGATTATCAGCATAGACTGGATGACCATATTCCAAGCTAACATTGATTTCAATTGGATATGGGATTAATTTTCATCATTGAAGAGAGAGGGGTACGTAATGACCAGATAATGGGAACTGGGAGTAGTTAGAGTTGGTCTATAATTTAGTTATATTTGGATGATCACAAAATAGATGGTGGATTTGGATCTTTCATTATGATTAGTGGCATCCCCCTTGGCTTTTCCACCAGTCATGGATCTCTATCAGGACGTCTTTTTAGAAAAATTCATAAGGATTACTCCTAATATAGGAGTTGAATTTTAGATAGAGATCATGCTAGGTGCACATCCCATTTTGATACCCCCTTATCATATGGTGTCATCCATGGTGAAGAAACTCAAGGTGCATCTTGATGACTTAGAGCGGAAGGGTTTTATCAGGCTAAGTACTTTACCATGGGGTGAACCTATATTGTTCTATAAGAAGGAGGATGTTAGTATTTGACTCTGTGTCAATTAATGGAATCTAAACTAGGTTATGATTAAGAATAAATATCCTTTTCTTGGGATCGATGATCTTTTTAATAAATTATGGGGAACTCAATGGTTCTACAAAACTGATCTTCGATCAGTCTATCATCAACTATGGGTTAGAGAGGAGTTCATTCCAAAGATGGGGTTTCAGAGAAGGTATGGTATATAAAAGTAATTTGTGATGCCATTAAAATTGATGAATGCACCAAAATTTTTCATGGATCTCATGAATAAGATCTTCCACCTTTACCTGGACTTGTTTTTTGTGGAATATTTTAATGAAATCCTCGTATACTCATTGACACCAGAGTAGCATGCCAAACATCTTGAGATAGTCCTGAGTACACTTCAAGCACATTAGTTTTATGATAATTTTTTTAAGTGTAGATTTTGGGATTATGAGGTAATGTTATTGGGGAATGTGGTGTCTGAGAACTGTATATCCATGGACCTAGATAAAGTAGAGGCAGTTTTGTCTTATACATGTCCCTAAAAGATGTTCGAGATCAAGAGATTCTTGGGCTTAACGTGATATTATTAGCATTTTATCCAGGACATATTTTAATTATAAACACTTATGAATGCACTTATGAATAAATGAGTAAAGTTTCAATGGGCATACTGGTGTGAAGAGGCTTTTCTTGAGCTGAAGAGGATTTTGAATACAGCTCCAATATTGATACTTCCTGAGCCTATGATCGAATATGCAATATACTACAATGTATCATGCATTGGTTTGGGAGTGTTACTTATATAGATAGAGTAGGTAGTAGCTTATGAGTCATGACAGTTATGACCCCATGAGAAGAAAAACCCTACTCATGGATTAGATATTGTAATCATGGTCCATGCTCTGAAGTGTTGGTGATACTATATCTTCAGTGAGAGATTTGTATTCTACACTAACCACAGGGGACTCCATTAAATATTCACATAGTGGGACTAGAACCTAAGGCAGAGGTACTGGGTAGAGTATCATTAGTCATTTGACTTTGATATGAATTATGCACCAGGGAAAGGCAAAATTGTTTTGAATGCTCTTAGATGTAAGATGCAAGTAGCTCAGGTTCCTGGTGAACGGCCTTTGAGGAGCAGTAGAGGTTGATGAGATTATTGGATAACTAGAGGATGGATTCTTATGATGATAAATTATTAATTACTTGTTCTCCCTTTATGATCACATATTCACTAGTGTACCAGTTAAATACTAGAACAACCCAGGGTGTTTTGTGATGTGGGAGCAGCTGGCTAGATGTGACCTGATACCTGGGGGTTCTTAGGTGATGATGATTTGAAACTTGTGCATGAGAGAGTAGTATTCACTGCTTCCATTTGAAATGAGATGATGAGGGACTTTCATACCTCTATATTAGTGGTACATCATAGTTTGAAAAAGATATAGGATGACTTAAGGTGATAGTTATAGTGTCCATGGATAAAGAGGGACATTGAAGGATTCATTTCCTAATGCCTTAACTTCTAGAGGGTAATGGCAGAATGCCAATATCCTAGTGTTTTGTTCCATAAAATCCCAGTTCCCATGTAGAAGTGGTATGAAATCATGATAGACTTTTTATGGGTTTACCTAGGACCCTTAGGATTTGTGACATTGTCTGGGTGATTCTTGATCGACTGATGAAGGTTTCCCACTTCTTACCAATATGAGAAACTCACTCAACAGGAAAGCTGGGAAATATGTATTTCCATGAGATCGTATGCTTATATAGATTTCCATTTAGACTTTTTTTATGATAGATATATACATTTCACATCATTATTTTGGTATGTATTTTATAAATCCCTAGGTACTCAGATGATATTGAGAACAACGTAACATCTGCAGACAAACAGATATTCAGAGTGAATGATTTTCATGCTAGAGGATATGCTCTGAGCTTGTGTTCTAGAATTTGGTGGATTTTATGATGATCACCTATCCTTTTTGAGTTATAACACAACAACAATTTCTAAGATTCTATATGTATGTAACCATTTGAGACTCTCTATGGATTATTGTGTCGCTCACCATTATGTTTGCATGAGGCAGGTGAGGTTAAAATATTTAGGCCTAGTCTGGTATAGTAGAATTCAAAGAGTTAAATTTATTATAAAGTAGTTGGTGTCCACTTAGAGTAGGCATAAATCATATGTAGATTAGAGGAGATGGCCCTTGGAGTTTGTTGTTGTTGACTGGGTTTTCTTATGAGTGTCACCTCAGTTAGGGTATCATCATTTATAAAAGCAATGATTTCACTTGTTTGGACCCTTTGAGATCATCAAGAATGTTAGGATAGTGTGATACCATATGGATATTCCTTCTCACTTTTGAGTCATGCACGATGTGTTTCATGTGTCAGAGCTCCAAAGGTACATGCCTGATCCTATGCATGTTATTGTCTGTGAGGATGTTTATTTGGATCTAGATGCATCTTATGAGGATATTCTAGTATAGATTATATATTGGAGTGAGAAGGTATTATGGTGAAATTTGGTTCCACTTGTCTAAGTCCTTTGGTAGCATGGATAGATCTAGGAGGATAGGTGGGATCAGGAATCTGATGTTTGAGCTCAGTGTCCTGAGTTGTTTGAGCATGAACACTATATAAACTTATCATGGATGAGAATTTGTTAGAGGGGGGGATTATAATATTTTTAATTTTTTAATTTATCCTTGAACCCTCTTTTGTTTATATTTATAAGTTTTTTTATGTGAAAATCTATTTTTTCAATAAAATTTACCCTTTCTCATATTTTTATGAAGTTTTATAAAGGTAATCATGCATTTATAAGGGTTATATAAGTGTAAAGTGGATTTTTAATACTTAAATAAGGGTAAGAGGAGTTTTCCATGGATTTTGTATGGGAACTGAGCCTCTGCATAAAGGTAACTCCCTTTTTCTATACACTAAAAAAGGTTAAATCCTTATGTATATGCCTTATATAAGGGTAGTTAAGGTTCTATGTAAGGATAGTATTGTGTTGTGTAAGGGTAACTAGAGTTTTGCATAAGCGTAAGACAAGATTTATATAGGTTGTGTAAGGGTAAACCCTGATCGTGTAAAGATATATCAGGAGCTGTATATGGGTAGCTCCAAGTTTCTTCTACCTATGTAAGGGTAAGCAAGGATTCACATAATGGGAACCTAGTATTTTCAAAGGATGCATAAGGGTACTCCAGGAGCTGCATAACGGTAGTTTTATTTGTATAATGGTAGTCCTTTGGTTTCAAAGGATGTGTAAGGGTAACCACGTATCCTTACGTGACAGCTAGGAGCTATGTAGGGGTAAAATGATGTTACCCTTATGAAATTCCCTTTTTTGTATGAATATATTAAAAACCCATTTTTATTATACTTCATCCCAAAATCACATCTCTAATGTGTTTCAATAGTTTTAAATTCCAAAAATCATAGAATTAAATTCTTTTGATTCATTTTCCCTCAAGTCAAATGTTTATAAAGACTTAAAAACTCCTCTATTAGAAAACAATTGAAAGAGAAATTAAATTGTTAATTTAATTTGTTTCTCTAATGTTATGGAACTATACGTGGTATTATTATTTCTAAAATAGTTGAATCCTTGTGACCTTCATTTTTTGTTGATTCTTTATATTCAAGTATCCCAGAAATACTTATGTTCTAGTTTGGTGAAACCTTCTGAAAATAATACAATCCCTTTTTCTAATTTCTAAGAATGGTAATAAATTCTCTCTCCAGTTCCTAGGTCCATCATTTGAAAGAGATAAATTCTATGTATGAATTTATATATTCTCTTCTTCTTTTTATGTGATTTGAAAATTGAGTTATTCCTAAGTTATAGAATTCAATAAAGAATTATTGAGATGATAATAACCCAAAATTATCAAATAATAATAAAGTATTATTAAATATATATATTATTTTAGAGAGATAGAGTATTATTGCATGTGGTTTTGTAATTATTATTTGAGGAAGAATTTCAGCACTTGTGTTGGCATAAATTGATAATTTGGAAATTATCTAGGATATAGAATCTATTATTTCATGAGATATTTTATTTCTTTTGGAAATAAAATAATTGGATTCGGTTTTAGGAATCATTGGAAATAATTTTGAGCCGATGAACACATGGATGTGGTTTAAGTGATGATTCCTTGACAAACCTTAGTGATAACATCAACAGTATTGAGGTAGGAAGTTCCTTTCCATTTAGGGATCTCGTATACACCTATTTGCCATAGTATAATTCATGTGATTAGAATACCTCGATAACCAAGCTTGATTGTGATCGCATGTGGGTGTGTGTGTGGCTTTTGAGACCTGTTTATGATGATTAATCCCATCATTATTATTGTAGCTTGTTTGGGTATATTTGATAGTGATCACATGTATATGTATTGATATTTTTTTCTCATTATAATATTCTTGACTTGTATGTCCTGCCTATTTATGTATAATTCCTTGCCTTTGGAGGTATCATTCTTGGTTCTTGGAATAGGTGGACCATTGTGACATGATTTTCCCTTAGAAGGGGAGTGACATGATTTTCAATGATGAAAAATATGGAATGTATCATAGGGTGGAGATATCATGGTTCAATGGAACATTGTGTTAAGGATGCACATGATGTTTAGATGAAAAGTATCAATTCGACCTAGTGATTTATGAGTAGAACTTCATGAAAAGTGATCTATGAGTATCATTTTGTACTTGAGATCTAAGGAAATTCAAGTTTCATGTATTCACAATTCCATGAGGATGTCGAGTGATAGATTCACTGGACCATGGATAGTTTTGGTTACTTCTGAAATATCCTTTTTATCCTTACGACATGGAGCCAAAGCATGTGTATCTAGGGTTTAATGGCAGATTGGTTAGTGAATGAATGTTTAGTGTGATATTTTGTATTATTTTTCTTATTTACACATTTATTATTATCATAGAATACACATATTTATTTATAAAAAAATTTTACGATGAATTGGTGGTGCCAAACTGGGTTTATTACTCACTCCCTACATGAGTATCTTGATGCACATATAGACTTCATGTTTAGGGATCCGAGTAAGGGAAAGGGTCTCATGGATGATGGATGAGCAGAAGAGCATGGATCTGGTAGTGGACTGAGATGGACTCTGGAGGACCCTATTGTGTTAATTATTTATTTATAGGCTATTTTTTTCTTGCAACATTATGAGCTCTTTTATTACTTGTATAACATGTATTTCATATTTTTAGTTCCCACATGTTACTCTGAGTACTATTGTTATATTGTTTATTATTTATTTTTTGTCCTATGAAATGATACCAAGGGTATAGTCTATCCATTAATGAATATAGACCCTCGCTGCTAGTCATCAACCTTCTGTATATGAGGAATCATGCATGAGGTAATATGGAACTCTAGTTTAGACTCGATGGTTTGGGTTAGGGTGTTACACCTTGAGACTATCAAGAAAAAATAGAAATGTAAAGAATATGTGAAAAGGTTTAGAAACCTCTAGGGTTGGGGAAGATATAACATTGGACAACACTAGTGAACATGAGTTGCACATTTGACGAAAGTTTATTAAAAGGGAATATTAGAAATCTAGAAATCAAATCTATTTCAATAATCATTTAGAACCTTATAAATTAAAATTAATAAGTTCTCCAAAAACAACAAGATGGTATAAATTTTCCCATGTATTCAATAAATCTCAAAATCTATAAAAACATTCAAAAAAATCAAAAATATAATACCAAACATGCAAGTCTAAAATAGATTAGTACCCCCCCCACACACACACACACACTTGTATTATTACTAACCACTTTTTGGGTCAAACATAATCACAACTACAACACCCTAGATTTAATTATAGTAAATGAACTTTTCATTATAAACAAACTATATTATAATGTACATTTTAATATTTCATAGCACAAAATTTCTAATTTAATAGGATGAATATCTTATTTTCAAAATAATCCGAGAATAAAATATTAAAAATTTCTTTAAAAATGATTTTTGATATATTATTTAACTAATTTCCTTTTTATATTTTATAACATATATAACTAATCATACATTGATAATAAATTTTTATAAATAAAGATAAAATCATTTGGAAGTAAAAAATAGTTATGTTTTAAAAAACCTGTTTTTAAGTGCACAATGTATTTCTATTTTAATAAATTAAAAAAATATATATTAATGAATAATTTTAATGAAATTTTTAGATTATATATTTAATGAAATAAATTTTCATTCATTAAATGGTGGTTAATAATCAAATATTAATAATAAATTCATCTTATGCTTGAAAAAAAATGTATTTTCATAAAATTATTTTCTCCGCATTTTATGGGTTTATTTTTAAATTAATTTCTATCACTTATAGAAATTTAATCTTAAAAAATAGAATCAAAATTTTTTAATCAGGATTTTAAAATTTTTTAAATATGTCCCTTTTATTTTTTGTCATTATGAATAGTATCAATGGTAAGTATTGTCACCTCGGTATGGGTAAAATTGTTAAAGTTGGGTTAAACCTATGGGGTGGGGTTTTAAAATATCTCTAACACATGATTTTATCATATTTTATGAGTGTTGTTTGACAAAATATATTCTTATTGAGTTAAATAATTCATTTTGAAACATTATTTTGAATTTGGGAAATGATACTTGACTTTTATGAACATAAATTATATTTTATTCAAATTAAAGACTATTTTTTTGGTATTTTCATTTAATGTATGGTTGGAAAGTTTTATTTTGTTTTGGATTGATCTAAAAGTCTAAAAATATTACCTTGAATATTATTTAATCAAAACAAATTTGGTAATCAATTTATTAATCAATTTTAAGGTGAAATTATTTTTACGCTTAAATTGGGTATTTTCTTAAAAATTGTTTTTCATGTGTTTTGCATACTTATATTAAATGTAGTTTTTTATAACTATATATTTTGAATATGATAAATGGATCTCCAATTTTGGAATCATTGTGTACAATTTTTTTTGGAATTACCCTTTAATTTTTGTACTTATAATTAAATTATCATGGTAAAAATTGAGTTATTACAGATAAGGTTAATGTAGAGCCCATATGGATTGTGCAGAGACACTGAGAGGGGGGTGAATCGGTATACTCAAATTTTTAGAAAAATTTACTTTACTTAAATTAAACCCTATACACTTACTTATGCACCGGTTAAGTGGAATGGATTTATTGTTTGTTATTAACAATCACATACACATGCAATGCAGATAATAAAGGAAACAGAAGCAGACAAAGATTTTTACAAGGTTTAGTACAAAGACCTACTCCTTATCATGATCAACCAGTGGTTGTTTCACAAATTCTCTTATAACTATATCTTATAGTGATTAAAAATTCCTAGAATTGGTGCACAATGTTTATGTTGGAAATAAACAATAATCTGGAGTCAGTGGTGTTCTTTATACTGGTTCCACTAGTCTTCAATGGAATTGTTTATAGTAGCACCATTAGTTATTCAATAGATATTAAATAAACACTTTGAATAAGATTTATCTATTGTATTGGATGCTTCAAAATCAATTGATTAATATTTTTCCTTTTTTATAGGTCTTTGAATTCTACTTTATAAACAATATTATAAGCACATTGGACTTGTACTCTTTAATAAGTGGAAGATGGAACTTCCAATTTAACTCACTTATTTATCATAATAAACAATTGATGAATTTATCAACACATTGTAAGTTGACTTCTTCCCCTCTTCAACAGCTCGGACAGATACTCTTTTTGTCAATGAATTTCCCAACCTCAATACTTATGTGAAATAGATGCACACAAATTCTTCTATATTATATTATGCAAGAATAATACTTTCACAATATCAATTCACTTTTTACTTGACTTCATGCATGGATATTGCATGGAATTAAAAACACTTGCACATGTATTTATTGTATCTATTATTATTATGTGCATGTTTTTTATGTTTCATATATCTCAATTGGTTGTGCAATTACATGTTCATGCAAACATGAATTGTCCACTGTTTTGTGCAGAAACCTAAATTGGTGTGCACTGTACTCATTACTCCTTTTCAACCTTCACACACACACACACACATCTTGTGTTATTTAGTTTAGATCAATGCATATGTTTTAGGTATGATCACATGCATAGCCTCCTTTGCATGAACCTGAATGGTTGTAGGATTCTTATGCCTTGTGCGCACTACAACTTTACAGAAATCCAAGTGGGTGATACCTCTTCTTATTTCTGATATGAAGTGTTATTGTACACTATCTTGTGGGTTCTATATATTCTTTACACAAACTAAGAAGATGTGTATTTCATTATCCCTAGTTTCTTTGTGGAACAAGGTTCTTTGCAAAGTAGTTTTAGTGTGCTTAGCATAAGTCGAATGCTCACTGGATTCTTATCCCTCTGCTACTCCCTGTTTCACATGGACCGGTTACCCTGGCTATGGTCAACCTTTAGTTCCCACATGTGGCTAGGGTCGATCTGGACTTGGATTCTCAGTGGGTTGGCCCATATTTTTACAAAGGACTTCTATAATAGACTTTGTAAATACAAAGTATAAAATATAAATTCAACCTTAATCCAAGTTATCCCCATCACCAAATTTCAAGCCTCCTTCAATCCCTTCGCTTCATATTTTCATCATGAAAATAAATATTTTCATGGTCTTCATTGATTACAAACTATGCATGCGATAACATTAATATTGAATTTCAATTCTTCTTTAACACCATCTTCAAATCATCATGAAAAAATATTTCAATTACATAGCCTTTAAATAATTTTTCATAGAACTCTTCAAATAAGGGTCACCACTGGGAAGAGATACGAGGGTAGAGGAGGCCCGCCACTGAGAGGTCACCACCGAGATGAGAGGTCGCTGCTGAGAGAGGAGGTCGCGAGGGTGGAGGAGGGCCGCAGAGAGGAGGGTTGCCACCAAGAAGAGAGGGTCACCGAGAGGAGAGGTAGCGAGGGTAAGGTTGGGATAGTGAGGGTAATGGGTTGAGTTCAGAGATATGATAGATCCGTGAGAAATTGATTGAACCATATATCCATGGTTTTACTTAAAATTGTGGCTATAAACTGAGTTATAGCCACGGATCAAAAAATTGTGGCTATAGATTCATGGCAATATATCATATTTATAGTAGTGAACCTAGATGTTATGTTAGTAGTTATGAATAGTATTAACTAAATTATAAAAATTTATGGTTTATATAAATATAAAATGAATTCATTGGTTACTGATTAATGAAAAATGAAAATAAGGACCAATTGGATATAAAAAAGAAGTATTATTGTTTTTATGCTTCCAAAAGAGTTTTTTCTTAATAAACATAATTAATTACAATTATTTAATGATTTTAATGAAATATATATGCTATATATTCAATAAAATATTTTTTATATTCATCCATTAGGTTTTATATACATTAGATAAGAATAAACGCTATTTTTACACATAAAAACCAATATTTTTATAAAGGCAATTTTATCGCCTTTTAATGGAGAGCCCATTTTAAATATTAATTTTGAAAAATTAATTGATTTAATATTTGAAAGTAAACTTAATATTTAAAATATAAACATAATAATTAGTTTAGCTTGAATTTTTTATATTTTTCTAAAACATTTCATTTTTTAATGAATAGTTAAAAATACTAATTTTTAGTTCAAAAATGCTTCTTCATATAATTTAATTATATGGATAGATTATATTTTTAATTGGTTTTAAAGTTTAATTATATAATATTTTTATCAATTAATACAATTTATTTCATTGGAATCAATTTTAATTTGAAATTTATTATAAAATCATAGAAAACTTTCGAATGTTTTTACTTTAAAGACTCGCATTGTCATCCCGCCTGCAGGATTAAATATAAATCAATTTCTTCCAATTATATAATTGAAATTTGGAAAAATTGATTTAATATTTTAAATCAGAATAATTTATAATTTTTAGTAAGGCCAAATTTGTTTTTGACCAAAAATATTAGTGAAACTAATTAAAATTAATTACAATTATTAAGGAAAAATTAAACATAATAAAGGACTAAACCTTTAACTTAAGGGACCAAATGACCTAGAAACTTTTCCAAAACTAATTTTATGTTAAAAATTTGTCCATTAACCTTCCATTTTTGGGTTTGGTTAGTTTTTTGATGAATTTTGTTAGGTAAAAATGTGGGTACACCTAACTTCTTTTCAAAAATACCAAGTGAGTCCTTTTCCTCCATTATAAAAGGACACCACCTCTCACCATTCTTAAAACATATCAGACCACTTAGGTTAAGAAAATATATTACCATATATCTTTCCAAAATCTATACCCTCTACCTTGAATCATCCCTTTTGTCATAAATCCTTCCAAGGATTCCTTTTGGTACAAACCAATAGAAGTTTCCCGATTAAGAGGTAACGTCTTCTCTCAATATCTCTAGTTTCATTTCCATTATACACCCCCTAAAATATCTTTATTCCATGCTTATATAACAAAAACAGTATCCTAAATATACTAGTATACTGTTATGAAAATGGTTCAACCTACACTTACACACACCTCCATCTAATGGGTAACGAACATATTGTTTCTGTGTACGGTGAACTACCGCCTCACGAAATGATGATTGTTCATTTTTCCCACCTATCATGGTGGAAATTATGATGGACACTCTATTTATATATTATATTTATGATATTTATTATTTATTTATACTTCTTCAATCCTTTTATTACACATACCATTAATAGTTTCCATTTTGTGTTAATACGATAACATCGTTTGAGGAAGTGTGGACTATCGCCCCCTCAAAGTGATGTGATTCGTTCACACTATACATGGAACATATAAAGGATGGTTTTAATTAAAAATATGTGACATAAAAAAACTATATATTATATTCATGACATAATTAACTTTCTTTAAATATAATATATTTCATTTTCTTTATTGCCCTATCACATACTTAAAAAGTGATAACATTATTCGTGGACGTGTGGAATACCACCTCCTCGACATGATGTGATTCATTTTTCATCACAATAATTATATATATAAATATATATGAATAAATAATATGGTATTTATTATATAATTATTATTATAGAAATATATTATTCTACTTACCTTCTTTACATAATGATCATTGAAAAATGAGAACGTTACTCATGTGTACGTATGGCCTACAATCTCCATGATTATAATGTTGATTCATTTTTCATAACAATATTTAATTTAATGTTTTAAAAGTATAATTTATGTATAAATATGATAATTATTTCATTATTATTATTCTTTATATGTTATATAATGACCCCTTTGACCATATTTTACCTACCAAAGTTGTTCTTGACACATAAACTGAATTTGGTCAAAACATCTGATGTAAACTTAATTGTTTAAGTATCTATACACAACATGGTAAAAAGTGAAATAAAATTAATTATAAACATTAAAAAGGTTATCAAGAAAGTATAAAATTAACATAAATTTATTATACATGAAGTTAAAGTACGTTCACTCGAAAGGAAACTCAAGGTAAGGGATTTTCGTCTCAATTTACATTCCATTGAGACTTCATTATTATTATGCACCTAGTTTATTTTATATGGTTTATATAATGAATTTGACATTTAATATCATTAATACATTTATTCTCATGATATTATAAGTTTTTTTTAATATTATTCCTTTATGGGGCTTATGATTTAAAATGGTTCAATGTGGTATGGGACACTTTGGGATTTTTAAATATTATTTTCCTTAAGACTAATACTAATGATATTTCAATTAAATTTCCATTTGATGAAATTATATAAACATTTTTAAATAAACCATTTCATTATTATCTGGTTATTCATGACCATTTTTAATTATTAGTACCATTTTTTCACTCTTTGGTACTCAAAATGTTTTAGAATTGTTTTTTAAGAAAACTCGACTTTATTTATCTCTTTAGTCAAAGAACTTGTTTTCTTATAAAAACCATGTTTTATTAAAATGTTTTCAAAATTTCTTTTAAAATTATTTGGTAAAGTAATTTTTACCCTTTTATTTTAACAATTTTTTCAAATGAATCTTCTTGTCACTTTCCTAAAAAATAATTTTTCATACCTTTTTATCATAAAAAAAAGAATATTATTTTTACCTCGTACATATTTACCTGTTGTCATTTCTTTGAAGCTTACTTTTCATGTTTAAAAGGTTACTTTTAAAATAAAATATTTTCAAAATTTATTTTCGATGAAAATGATTTTCATAATAAAAGGATATTTTCCTCAAGAATTTTTTCAAAATATTATTTTATAGTACTTCTATTCATCAATGTAAACAACCCTTATTTTTACTTCACTTGGGATATGTTGTATTGATACCATACTTAATATTTATTTGGATGGTTTATGATTTATTTGGATAAGGATAGTATTCAAATTCACTTCCTTGATTCATTTTTTAGTCCCCTTAAAATATTTAATCTCCTGTGATCATTGAACATTGAATTTCCTCTAAATTATCCATTTCATTTTTCATAGATATTATATTTCATAAACCATATACCATTTTATATATGGTTTCTACTTTGATAGTTGTTTAATTATTTGGAGAAATATTGATAATTTCATATTCTTTATTCCATACAGATATTTTATAAGGCAGATTTTTTATTAATTAAATTGACTACTCGATATAAAGAATGATTTGGACATAAAATAACAGGTGGATCCCAGAATTTATATAGCTCCACGATTCATAGATAGGTTCTCATAAGACAAATAAGTTGTGAAAATTAATTGGATTTCTATTTTTAGTTTTAAACTCTCAAAAGGATGGATCTTGATATTAGAGGTTTTCATGTGCCTAAGACATAACGTCCAATAATTAATCATTGCCTTCATTTTGATTCGTTATTTATTATCCATGATATTTTCACATGATAAAATCTATGTATGAATTCAATTCTTAGTTTATTGATTAAATGGAATGTTTTTTCAGTTTCTAACCTTCTTATATTGATTTTACCTTATCTAGTTATTTGAATGGCATGTGTTTCAATTTATTTCCTTATCAGATTGTTTATTCACTTCTTTCTCAATTTGTTGATTAATGGTATGTGTGTTCAGTTATTTACCATTACATAATTATTTATATCTTTTATTCATTATTTATTCCACTATATTTTACCCTAACAGAGAATTTGATCACACCCTTATTATGTTTCTTTCCTTAGGAATCCAAGAATACTACTATGAAATATATTTAAGGATATACTAGATGTAATAAAGTTATCCTTGAACTTATTTATTTATAAGAAAAAAAATATTTTGTAATTATTTTATTCATTTTTAATAAAATTTTCATGTATGTATTTGTTTTACCAAGACTATTGAACTCTTTTGTCCTTTGGTATTTGATTCCTTGTAACCATTCCAATGTAACTGATAAAAGACACCATCTCTAAGCCTTCTGGGGTCAGATCGTTACATTCAGGCATCATCACTATCCTTATTTATTATTTCTGAAACTCTTTCCCTATTTATTAATCCATGATTAATCACTAATCATAAATGAATTTATCATACATTTACTTTTTATTCCTTCTTATATATTGAAAAAATAAATAAAACCATACTCATCAACCATTCACATGGTCTTTTCAGTTAAATTGAGTTTAGATAGGTATTAAATAAGAGATAAGGATTAAAATGTCTCCAAAACATGTATAAATATGATTTTCTAAGTTTATTATGACCCTATAACATCTTATATATGAATTTTATATGCCTTTGTTCCACTTAACCATGAATAAGACCTTATATTAATTTAAAACTTTGAATAATTATATGAGTTCCACTCCCCTCACTTATAAAAGGGAACCACTTATATATTCTTCACAACTATTTATCCACTTATATCAACAAATATATACCCAAATACCTTACTATATTCCTTAACTGTGTACTAGATCTTTTTTTCCTCTCCTAAGTTCATCCTAATAATGCTTAAGGTGTAATCCAAATGAGGTCTCTCAAAGAAGAGGTAATTGTCTTACCCGGCTCTTTAAAAATATATTTATTCTTCTACTTACTCTAAATATATTGTATACATACTAAAATAATGACTCTAGTATAATCAATATACTGATATTTTTTTATTATTATTATTATTGGACCACCATTTTTTCACCTCCTTTCTATCTAATGGGAAATGAAAGTATCGTTCATGCATACCTATGTACTACCACCTCCACGTAGTAATGAGATTCATTTTCAATCACCTCCTCTCATTTCTCATTATAATGATAGATTTTCTAAATATTTATGATTTTAATGAGGTAATAATTATTTTTTGATGATAAAATATCACCTAATTTCTTTTTATTTTTCTCATTAGAAAATTGAGGTATCGTTCATGTGTACATACGGACTACCGTCTCCATTATCAATATATTTTATTTTAAATACATGAATTTTATGGATGATACTAAAATTATATATAATAATTATATATTATACTTATTACATGAATAGTTTTCTATAAATTTTCTATTAATATTATACCTTTTCATGTTCTTACTCATTCGGTCTTTATAACACACTCTTGTTTGGGTCGATTTTACCACCTACATGAGTGATGTTATAATTTTTATGACATGAATGATTAAGTAAAGTTTAATACTAATAATTTTATATAATAATATTATATATATGGAATTATTAACATTATATATATAATGGAACCATCATCAAAGTGCAAGGACCAAAACTATTGAATTGAAACATGCATGAGAAAAAAATGGTTATCACCTAGAATAGTAATTTTAATAAAGAATTGTTAATGAATGAGTGATAAAGATGTTATAAGTAAAACATGTATGGTATGATACGTATGAATATTGTAGTGACTTGGGTTTTGACCTATAATACTTTGTAATATTTCTAATAATATTTCTAAAGCCAGGTGCTGAGTCAACGTGGGATTTAGGGGTTCGGAGAGCCTCAACATATTGATATTAAAAATATTAAATATATTATATCACTCATGTGTGGTTTATTTGGAAACATGGAATAACTCCTGAGTAAAGTCTCATATTAGAAATCTGAGACAGCATAAGAATGTGAGGTTTGGCCTAGGTGTGACATAAAAATTTTTGGTGTCGGGTGACATGTCAGAGGTGAGTCAAAGGTGGGGTGTTAAATGGAGGATATTGATTAAATATAATTAAATCAATATCCCCTCCCCCTTATTGTGTGTATTTCATAGATTATTAGAACCTATCCCCCTTGGTAATGACAGAAGAACAGATTTGAATCTAAGGAGAAGAGGCTCCGCTAATCTTCGATCTTGATGGAGATTTCTCCTGGATCATTGTGCAGTGGTTTTGGAGTGTGGATTTGACCCTAAAGATTCAGTGTTTCTCCATAAGGTAGGAAGATTTTATTTTAAGTCTTGATCCCCTTTTTATGCATTATTTTAAGATTTTAGATCCCTTAAACAATTTTTAGGGACCCTGTGAGGGTCAATCTGTAGGTTTCGGGGGAAAAATGGGGTGATTTAGGTGGCTTGTAGGGAATTCCCATTTAGAATCCCCAATCACATGACATGTTGTGTAGGTTCACACATCATGTGTTATTACCACTTAGGTAAGATGAATTTTGGGGACTGCACACCATGTACTAGGGTTATATGTCATGTATTGAACCAGTTCGTGTGTCCAAGGGACATGACTAGGGTTTCTATGTCAAAGGACATGCTTGTGTGAAAGTACACGGCCATTATACATGGAAACTGGAATATGACACAACATGGTGGACAGTTGGCCAAGACACACTATGTACTTGAGGTACACACTATGTGTGAGACACGGATGGTTGATTTGTGTTGGAAAAGACTTGATTGGCATCCTTGGTGAGGAAAGACACACCGTGTACACCATGTACATGTCACGTAGGCTCACATGGCCATCCAATCCATGTATAATAGGACATAGAAAAGTGTTAAGGTGCGGTCACACACCATTTGGACCCCCGTACATGTCATGTAGTATTCTTGGAGACTTCCTCGTTATGTATCTTCTTCTTTAGGACTTGAATTCAAGCCTATGAGCAGTCTATCCTAAGTAGTTTTCCATGTAGAACATGATGGTATCACTCAATGTGGATTTGGAGATACAGTGTGGTTTTATTTGAGAAATATGTTTCATTATTGGTGCTTGGTCATGGATACTGATTAGGGTAGATCACTGGGGCGATGTCAGGTTTGATACCCTTCCCTATCATCTCTGGATGTGGGTACCCTAGACTCTTTAGGCTGGTAGAGTGGTGATCCCCTATTATAAAATGGTGAGGGTCCCCTACCAATGGCTTTGTTGTGGTGTGTGGTGTGAAGAGTGTGACACTCCTTTCATTGATGCTTGACCGGTGCAAGATATCAGTTGGTTTTACTATAGAGATTTTGGGATGGATACTCCCATGTAGTATCACGGAGTGAGTTTCCCTTACCTCTTGGACAGGTAGAGATGGAACTCCCCCATAGTGGGAATTCGGTCCTCTACCCACGGATCAATTATCCTGGGGTTAGTACTCTTATTTTGAAATAGGGATAGGGTCCTCATTATCTTTCATAGATATAAGGCCCCAGCCTTAAACCTTACTTAATCTTGAGTTATTACAAGATTACACGTTGAGGATCTTTTCGGGTTTAGAGTTTTAGAGAATTAGATCATAAAACTTGCATTACATTCCACATATAAACAAAGTGGTTACATAAAGATAGTATTCTTCATTCCCATCAATGGAAACACATTTAAAATAAAACATGGATTATTTCTTGACACATCCTTGACTCTATCATCTTATCATGTACCTTTCCCTTGACCTGTGAAAAACATTTCAAAAACTTGGGATGAGCGTAAAAACTCAGTATGGGTTATAAAAACATGGAAAGGAAACATGAGTTCATATATACATAAGAATGAAATCATACTTTACCCATAAAACATAGGCACTTTAACATACCTCATAAAAACATGAATAAATCATATAAATCATAATACGTAAAGGTAACTTGAGGCATTCATAACATTCTTACGTAGGGGGTAACCCTCTTGGTTACGTTTGGAATACTCATCACAGTATATTCCCTAAAATCTCTTCGGAGAAACCTTAACGTTTCACTCCTTCGCGTTACCCAATGCATTGGAGAGCTATAACGGGCTCACCCGCCCTTAGTTTATCACGGAACCACCCGTCTTCATAATAATGCCCAAGAACCATAACATAATCATATCACATAAAACATGCATAAAGGAAACATAACATTTCCACATTTCAATCACGAGATATCAATACAACACATTGATATAATAAAAACATTATGAAAACCATTTTCAATACCAAAGTAAAACATGGTATTTATTTTTCTTTTTAAAAAAAAGGTATGGCTTGTAGAGGAAGCCGAAACTCAAATAACGGTTACGACGGCAGAGAAGTCGTTGTCGCCGCATACGTACGACAAAAACATTCCCTTTTGTCGTTTAGTAAACGCTTCGTATAAAAAAGATTCCTTTTGAGTAAACGTAAAAGTCAAAGGGGTTTATACACCGTATAAAAGAAAGTTGTGTATAAAATAAAATACGCCTCAACGAAAGGAGATTGAGACGAAGTCCCATACAAAGATAAATAGATACATTATGTGTATTCACTATAAGTACACATAAATAAAGTACAAATACAAGATACGACATAATAATATAATGACATAATTTGAAAGTAGGAGATTAACCCAAAGAATGGAAATTGGGTTAAGAAGTTCCCATACCTCGTATCCGACTTGACCCGACCGTTCTTTAAACTCCTGAATAATAAACTTTAGTTAATCTCTACTTGATTATGAATCTTTTCCAAGTTCATTATTCCTTTTATACCATGTTATGAACTTCATGTAATCATTTAAGTTAATAATGTTCATTTTGTCGGTATTTGGTTCTTAAGTCAAAAATATACTTCTTACACTTACATGTTGTTAATTTGGTCAATGTTTCATTATATCCAGAATGGTATTCATGATGTAGATATCATATATGTCATATATATCCAGTACATACATTCATTTATAATATTACATCACATTTAGAGGTAAGAAAT
This sequence comes from Viscum album, assembly GCA_963277665.1. Classification (NCBI taxonomy): domain Eukaryota; kingdom Viridiplantae; phylum Streptophyta; class Magnoliopsida; order Santalales; family Viscaceae; genus Viscum; species Viscum album. Next base: position 628,413,935 of record OY728163.1, on the reverse strand, counting down.
GAAATGCACCGTTCATGGAGACGGTAAGCCGTACGTACGCATGAACGCTACTTTCATTTCTTTGTCATATTAATGGAATTAAAACTAAATGAGAGGTATGTATATTTTAATTCCAGAATTATATTCATCATTTATATATATCATTAATTATATATATCCATTATATACATGTACTTTTAATAATACATTACATTTGGGGATAAGAAATGAAATGCACCGTTCATGGAGACGGTAGTCCGTACGTACGCATGAACGCTACTTTCATTTCTATCTCATACTTTAATGGAAATAAATGATAATGATATATATAGGTATATTATAATTCCAGTATAACATCATATATAATAACTTTAAATCCATCCTTTACACGTCCCACATATGGCATTAACGAATCACATCACTTTGAGGGGGCGGTAGTCCGCACTTCCTTAAGTGAAGATATCGCGTATACCCATAATGGAAGCCATAAAGGTAAGACACAAATGAAAAATACAGAAGAATAAGTAAAACATAAACATATTACATATCATATATAAAAATAGTGACATCATAATGGCCACCTTTGAAGGTGTTAAATGAGTATTGAACAATCATCGTTTCGGGAGGCAGAATTTCGCCATCCACGGAAACCGTATGTTCTTTAACCATTTGATGTAGTTGTGTGAGAGTGTAGCTCAAATAAATCTTATAACAACATCCTAGTATATTGAAGATACTGGTGTTGTTACAAAAGAAGTAAATAAAAAGAGTTTAGGGGGTTGGAGAAGAAAAATAAAACAAATGAACATGAGAGAATGAAATACCTTAAAAAGTGTAACTTCTTTTGGTTTGAGCCTAAAGGCTTCCTTTGAAAGGATTCTGCCCAAAGGGAATCCTCTAGGATGAGGAGAGGGATGTGGAGAGAGCAAATGGGCAGGGGTTGGCCGAGCCAAAGGCTTGAAGAGTGTGTGAAATAAGGTGGAGGTGGGGGCCTTTTATAAGAGGAGAGGAGGGGCACTTTTGGAAAGTAAAGAAATATAACTTTGTTTGAAAATGTGTTTCGGTTTTAAAAGGTCCCACATTGATAGAATTCGTGGATAAGGTGATAAGGATTCGAAATCCACTCATCCAATTGGTTTTGGCCATGTGTAGGTTTTAGATTTTACATTATCTTTCCATTTTATTTTAATCGTTAAATAATGATGTCATCACTGCATCATTATTATGTCGTAAATAATTTAATTTATTTAATGTCTAAAAATTATAAAAAAAATACTATGATATAGGAAATCTTTTTAGCTTTCCATTGAATATTTATAATCAAAATTTGGACTTGTATAACCCCACTTAAAAATTGTTTTCGCAAAACATATTATGTTTGTGTCATTTTCACTTTAACATTTAATAAAAAGTAATTTATGTTATTTCCCAACAAAAGTGGATACATGGGGTCCCCAAGTTAGGCCATGACTTGTCTTGGTCGGCCATGACACAACCAATGAGGTTGGGACATGTGTCTAGGTCATTTTATATTATTAAAGCATTATTTATACATTAAACTACCCTAATTACCACTAATCGCGATTAAGAACTTAATAAGTTACTATTCACCAAAAAATTATTTTAATCTCATTGAACCACATTTTACTTCTTAATGACAACCATGTATGTCGGATTTTCAAAATTCAATACACATTAGTGGTAAACTTTAATTTAACTGAAAAAAACAGTTTGCTTGATTACCACTTAGTGGTTTCACTATTCATCAAAATTGAAGTTTTTCAGAAAATTACCAAAAATTCACCCTAAGCTATATTTGATATTCCGAATTCAAAAATGAAGTCCATTTTACAAAATTCAAATCATATAAGTCACATTAATTAATTTAATAATTAATTCCCGCTGCCAGAGCAAATAGCGTGTTTTTACAAAACAATAAGTATCAAAAGATTGACACCAGTTTAAGTCTAATTTCAAATCGAAATTGATTCCAATGACCACCATTGGATAAAATGGTAAAAATATATTCTAATTTCACTTTAAAACCAATTCAAAAGATAATCTAATCATATAAATAAATTAGATCAAAAAGAGGTTTTGAATTAAAATGCAACATTTTACACTATTCATAAAAAAAATGAACTTTATCAGAAAGGTACCAAAAATTACACAAAGTAAAATTTGATGTCCCGATTCTTAATAAGAGTTTTATTTGGTCCAAAAGAATGTATAAGAGTGATCAAAACTATATTTAATGACGGTTCACCATTAAAAGGTGATAAGTGAACCTTTAGTGAAAATTAGAGTATAAAAGCCTAAAATTGAACTCTTTCCGTATTTTAAGCCTTTATCTTTTATTGGGTAAATGTAAAAACATCTAAAAACATATCTATTCATATTTTAGTTATTTATATTCATTCCCGCCAGTACAACGGCTACTTGTTAACTAACATTTAAAATAATATTATTATATTACTAGTGTGCTACGTAAGTTTCAAAGAAACTCATCGTTGCGTATCGGGTACGCTATCGAACATAGCAACCCCTTTTAATTAAAATTCATATTTAATTCTCTAATATTAATAAATATGAAAATTATTTATTCTTTAATTACCTGGGATGTTACATCCTTCCCCCCTTTTGGGAATTGCGTCCTCGCAATTTTATTCACTTATCAAAATAAGTGGGGGTATTTATCCCTCATAGCATTTTCAGATTCCCACGTTGCCTCTTCAATCACTTGGTTTTTCCAAAAAAAACCTTTACCTGGTGAATCACCTTATTCCGTAACACTTGCTCCCTGTGGTCAAGAATCTGGACTGGTTGTTCCTCATAAGATAGGTTCTCTTCCAGCTGAACTAGCTCTGGACTCAAAACATGAGATGGATCTGGCATATACTTTCTCAACATCGAAACGTGAAAAACATTGTGTACCTGAGATAAACTCGGAGGTAAAGCCACTCGGTATGCAACTGATCCAACTCTCTCTAGAATTTCGTATGGTCCAATGAACCTTGGACTCAACTTTCCTTTCTTACCAAATCTCATCACACTTTTCCAAGGAGAAACCTTGAGAAAAACATGATCACCAACCTCGAAAGATAGATCCTTCCTCCGGTTATCCGCATAACTCTTCTGCCTGCTCTGAGCTGTTCTCATGTGTTTCTGAATCAGCTGAACTTTTTCTTCCATCTCTTCTACCAATTCTGGTCCCATCAACTTTCTTTCACCCACTTCATCCCAGAAAGCTGGAGTTCGACACCGCTTCCCATATAATGCCTGAAATGGTGCCATCTGTATACTGGAATGAAAACTGTTATTATATGAAAACTCAACCAAAGAAAGATGTTGGTCCCAACTTCCCTGATAATCCATAGAAAAAGCTCGTAGCATATCCTCCAATGTCTAAATTGTTCGTTCTGACTGCCCATCTGATTGAGGATGAAAAGCTGTACTAAAATTTAATTCAGTACCCAACGACTTCTGAAGGCCTTCCCAAAAGTTAGAAGTAAACCTGGGATCACGATCTGATACAATGGAGAGGGGAACTCCATGTAACCTGACTATCTCTTTAAGATACAAACGGGAAAGTTGATCAAGAGAGAAAGTATCTCGTATAGCAAGGAAATGAGCAGATTTGGTCAAGCGATCAACAATAACCCAGATTGCATTATTACCTCGAGATGTCTTTGGTAATCCAACAACAAAGTCCATGGATATATTCTCCCATTTCCACTCTGGCACTGGTAAAGGCTGAAGCATCCCTTTCGGTAACTGCCGCTCTGCTTTAACCTGCTGACAAGTCAAACACTTCACAGTAAAATCAGCAATATCTCTTTTCATTCCATCCCACCAGTAATACTCCCGCAGATCTCTATACATCTTAGTACTGCCCGGATGAACTGAAAACGGAGAACTATGAGCTTCACATAACAACTCTCTCTTCAACTGTGAATCACAAGGCACACATAACCTCTTCACAAACCTCAAAACACAAACACAAACTTATCCAAGAACTCATGGAAAATTTTATTCATAAGGTCCATGAATACAGAAGGTGCATTGGTTAACCCAAAAGGCATAACTACAAATTCATAATGGCCATATCTAGTACGGAACGCAGTCTTCGGAACGTCTGCTTCTTTTACATTCAACTGATGGTACCCCGACCTCAAGTCAATCTTCGAAAAATACTGAGCTCCCTGGAGCTGACACCACTTCATTCGATGGCCCAACATCTGCTGAAGTAGTTGCAAAGGATTTCACAACCCCTTTCTGCTTGTAGTCTAACTGCTTCCCATCACTCAAGCTCCTTGTCGGACACTCGTTTGCATAGTGACCCATCTCATTGCACTTATAACATTTCACTAACTGTAAATCAAATTTATTTTTACCTTCACCTTGATCCTTTTCAGTGCAATCACGAGCCTTATGTCCCATCTTACCACATCGGTAGCACTTCCCAGAATTCAGAAGACATTCCCCAGCATGCCTTTTGCCACATTTATCACAAACTGGAAACTTAGTTCTCTTACCATCATACTTTTTTGAAGAATTCTTACCTTTCTCCTGCCACCTCGGTCTCTTCTTCTGCTGGTTGTTATAGGACACTTGGTCATCGGCAAACTCCATTTCCACCTTCTCAGCACATAGAACAAGCTTTTCATAGCTTTTAAACTCACGAGAAGCTAATGCCCTTCGATACTTTGGCTTTAATCCTGAGTAAAAACGATTGATTTTACTATCAAGGTCTCGGATAAAATTGGGAGCATACCTTGCCAATCGAGTGAACCTTTCTTCATAGGAAGCCACTGAGTCGTCCTCTTGCCTCAATTCCAAGAATTTCTTTTCCATCCTAAGTCGAACAGCCTTAGGAAAATACTTCTCAAGAAACATACCTTTGAAGTCATCCCAGTCAAGAGCATCAATCTCATCGGCATCCCTGATATTTTTAACCATAGACCACCACTGATCTGATTCACCCTCCAGACGGTAAATAGCAAGACTAACCTTTTGATTGTCTGAACACCCCATGACATCAAAAATCTTCTCCAGTGCTTTAATCCACCCTTCAGCTTGCACAGGGTCAGATGATCCTCTGAATGATGGGGGATGTTGCCTCATGAAATGTTCCACCACTGACATGTTCCTCTGCGGTTGATCTGGCTGATCTCGTGCATGGTTACCACCACCATTTATAGCCTGAGTCAACTGTGCCATTACTGCAACAAACTGTTCAGTTCCGATTCCGACCATCTCAGGTTGCTGATTTGGAAGGTTGTCTTCCTCCTGATGTCGTCCCAACATAGCTGCTTTGTTTCCTCTGCGGAAAACCATTCTGAACACCGAAATATCTTAGGCGAAGCAACATGGTAATCCGTAAATGCTATATCATTTCAATCATATTATAATTTAACACTTTTCTAACTCCTAAAGTTGTCTAAACCGACCTCTGATACCAACTATAAGGCCCCAGCCTTAAACCTTACTTAATCTTGAGTTATTACAAGATTACACGTTGAGGATCTTTTCGGGTTTAGAGTTTTAGAGAATTAGATCATAAAACTTGCATTACATTCCACATATAAACAAAGTGGTTACATAAAGATAGTATTCTTCATTCCCATCAATGGAAACACATTTAAAATAAAACATGGATTATTTCTTGACACATCCTTGACTCTATCATCTTATCATGTACCTTTCCCTTGACCTGTGAAAAACATTTCAAAAACTTGGGATGAGCGTAAAAACTCAGTATGGGTTATAAAAACATGGAAAGGAAACATGAGTTCATATATACATAAGAATGAAATCATACTTTACCCATAAAACATAGGCACTTTAACATACCTCATAAAAACATGAATAAATCATATAAATCATAATACGTAAAGGTAACTTGAGGCATTCATAACATTCTTACGTAGGGGGTAACCCTCTTGGTTACGTTTGGAATACTCATCACAGTATATTCCCTAAAATCTCTTCGGAGAAACCTTAACGTTTCACTCCTTCGCGTTACCCAATGCATTGGAGAGCTATAACGGGCTCACCCGCCCTTAGTTTATCACGGAACCACCCGTCTTCATAATAATGCCCAAGAACCATAACATAATCATATCACATAAAACATGCATAAAGGAAACATAACATTTCCACATTTCAATCACGAGATATCAATACAACACATTGATATAATAAAAACATTATGAAAACCATTTTCAATACCAAAGTAAAACATGGTATTTATTTTTCTTTTTAAAAAAAAGGTATGGCTTGTAGAGGAAGCCGAAACTCAAATAACGGTTACGACGGCGGAGAAGTCGTTGTCGCCGCATACGTACGACAAAAACATTCCCTTTTGTCGTTTAGTAAACGCTTCGTATAAAAAAGATTCCTTTTGAGTAAACGTAAAAGTCAAAGGGGTTTATACACCGTATAAAAGAAAGTTGTGTATAAAATAAAATACGCCTCAACGAAAGGAGATTGAGACGAAGTCCCATACAAAGATAAATAGATACATTATGTGTATTCACTATAAGTACACATAAATAAAGTACAAATACAAGATACGACATAATAATATAATGACATAATTTGAAAGTAGGAGATTAACCCAAAGAATGGAAATTGGGTTAAGAAGTTCCCATACCTCGTATCCGACTTGACCCGACCGTTCTTTAAACTCCTGAATAATAAACTTTAGTTAATCTCTACTTGATTATGAATCTTTTCCAAGTTCATTATTCCTTTTATACCATGTTATGAACTTCATGTAATCATTTAAGTTAATAATGTTCATTTTGTCGGTATTTGGTTCTTAAGTCAAAAATATACTTCTTACACTTACATGTTGTTAATTTGGTCAATGTTTCATTATATCCAGAATGGTATTCATGATGTAGATATCATATATGTCATATATATCCAGTACATACATTCATTTATAATATTACATCACATTTAGAGGTAAGAAATGAAATGCACCGTTCATGGAGACGGTAAGCCGTACGTACGCATGAACGCTACTTTCATTTCTTTGTCATATTAATGGAATTAAAACTAAATGAGAGGTATGTATATTTTAATTCCAGAATTATATTCATCATTTATATATATCATTAATTATATATATCCATTATATACATGTACTTTTAATAATACATTACATTTGGGGATAAGAAATGAAATGCACCGTTCATGGAGACGGTAGTCCGTACGTACGCATGAACGCTACTTTCATTTCTATCTCATACTTTAATGGAAATAAATGATAATGATATATATAGGTATATTATAATTCCAGTATAACATCATATATAATAACTTTAAATCCATCCTTTACACGTCCCACATATGGCATTAACGAATCACATCACTTTGAGGGGGCGGTAGTCCGCACTTCCTTAAGTGAAGATATCGCGTATACCCATAATGGAAGCCATAAAGGTAAGACACAAATGAAAAATACAGAAGAATAAGTAAAACATAAACATATTACATATCATATATAAAAATAGTGACATCATAATGGCCACCTTTGAAGGTGTTAAATGAGTATTGAACAATCATCGTTTCGGGAGGCAGAATTTCGCCATCCACGGAAACCGTATGTTCTTTAACCATTTGATGTAGTTGTGTGAGAGTGTAGCTCAAATAAATCTTATAACAACATCCTAGTATATTGAAGATACTGGTGTTGTTACAAAAGAAGTAAATAAAAAGAGTTTAGGGGGTTGGAGAAGAAAAATAAAACAAATGAACATGAGAGAATGAAATACCTTAAAAAGTGTAACTTCTTTTGGTTTGAGCCTAAAGGCTTCCTTTGAAAGGATTCTGCCCAAAGGGAATCCTCTAGGATGAGGATAGGGATGTGGAGAGAGCAAATGGGCAGGGGTTGGCCGAGCCAAAGGCTTGAAGAGTGTGTGAAATAAGGTGGAGGTGGGGGCCTTTTATAAGAGGAGAGGAGGGGCACTTTTGGAAAGTAAAGAAATATAACTTTGTTTGAAAATGTGTTTCGGTTTTAAAAGGTCACACATTGATAGAATTCGTGGATAAGGTGATAAGGATTCGAAATCCACTCATCCAATTGGTTTTGGCCATGTGTAGGTTTTAGATTTTACATTATCTTTCCATTTTATTTTAATCGTTAAATAATGATGTCATCACTGCATCATTATTATGTCGTAAATAATTTAATTTATTTAATGTCTAAAAATTATAAAAAAAATACTATGATATAGGAAATCTTTTTAGCTTTCCATTGAATATTTATAATCAAAATTTGGACTTGTATAACCCCACTTAAAAATTGTTTTCGCAAAACATATTATGTTTGTGTCATTTTCACTTTAACATTTAATAAAAAGTAATTTATGTTATTTCCCAACAAAAGTGGATACATGGGGTCCCCAAGTTAGGCCATGACTTGTCTTGGTCGGCCATGACACAACCAATGAGGTTGGGACATGTGTCTAGGTCATTTTATATTATTAAAGCATTATTTATACATTAAACTACCCTAATTACCACTAATCGCGATTAAGAACTTAATAAGTTACTATTCACCAAAAAATTATTTTAATCTCATTGAACCACATTTTACTTCTTAATGACAACCATGTATGTCGGATTTTCAAAATTCAATACACATTAGTGGTAAACTTTAATTTAACTGAAAAAAACAGTTTGCTTGATTACCACTTAGTGGTTTCACTATTCATCAAAATTGAAGTTTTTCAGAAAATTACCAAAAATTCACCCTAAGCTATATTTGATATTCCGAATTCAAAAATGAAGTCCATTTTACAAAATTCAAATCATATAAGTCACATTAATTAATTTAATAATTAATTCCCGCTGCCAGAGCAAATAGCGTGTTTTTACAAAACAATAAGTATCAAAAGATTGACACCAGTTTAAGTCTAATTTCAAATCGAAATTGATTCCAATGACCACCATTGGATAAAATGGTAAAAATATATTCTAATTTCACTTTAAAACCAATTAAAAAGATAATCTAATCATATAAATAAATTAGATCAAAAAGAGGTTTTGAATTAAAATGCAACATTTTACACTATTCATAAAAAAAATGAACTTTATCAGAAAGGTACCAAAAATTACACAAAGTAAAATTTGATGTCCCGATTCTTAATAAGAGTTTTATTTGGTCCAAAAGAATGTATAAGAGTGATCAAAACTATATTTAATGACGGTTCACCATTAAAAGGTGATAAGTGAACCTTTAGTGAAAATTAGAGTATAAAAGCCTAAAATTGAACTCTTTCCGTATTTTAAGCCTTTATCTTTTATTGGGTAAATGTAAAAACATCTAAAAACATATCTATTCATATTTTAGTTATTTCTATTCATTCCCGCCAGTACAACGGCTACTTGTTAACTAACATTTAAAATAATATTATTATATTACTAGTGTGCTACGTAAGTTTCAAAGAAACTCATCGTTGCGTATCGGGTACGCTATCGAACATAGCAACCCCTTTTAATTAAAATTCATATTTAATTCTCTAATATTAATAAATATGAAAATTATTTATTCTTTAATTACCTGGGATGTTACAATAGATATGGAGACAAAGCTCCCCTATCATTCCAGGGTTCAGGAACTCCATACTTGTTGGGAAAATAGAGTGGTACTCCTATGTTATTCCAGGGTACATGTCCTCTCCTCGTGGAGTTTTACTCCCCTATCATACTAGGGTGCGGATCCTCCAAACATTGTGCTTAGGTAGATTGGTACTCTCTTATCATACCAAGGTGTGGGACCTCTATCAATAGAGTGGTAATATTCTATCATACTAGAGTATGGGTCCTCTATCTATGGATTTGTAATCCCCTATCGTGTTGGGGTTTCATTCCTCTATCTTTAGAGTGGTACTCCCCCATCTTTGAGTAGCGACAGAGAGTGGGTCTCTATAGAATTAGGATATCCCTCAGCTGGGGAGTGTAGATATGAGGATTAGGCCTCTCCACTTGTTATGTATGATACCTAGCTATGAGTTAGTGCTCCCTCAATGCAGTGAGGTGTTGGACTCTCCCTATGAGAACTTCAGTGGTTTCGCAGGATGGTTAGGAGATAGTACTCCCTCAATTGTGGGGCAGCAACGATGTGTGGGTCCCTTATCTCTCTCTATCTATCTATCTATATATCTCTTTATAGAGGTTCACATGGTGCATAGGCTACAGAATCACTCCCTCATCTGAGTGTAGTGGTGAGGGTTAGGCATCTTCACTTGGGTTCCTATGAACTTGCGCAAGGCACAAGATAGTGGTGATAGGACCTTTGGTGCTAGTCATTAGAGTTGGACCTAGAGAGTTGTTCCTTATGGATCACATTCTCTTGGACATACCATTAGGTATGGTAGAGTTGTTCCTAATGGAGTGTATCTCTCGGATGAGTGTCAACTTGGATGGCGGGGCTCATGGAGTGTGTGCTCCTATATGAGTGTCACCTTTTAGCTTCAAGTAGAATCATGTAGATGGCTACATGTTCAGAACCTCCTGAGACTTGGAATCTGAGATGAGTATATCTGGGTAATTATGGGAGTCTTTGTGGTGTTGTCACTTGTTTTGGTTAACACCCCCTATGGAATGAGATGACTAGTCATGTGTAGCTGAGGATGGGTTTGAGATGGAGTTTCTCTCTCGTTTGGGTTCCCTCTGGGTGGGTTGAGTAGACTATTGGATTTTAGTTTATCCATTTTATTTTAGGTTTTTGTGTTCCTACTAAGTATTGTTATAATCACTCATGCATAAGATTTTCCTACACATGTTGTGTCTCATGCAGACCATAGGCCTTTTGATGGAGTCCCAAGAAGATCCTGAGCCAGGCAGAGCTTAGTGATATAGACCAAGAAAGGTGTTTACCGAATCTTGGATAAGTAGATTTTAGTAAGTTTCATTTGACAGTGATTTCCTCCATGTGAGAAGATTGGGTGCTTTTATAGTTTTGAGCAGGCTTTTATTTTTTACCATTTTTAATTTTAGTACTCCTATTTTACTATGGTTATGGGATATATATATGCATGCATTTATTTTTAAGTTTATTTTATCTATGCACTGTTTCATGGAGATTTTTGTGGGTGCATGCATATAGATACCATAGGATAAGTCCTCCCATTTTTGTTATATTCCTACTTGGTTCTGTATCCTAGCCTATTTGAGGTAGGCTTGGGGTAGTCATGTCCTAGGCCTCATTGGGTTGAGTCATGACATAATGGTATCAGAACAGGTTTTACTTTGGGATCATAGTTTCATGAGCTTGCTTTGGGTTGCATAGCAATAGTATTAAAGTGTTTTGATTTCATCTTTCAGGCCAGGGACTCTATTGTTGGTGTGGCAGATGATGTATCCATTCACTAGGACTCTGATAACCTTATTGTTGACTTGGTACATTAGGGCACTGGTCTTAGGTAAATTTTGGTATATGCATCATATAGTATTGGGTTTTGGTTTTTCTTGTCCTTCTTAAGTCATATCCCTAGATATAATCTTTTACCATGGTGTATCTTGATTTTATTTTAGTATTTCACCACAATGATAGCAAGAGAGAGTTCCTCAGTGAGATTTTGATGATGATCCACCCAATGATGAGGCTTCAGTGAAGGGAAATGATCTTGAGGTAGTACCTCTAGGTGATCCCCTAGTTGAACCACCACCCATTGAGAATCAGGTTATATTGGTAGTTCCGGCCAAGGATGTGCACAGACTGAGTGTACTACAGGAGTTCTAGAGGTGGTGACCTTTAAGGTATCAGGGTGATCCAAACCCCCAGGCAGCTGATGACTGTCTTGAGGTAGCAACACACATTTTCCACCTTGTGAGAAAATCTCCCAATCAGATGGTGGTCCTAGAGGCAATCCTTCTGCAGGGTTTGGTCTAGTGATGGTGGAGTCTAGTGACATAGACCCATGATGAGGCAACATTCATGTGTGTGGAGTTTGATAGTCTCTTTAGGGAGTAGTTCTACCTGACTGTGTTGAGATCAATGCATATCTAGGAGATCTTGTAGCTTCAACAGGGTAGTATGTTTGTGGTAGAGTACTCAGTGAGGTTCAAAAACCTATCGTGATACTCTCTGGATATGTTTTAAGATCTATTTTTTGGGTATGGACCTTAAATTACAACATATGTAGAGATTTCCGAGTAGGTGTTCTCTTATTATTCTTTCCCTCTTATGTGGGGGTTCTGGATTGACCTTTAGTGGTGGAGAGATTTCAAGTGGAGGGTCGAGTAGATGTGGTCAAGAGTGGTGATCTCGAGGTTGAGTCATCCATAGTAGTTAGTGGATGGTAGCAGATAGGATTGCGATGCAGGAGGCATACCCATGTCCAGACCCAAACATGTGGGCCTATAGCGTAGGAGACGCACTGGAGACCTAGTCAACTAAAAAAAGAGGTAATGTTATACTTTTAACAGATGAGGACATCTTGCTAAATATTGTATGATCTATCATACTATTGAGAGGGATCTGGTTGATGGACCATCGAAAAGGTAGTATCTAGAGCATAGAGTTATACATGATAGAGGATGTGTCGATGGAGCAAGGAGAGTAGTAGGAGGTGGCATATGGTTCAAGGTGTTTCCACCACCACCCCCAAGTGATCCATGATAGGATTAGGTAGATGGAGGATAGGGGAGAGGATAGCTATAGGTCGTAGAGGCATATGAATCATAGGATACAAGAGAAATTAGGGGTATTATCTGTGTCCTTTCTACTTTATGCAATCGTATTGTTTGACACTGTTTTGAGGTACTCTTTTCTTGAAACTTCTTGCTCGGGGTTCACCCAAGGTGACACGGGGTGTTGGTAGAACACTATGTTAGTTTTGTTTGATATATCTTAGGATGAATGAGGAAGAGGGATAATTCCCCCACCAAGACGTTTTCTTGTGACATTATTAAAACCATGTGGGTGAGTCAGTTCTTCCCAAAGAGTATAGTGTTGAGGTGTGGTGAATAAGTTCCTTTTAATTCTGTGTTCAGGGTGTGGTTGTTTGTTGGAGTGTCGGGGCAGTCCATGGTGTTTCTAATGGATCATTTTTCTCTACCCACTTGGTAGGAGGCACTGGTGGATAGAGAGAATCGCATAGAACTATTCCTTAGAGTAAGAGTTGGAACCTATGATTTTTTATCAGTATGTATCGGTTTCCTACCATCCATGATCATTTGGTTTTCCACTAGTGGGCATGGTAGTTGAAGTTTTGTAAATAGAGGGCCCAATAAAACCTAGTGTTTACAGTTGTGAATCCATATGTTGTTCATTGATACCCTTACGTGCTTGGAATCATATTTTTATGTGATATTCTTGAGGATGATGTGGTTCATTTTATCTAGGGAAAAATGTGAACTTCTAGGTTATGTCAGCATCTGTATCAGGTTATCGAAGTGTTGTACCACTAGGTCTTATGACTGCAAATGGATCATGGTGCTTGGTGTTTCCCGCCTGTCGCAACTAAGGAGACATGTTCCTACTATTTACATGATGTATACTTGGTTAGAGCTATATGTGGGTGTGGTTGGGCTCTTTTAGTTCCCCTAAGTGCATATTGGTAGGCGTCATGGGAACCCTTGGTGTGCTTGTTGGAGTGAGAGTCCCATTTGAGAGCTCAGTTTTGCTCCTTCTTCCTAGGATTTCACTTTTTATGGAAAAAATCCTTAAGGTGGGGAGGATTTAGTGACTCAGCTTTTGACCAATAAGACTTCTTTAATATTAATAAGAATATTTTCAAATCCAAGCATTGAGTTAGCGTAGGATTCCGAGACCTAGAGATCCTCGGTGTGGTGATATTAAAAATATTAAATATATTATATCATGTGAACACGATTTATTTGGAAACATGGAATAACTCCCAAGTAGAGTCTCAAATAGGAAATATGAGACTGTTTTTGAGTTCAAAATGTGTTTTTTGGCCTAGGAATGACATAAAATTTTTAGGCATCAGGTGTTAGGTCAAAGGTGAGTCAAAGGCGGGGTATTAAATGAAAGATATTGATTTAATATAATAAAAAAATATCCCCCCACCATTGGTGTGTGCATTTAAGATAGGAAGATAAACTCGCACCCTTTGGAGAAATAGATGAACTAAGGATAATCCAAGGAGAAGAGGTTATGCTGATCTTTGATCTTGACGGTGACCTCTCCTGGATCATTGTGTTGTGGCTTCGGAGTGTGGATCTGACCCTGAATCTTCAAAATTTCTCCAAAAGCGAGTATAATTTTATTTTTAAGTTCTTATCCCCTTTTTAATGTGTTTTTTTTAAGGTTTTATATCCCTTAAGAATTTTCTAGAGACCCCATGAGGGTTGATCTATAGGTTTCAAGGGAAACCGGGGTGATTTAGGTGGCTCGTAGAGAATTCCCATTCAGAATTCCCAATCACATAGTGTATAGTGCAAGATCACATGTCATGCATTCTTCCCATTCTAGGAAGATGAATTTTTGGAACTATATGTCATGTTCCAAGTCTACATGTTGTGTAGTGATCCAGGTCATGTAGATAAGAGACATGGCTAAGTTTTTCATGTCAAAATACATGGCCATAGTACACAAACACAAGGTGTCATACATGAACATGGGAATATAATATGGCTTAGTGGACAATTAGCCTAGATACGTCATGTACCGATGATACACATCATGTGTGAGACACAGCTGGCCAAGCTGTGTGGGGAAAGACATGGTCGGGGGCCCAGGTGAGGCAAGATATGTAGGCTCACATGGCCAGAAAATCTATGCATTAGAAGACATGGACAGGTGTTAAGGTAGGGTCACACATCGTGTGTACCCTCGTACACACCATGTAGTCTTCTTAGTGACTTATTCCTTGCATATATCCTTCATTAGGACTCCAATTTTAGGCCTATGAGTAGCCTATCATGATCAGGTTTCTACATAAAACATGATGGAAACCCTTTTGGGGATTTGGAGATACTTTGTGGCATGATTCAATAATGAAACTGCATTTGCAGTGATTGATCATGGATAGTGATCAAGTTGGATTTCTGGGGTGATGTAGGGGTTGGTACCCTTCCCTATCATCTCTTGATGTGGGTCCCCTAGACTCTTCAGGCTGGTAAAGTGGCTCTCTCTGTCATAACAAGGCATGGGTCCCCTGCCAGTGGTTGTGTTGTGGCGTGAGATGTGACAAACATGAAACTCCTTTCAATGACACTTGATCAATGTAGGATATTGGTTGAGTTTACCATAGAAATGTTAGGATGGAAACTCCCCTATCTTATCAGGGTGTGGGTTACCCTTGCTTCTCAAATAGGTAGATACAAAACTCCCCCACAATGGGCATGGGTACTCTACCCACTGAGTAGTTCTCCTAGGTTTATCACTCCCCTATCAGACTAGGTAGTGGGTCCCCTATATCTTTAATAGATATACAGATGGAGTTCCTATGTCATTCCAGGTGTGGGCCCTCCATACACATTGGTAAGATAGAGTGGTACTCCCCTATCATGTCAGGTTGTGGGTCCTCTATCCACGGAGTGATACTCCCCTGTCATACTAGGGTGTGGGTCCTCTATTTTTCGTGCTAAGGTAGAGTGGTACTCCTCTTTCATACCAGGGTGTGGGTCTTCTATCTATGGATTTGTACTCTCCTTCCATGTCTGGTTGTGGGTCCTCTTTCTTCGGAGTAGTACTCCCCTGTATTCAAGTAGTTACGGGGAGTGGTTTCTCCACTAGAGTAGGAGATACCTTGACTAAAGATTGCAAATATGAGAAGAATTCCCCTCTACTTTTAATGAGTCATAACTGGTTAGGATTTAGTTGTCCCTCGATGCAGTTATGTTAGGTCCTTTCCCTATGGTTACTTTAGTGGTTCCGTGGGATGGTTGGGAGTTAGTACTCCCTCGATTGTGGGGCGGTAGTAAGGTGCAGGTCCCTCTACTCTCTCTCTCTCTCTCTATCTCTCTCTCTGTGTGTGTTTTTTAATTTAGATAGGATGCATGTAGTGCATAGGTTGGAGCAATTCTCCCTCATCTAAGTGCAGTGTCAAGGGTCAAGCCTCTCCACTTAGGTTCCTATGAGATTTCATAGAGATCAAGATAGTGGTGATAGGGCCTCTAGTGCTTGGCATTGGAGTTAGACCTAGAGAACTATTAGCTATAGAGTTCATTCTATCATACATACCATTAGGTATGGTAGAGTTTTTCTTGATGGAGTATATCTCTTGGATGAGTTACATCTGGGATGGTAGGGCTCATGGAGTGTGTTCTCCTTGGAGAACGTTTCCTTTTAGCCTTGAGTAGAATCATGTAGCTAGCTATGAGGTTAGAACCTCATGATACTTGGAGTCTAATATGATTATATCTAGGTGATTCTAGGATTCCATGAAATTTTTTCATATGTTTTGTTTGAAACCCCCTATGGACTGAGCATACTAGTCATGTATAGCTGAGGATGGGTTTGAGATGGATTTTCTCTCTTGTTTGGGTTCACTCTAGCTGGGTTGAGAAAACTATTTTCATTCAGTTTCTCCCTTTTATTTTGGTTTTTGGGGATCCTACTGAGTATTATTATACTCACCCATACATGAGATTTTCCCACACATGTTATGTCATGTGAAGACCACGGGCCTTTTGACGAAGTCCTAGGACGACCCAAGGCAAGTGGAGATTAGTGAGATAAACTGACTGAGGTGTATATCAGAGCTTGGATGAGGATATTTCTTACAATTTCATTTGATAGATATCCCCTCTATCTAAGAATTTTGGATTCTTTTATAGTTTTTTGTGGGATTTTATTTTTTCACTTTTTTTATTTCAGTACTCCTGGTGTACTCTGGTTGTGGGATAGATGTATGCATGCATTTATTTATCATTTTATTTTATCTATGCATTGTTTCATGGAGATGTTTATGGGTGCATGAATATAGATACCATAGGTTAAGGCCTCCCATTTGTGTGATATGCCTACTCAGTGCTAAACACCAGCCCCTGGCCTATTGGAGGTGGGCTTGGGGTAGTCGTGGCTCGGGCCCCGTTTAGTCGTGTCATGAAAAATATAGTTTTGTTATAAGTAAGTAACGATTATAAAATCATTATATAGGATGATCAAACACATATGACTAATATAATACCTAAGGTAAGGGATTTCTATTAAAATCTCATTTTATTATGGGATTTTTTATGTTCGGAATTTCTTTGGAAAATATTTATGATCATAACCTCTTAAAAACCATATATTCTCTTCTCATTTAATTATGTTTGGGGTTTACATGTTTATATTCCATTTATTCTCTTTTTGGATCAAGAATAAACATGTATGTTATGTGTAAGGATATTTATTTTAAAAATCATGTTTTAATTTTTTCCTTCCAACACTTTATTTTTCATGTTGAGGTTCTTTTAAATATTTCAAGAATGTTCTTATTTATGATTAAAAGGTTGATAAATTTAATTTTAAATTATTTTTTATATTCTTCACAAAGGATTAAAAAATAATCTTTTCAACATTTACCATATGGGTTAGTTTCAACTTTTTATAAAAATATAAAAAAATGTTTTTTAATGTATATGGATTGACCACCATTTCCCATCATAATAACCATTATACATTATAAATATTCCTTTACTAGTTTCCATGGGAATTTTCAAAGAAAATATAATATTTTGGTAATTTTTATTTAAAATGGTATCAAAAGAAAAGGGTGTTATTTTTTAAAAGGAATGAAAAGAATTTTAAAAATTGATTTATAACTTCATTATACACAAAGTTACAAGGAAGTTATTTTTAATTTATAACTCCTATTTTATTTTATAAATGCATGATTTTACTACAAAACCTTCATTTCTGATGAATCTATGGTCTTATATCATTATTTAATGATAATGAATTATACCTTATTTTGAGATCATTCACTTTATTATAATCATATTCTCTATCACTATCCATTATTAATTAGACAATATTTTTCTCCTTTATGTCCATATTTTCAATATCATGGATGGATTCAATATAATTTATATTAATTTTATGTTTTCTAAACCATATACCACTTCTATATATAGTATTAGTTGAAGGAATTTTATTGAGAATTATTATTTCATTAACTAGGAAAATATTTTATATTCTTGATTCAATATGGACATATATTTATTTATAAGGAATTTTGAGAATGAATTATATTTTTTCATTTAATATATAAGTAACTCATAGAACGTTCAAGTGAAAAGTGGTTCCTGGTTATAGATAGACCCTCAATGTATTGACGGTGGGTATTCTATATTAAATGGGAATCTATTTTACACCTAACCATTTAATAAGAATGATGTCTTAGTTGAGGCCTTGATGGTAAGACTCATGGTAACTTGTAAAAGGCCTTGATGTAAAAATCATGAATGTATGGATTTATATATTTCCTTTATTGATAATTTGGTTTTCATTATCCATATAATTTTTATATTGATATTAGTCATGGATTTACTTTGAAATCAAGTGTTTGATTCAATGTCACGTGTTCTAATTATCCAATATTAAATATTGATTATTCCTTATTTACTCAAGATATATTTCACTGTACATAACCCTTATTGATCATTTAATATCACCATTTATTTTTTCATTTCCTGAGATGTGAATATGGATATTTTGAATGATTTCAAGGATGCAAGAATATTTATTATGCTATGTTTTTATATTTCTAATATAATATGGGAATCATGTATTTATCTAGTTTTATAAGACTTATAAATTAATCGATCATGTGTGGTGGGATCCCTTGTATCTTGTACAAGTGTAATAATGTGAACATTGACTTTGGGTTACTTGATTATGGGTGTTACAGTTGGTATCAGAGGAATTTTATTAAGAACCATGAGAATTGGATTTTAAATGAACATTGCTAATATAAGAATTATGATAATCCTTTAGGGTATTTGATAAATTTTATTTTTATATGGATTTTTATTTTATAGCTCAATATTTATGATGATTATGAGCTAACTCATTGTGTGTTGTTATTTAATGATGGATCCTAGTGGAAGGAAGGGAGTCAACACCTGTAGTCAATGTAGGGATTTTCCTACTAATAAATCCAATACAGTTAGTGTTGTAGCTAAGTATATCATGGACATATAAGGGTAGTAGACTTAGTTTATGATGAATAAACTTATCCATATAAAGTAGCCTAATGTTCCATATTATGATTCCCCTATGCTGGATCGCTTCATGTGATAGAAGCCTTTATCATTATAACATCTAGTGTTTTGAACCGGTTGATTTTTCTAAAGGATTTTGAATTTTCAGTTTGGTGGATTGGATAAATCTTAAATTGAGTTTCAGAATGTAAATCTGAGAGTTGGAACACTTAAAAGTGTTTTTTATGAGGTTTAAGGCCTAAGAGGTGTTTCTAAATCTTGGATGAGTTCTGGGAGCATTGGGCTTCAAAAACTCATTTTCCTAGAAAAATAGACAGGGCACACGATTTTTTTAAACCATGCTTCCCCTCAGAAGAAACTATGTAGCCCTATAAGGGGTTATACACTATTTCTTAAATCCTAAAAAGGTGGGGTGTATGGTCATGTATAATGTATACAGTAAATTTCAAATTTTGGGGTAAGGTATGCACATAATTTTTCAAACTGTGCGCCTAGCCTTCATGGTTAGTGCCACTTAACTAGAAATACTACACATTTGGCGCATAGTTAGCCAAAGTCGTGCAACAAAGCCATACAAAGTGTATATATTGAGTAATGTGAACTACATGGTTGGCACATGGTTAGCTTAACCATGAGGTCTAACCATGTGGGGAGTGGATCTTGAGCAGTCTGAGCTACACGGTTAGCACACGGTTGGCCAAACCATGTGGCCTAACAGTGTTCCTCGTTAAAGATAGGTTAAATAACCATTTTCCCCTTCGATCTTATTTATTTTTATCATCCCTTTCTTCTCTCATTTCTCCCATTCCAGGATTCTCAATATCTCCTTTCCTCTTGGTTATGCTTCTATGTAACTCCTTCATTCAAGATCAAAATCAAGATCCATCGGCCACATTGGATCCATATCATTGAGCACTTGATTCCTCTTGCTTCCTTTTTATTTTCCATCACTATATAAAATGAAAAATACACGTGGACACATTTTCCCTCTTTTTAGTAAATTTGTCTAATCTTCTAATTTCTCTCATTTTAGCTCAAATTAAGGCCTGATATTGGACGAGTGGATTGTCCTAAGCACAAGGTAGGTTTTTTGTGGCTTATCCTTTAAAGTTTTGTTGATTTATAGAATTCACCATTGCACCGCATGCTAGACCTTCCACACATTTCCTACTAAAATGTTAAATGCCTTTAATTAAATATTTTAAAACATGATTTGGTAATTTTAAGTGATCATTATATCCAATTTTAGGTTTTTAACCTCAACTCGATCCACCCATTGAGAGAGATCATTGAATTTCCTAGAAATATTCCCATGCTATAAGCCAAAACACCAATAAGGTGTGTTTTTATTGTTTGATAATTGTGGTGAAACAGTTTTTTTTAATAATTAATAAATTTTTTAATTAGTTGGAATTAAAATAAGTGGTGAGACCACCATTCCTCTATTTTTTTATAATAGTAAAATTGCCCATGGGGTGCACTATCTTCATTCATTAGAAATGTGATGTCATTAAATTAATTTAAAATAAGACATGTGATGTCATGATAGGCCTCCTAATACTAGGTTGTGTGATGGAACCACCTTATGAGGTGATTTTACATACTTTATAAATGAAATGGTGTGGACACTAACATGACCCTTAAATTGATTTAGTTGATAATTCTTATATTATGATCGATGGGTATGGTACCCTGGGAATGGAATTCCTTATATTGCGACCAATGGGTATGGAACCCTGGGAATAGAATCCCTTATATTTTTATCGATGGATATAGACCCCTGGGTAGGGCATCTATTATATTAGGATCAATGGGTATGGCACCCAGGGCATGAAATCCCTTATATTATGATCGATAGGTATGGAACCCTAGGCATGATGGCCATTATTGATATATGATCCCCTTATATGGATTCCTTGATACTAATCCTTGAATACTCACTGGTGCATATATATATATATATATATATATATATATTCATATGATTTTATTACATATTCATATATATACATGATGGAATGTTCAGAGATATTTTGTCTTAGGCTGAAACAGGTATGGTCAGTCAGGTTGCCTTGAGGAACTTGAGACTAACTTGTCTATATTTAATTTTATTGAAATTCCTTACTTTTGATATACCTGTACAATAATTTATTTTATAATCATAGACTATATTAGTGTACACACCATTAGTGGTGTCCTATTGAGTATATCTCACACCCTGTTCGCGCCACCATTTGGTACCCAAATGGACTTCATGTTTACAGTTTAAGTCTGAAATGTGTTGTGTTGTTTTCATTATGGACTTGGTCTGGTCATGGGAGATTGGGAGTAGTAGCTGAGTATGTACTCAATCTTTATTTCAGAGTTTTGTACTTTATTAAATTATTTCTTTTTCTATATTGTTCTATTTATATATGTATTCATGTTGTATATGTTGACTACCTATTTTGATGCCATAGCATGTTTATTCATGGATGTTTGTTTGGCTCTATCCAGGTTATCAATTTATTATATATATATATCTTCCATTTATTATTATATTTTCCATTACCTTTATTTTATTTGTGCTTACACTATTTTTATAGATACTGGTCCAGAGGGTATATTCTCCCCCACTATACCACCTTTAGACTCTTTTTGCTAGTCAGAAACCTCTGGCGTATGGGGAGACATGCTTGAGTCCCAGTGGAAAACTGGCTTAGGGCATAGTTCTAAGTGGCTCCTAGGTTGAGGTGTTACAAGTGGTATTAAGGATTTATTTTCCTTTTTGTATTAATGTTTTTTTAATGGTATACATGAGACTAGTAATGTGTCGGCACTTGGTAGATGGCTCATGTCTGGGTCTGGCCCACCCACACATGAAGGAAGGATCAAGTTATTAATGATGGGACCGTTGTATTATATTAAAGTTGATTATTATTTCACCTTAGGTGACTATTGTAATTCCATTAGTGATTAATTTATTATATTTTTATCCTTGACTTGGTATGGAAAGGATGTATCATTACATGCATCATTCTAGTCACATAGAGATTCACATTCCATGCATATTCCATGCCATATAGGATCTATTATAGATTGCCTAATGCGTGATTATTTGTATACCTACTTAAGTGATTACTTATAAAACTAATAAAAAACAATTTTATTTATGATAAATGACATAATTTCCTCACATTTTTATAAATATTTTTATTTATAAAATATTTGGGATTAGATCATTCATTTGAAAATTTGATGAAAACTCTAGTTTTTCTCTTTAAAATTCACTGTAGTGTTTTAGAAATTAATATTTTTTGTGAATTATTTGAACTTAAAGTTTTTTAAATGTGTTTCTGAATTAATTTTTTGAAACTTTTATTCAGTACATATGAGATAAATCTTTCATTTGATTGGAGTAAATGGTTCATGAAGTTAAAGTTGGGCTAGACACACCAGATTGAATATCATTTCAATATTTGGGACATAAATTATTCATCCTTACTGGGATTGGGACCAAATTTGTAAAAAATATAGAAAAAAATCACACAAATAATCCTTCTTAAAGGACATCTGGTTCATGAGTTTTTAAGGTAAAACAGGTGGTGCAAGTTGGAATAAAATATCTGACCGGATTTCCCCCATTCACACTTGAAACCACTTGTAACCTAGCCTCCCCTTCACTCTGTAAATATGTATTTTTCTCATTTATATGGGTTTGGACATGAATTATCATATTAGAAGTATAGTATAAGTGGTTAAATTACATTTCAATTTATAATTGTAGGAGTGAATCTATCAATCTATGATCTCCTCCAAAATTCTATTGTTTTCCTCTTCTTTGTTATAATGTTTTTGTTCTTATAATAAACTTATTTGTTTCTATTTAAATTCTTTTTTTTATTCAATTATATTATTCTATACTCATCCTATTTATACTATAAATCAAGAGTAGAAACTAGATTGGGTTATACCCATTCTAAACCTTCACACATGGAAAACGTTTCTAGGATGACTACACCGCCCATGGAAGAGTGGTTCTTTTTAGTATTCAATCTACCTCTTACCTTATTCATTAATTTATTTTTAATAAATGAGATAATTTAATTAACTTAATATTATCTATTAATTTATTTTTTAAGTTAAATGAAACTAATCAAGAAATTGAACAATTAACACAAAACACGTAAGGTTGAGAATTGTGTGAATTGTGAGAGTACGATCTTAATTAGTAATACAAAACCACACGAGATAAATTTATAGAGTTCAAATATAATACCTAAACTTAATTAATCCTCATTTATAGAGTGGATATGTTACTTAATTTACCACTAACCATAATCTATCCTTATAACATTAATCAAAGCAGGTTGTTGTGATTGCATGTTCCGAAACTAGTCTTGGGTTTAATTAATTTCATCTTGGTGGTTAAGTTAATTATAATAGGGTTTGAAAGTTAAAAAATTAAGAGATCATAATTAATTGTAAATTAATTTAAATTATAATTATTAATAAGTAATTTAATATGTAGATTTAAATTTATTACACCTTCTAAAAATATTTTCTAAAAAACATCTTCTCATTGTGTCTGATTAATCAAATTTCATTTCAAAAATAAAAACAAAAAAATGAAATCTTCTTCCAATATACTTATTATTATTTTATAAACAATAAACCCTACCCCAATCCTTTTAAGTAGTTTGTTTAAATTTTTTATTTTATTTTAAAAACACCTCTAATAAGTTGTTTTAATTACTACCTCTTTGAGAGATGACCTTGGTTAGCTACTCTGTTACACTTAAGTACCAAAAAAACCACACATTATTTGAAATCACCCACAACAGCACCTTTCAAATCAGAGATGTTTCCAGGGAGTCAAGTACTTATTTCAACAATTTAGAGGTATTTTTTTAATTTCCTTTTTATTCTCTTCTTCTCTTTTTCTTCCTTCTTTACCCAATCTGATTTTTTTTCTTCTTATTTTGTTTTTTTTTGGACCATCAACTCAAACTTCTTATATTTTTACTATGGTTCACTTTTCTTCATTTCATTTTTATTTTATTTATAAAATTAAATAATCTTGAAGATCTCTTAGATATTGACCATAAGATTCATCTCAACCTTATAGCTTGAATCCAACAGTCTCAGCCTATGGTAAGTTTCAAGATTCTATCAGTTGGATAATTCCTCCACTATAGTAACATTGAAATTGGAAGAAATTATAATTAAAAAATAAAACAATAACCAATGGATATAAACAATAACAATGAAATTAATATAACCATTCTAGAATTGTTTGCACCCAACATTAACTCTCAACCAAATTTTATTGCATATCCAAACCTTGAGTCTGACTTTGAAATAAAATATAGGTTAATTCACCTACTTCCAAAATTTCATGGATTATCTAGTGAGAATCCAAATAGTCATTTAAAATAATTTATTGTGGTTTTCTCAACCATAAAACCAATAAATGTATCTAAAGATAAAATAAAACTAAGATCATTCCCATTCTCACTTGATGGAACTGCAAAATACTGGATGTATTACTTACAACCTAAAGATGTAACTTGTTGGAATGATTTGAAATGTTTTTTCTTGCAAAGATTTTCTCCAGCATCAAGGACCACTTCCATATCAAAAAGAGATCTCAAGAGTCAAGAAACACTAAGGGAAGTCAATGTATGAGTACTAGGAGTGATTCAAGAAGTTGTGTGCAAGCTTCCCACATCACCAAATCATTGAGAAACTACTCATCTAGTACTCCTATAAAGTAATCACACCTATGGAGAGGATCATGGTGGATGTCATGGATATAGGGGCATTGGTCAAAAAATACCAGTATCTACACATGAATTTACTAACAAGATGGCACAAAATTCTCAATAATTCAGTGATCAAGGTACACCACATGTTAGAGGAGTGCATCAGGTAAGTCCTTATTCACTTGAAAAACATTTTATTGAAACTAAGTTGGAAGAATTGTCCACTATGGTGAGGTAGATTTATTTGGATCAAAATAAATCCCAACCCAATTCTATGAGAACTTATGGAATTTACACTCAAACAGACCACCCAATCGATTATTTCCCCCAACTATAAGAGATAGAAGATTGCGCAATAGTATTCTATAGGAGACCATATCAGCAGTAACAACAACCACATACCTAGAATAAATATGATTCCTTTTCTCCAACATACAACCAAGGGTGGAAGGATCAATTGGATATGAGGTATGTATATGTTCAATAACAAAGTCCCCCTTTTCAAAAAAAATATAGCAGCCTTCACCTTACCAATAGGGTTTCCAAAAACTCCAAAGGTGATTTGAAGCTCAAGCATCAACAAGTAAATAATGAGGGAAGTATAAACTAAAGGTAGATTATAAAATCGATAATATTTTGGAATAAGTTGTTTTTAATCAAAAAATGAGCTAAAGAGTCAAGGTTCTAAGTTGAGGGAGTTGAAACACAAATGAGCCAGATTGCCACCACCCTCCATGAACTAGTAAGTAAAAACTATGAAAATATTTCTTCCCAACCTACTCCAAATCCAAAAAGGAATGTTAGTTCCATCACATTGAGAATTGGTAAGAAAAATACGGATACATATTCACCTATTGTTCCATTGGGATTCACCTCAACTCTGGGGAAGCCCTATTCAAGACCAGCTGATGGGTAGCCCAAGGAGGAAGAAAAAGGTAAGAAAAAAATTGATTATGTTCCCCATAAACCCCTTACTTTTTCAAATAAATATGTTCAAACCAAAAATGTGGCTGAAGATTCAATGAAAAAAGAGTTTTTGGACACATTCAAGCATTTTGAGATCAACATCCCTCTACTTGAAGCAATTAAGAAAATCCCAAGGTATGCCGAATTCTTAAAAGAATTTTGAACTAATTGAACAGGTCTTAAGGGATATGATAGGATCAATCTTGGAAGGAATGTGTCAGAACTCATTATATCAACTCAAGCAATACCAATAAAGTGAAAGGATCTTGGGACATTCACCATCCCATGCACCATAGGGGAGTTACACTTTCTGATGCTTTATGTGATTTCGGAGATTCCGTAAATGTGATGCCTCACTCTGTATTCTCTTATTTATAGGTTGGTGAGTTGAAGCTGAAAAGAGTAGTGGTGAAGTTGGTGAATGGAGATACAGAATATCCAGTGAGATTCCTTGAGAATATACTAGTTCAGGTAAGAGACGTGATCTTTCCAGAAAATTTCTATGTGCTAAACATGGAGAATGATCAAGTAAGTTCTCATGCTCCCATTATCTTAGGCAGTCCCTTCCTTAAAAACTAAAAAAATGATCATAAATTTCCATGAGGGTACACTTTCCATGGATTTTGGAGATGAATTTGTGATATTTATTGTTATGGACTCCATGAGGTACCTCTCAGAGGACCATTATGATTTTTTTATCTCCCATTTTGAACCACCAAATAAAAACCCCATATAATTTGATTGTTTTATGCTTATGGATATTATGAGTATTGGTTATAGTTTTATGTCTAAGATCACTTTCACACTTATTTATAATGCACAAACCTCTGTTAGATTTGATTTTGAAATGGATTCATATTCTTATTTTGATCATGCTCACTCTGATTATGACTTGGATGTTGAGTATGATGATGGGTTTGATGCATTATTCTATGATTTTGATGATGTATAATCTGATATTGATGTTCTTTGTGCACATATTTTAGTTCCTTCAATGCATCTATCCATAACCCCCCCCCCCCTTCATTAGAACTCAAGCCACTACCACCAAATCTCAAATACTCATACTTCTTGAGTGTTAAGATATTACTTGTTATCATTGCTAACAATCTCCCTTTTGAACATGAAGAAAAACTTTTGAATCTTTTGAGGGAGAACATTAGGGTAATCGGGTGGACCTTAGCCAACATATTAGGTATTATCCCCTCCATTTGTATGCATAGGATTATTTTAGAGGATGATGCTAAACTGGTTAGGTATCCACAAAGGATACTTAATTTAACTCTTCTATAAGTTGTCAAAAAATAAGTTGAAAAATTTCTTGAGGCATGTATAATCTATCCCATTTCAGATTCTCAGTGGGTGAATCCTATTCATGTTGTGCCTAAGAAAAGTGGTGTTATTGTTATTAGAAATGAGAGAGAGGAATTAGTTCCAATGATGTTAGAAAATAGTTTTCATGTGTGTATTGATTATAGGAAACTAAATAAATACACCCACAAAGACCATTTCCCCCTCCCATTTATTGATCAAATGCTTGGGAGACTAGCTGGGAAGATATACTATTGTTTCTTGGATGAATTTTCTAGATATTTTGAAGGTTCCTATAGATTAATAAGATCAGTATAAGACAACATTCACTAGTCTATTTGGTACATTTTCCTACCAAAGGATTCCATTTGGACTATGCAAATCCCCAGGTACCTTCCAAAGATGCACGATGAGTATTTTTTTCAGATTTCATTGAGACCTACATAGAGGTATTTATAAATGATTTTAAAATGTATGGATCTTCATTTGATGAATGTATCTTTATTTTGGGAAAGTTTTTGAATTGTTGTATTGATAATAATTTGGTTTTAAACTTTGAAAATGAAATTTCTTGGTAGAGCATGGAATTGTCTTAGGGAATGTAGTTTCAAAAGATCTAAGGTAGATATGTTGGAGTTAGTTCCCTAGAACCAACTTATTTATACTTTATGATAAACATATATTCATTTCTTTGAATATTAATAAACTAATTATCCCATTATGATTGTTCTTATGTGTGACATGGTATGTGATAATGTCCTAAGAGTAGTTTCCGCACTAAAAGATCATAGCAGTTCCCCGCTATGATGAGAACCTGTAAGTGCTACGACACTATTCTTGAATATAAGTTCTATAGCTGGATGATATCATTTTAGGGACACAAATTATATAGGCTATCATGGGTGGAGACTTATAGGAATTTGAGTCTCCTTCTCATGGTGTAAACCCTTGGTAATATTCAGTATGGATATTATGAGAATGTGAGTCGCTAGTAAGAAACTCACATTTATATGTGTCATTGGATGTTCCTATCTACAAATGTGTGTATTGGTAGTTATACTTTAAGATTATTATTAATTAGTATTATGAGTCACGCACTTAGATGTATTGACAAAAATCGTGATGATGGATGTTTGTAGTGAGGTAGGATAGGTTGGGTGAATTACGAGTAATATTGCATTAATGAATAATTCGAGAAAAGATTTATCACTTCTTTTCATTGAAGAAAGTTAATATCTTAGTCCCTTTGATGGAAATAACATATCCTAAATAAATCCATGGCATTGGTGTTATATAAGAAACTTCTATTTCCAGAAAGTCAAAGAAAGGGATATCATGCACATAGGTTGATGGCACTGGCATGCAACCTACTCGATTATAGATATTGTGATAAAGGGATTATATTACACGATAAGCATTCATATGAGGTGACATGTTGTTATAGAATTAACTTCTTTCTCTATGGGTGACTTGACGTGTTTCTAGATGCTAAACTTGGACTTTAGGTTGTTTTACCTAATTCCATCGAGAAATGGGCCTATAGGGTCACACACTAAGTGTATCCAGAATCTCAGTTAAATAATATATTATTATTTATTATTTAAAAGTTTGAATAAATATTATTCTCTCACATGGTTTAATAATTATTTATGTATTGTTGATAGCATTTATTCCATCACTAGTTATTCAATAAAATATATTATGAGCAGAATATTTAATAAATATTTATTTTTTTCTTAGTGAATATAATATTTATTTATTTATTGGAAAATAATGTAGTGATATTTTTTTAATAAATAAATAGACATTATTCAAGGAATGATAAATATTGTGGAGGAATGGTAGGCTAAGTTTAATAGTCTGGTGAGAAATAATAAATATTGAATATTATTTAATTAAATGATATTTAACTATAATTCACAAGTTAAGCACAATTAGAGAAATAATAATATTACTATTATTATTTGACATGGGGTTTTTCTAAGATTAAATAAATAATTAAGGGTACTTGTGAAATTATTTTATTTTAACCCCAGAAATATAAATACCTAATTATGTTATTTTCTCAATAGCCAATTTAGTTGTGTACAATGAATCATAGAGGATCCTTTCAATCCTAGAGATCTCCCTTCTCTAAGAACTCTCCCAAGAACAGTGAGAAATATTCCTCCACCAGATCAAGGAGAACGCTTTGGAAGTGATTATTAAGGCAATCAATTCAAATGACACAGGCGCAAGGATCTTCCATGCTAGCACTCAGAGACTCCTTCGGTGATGTCTGGAGAATCTAGGAACACATGTGAATCACCGCTAGAGGAAATCTACACTTGGTTTCTACAATATGATGATGGTGCACTATAGATCTGTCACTGAATTCATCAATGAAAAACTAATTCCTTAGTGGTAATTCTTTATCTATTTAAATTAATTATAAATAACATGCGTTGATCTCCTCTCTCTCTGGTTCCGATGTGATTATTTTTTCCTATATTTAATTAAATTTCATTTATCATAGTGATTAACATCGTAAATATCTAGGATTGATCATCGATCATGAAAAAAGAAATGTTGGGAACCATCCATCACACGCTTCCGCTGCACTCAAAACCTACAAGTGGTATCAAAAGTAGGTTCATAATTGTTTATAATTATTTAAAAATCATTGGTGATTTATTCATTTTTAATTTAGTTTTTCAATTCAAGTTTAATATAAATTGAGATATATGTTTCTTCCTCTTTAGTTTCTCATAGATCTAATAGAGATGTTTATTTTTTATGATTAAAATAAAATCGAGAAACTCATCTAGAGGTAAAAAGTTTTCTAGCCAGACAATACCAGACTATACGTCATGTAACCAGAGTTACAAATCATATAATAATGTTCAACGCATCAATATTTGATTTAGAAATAAATTTGATATTATTCATTGATTATTGCACTAATTACATCATTTAATGCACCATGTGTTGACCAAAATTAAATGGAGAATAGTCAGTCATACTACATGTTGTGTAGCCCACATATATGGAATGTAGTCCCTTTAGGCTGGAGATGGGTCTTGTATTCCATACACGGCCTACCTAACTAGTGACTGTGTAGCATAGAGTCAACTCAACATGTGGCCCATTGGACACATCATATACTCCAAATTTCTTGAGGTACATTTTACGTGCTGAGTCCCTAGGCGTGTGCCTCGGATAGACAGTGAAGGGTGTACACGCCATGTAGATTGGATCTACATGTTGTGTACTTTTACCAAATTACACAGATTTAAAAAATTATTTATTTTACTATGTAAACCTTGATACATGTATTTGTGTGTGGTTGTAAAGATAATACATGCCATGTGATAGGTTTTAATATACATAAAAATTTAAATTTTTAATTAATATATGTGTAGTGTTCAGAGATCTTCATATCATGTATGAGTTGTATTACAAGTTTTTACTCTACATGCATTTGAGCATAACACGTGACCAAAAAATCATGTAATTTGTGTAATCATCTATGAAGTACACATTGTGAAAGTACATGATAAGTTTTGTATGTCATATGACCAAGAGTAAAATAGTATACGAGTATAATACATGTTGGGAAGAATTGGATGGATATTCACAGTGTTACCTATAAGGTACATTTATGTAAAATGTTAATTTTAAATGAATTTATTTAATTTGTTTAAAATTATAATGGATGATAATCTCAAGGAAATTTAGATAAGAATTAATATAAAAGTATTGATTAATTAAAGATAACAATTAATCAATTCGAGCACAGTTTATCTTAAATAAGAACAATTAAATAATTGAATGTCAGTTTTATTAAATTTTTAATTCATTTCATGCATGTGGATGATCATGAGATAGACCAGACCTTTTATATGTGATTTGTTTTATTAAATTTATTATTAAATTAAATTGTTGGTATGTGTGCATTCTCTCCTCATTATTATGTAGGGCCTACGTTCCCATGGTTTCTTTTATGTAAAACTCTTTTTCCCCTCACCCATGTGTGAGTAAAAGGAATATGTAATGGATGGAGCTCCCAAGATAGTGGAGCCAGTTCAAGTTCGGAACTGAGGTGAAACCAATCCAAGGATATACATAGGTGGACAGGTGGAAAGATGTAATGAAAACCTCAATGGTTCAGTGTTTTTCCCCTAGGTCAGCAGTTAGTTTATCAACCTCTAGATAAACTAACCATTAGTATAAGATCATGATCATACCCTTTATTTTATTTATTTCAGTTTCATGGTTATTTAATTAAGTATGTATTGTCACGATCACGTAATTAATGAATTAACAATCATGTAAGATGGTACTAAAATAAATTGGATTATATGTAAATATTATCTAAGACATTTTTAATCTCTTAATTAATCCCACTTAATATTAAAAAACATGTGATAATGATAATAATTGGAAATTTATGCATAAAAGGATAAAATCCCTCAATAAAATATTAATTCGGTATAGCCTTCCATTACTTCGGTTAGAATCGAACCATAGTTTAAAGTGCTTATCCAGTCAAATTGGGTTTATTTCAATTATAGAAGAATTCTAATATGAGGTTTTGGGTTAACTTAACTTGGTTCACATCAATGGTTAACCGTCAAAGAAGGAATTTTTGTAATTGAGAGGAAAAGTTTGAGGCAATATAAATTAATGATTTCAGGAATGGGGAGTCCACTCAACAGATCAAGGAACTGTGAGTTAATGTATTTTGAATTTTTAATTCCTACATAAAACCATTTGAGTTGCTTAACCAACCAAAGTTGGGGTAATGAGAAGGGAAATATGGATCATTTCCACTAGAATATCCAAAAAACGGGATATTACAAAGCCAATGTTGAGGGATATTGGGTTTTAATAAAATAGTGGGAGACTAATAAATATAATATTTATTTATTTATCTAAATTTTATTAGATAGAGTACTAAAATTATGCTTATCTTATTTTATATAAATATTAATAAAATAACATCAAACATATCATTGTGATCCATACTTGAGAAGGAAAACCTTCTCACTAGCACAAATTTCCAAGAGTGGTAAAGGCACCTATGTGTCATCCTTCTCCATGAAAGGAAATTGTATTTGATGGAAGAACCTTTACCATTTATGCATGGAAATGAGTCAAGTGATGAAGAACTATCTCTCTATGATAAACATCTGAATGATGATACAAATTTTTAGTGCTTCATGTTATTACCCATGTCCAATGAGATTTTAAAGAAACATGAGGATATGGATGCCTATAGTATGATGTATCACCTTCGAGATCTCTATCAAGAGAATACATGACAAGAGAGGTATGAGATATCCAATGCTTTGTTTATAACTAAGTTTGGAGATTCTACGACAGATGAGCCTCATGTAGTCAACCTTATCAGCTACATTGAATGCCTATACATATTATAGATTAAATTCCTAGATGAGTTGCATACAGATATCATACTTTCATCACTTCCTAAGACCTTCTCTGGTTTTATTATAAATTATAATATAATAAATAATGAGAAGATTCTTTCGAAACTTTTTAATTTAATTCGCCAAGTGGATAAGGATATGGGGAGTGATAAACTCGTGGTCTTTAAGGTGAATAAGAAAAGGAATAAAAAGTAGAAGGGCCCCAAGACTTATAAATAGTCTAAATCTCTCAAGTAACATCCTTCCAAGAAGAAGAAGATCCATAGGCGGGTTGAAGAAAAGGATACAGTATGTTTTTTATGTGGCAATCCAGGCCACTAGAAGAGGAATTGCACCCATAAGCAATGGGAATAAAAATGTGCATTCGTTATTGAGTGAAATCTTTCCATATCTACACATTGGGTATTAAATATAGCTTATGTTTCTCACATTAGTATCCAAATGTAGGAACCAAGTATATTTTGGAAGATTTATAAAGGATAGGTGGATCTACGAACTTACAATGGTGTGAGTTTGGCTGATCTAGTCATTGGTGACTATAACCTTTCATTTCAAATGAGAATGATTTTGGTATGAAGATATTTTTATTATATACTTACAGTTACCAAGAACATAATTTATATGTCATTTTTAGATATAGATGGTTTTATTTTTAAATTTTTAAATAAAAGTTGTTTATTTTATAAGGAAAATATATGTTATGGTTTGTAACATTTAAATAACGGTCTTTATGTATTAAATTATGAAAACTAAGTGTTAGAAATTGATAATGAATCATGTTCACACGAATCATATAACACCTAGATGTGGCATCACTTCTTGGTCATGTAAACAAAAAACATTTGACAAATCTCTATCAAGATGGTTATTTAGACTCTTTTGAGATAAAACCACTTGATAGATTTCATACTTGTTTACAAGGAAAAATGATCAAAACACCATTCGGTGGATAGGGTGAAAGGTCCACATAACTTCTAGGATTGGTACACACTGATGTGTGAGGAACATTTCTAGTAGAATCTAGAGGTGGATATTCTTACTTCATAACTTTTAATAATGATTTGAGTAGATACTATTATATCTACTTAATGAGGTATAATTCTGATTCCTTTGAGAAATTCAAGGAATTCAAGAATGAAGTAGAGAATCAACTTGGTAAGAAGATAAATAAGATTTGATCAGATTGAGGTGGTGAATATCTTAACCAAGAGTTCATTGAATTTCTATGGGAGTTTGGGATTCTATCTCAACTTACTCCACCTTATACACCATAGTGGAATGGTGTTAGTAAAAGGAGTAATTGTACCTTGTTAGACATGGTAAGGTCGATGATGAGTCATATAGATATTCCATTGTCCTTTTGGAGATATGATTTACAAACTGTGGTATATACATTAAACCAAGTACCAACTAAAGAGGAAAATAAAATTCCATTTGAGCTTTGGAGTGGAAAGAAACCCATTTTATCACATACACATGTATGGGATTGTGAGGCATTTTTTAAGGCCTTCTTAGGAAACAAACTAGCACCCTAGGGCATGAAGTGTATCTTTATAGGGTATCCTAAGGAAATAAAGGGATGATACATATACAACCCCTCAGACAAGAAAATTAAATTCACCAGAAAATCCATCTTTATTGAGAGAAAGAACATCCTCAAAAAGGATAGTGGGAGAAATATTGACTTTGAAAAAGTTGATACTCAAGATACACAATATTTGGTACAAGAATAGATTTTATAGGTCCCCATGGAAGAAGTAGTTCTTGAAACACAAGTACTATGTAGGAGCATAAGAGAGGTAATAGAACCATAGAGATATGATTTTCTAGTCACCAATCATGTTGACTCATTATTGGTTGACAATGATGAACCTCTATCCTACAAAGAGGCAGTACAGAGCTCCAAAGGTGGAAGATGGATAGAAGCTATGAATTCTGAGATGGATTCCGTGTATCATAAGCAATTTTGGGTTCTGGTCGATGTGTTGGTTGATGTGAATCATGTTGGATGTAAATGGGTATTCAAGAGGAAACTGAACATGGAAGGTAAAGTAAGTACCTATAAAGCAAGGCTAGTGGATAAAGGGTTTAAATAGAATTAAGTAATTGACTACACTGAAACCTTTTCCCCAGTTTCCATGTTTAAACCCATCAGAATCATACTTGATATAGTATCTTACCATGACTATGATATTTGGCATATGGATTTCAAAACTGCATTCCTTAATATGAAACTTTAGGAAGATTTCTATATGACACAACCATAAGGGTTTGTGACTCCAGGTGATACCCAAAAAAAAATTCAAGTTGTAGAGATCCATTTATGGATTGAATAGAGCATCTAGGTCATGGAACATTTGATTCGATGAATCCATAAAAGAATTTTGTTTCATTAAGAATGAATGTGAGATATTTATTTATAAGAGGTTTAGTGGAAATTTTTTTCATTATCCTAGTAGTATATGTTTATGACATATTACTTATTGGAAATGGAATACCAGTCTTATAATCTATTAAGGACTGGTTAAACAATTGTTTCTCCATGAAGTACTTAGGTGAAGTATCCTATATTCTAGGGATCATGATCATTTGTGATAGATCCAAGAGGATGCTTGGACTAAGTCAAAGTACATATGTTGACCAGATACTAAATAGATTTAGTATGAAACAATCTAAGAGGGGATTGGTTCCAATGTCACATGGTTTACATATTTCTAAGAAAATGTGTCCTTAGACACAACATGAGAAATAGAGAATGAGTAATATACCATATGCCTCTATGATAGGATCAATCATGTATTTTATGTTATGTACTAGACTTGATATTTCCTATGCACTAAGCATGGTAGGCAAATATCATGAAGATCCAGGAGAACATCATTGGACTGTTGTTAAGGATATCATTAATTATCTAAGAATAACTAAGGATATGTTATTGGTGTATGGAGGAGAAAAGGAGTTGGTCGTCATAGGTTGTAATGATGCTTGTTTTTAGACATATCAGAATGATCAAAATTTGTAATCAGGATATGTTTTATGTCTAAACAGAGGAGTTGTGAGCTGGAAGAGTTCAAAGTAGCCATTTTTCATTGATTCTATAGTAGAGTCTAAGTATATAGTAGATTCTGATGCAGCTAAGGAAGTTTTTTGGATTCAGAACTTTTTATAGGAGCTTGATGTTGTGACTAGCAATAAAGACCCCATCACATTGTATTGTGATAATACTACAGTGTTGGCTCTACAAAATAGATAAGGTCACACCAACAGACAAAGCATATACTTCGGAAGTTTCACCTCTTGAGGTATTTCTACCATAGGGGTGAAATTGTAGTGAGCAGAGTACCCATGAAAGAGAATGTGGTAGACCCCTTTACTAAAGACCTATCTTAGTAGAAGCATGAGTATCATGTGAGAGCTAGGGGACATAAGGTTGTTAGAAATTGTCTCTAGTTCAAGTGGGATTCTGTTGGAGTAGTTACCCTATAACCAAATTCTTTTTACTTTATGATAAAAATGTATTCATTACATTGGATATTAATAAAATACTTATCACATCATGATAGTTCTTCTGTGTGACATAGTATGTGATAATCTCTTAAGAGTAGTTGTCGCACTAAAAGTTCATAGAAGTTCCCCACTATGATGAGAACCTAGAGGTGATATAACAATATTCTTAAATATATGTTCTATAGTCGGATGATATCATTTTAGGGACATAAATGATACAGACTATCAGGGGTGGAGACTTATAGGACTTTGAGGCACCTTATCATGGTGTAAACCCTTGGTAATATCCTGTAATGTCTCATAAATCCCATGTAATTTTTTTTATTATATGGAATTATTTCAATACCAGGCACTAATATGGAGTGATATTCTGAGGCCTGGAGTGCCTGGAATGATCCATTCAAAAATGTTAAGTTTTAAATAGTGTGTGTGAGCAATTTTCCTGAAAAAGTGGAATAACTCTTAAACGGGTGCCCAAATAATAAATTTGAGGGCATTGTTACATTTAGGATGGCAGGTTTTCCCTAGGTACGACTTAATTTTAGTTGGCACAAGCCTCCAATGAGAAAACCTGAAAATGGCATAACTATAAATAAAATTATTATATAAAATTATTTTATTTTTCAAATTATTATAACTCGCGAACGGTGACTCGGATTAAAATCTGAGACCACCACTGAGCTCATGAGGGTATTCTTTCCTTAGGAAGATCCTAACATTGTTCAGAGCAATCCAACAGTGGAAGTTAGTTTTTGGATGTAAATAAAATAAATAACAATTATTTTATTGTCAAATCCTTATAACTCCTAAACGGTAACTTTGATTAAAAATTTGAGAGTACCATTGAGCTCCTGAGGGTGTGTTCCCCTTAGGCGGAGCCTAACCTCAACCGGCACGGGTTGAGGGAGAAAGTTAATTTTTGAACTATTTTTAAGGTTCATTTAAATAAACGTGCGAGCAGGTTTTTATAACTTTTAAAATGGTGCTTGAATCAAAAATTGGAGGGCACTGTTGAACTCAAAACGACGAGATTCCCCTAGAATGGACCTACCCTTTACCAGTGTGGGTTTAAGGAAAAGGTTATTTTTTTGAACTTTTAGTGAAAAATAAAATAAACCTAAAATTTTATTTTATTCAAACTATTTTTGATGCGACGCAACAACCAATCAACACTATGGTGCAGTGACAAGAAGACATTGAATTGTTAATGAACCTCATTAATGAGATAGCATGGCGACGCACAATGCATATCCTTCCTTTAATTAAACAAGGATCCATATTTGGTAAACAACACTGGGAAATTCTCTGAAGA
Organism: Viscum album; assembly: GCA_963277665.1. Classification (NCBI taxonomy): domain Eukaryota; kingdom Viridiplantae; phylum Streptophyta; class Magnoliopsida; order Santalales; family Viscaceae; genus Viscum; species Viscum album. Next base: position 628,376,550 of record OY728163.1, on the reverse strand, counting down.
ATGTGGAACCTCTCTCTCTCTCTCTCTCTCTCTGATGATGAATGCTATCGACAAACACCAGTGGGACAGATTTGAGAGACAATCAATAGAGACGAATGCTAACGGAGAAAGGATCGACGACGACTCAGAGCTTTGTCCCTCGTCAGTGAATGATCTGACCCAGGTAGGGGTTTAATTTTTTTAAGTTTTCCACATTCTTATTCTAAAACAATGAACACGGATCAACCCACCAACAGGTTGATCTACGGATTGTGTGTTCTTGCGGGAGGGTGTTTACCTTGGGTTTTTTACACTAGGATTGATGATTATCTGATAGAACAATGATCCCAATCCTCCCCTGTTTTTCTTAAACTTCTAACACGGAGGGTGAAGGCCGACACAAACAAGGCACGAGACCCTCCGCTTGTGCGTTCTTCATGGTCACGTCCTTGAAATAGCGACAAGGAGGATCTAAGGTTGTAGCAGTGATAACGGTGACTAGAGAGGCCCGAGGGCACAAGCAGATTTGAGATCGGACCACCGGATCAGACCTGGTGGCCCACGGAAGGTGTCACCAGCGCGGCACCACTAACGCGGTGGCACTGACAACCAGTGGCAGTGGCCTACAATAGCGGTTACAGGCAGAGGTGGAGCGCTCGTTGCACGCCGCGGTGGAGAAGGATCGTGATTCATCGGCCGCGGCAGCTGGCTGGATGCGGTGCCAGTGTGGCGCTACATAGGAGAAGCGGCCCTCTCCATACAGGTCGCCTGATGACCATGGGGGGTGGTAGGCTGACCGGCTGTCTGCACCCTAACCGGACCGGCTAAGCCAGTGCGGTCTAGGCTGGATAAATTCGGGTCATTGGGTGACCAAGCATACTGGACCCACGACCAACCTTGGCTAGGTCCGGTGAGGCCCAATGGGCCATATGGACAGGATCGGATCACATGGGACCCCGGGTCGAGTTGGTCGGGTCGGTCCGAACCAGTTGCACCGAGCCCAGATGCAACCGGCCCTTGTTTACAAAAAGGGACGTATCTCCCAGACTATGTGTCTGATTGACACGCCATCTGCGGAGTTGGGAAACATGTGAGGGGTAGTCCTTATGAAATCCTATAAGTAATATTTCATGGAAGTTGAACTAGTGAGACTTCGTGACTCAGCTACCCAGTGAGACTCTGTGACTCAGCTATCAGCAAGACTCCATGACTCAGCTACCCAGAAAGACTCTGTGACTCAGCTAGCAGTAAGGCTTCATGACTCAGCTACCCATCAAGACTCAGTGACTCATCTATTAGTGAGACTTCATGACTCAGCTACCCGGTGAGACTTTGTGACTTAGCTATCAACAAGGATCTGTGACTCAGCTATCAACGAGACTTCATGACTCACCTACCCAACGAGACTCTGTGACTCAGCTATCAACGAGACTTCATGACTCAACTACCCAGCGAGACTTTGTGACTCAGCTATCAATAAGGATATGTGACTCAGCTACCCAGTTAGGCTTTGTGACTCAGATACTGAATAGGTCTAGGAAACCTAGCTATCCTAAAGGACTTATCAGGGATGAGTACCTTTATAGTTATTGATGTTCAGTGTTTGCAACCGTTGGTTTTTCTATCAACACTTTAAGTTATACCTATGTCCAGCTGAATCTAGTGACTCTAATATTTTTTTGTTCTTTTGTGATTTCCTTTGTGGATTTATGTGAGACCCGAGTTGGTTTTAGGGTCCCTAGTGAATATTTCATTACTCACCCCTGAACGGGCTTCACACGCACGTGTTTTGTCTGGTGCAGATTACCGACGACTTTGTGGCCTAGGACCGAGCGGTTCCCAGTGAGGTCAGGCAGGTAGGACATGATTCTACGGATTTTGACAGCTACTCTATACTTACCCATCAGTTGGGGTTTCTAGCGGATGACTATTAGATTTTCCTAGTATTTTCCTATTTTCAGTTCATCCTTTTTTGGGTTTGTATTATGGATCATTTGACCTATAGTTTGTACTTTTACTCAGTGATTATTTTAGTGGCATTCATGTTTACTTTTATAGCTTTGGGTCATGGTTGTGTGTACGTGCATACAGGTATGCATGCAAATTCATCTCATTTGCAGGTTGACGCCTTCGGCACTAGTCGCCAACCCTTGGCCTTCAGGAGGCAGGCTTGGGGTATGTCACAGTACAGGCCCTAGGGGATAGGTCATGAAAAATTGGTCTCAAAGGTGGTCAGTTCTACGAGAACAACTAAGATTTTGTAAATTTATATGGGGCAATAGTGTTAAGTGTTTTGAGTTCATATTTCAGGCCAGGCAGTCTAGTGTTGGTGCAGCGGCTGACGTATCCATACACCGGGACCCTGAATTCTATTTTCCGACCTAATACATGAAAAAAAAAGTTGCATGCATCTTTGATTGTTTTCTTCATGATCTTTTTGAGTCAGAGACATCTCACTAGGTATAATAAATTGATCATGGTTCATCTTGATTCCCTTTCAAGATGCCTCCACGCAGACAGCCTGCCAGGGTTCTAGTGTGTGACCATGAGGATGGTCTACAGAGTGATGAGGCTTCGGTATAGTGATAGTTTCTTGAGACTGTACCATAAGTAAGTATCCCAATGATACCACTACCTTTGGGCCAGTAGTTACTACTAGAACTGCCGGTAGAGGACACATGTAGGCTCTATGCCTTACACGAGTTTCAGTGACAGAGACCCCTCAGGTTCCGAGGTGAGCCTGATTCACAGGAAGCTAAGGAATGGATTGAGGTGGTGACCAAGTTTCTATCTAGCCAGGGCACCATTAGAACAGATGGTGGTCCTAGAAGTGATCCCTCTACGTGGCTCAGTAGGGTGATGGGAGGGTTTAGATTACCCGATCTTATGATGAGGGGAATTTTCCGTGGACAGATCTTGAGAACCTTTCTTAGAGAAATGGATCTTTCCATAAAATCTAAGGGATATGTGTGCTCAAGACCTTCTATAGGACGATGTGCTGGTATCTGATTATTCATCGGGGCATGATGAATTTTCCTGGTACTCGATGAATAAGATACGACTAGTGCATCAGGGCTCGGACCTCCGAGCAAGGTGTGTTTAGGGACATCCGAGACGGCGCTATTACTCTGTGCATTCCTACTTATTCTAGGGTTCTAGAGAGAAACTTTGTGGTTATAAGTCCCTTGGAATATAAGATACAGCCATTGGATGTCAGTAGTGGTCAATCAAGTAGCTGACGTCAGTCTCAGATACTTGGATGTGTGAGATGTTCTGCGAAGAGGTCCCAAGGTAGGGGTTCTATAGCTTAGGGATCATAGGGTGAGTCTATTTAACCTAGGAAGAGGTAATGATTTTCAAAATATGGTAGGGTAAATCTCTCAAGAGATTTTACAACCCATCATACTGACAATGAAATGGTGGATGGTCCACTGGGGCATAGGAAGTGACAGGAACATAGGAATATGTAGGGTGGAAGATGTGGCAAAGGAGCTAGGAGAGAAGCAGGAGGTGGTATTCATTTTGATATGTTACAAACACCACCCCAAAATGGTACACACCATGCTCAGGGAGATGGAGGATAGGGGAAGGGATTAGCTGCATGTGGTCAAGTAGTGTGACCTGAGGGCTCCAGGAATGATTTGAGGTACGGTATGTGTCTATTACTAGCTATCATATTAATAGACATAGGCGTTAATCATTCCTTTTTGTCACAAATCTTGTTCAAGGCCTATAGTTTCCAGTTAAACCATTGACTTGATCCTTACATCTGTAGATACCTATGAGAGGAGACTCGATAATCACACTTATGCTGATGGTGTGATCTGACCCTTGAGGTGAGAGTTTTGGTTGGAACATCTTGGTGGAATCGTCGAGGCCTTGTGATGTTAGTTTGGGTATGGATTGTTCATCCACAATTCATGGTCATATTGATTGTTTTAGGAAAAAGGATGAGTTATATCCATAGCATTGGAATGGGGTTTTCCTTGGTTGGTGAAAAAGGAAACCCAGGCAGCACAGAATAAACTCATGCATAGGAGGGTGCAGCCAATCACTTTTGAGTCAGCCATCCTTACCCTCATGGTAGTAGATGTTTTGAGTTTTTAGTTCCAAATATTAGAGTTGGAGTGTGGGAAAATCCTTTCAAAATATGTTTCTAAGATTACATCCTCATAGGTGGAGGGACTTCTGTATTATTATATACCCCGAGGTGGCACCCATATCAGCATCAGTATATCGGAGGGCTTTCATAGAGCTTCACAAGAAGGGGGTGTGGGTGGGGGACTTATAGATTAAGTTCTTAGTAAGACCTAGTGTTCAAGGTTATGTTTGGACAACCATCAGTCTAACCAATTGGTCGTGGAGAACTAGTACCCGCTACCAAAGGGTTGATGGGCACATCAATCAGTTAAAAGGGGTAGCCTTTCGTGTGGATGAAAAGGTGCTTATAGTCTTTTCAACAGTTAAGATAGTTAATAAGGCTATATTTCCTCCAATACTATGTATTTGAGATAGTATATACTTCTGGGAATTGGAAAATGGTGGTAGACACGCTCAACAGGAGGTCTGGCCTAAAGCTACTGAGTGAAGTGACGGAGTAGTTAGCCACAATGTAGATATCCTTCATGGATGATGATGGAGCAACTTACCTTCAGTCAATGAATATCACTCCCCCACTCTTACAGTGAGTTAGGTAGTCACAGCTTGTGGATGTTGACTATGAGTCCCGAAGTTCTCAGTTATCCTTGGGACAAGCTCTTGGTGGATTTTTGATAGGTGGGGATCACGTCATCCTTTTTAGAGGATGTGTCATAGTACCAGTGACGTTGAAGGAGGAGGTGTTTAAGGAGTTCCATAAATCCCCTTTAGTGGTACATCCTAGTGTGGAGAAGATGTACCAAGACCTTCGACATCAGTACTAGTGGCCAGGGATGAAGAAAACAGTGGAAGAGTTCATTTCACGATGCCTCACTTGTCAGCAAGTGAAAGCTGAGCATCAGGTTCCAGCAAGCTCAGCACAACCACTTGAGGTACCAGAGTGGAAGTGGGATAGTATCTAGATGAACTTCATGACAGTATTACCACACATGTCCAAGGTCCATGATTCTATTTGGGTGATTTTTGACCAACTCATCATGTTGGCTCACTTCCAACCCATCCAAGAGCAGTGATCGGTAGAGGTCTTGGGATGCCTCTATGTCTATAAGATAGTGTGGCTTAACAGGGTTCCTTCAACAATCATCTTAGAACGTGATTCATGATTTACATCTCAGTTGTGTAGGGGATTACAGGAGGCTTTTGGGACTCAGCTACATTTGATCACAACCTTTCATCCCCAGACGGATGGTCAGACAGAGTAGACCATTCAGAACTTGGAGGACATGCTTCGTGCTTGAGTCTTAGATATTGGTCGTAGTTGAAAGGACCACCTACCACTGGTGGGGTTTTCATACAACAACAGCTACCACTCCTCCATTGGCATGGAACCATTTGAGGCCTTGTACGAGAAGCCTTACAGATCACCTCTATACTGGACAGACCTACGGGAGTTAGCACTCATGGGTCCAGAGTTGGTACGGGCTACCACTGAGAAGGTGCAGATCATCTAGGAGATAATGAGAACTATACAGAGCAATAAAAAATCGTGCTTGGATAGTATATGGAGGACCTTGGATTTCGATGAGGGAGACCATTTTTTCTTCTGGGTCTCACTCTGACGGGGATTGTGGAAATTTAGTCGGGGTGGAAAGTTATCTCTAATCTTTATCGGACCTTTTTAGATTTTGAGTAGAGTTGGTGATGTGGCATACTGCCTAGATCTTACCCCATAAATGCACCAAGTGTACGATGTTTTCTACATGTCACAACTGAGAAGGTACGTGCATGATACATCGCACGTCAATCGACTGCGGGGAGCTGTACATTGACGATGGGGTGATGTTTTCGGAATTCCTAGTGAATATAGAGGACCGACAAGAGTGTGTCCTTCATGGATGTTCGATTCCTCTAGTGCACGTTAGGTGGTAGCACAGGATTCTCTAGAGGATAATATGGGAGCGGGAGGCTCAGATTCATGCTCAATACCCCCATTTATTTGTTTAGTCTTGTTTTGGATTATGAGGACGTGAAGCCCAAAAGTGGGGTAGTAATGTAATGTCTTGGAAATCCCATGATTTTTTTTATTATATGGAATTATTTTGAGACGATGAGCTATGAAAGCATGTGATTATGAGGCCCGGAGTTCCTATAATGATCCATCAAAAAATGTTAAGCTTTAAATAGCGTGCACGAGCAGTTTTCCTAAAAAATTGGAATAACTTTTAAATGGGTTCCCGGATCAGAAATCTGAGAGTAATGTTGCATTCAGGATGATGGGTTTACCCTAGGCGTGACTTAATTTTAGTCGGTGCAGGCCTCCAGTGAGAAAACCTGAAAATGGAATAACCGTAAATAAAATTATTTTATTTTTCAAATACTTATAACTCACAAACGGTGACTCAGATTAAAAATTTGTGACCACTACTGAGCTCATGAGGGTATGCTTTTCTTAGGATGATCCTAACATTGGCTAGTGTGGGCCAACAATGGAAGTTAGTTTTTGTCCATAAATAAAATAATTAAGTGACAATTATTTTATTGTCAAATCCTTATAACTCCTAAATGGTAACTCATATTGAAAATATGAGAGTATCATTGATCTTGTGAGGGCGTGTTCCCCTTAGGTAGATCCTAACCTTGACTGGCACGGGTTGAGGCTGAAAGTTAATTTTTAAAATATTTTTAAGGTTCATTTAAATAAACGTGCGAGCCGGTTTTCTTAACTTTTAAACTGGTGATCAGATCAAAAATTTGAGGGCACCATTGAAATCAGAATTGCGGGATTCTTCTAGAATGGACCTAACCTCGACCGACGTAGGTCGAGGTAAAAAGTTATTTTTTCGAACTTTTAGTGAAAAATAAAATAAACTTAAAAGTTTATTTTATTCAAACTATTTCTTCTACGATGAAATGACCAGTAAACATTGTGTTGCAGAAATGAGGTGATGTTGAATCATTAATGAACCTCATTAATGCGATAGGGTGGTGACACACAATTCATCTCCTAACTTTAAGTAAACAAGGATCCAGAGTTGGGAAACAATTCTGGGAAATTCTCTGATGAACATGGAACCTCTCTATCTCTCTCTCCGATGATGACGAATGTTATCGAAAAATGTCATTGGGGAGGATTTGAGAGATAATGAATGGAGACGAATGATAATAGAGTGAGGATCGATGACGGATCAGAGCTTCTTCCCTCATCAATGAACAATCCAACCTAGGTAGGGGTTTAATTATTTTAAGTTTTCCCCATTCTTATTCTAAAACAATGAACGCGGATCAACCCACCAACAGGTTGATCCTCGGATCACGTGTTCTTGAAGGAGGGTGTTTAACATGGGTTTTTTGCACTAGGATTGATGATTATCTGATAGAACTATGATCCCAAGCCTCACTTATTTTTTAAACTTATAATGCGAAGGGAGCAGGCCGACACGAAGAAGGCACGAGCCCCTCCGTTTGTGTGTTCTTCATGGATGCATCCTTGAAATGGTGGCAAGGTGGATCTGAGGTCATAGTAGTGATGGTGGTGACCCGAGAGGCCTGTGGGTGCAAGTGGATTTGAGATTGGACCACCAGAACAGACTTAATGGCCCGTGGAAGGTGTTGTCGGTGATCGGCGGTAGCGGCTGCAGGTGAGAGGCAGCGCCAACCGGCACCGCGTGCGGAATGAAGTGGTCAACCTTCACCAGTCGTGCTGGTGGAGGCGGTGCACCCGGAACGCACTGCGGTGGAGGAGGGTCGTGGCCCTTTGGCCACGGTGGAGGAGGGATGCAGCTTGTTGTCCACGGCAGCTGGCTAGATGCAGCACCAGCGTGGCACGATATAAGAGGAGCGTCCCACTCCATGCGGGCCATGTGCTGACCACAGGGGGCGGATGGCTGACCGGTCACGCACGCCCCAACCAGACTAGTCGAGCTGGTCTGGGATAAATCGAACCGGTCAAGATGGTTCGGGCCGAACAAGCCAATCCGTTTTAGCAGACCGGGCCAACGGGAATAATTTGGGCCGCACGGTGGCCCAGGCTAGGAAAAGAGACCGGCCTGCCAGTGCGGGTCGGGCAGGATAAATTCGGGTCACTAGGTAGTTGAGTGGACTGGACCCATGACTAACCTCGGTTGGGTCTAGTGAGGCCTAATGGGGTAGGACAATGGGTCAGACATATAGGATCGGGTCACATGGGACCTCGGGTCGAGTTGGTCGGGTTGGTCCGAACTAGTTGGATCGGGCCTGGACGCAACTGGCCCCTATTTACAAAAAGGGACATATCTCCCAGATCGTGCGTCTGATTGATGCACTATATGTGGTGTTCAGACCCAAATAATGGGGTGGTCCTTATGAAATCCTCTAAGTAAGATTTCATGGAATTTGACCCAGTGAGACTTCATGACTTATCTACCTAGAGAGACTCCGTGGCTCATCCATCAGCGAGACTGCGTGACTCAGCTACCCAGTGAGACTCCATGACTCAGCTATCAGTGAGACTTCATGACTCAACTACCTAGCAAGACTCCATGACTTAGCTATCAACGAGACTTCAAGACTTAGCTACCCAGTGAGACTTCGTCACTCGGCTGTTAGCAAGGCTCCGTGACTCAGCTATCAGTGAGACTTCATGACTCAGCTACCCAGCGAGACTCTGTGACTCAGCTATCAGCAAGGCTTTATGACTCGTCTACCCAGAAAGGCTTCATCACTTAGTTACTGAATAGGTCTAGGAAACCTATCTAGTCTAAAGGACTCATCAGGGATGAGTGCCTTTGCAGTGATTGATGTTCAGTTTTTGAAACCATTGGTTTTGTTATCAACACTTTAAGTTATACCTTTGTCGAGATGACTCTAGTGAATCTAATCTTTGTTCATTATTTTATGATTTTATTTGTGGATTTATGTGAGACTTGAGTTGGTTTTGGGGTCCCTACTGAGTATTTTGTTACTCACCCCTACATGGGCTTCGCCCGTATGTGTTATGTCTGGTGTAGATGACTGAAAACTTGGCGGAGGACTTGGTGGCCGAGGACCGAGCAGTTACCAGTGAGGTCAGGTAAGTAGGACGTGCTTATATGGCTTCTGGAAGATACTCTATACTTACCCATCAGGTGGGGTTTCCAGTGGACGGCTATCAGATTTTCCTAGTATTTTCCTATTTTTAGTTCGTCCTTTTTTGGGGTTTTATTCTGGCCCATTTGACCTACAGTTTGTACTTTTACTCAGTGGTTTTTTAGTGGCATACATGTTTACTTTTATATCTTTGGGGCATGGTTCTGTGTGTATACTTACAGGTACTCAGGAAAATGCCTCCCATTTGCATGTTGATGCCTTCAGCGCTAGTCGCCAACCCCTGGCCTTTGGGAGGTGGGCTTGGGGTATGTCACGGCACAGATCCCAGGGGATGGGTCATGACATATCTAGTATATCTATTATGATAATGTGACCTGGCAGTAGGAAACCCACATTTATATGTGTCATTAGATGTTTGTATTTGCGCACATGTGTATTGGTCCTTGGCCTTTAATATTATTTTTAATGAGTATTATGAGTCTCACACTTATATGTATTGATGAAAACCATGACGACGAATGTTTTTGGTGAGTGAGGACACATTGGATACGTCACGAGTAATATTGCATTAATAAATAATGTGTGAAAGGATGTATCCCTTCTATTCATTGATAGAAGTTAATATCTCATACCCTTTGATGAAAATGATATTGCCTAAATAAATCCATGGTCATGGTGTTCTATAGAAAAGTTCAATTTTTGGAAATTCAAATAAAGAGATATCAAGCACACGGGTTGATGTCACTAGCATACAAACTACTTGAATAGAGATATTATGATAAAGGGATTATATTACACAATAAGTTTCCATATGAGGTGATATGTCATTGTGGTATTAAATTTTTTCTCTATGTGTGCCTTGGTGTGTTGTCAGATGCTAACCTTGGGCATTAGGCTGCTTCGCCTAATGCCATTGAGATAAAGGCCTAGAGGGTCACACACTAAGTGTATCCAGAATATTAGTTAAATAATATATTATTATTTATTATTTAATAGGTTGAATAAATATTATTCTCACACATGGTTTAATAATTATTCATGTATTCTTGATCACATTTATTTCATCACAAGTTATTTGAGAGAATATATTGTGAGTGGAATATTTAATAAATATGTATTTGTTTTTTAGTGAATATAATATTTATTTATTTATTGGATAATAATGTAGTGATAATTATTTAATAAATAAATATAAATTATTCAAGGTGCGATAAATATTGTGGAGGAATGGTGGACTGGGTTTAATGGTCTGGTGAGAAATAATAAATATTGAATATTATTTAATTAAATAATATTTAATTATAATTCACAAGTTAAGCACGTTTAGAGAAATAATAGTATTACTATTATTATTTGAAATGATTTTTTTCTAGGATTAAATAAATAAATAAGGGAACTTATGCAATTATTTTACTTTAACCCTAGCAATATAAATACCCAATTATGTTATTTTCTCAAGAGCCAATTCAGTTGTGAACAATGAATCTTGGAGGATACTCTCAAGCCTAGAGATATCCCTTCTCCAATAATACTCCTAAGAATAATGATCAATCCTCATAAATTAGATCAAGGAGAATGCTTTGGAAGTGATTCTCAAAGTGATCAAGGAGGATGACGCAAATACAAGGATATTTCATGCTAGCACCCGAAGACTCCTTCAGTGATGTCTGGAGATTCCTGGAACATGTGTGGATCATCACTACAGAAAATATACACTTGGTTTCTATAATGCAATGATGGTGAACCGCAGATCTTTCACCAAATTCATCAATGAAAAAATAATTCCTTACAGGAAATTCTTTATCTAATTAAATTAATTATAATCAATATTTGTTGATATCCTCTCTATCAGGTTCTAGAATGATTAATGTTTTCTAACTTTTATTAAATTTCATTGATCACGGTGATTAAACATCATATATATCTAGTATTGATCATCGATCATGACAAAATCAATGTTGGGAACCGCCCATCGCATGCTTCTGTTGTGCTCAGAACCTATAGATATTATTTCATCCTTTTTGTATCCTTCATGTGTGCATGATGTTTGATCTTTCCTAGGTCTTACGGGATTTTATCAATGCTTCATCAAGGATTTTAGTAATATTTCTCTTTCTTTTTCATGATTACTTCAAAAGGATTTTTATTTTGTGTTTGCTGATTCTTGTAAGATTTCCTTTGATTAGCTTAAGAAGTATATGACCACTCCACTGATCATACAACGCCCACAGTGGGACATTCCATTTGAGATTATGTGTGGTGCTTCAAACTTCACAGTTGGAGTGGTCTTATCATAAAGGGTGGAGCCAAATTCACATGTGATTTCCTATGCATCAAGGACATTGGATTAAGCCCAATAAAGCTACACAACCATGGAAAAGGAGTTTCTTACTGTCATATTTGATTTAGATAAATTTCATTCATATTTATTGGGCTCTAAAGTAGTTTTTTTCTGACCATGAAACTCTGAGGTACCTCTTGAAGAAGCCAGATGTGAAACCCAGGATTATCTAATGGGTGCTCCTTCAAGAATTCAATATTGAGATAAAGGACAAGAAGGGGTCAGAAAATTTGGTGGTGGACCACATGAGTATGATTACTCACACATTAGAGGTTGACACCTTGGACCAGGTACCACTTCAGGACACTTTTCCCAATAATAATATTTATGTACTCTCAGGTACACATCCTTGATGTGCTAATTTAGTTAACTACCTTGTTGCCTCTGAAATACCTATAAATTTAAAGAAACAACAAGTCCAAAAATTAAATATTGGGTATAGGTTTTATGTGTGGGATGATCCCTACCTCTCACACATGTGTAATGATCAAGTTATTAGGAGGTGTGTTCCTAATCATGAGTTTGAGTCCATTCTGCATTTATGCCCTACACTTTCATGTAGATGACACTTTGGACCCAAACAAATAGTTAGAAAAGTCTTAGACTCTAGATTATATTTACCTAGGTTATTCCATGATGCTCATGTGTTTTCTAAGTCATGCTCACATTGCCAACACACTGGAAATATTTCTAAGAGACATGAGATACCTCAACAACCCATATTATTCTACGAAATTTTTTATGTATAGGGAATTGATTTTATGTTTCCTTTTCCAAGTTCATTTTGTTTTTTTTTATATTTTGGTTTCTGTTGATTATGTTAGAAAATGGGTTGAGGCCAAGGCCACCAGGACTGATGATTCTCATTTTATAGTCAATTTTATCAAGGTGTGGATTTTTTTTAGGTTTGGAGTACCAAAGGCTATCATCAATGATCATGGGACACATGTCTACAATTAGAATTTGTCTTCCCTCCTGCAATTGGAATTTTTATTCCCTCCTTCAGAAGTATGGAGTGACACATAAAACATCAACACCATACTACCCCCAAACAAATGGTCTGTCTAAGGTTTCAAATCAGGAGTTGAAACAAATTTTGGAGAAAACTATTCAATCAAATATGAAATATTAGAGAAAGTGCTTGGATGATGTGATGTGGGCTTATAGGATGGCATAAAATACTCCCATCAATATGCCCCCATTTTTTATTGTTTTTGGGAAATCCTGAAATCTCCCCGAGGAGGTCAAGAATTAGGCATATTGGTCTATAAAGAAATGAAACATGGATTTAGACCAAGATAGAGATCAAAGGAAGCTGGAGATTCAAGAGATTGAGGATATTTTATTGTCATAATATGAGAACTCATGGCTCTATAAGGAAAGATAAAAATCATCTCATGATAAAATGAACTAAAAAAGGGAGTTCCTTATAGGAGAAAACGTGCTTCTCTACAGTTTGTGATTGAAGTTAATGTCTAGTAAGTTGTATTATAGATGGTTGGGACCTTATGTTCTATCTAATTTATTTCCTTATCTTGTAGTGGAGATAACTCAAGAGTAAACAATAATGATCTTTACAGTCAATGGGCAATGGTTGAAGCAATTATTTGAGGGATTCCCAACACATGCAGTTGATATCATCACACTGCATGATCTCATTATCACTTAAAAATATCTATATGTACCTAATCCTCTCACTTTTATATTATTTATCCTAATTTTAATTATTCATTTCATGATAATTTTAGCAATTCATAGAGTCACATTGATGAAAATGTAACATTTTAAGTGTGGAAAAGGGGATTCCATTTTGGGTAGATTCCTTAGGATTTTTATTTTTGTGTTCTCCCTATTTTAATTGATATTATTTTAAAATAAAACAAAAAATAACAAAAAATAATAATTTTATATTCCCATTACATTAATGGAACTGATTGATATTTCATGTTTTATTTTTCAAACCTCATGGGAAGCATGTTAAGCATGGGAAAGTTTTCATCTTTGGTTGTAAATTTTTGTAAAACTAGAAGTTTTTAAATGATATGTTTGATTGTATATTTGTGAACCCTTTAATATTTATTACATCATTCATTGAGGGAAATTTTTGGGAAAACTGGGCCATTTAATCTCTCCATTCACATCACACACAATCATGACTTGTGAGTTTCTATTACCTAATTGAAGGTATAGTTAGGGTAAGTAATCATTTTTAGCTTATAAAATGGTATTTCTATACATTTTTTTCTCTTATGATCATTTACATTATTGTACCATATTTACCTATTCATGTGTACCTAATATCAAACTATTTTACACACTCAAAAAAATTAAAAAGACATCAAAAAATCAATAAATAGGGGGTGAAGAAATGTACAACGTGTGGGGATGTCTAGGTTGGTAGCTTAAGGTTTTACTTCTAAGAATGATTAAATGAGTGGGATTTGGAATTTTATTACAAAGAATGTTAAACAGGTTCGGTGGAATAGAATTAGGTAGGAAGAAAATTTTTTCTTAACCTGAATATACTGGATAAATGGTGGATAGACAGCTTGAAATGATTGGCACACACACACATGGGGAATTTTGTGGAATGGTTGACTCATAAGATATTTTAACCTGATTAGTGTCATTGATTTCATTGGATTTTGTTTTGATATAATTTTTTAGACATTGATATTTAATTATTTTTTTGGAATCTTTCTATGCTCATATTTCCATCCAAGATTGAGAAATTTCAACATGCATCATTTTCTGGATTACATAATATGAGGTTTTTCCCAGGAGTGAAAAATGGTAAGTGTGGGGGAGTTGATCAAACACAATTTTATTAAATATTTTATTGATAATAAATGAAATAATTTCCTCACATTATGTTAAATATTTTTATTTATAAGATATTTGGGATTAGATCATTCATTTGAAAATTTGATGAAATATCTAGTTTTCCCTTCAAAATTCACTACAATATTTCGAACATAAATATTTTTCTTTGAATTATTTAAAATTAAAATTATAAAAATGTGTTCCTCACTTAATGTTATACAACTTTTATTCATGAAATATGAGATGAATCTTGCATTTTATTGGATTAAATGGTCCATGAAGTTAATGTTGGGTTGGACACGCTAGATTGGAAATCACTTCAGTATTTGGGTCATAACTTCTTCATATATGCTTGGATTAGGACAAAATTTGGAGAGAATCTTGAAAACAAAATTTTTCATAAATCATCCTTATATAAGGATAGCTTGTTTACGTGTTTTTAAGGTCAAATAGTTATTTCAAGTTATAATAAAATATTTGGATAAATTTCTCCATTCACACTTGAAACCAACCTAGACAACCCTTTAGTCTATAACTATGTTTTTTTATCATTTGTATGGTTTTAGAAGTTCATTAGGATATTAGGAGTATATTATAAGTGGTTACATACCATTTCAATTCACAATTGGAGGAGGGAAGGTATCAAGCTATGATCTCCTCCAAAATGCTCTTTTTCCTCTTCTTTGTTGTAATGTTTTTGTTATTCTAATAAACTTATTTGTTTCTATTTCAATTATTCTGTTTTATTAAATTATATTATTCTCTACTCATACTATTTGGGCTGTAAATAAATATTATAAATGATATTTGGTTCTAACCATTCTAAACCTCTGCACATGCAAAACGTTTCTACGAGGACTACACCGCCCATGGAAGAGTAGTTCTTTTTAGTAATCGATCTACCTATTACCTTATTAATTCATCTATTTTGAATAAATGAGAAAATATAATTCACATAATATGATATATTAATTTATTTTTTAATTTAAATGAAACTAATAAATAAATTGAACAATTAACATAAAACACGCGAGGTATTGTGTGAATTGTGAGAGCGTGATCTCAATTGATAATAAAAAACCACACAGGATCGATTTGTAGAGTTAAAATTCAATTACTAAACTAAATTAATCCTAATTTATATAGTGGATATATTCCCTAATTTACCACTAACCATAATCTATCCTTATAACATTAATCAAATTAGGGTGTTGTGATTCCATGTTCCTAATCTAGACTAGGGTTTAATTAATTTTATCTTGGTGGTTAAGTTAATTATAATAGTCTTAGGGAGTTAATAAATTAGGGGATAATAATTAAGTGGATATTAATTTAAATTATAATGATTAATAAGTAATTTAATATATATAGTTAGATCAATTACTCCTTCTAAAAATATTTTCGAAACAAAAATATTCTCGTTGTGTCTTATTAATAGAATTTCATTTCAAAAATAAAAACAAAAAAATGAAATCTTCTTCTAGAATAATTGTTATTATTTGATAAAAGATAAAACCCCCATCATTTTAAGTAGTTTTTTTATATTGTTTTCATGATCTAAAACATTAATGTTTTCGATTAAATGGGTTACAAATTTTCAATTTATAAGTGTATGGGTGCTTTATAAATTGGAGAATGGTGACCCATATAATCAAATAATCTCTTATAGATTTTTTATATTCTAAAAATAGGTGTGATGACCTAGTTACAGTTACATTAATTCCAATTTTAAATTATAAGGGAAAGTATCTTTATAATTTGGGAATGGTAGTTCATATAACTAAACCATGATGCTTATATATGTATGTTGAATTGAATTTTATATGGAAAATTAAATGTTACTTCCAATTATAAAGACTTATAAATCTATAATTTGGGAATAAAGACCCTTATGACTAAATCCTTAAATGTACAACTAGACCCAAGTAGACCAATTGGGGAATGTTATTTATGGGATAAACTGGACTCAACCCAAGTTGGTTGTTATTGACAAGATATGATTATGAGATGAACCCAATAAGGGTGTAATTAATCTTTAATAAAATAGTTATTTTTGGGTTGTATTTTGATGGATCCAAGTTGACATGATGGGACCCTCATATCTTGACTTTATCCTTATATTCTTTGGTTATTAAACCCATGGGGTATGTTATAATAAATGGGATGGACACTTAAACTATCTACAACCACTTATATGATGTTATATATAAACATGTGGTGGCATATTACTTGACAAGTACCCTTTTTAATTGATAAAAGACTTTTTATCTGCTTTTTAGGATTACTATTATGAGGCACTGATTAATTAAAATTTCAAGTGCAGCCTAAATAGTGTTTTCCTCTATAGTTTGGAATTGACATTTTCTTTAACTGATTCCAATTATGAAAACTTATGAATTTATCCAATTTTTAAATGGAAATTATGAGATAATTTATTTAATGAAGCATGGTGCTAGCTAAGTTAAGTTCTTAGTATATTTTTCATTGACAGCTAGTACTTGATATACCATATATGTGAACTTTTTTCAAAATTTTTAATAAATGAACATTTTCAAATGACTTAAAATGAAATCTTGTATAGGTTTTTATAGCATAAACCCTCATGTAAGGGTTATCTTTAGTTTTCCTTGAGTTATCCTGAATAGGAACGTGAGCATTTCCCATAAATATCAATTAACTTATTTTCACTATTTATTGAACCTAAAGGATAGGTGGTAGATCCTAGTGATCTTTGAGGTGTGAATATATTTTAAAGGTCAATTCATTATACTAAATGAGGGTTTATCCCTTTGTAGTAGTGACTTGGAGATAGAAAAGTGGTAAAATCTTGATCCAAGTTTCCAAGCATGGTAAACGTTGTCCTCTAACCATTTGTCCTGAGTATGACTCTTAGTTTATGAAATGAAAAATTAGGGAGATGGGTGGTTGTATAGTAAGTTAAACCTTGAGGTGGTATTATCGTATATGAAGACCCAGGTAGTGTCATATTTTTACCCTCTAACATTGACAATGTGACCCTTGTTGGTTGAAAAAACTTCTTCTAGCTTCAGTCTTCCCTCTTTTGTAGATAATTTTTAAGTGTGTTAGATTCCTTGTAATTGATTCCATTTAGTGTCATGTGGTTCTTGTACGAGATTACTTAGGTCTAGGTGGGAATACCTAGTGGCCCTATAAGATATTTTAAAGGTAGGGATGGTTATAAGACCTAGAAACCCTTTACTTTGACTCAAACCCTAATAGGTCAATGATTTTGTTCTACTAAGGACAACCTACAGAAGAGGTTGGTATGGTACTATACTTTCCTTTTTGCAATAAGCTTCATATTATGCTTATTTCTAGACTGATCCATGGTAGGTTATCAAATTTTTCTATTCTGAGATGGTAATTCCTTTAATTTTTGAAAATAACCTAGGCTGCTTGGATATTGAAATAGGATCCAATGGATAGGACTGTTTGTGTGACTAGCGCTATTGACCAGTGGTTGTGCAGTTTTCATTTTAAATTCCTGAAATGACGTCATCAGGTGGGTGGTTGTTTGATAAATCAAGTCATAGAACAATTTTAAATAGGAGTTCCAAGGGATCTCCTGGTGATCTAATACTAATGTATCATGTAGCATGGTCATCTTGACCTATGGATAGAATTCTTGTAAAGCATGAGTCGGGTCTTAAATCAAGTGGTATGAGAAGTACACTTGATCTTTATGGAAATAATGGTTCATGTCGATTTCAAGTGGTACCATTCAACTCATGCCAGTGAGAAGCTAGGTTCAAGTAGAGGATCGATGGTTTAAAATGTGGTGTTTGTGGTCATGGTGACCCAGAACTTGGGTAAATTAAATAAAATTCTTGGTGATGAGGGATAATTTGAAGATAGTCTAGGAGTCATTAAATAGTTGACTCGTGTTGAATCTTAACATTTATTTTCGGGATACATGGTGTTTGGTGTTGGTTCAGGAATTTATATCCTCGTTTATGTGAGTATGGATCGTAAAAAATATACATGCATGTTGATGGAATCTTAGTGCATTCCAAGTTAGAGGTGATCATTCCCCCTACCTTGACATCATCATGTTTATGCTGAGAGAGAGTTATCTATACATCAAGGTACCTATCTAAACTTTTTTATGGTTTGACAAGAGTCCCTTTAAGAGTTTCATTCAAGGAGTGTTTAAAGAAAATCCACTTGGTGTGTAGTACACAAATTATTATTTAAGAGGGGTGACCCTTATTATGCTTTGACTTTTGATGAAAACTATGTGAACCGTACTTGAAGGAAAGAACGGGTGATGGTTTACATTTATGTTAATGTTCGGTAATGAAAATGTTCTTATCCTAGTGATGTTGGCCATTATATATTGGCATGGGCAGTGATAGCTAGGTTCTCTTTTTTGTTTAAGTAGTGACAAGGATGCTCCTAAAGTGGGAAATGGGACGTTGGTCGATGGTCGATGGTGTGTGATCCTCATGTGAGAAGGTTCATGAAATATTGAGGGCTATCATTGAATAGTTTTTTTGGAAATTGAATTATATTAAATAAATGGATGAATGTATGACTGAAATCTTCAGTAAATTCTAGGTATGAAAATCTAGATGTGGGTGTTAAGCTTGGAGTAGCTTATAATGATCAATGAATGTTGGACCGAGTTAGTGTCGAGGTTATTTCTATGCCATAATAATGTTTTCAGTTGTAATATGGTTTAGATAGGAGACATCACTGGAGTTTGGGTATGGGATTTAGTAAGTGTGCTCAGAATAACCTTGTTATGCCTTGGTGGAACAGCTTTAGAATTTTGTTTTGGAGATGCATTGGCTGTAGAAGCTGAGCATTTTCAAAAATTATTGGATGTAGGTGGTTCAACTTGAGGTTTCTAAAATAGATATATATAGTCAGTGAGGAAATGCATCAAACACACCATCGGGATGAGATGGGTGGAGTTTAAATTTCGGTCATGGCCTTTCAAGGATGACCCGGTGCAACTAGCTAAGCATGGTTGATAGTGATTTAACAGTTTCAATTTAATCAAGGACCGTGATTAGATTTCTCATGTAAAACTAGGTATCACGAGTTAAGTACCATGCCAAAAGCATCATTAAGATGCTAAAGCCATGTTTTAATAGGTAAATTATGATGGTGGAGGTACCATGACTCAGGATTATCCATTAGATATAAGACCTATGTTGGGGAACACCATAGGTAGGTTGGTAAAAGATAAAACGTCTTGATCTATATCAAGTTATATGGGATTTAGTAATCATCGTATTAATGTTTCTATAGTGCTTGTAGGAATTGGATCAAGATTTGTTATCTTAATCACCTTTCATTAAAATGTTGCTTGGTGGTGTGTTTTTCACTCAGGAATGGAACACAACCATTTGAATGGAACTTCACAACCCAAGTAGTTCAGGTTATGTTTGTTGGAGTTTGTTCCCTAGAACCATCTACATTGTACTTTATTCATTAAATAAATACCTTATCACATATTTATTTTTCTTCTGCATGAAAATTCATGTGATAATGTCCTAAGGATAGTTGTTGCATTAAAGGGTCATAGCGGATCCCTGCTATGATGAGGACCCGTAAGTACCATAACACTGTTCTTGAATATATGTTCTATGGTCGGATGATGTTATTTGAGGGACACAAATAATATAGGCCATTAGGGGTGAGGAATCATAAAACTTTGAGGCACCTTCTCATGGTGTGTTCCCTTGGTAATATCCAGGAGGATATTATGAGAACGAAACCCACCAGTAGGAAATCCACATTTCATAGTGTCATTGGATGTTCCTATCTGCAGACGTGTTTATTGGTCCTTAGACTTTAAGATTATTATTAATGGTTATTACAACTCACGCAATTATATGTATTTATGAAAACTGTGATGACACACTGTTCGCAGTGAGGTAGGATATGTTGGGTGAGTCATGAGTAATACCGCATTAATAGATAATGTGAGAAATGATTTGTTCCTTCTATTACATAATGGAAGTAGATATATCAGGCCCTTTTATAGAATTTATATAGCCTAAATAAATCCATGGTCATGGTAAGGAATGGTCAAGTTCAATTCTGGGAAGTCAAAGAAAGAATAATGGAGCACATGGGTTAATGGCACCAGCATGCAACCTGCTTGATTCGAGATATCGAGACAAAAGGATTATATTACACGGTAAGCATTCATAGGAGGTGACACATCATTGTGGTGTTAACTTCTTTCTCTATGGGTGCCTTGGCATATTTCTAGAGTCTAACCTTGGACTTTAGGCAGGCTCTGCCTAATGCCACTAAGAAAGATGTCTAGAGGGCCACACACTATGTGTGTCCAAGTATCTCAGTTAAATATTAATTTAACAAGTTGAATAAAGATTATTCTCAATTGTGGTTTAATAATTATTCAAGGATGTCTGGTTGTATTTATTTCAACACTATTTATTCAAGAGAATATATTTTGGGAGAAATAATATATTTATTAGTGAGTAATTCAGTGATATTTATTTGAGAAATAAATATCCATTATTCAAGGTCTAATAAATATGGTGCAGGAAATAAAGAAAAATAGGAAAAACAAAAGTACACGATGTGTATATTAAATATACACACTGTGTATTTTTTTTGGAATTTATGAGAAATAATATTATTTATTTAATTAAATAATATTAGGTGTAATTCGCTGGGTGCATGTTAAGTAATAATAATAGTCAACTGTTATTATTAGACATGGGGTATTACTAAGAATTAAATGAAATAAATAAATTCTTTCGGGTAATTAATTCATTTTATTATTCTATGCAATTAAATTCACAATTATATAATTCTCATTATCCTAGCCATTTTTTTGGGTGTTTTGCACAATGGATTTGGAAAAGTTCCCATCCAAGAGAGAATTATTTTTCCACCAAGAACGCTCTCAAGCTACAAGAGAGAGATCCACATCCACTGGATCAAGGCGATCAAAGGCGTACATCGCAAGCGAATTCTCTTCCATGATAGCACCCATAGATCCCTTCAGTGACATCCAAAGATACATGGAGCAAGTTTCGATCACTTCTAGAGGAATCCTACACTTTTATTCTATGACGCAATGATGGATCACATCATATCATAACCAGAAACATCAACATAGAGATAATTCTATCAAGTTAACTCTTGTCTTTTAATTAAATTAATTATAACCAACATATGATGATCTTATATATGGTTTCAGGAATCCCTTTATTTTCTTTCATTCTTCGTTCTATTTTTGAAGATCTGGCATTTTATTATCGTGAAGGATCTGATATTGATCATTGTTAACAAAAAGTTAAAGTTGCTTAAACCCACCAACGTGCTTCCACTACGCCTGGAACCTACAATGTTTTCATTATTTCCCCAAGTATTCTTAGGGATGAGAACTTCTAAGGTAGGGAGGTTATAATGTATCATGTTTTGAACTGGTATATTTTTCTGAAGGATTTTGAATTTTTAGTTTGGTGAATGGTCCAAATATTAAATTGAGTCTCAAAATGTAAATATAAGATTTAAAACACTTAAAAGTGTTGTTTTTTTATGAGTTTTAAGGCCTGATAGGTGTTTCATAAGTTTTGATGAGTTCTGGGAGCACTAGTCTCTGAAAAAATCATTTTTTGAGAGAAATAAATAAGGTGTATGATTGTTTAAAATGTGTATCCCATCAAGAGAAACCATGCATCCCTATAAGGGGTGTCACATAGTTTTTTAAACCATACATGGTGGGGAACATGGTCTTGTAGAATGTTTGTGGTAAATTGAAAAGGTGGGCACATGGTTTGTGCAGGGTTTTCTAAACTGTGAACCTATCTCGCATGGTTAGTGACACTTAACTAGTAGTACCGCATGTTTGGAACATGGTTAGCCAAAACCGTGCAGGGTGTGGATCTTGAGAAGTATGATCCACATAGCTATAACATGGTTATCCAAATCATGCAACCTAATTATAAACCTCATTAAAGAGGGGTGAAATGATTTTTCCCCTCCAATATTATTTCTTTTCTTCCTCCATTTCATCCCTCATTTATCCCATTCTATGACACTCAAGCTCCCCTTTCCTCATTGGCTAGGATTACATGTAACTCATTCATTTGTCATCAAAATCAAGATCCATAAGTCATTTTGGATCTGTATTTATGATCTCTAAATTTATTTTTCATCCTTTTCATTTTCCCTCACTGTATAGAGTTTTAAATCCATGCGGGCACTTTTTCCCTATTTTTAGGGTGTTTAGATAATATTATGATTTATCTCATTATGGATTGAATAAAGTCCCTATATTTTATGAGTAGACCATAATAATCACAATGTAGGTGTTTTATGGATTATACCTTGAAGTTTCATCAATTTATAGAATACATTATTGTGCCGCAAGCCAGACCTTCCACGCATTGACCGCAAAATGTTAAATACCTTTGATTAAATATTTTAAAACATGATTTAGTAATTTTAAGTGATCACTATACCTGGTTGGAGGTTTTCAACCTCAACCCGAGCCACCTGGTAGGATATCTCATTTAATTTTATAGAATGGTTCCCACTCCATAAGACCAAAACACCATTAAGGTGTGTTTGGATTATTTGATAATTTTGGTGACATGATTGTTTTGATTAATTAATAAATGAGTTAATTATATGGAATTAAAGAAATTGGTGAGACCACCATTCCTCTATTTTTGTATAATAATAAAACCACTCATGGGGTGTGTTGTCTTTATCCACTGTAAATGTGATGTTGTTGAATTAATTTAAAAGAATACATGTGATGTCATTCTAGTTCTCCTAATCCTAGGTTGTGTGATGGAAGCACCTTATAAGGTAAGTTTTCTTACTTTATAAATGAAATGGAATGTACATTAATATGAAACTTAAATTGATTTAGTTGATTTTTATTATATTATGATCGATGGGTATGGTACCCTAGGCATGGATTCCCTTATATTGTGATAAATGGGTATGGAGCCCTGGGCATGACATCCCTTATATTGTGATTGATGGGTATGGCACCCTGGGCATAGAAACCCTTATATTGTGATTGATGGGTATGGAACCCTAGGCATGGAATCTGTTATATTATGATCGATGGGTATGGAACCATAAGCATGGAATCCCTTATATTATGATCGATGGGTATGACACCCTGGGCATGATGTCCCTTATTGATATATGATCCCCTTATGTGGATGCCTTGATAATAAACCTCGGATTCTCACCGGTGCATGTATATATTTTCATAATATTTTCTTACATATACATATATATATATATATATATATATATATATGATGGAATGTTCAAAGATAGTCTAGCTTAGTCCAAATCAGGTATGGTCATTCAGGTGTCCTTGAGGAACCCGAGCTTGAATTTTTTATATTTACATTTATTACACTTCATTAATTTTGATATACCTGCACACTACTTTATTTTTAATAAAAAACTGGATTAGTGTATACACCATTGGTGGTATCCTACTGAGTATATCTCACACTCAGTTCAGGCTACTGTTTAGTACCCGAACAGACCTCGTATTTTTAGGTTAGTTCTGGAATGTGCTATTTTGATGTTTTCATTATGGACTTAGTATGGTCATGAAATATTGGGAGTAACGGCTGAGCATGTTCACAAGTTTCCTTCCTGATTTGTATCCTTTATTAAATTATTTATTTTCCATATAATTTCAATTATATATGTTTGTATGTTGTATATTTTGACTACCTATTTTGATTTCATAGCATGTTCAAGTCCAGTTGTTACTCTATATTCCATTGCATTTATTTTATTTGTGCTTTATCCATTTTTATATATTCTAATCCAGAGGTTATAGTCTCCCCACTCCCAGTTGGTAGTCTCTGGAATACGAGGAGGCACGCTTGAGGCCTAGTGGAAAACTAACTCAGGTCACCATTCTATGTAGCTCCTAATTTGAGGCATTACAATCATTTAATGTAACTACTAATATACTGGTATTTGGAAAATAGATTAAGTCCCTTGAAAAGATATTTATAACCTTGGGAATTAATTAATAGGAAAAGGTTATTTTGGATGTGTATTTTCTGAATAGAGATGTTGGTCAATGGTGGTCATTTATTCAAAACACTAAAGAGGTTGATGAAATAGAAAGTATAGAGTGGTGAACTTTTACAGTGATATTCTTCAAGAAATAATTTCCTCAAGAGTAGTGAGCTAAAATAGAGAGTAATTTATTCACTTTAAATCAAGTGGAATAATAAATTGTTGTAGAATATAAAGATAACATTACACAATTTTTCAGGCATGTTGTAGACTACATAATTAATCCAGAAATTAAGATTGATTATTTCTTTAATGCTCTTAAGCTGATTTTATGAAGGGATCTAGTTTATAAAAAAATTTCAACATATGATGATATAGTATCAAGTATCATCATGACACAAAAGGAAATTTCTAAGTATTATAAATTCAACAAAATTTAAGAAAATAATATGTCAATTGAACACTAAGAAAAAAGAAATGTGTTAAAGAAGAAGAAAGGGGAGATGGTATTTTAAACATGTGAAAATTGTGGAAAGAAACACCTAGGTACTTACTTAATGGGAACAGAAGTGTGTTTCAAGTGTGTATAAAGGGATCATAAGACTCATGAATGAAAGGTAGATAAATAAACCATTTTTATCAAGTGCTTCAGTCATAATATATGGGGAATATCCACACCAGTCTCCCAAGTGTAAAGGGAACCTTCCATGAAAGAGGCCAAGGGGAGAAGTCTATGCATATGTAATTACTATAGCTCAGGGTGAAATTCCTAAATATGTGATGGTAGGTACTTTGATCAAAACCTTAAATTTAGATAATGATTTATTTGATTTTGGACCTTCGCACTCTTATATCTTCCATATTTTCTAAGAAAATTAAATATTTCCCTAGAACCATAAGAATGAAGTTGTCAATCAAGACTCCTAATTTAAATATTATTGTAATAAGGATGTGTTGGTCAATTCCCATTATGACACATGGACATGACCTATTTTTAAACTTGATTATTATACCTATGTTTGACTTCTATATAATCCTTGGTATATATTGGCTTTCAAATTATAATGCAAAAAATTATTTCCAATAGAAAGAGATTAAAATTCATGATAGAGATGTAGAATCCATTATCTTTAAAGGGGAGACTACATCATCTAAATCATATATAGATCTACCTCCAGAATCTCTCCATAATGAAATTATTAGACAAGAAGAGTTGATACAACCTATTAATGGGAAAGGTATCTTTAGAATATATATACCTATTATTAAGAATACATTGATGTGTTTCCTAAAGAAGTGTTTGGACATCCACCTAAGTATGAAGTTGAGTTTTCCATTGGTATCATACCTATTTCAAAACCTATATTTTAGACTCCCTATAATATGGACATAGTGGATTTAGTGGAACTGGAGAATCAATTTAAAGAGTTGTGTGATAAGGGATTTATACACCTTTCACCATGGTGAGCCTCTGTTATTTTTGTTAAAAAGAAATATGGGTCTATGAGGTTGTGCATTGATTACAGGTAAATCAATACCATTACTATAAAGAACAATTATCCCCTACCACATATTGATGACTTTATTGATCAAATTTAAGGATATCAATATTTTTCAAATATTTATCTTCATTCTGGGAATCATAAACTACAAGTAAAGAAGGAACATATTTCAAATATGGAATTTCATATGAGATATGAACATTATGAATTTATATTAATACCCTTTATATTGAATACTGCACCCTCTATTTTTATATATCTAATGATTATAGTATTTACATATTATCTTGATAATTTTTTTTAGTATTTATTGATTATATCTTGATGTACTCTAAAAGTTATGATGAGCATAAGAGTCATTTATGAATCATTCTTAAGACTCTTATAGAAAGTAAGCTATATATAAAATATAATAAATGTGAATTAAGGATTTAAGAAGTTTATTTTCTTGACTATATTATCTCTAAGGATGGAATGTCAGTTTTTTCTTCAAAGATAAAGGTGGTGATGGAATGGCCAATTCCAACAAATATAATTGAGGTGTGTAATTTCCTTAGATTAGAAAGTTAGAATTAATGATTTATTAAAAATTTGGCTCGATTATCTAAAAAGTTAAATAATTTTACATGAAAATGGGTTAAATTGATATTGTTATAAAAATGTAAAGAATGTTTTTAAGAATTAAAGGGGAGATTATCCAATGCATCAATATTAATTTTTCTATCAGGAAGGGATGGATTTGTGATATATATTCATGCATCTAGGAAGGGAATTATATGTGTACTTATATAGAATGATAGATTTATTGAATATGCATCAAGGTAATTAAATATTCATGAATAGAATTATCTAAACCATGATATTTAGTTGGAAACTATAATATTTTCATTGAAGATATAGAGGCATTACCTTTATAGTGAAAAGGATGAAATATATATAGATCAAAAATGTTTGAAATATGTCTTCTCATAAAAAATGCTCAACATGAGGCAAAGGTGATGGATAGAACTACTCAAAGATTATGATTTCTTAATACACTACCACCCTAGTAAGGAAATTAAGGTAGCTAATATTTTGAGTAGGAAATATCATAGAGTTTTGACCAAAATTAGAATTGAAAAATATCATATATTAATGGATTTAGTAAAGTTGGATATGAGAATCATTAAGGAATGGGAAACATCATATCTATTATAAATGATTTTGAAACCATACTTATTTGAGAAAATAAAAAAATCTCAGATTAATGATAAGAATATTTAAAATAAAATCAAAGATGTGAATGATAGGATTTTGGAAGACTTCATAAATGAAGATGGTATATTAAAATTTGAAAATATGATATATGTTTCATCCATACCTGAGTTAAAAGGAGAAATATTAGATAAATCTCATATCTCAAATTTCTCTATACACCCTAGTAGCACAAAAATGTATCAGGATTTTAAGGAATGTTTTTAAAGGGATAATATGAAATGGGAAACAATAGACTATGTATTAATATTATTGGTTTTTGAATTGGTAAAGGCTGAGAGACAATATCCTAAACGATTTATGCAACCTATACATATTCCTATATAGAAATGGGAAGATATTACAATGGAATTTTTCACTAGATTACCATAGACTCCCATAAATAATGATGTTATGTGGGTTATTGTTGATCACCATAAAAATACCACATATTTTCTTATTATAATAGAAGCTTTATCTCTTGACCGCCTCACACAATTTTATATTAATGAAGTTGTGAGACTTTATGGTGAACCTCTTTTAATTTTATTTGATCATGACCCGTGGTTTACATCAAAATTCTGGAAGAGTCTTCATAAGGCTCTTGACACAGAGCTATGTTTGAGAAGTGCTTATCATCCTCAGGTATATGGACAATCTAAAATAATTATTCAAATATTATAAGACATGTTGAGTCCATTCTCACATGACTTTGAAGGTATTTGGGATTATAATTTACCTTATTTGGATTTTTTTATAATAACAATTTCAATTAGGGTATTAAAATAGCACCATATAAAGCATTGTATAGGAAAATATGTTGTACACCAACTTATTGGGATGAAGTTAGTGAAAGGAATATTTTAGGTTCATAACTTGTTAAGAATAAAATTATGAAATTAAATACTATTTAGAGTCATATGAAGTCGGTTAAAAGTAGGTAAAAGAGTTGTGCGGATAATTCAAGAAATGATTTGGAATTTCATATAGGGTATCATATTTTCTTGAAAGTATCTCTATGGAAGGGTGTTATAATGTTTGATAATAAAGGGAAACTAAGCCCCAGGTAAACCAGAATTTTTCAAATTCTATAAGGAATTGGAGTTAGAGCTTATCATTTGGCAATGCCACCCAACCTCTCTAAAGTTCATGATATGTTCCATATCTCTTTATTAAGGAAGTACATTCTAGACCCAACACAAGTGCTCACCTCCTAGGAAATATGATTGTAACCTGATTTATTATACATTGAAGAGCCTATCCAAATTATTTACATTAGAGAACAAGTTTTATTGAATCTAATGAATAGATTGGTGAAAGTAATTTGTAAAAATAATAATATGGAAGATACAATGTAGGAACCTAAAGAATTTGTGATGAATAATCGCACTCATTTTTTTAGGAATTGATATCCATAAAAATTTCAAGGATGAAATTCTTAAAGGAGGGAATAATGTAACACATGAGCTTCAATTATAGTAAGTGAACTTTTCATTCTAAAACAACTATAATAAAATGATAATTTTAATAAATTAAAATAATCTCTATTTAGGATTGATTTTAAATAAATTTTTAGATTAAAAATTTAATGAAATAAATTGTCATTCAAATAATGGTGGTTTCTGGGAAAAGAGTATGAATAAATTCATCTTATTCTTGAAAAAAAATGTATTTTTCTAAAATTATTTCCATCGTGTTTTATGGGATTATTTTTAAATTAATTACTTCCACTTATAAAAGTTGAATGTTGAAAAATTAATTCCATATTTGGAATAATGATGATAAAATTTTGTAAATAGGCCCCTTTTATTCTTTATCGTTATAAATAGTAAACATGGTAAGGATTTATCACCTTGGTAAGGGTAAAGAAAGTAAAAATAGGTTAAAACTATGGGGTAAGGCTTTAAAATCTCTCGAACACTTGACTTTATCCCATTTTATGAGTGTTTTTTGGCCAAATTTATGTTTTAAATTTATTTTAAAACATTATTTTGAATTTGGGAATCCATTCTTGACTTTTATGAACATAAATTATATTTTATTCAATTTAAAAACTATTTTTTGGTATTTACATTTAATGTATGGTTGGAAGGTTTCATTAGGTTTTGGATAGATTCAAAAGTATAAAAGCCTTAATTTTTTATTATTTAACTAAACAAATCATGTAAATCAATTTCTTAATTTATTTCAAGGTGAAATTATTTTTACACTTAAATCGATTATTTTCTTAAAAATTGTTTCCATGCATTTTGTGTACTTATATTAAATACAGTTTCTGTCATATAAATATTTTGAATCTAATAAAATGGATTAAAAATGTTGAAATGTTATGTATACATTTTTTTAAATTCCCCTTTTATTTTTTTTACTTATAATTATGTTATCATGGTAAAAAGGTTAAGTTATTATAATTAAGTTTAAATTGGGTTTAAAGGGGGATTAACTAGGAGATAACACTTAAAATGTCTCTAAAATTTGTCTAAATATAATTTTTTGGGTTTATTTATACCCTATCATTTCATAATTATGAATTTTTAGTGCCTTGGTGCCACTTTACCATGAATAAGACCTTATATCAATTTAAAACTTTGAATAATTAAAATAGTACCACTCTCCTCACTTATAAAAGGGTGTCAATTCTCCTCTCTTCTTCACACCTATTGACCCCTTATCTTGACCAATAAATACCCAAATCCCTTTCTATATTCATTCACCATGTCCTAGATAATCTTTTATTCTCTTAATACTATCCTAATAAGGCTTAAGGTGTAAGCCAAAGGAGGTCTCTTAAAAAATAGATAATCATCTTACCCAACTTTTTAAAACTTTATTTCTACCTACTCTAAATATGTTTTATTCATACTAATATAATTATTACAATATCTTAAATAAATTTATTTGTTATTATGTTTATTTAATATCCATTTTTTCACCTTCATTCCATCAAATGGTAAATGAAATAATTATTCGTGTGTACGTGTGGACAACCACCTCCACATAGCGATGTGATTAACTTTCCATCACCACCTCTCATGGATGGTTATAATGATGTATTTACTAAATATATATGATATTTATTATTTAAGAATTATATTTTAATGATAAAATATTGTATAATTTATTTTCCTATTTCTCATTAGAAAATGGAAGTATTGTCTGTGCATACGTATGGGCTACCGTCTCCATGAGCGATATATTTCATTTTAAATATACACCCTTTATAGACGGTCCTAAAATTATATATAATGAATATATATGAATATTATTATATGAATATTATTATTTAAATTTTATATTAATATTACACATTTGCATGTTCTTACTCATTTGGTCATTATAATATCCTCTTGTTTAGGCCGGTTTTACCACCTATATGAGTGATGTTATAATGTTTATGACATAAATGATTAAGTAATGTTGAATATTGATGATATTAAGAAATAGTATGCTATAAATGACATGATTAATTTTATGGGGATGATGTAACCATGATCAAAGTTCAAGAACTAGAACTTCCTGTAATGTCCCAACCTGACTAACCATTAATAAGGTAGCTAGACAGGTGGGTAACATGGCCTCAAGTGCACCTCCCCATATGCTAGAGGTTGATGATTAGGAGAAAGAGTATGAGGAGGTTATAGTGTAGAGACTATACCCTCATGATCAGATTAGTGTAATGGTATAATAGAAATCAATAACAAACAACATCGAAAGAAGTAATAAAATAAATGATGTAGCAGTGGAAGAATAATATAAACTGAACATAAAATATGGACAACACCAATATACAAAAAATTCATGCATGTCTTAATGATGATACATAATATAAAATAGAATAAATATGGTAGGAAATAGTGTACAGTACAGTACAAGAAAAATAAATAAAATAAAATCCCCAAGGATGATCTCCACAAGCATCCTGAGATCCATCTCGGTCCTGTGCTCTTAACTCCCAGGTATAAGAAAAAAAGCACAAGCAATCAACCATAGTCCTGAAAATAGAAGGTCTACTCTATTACCCTAGTACAATGGTGGCCCGAGTAGGGTGCGATATATAAATCCTAGTAGGTTACCACCCATGATTTCTATGACTGAAAATAAGTTAAAGTAGTGTAAAGTTAATATGAATAATAAACATACTAAAATAAATAAATAACCAGCCTCCTCATGTTCCTAAAGGACACCTAGAAGCTCTACCTACTTCGACTCATGGCTAGAATGAGTGTCTGAATAGTATTCATTTGTATATAGTAAAAATATATACATATTATAATTATATATTGAATCCACCTATATTAATAAAGTATATGCAGATGTAAGTGGACATATACCTAGAATACTAGGTGTTG
Source organism: Viscum album (assembly GCA_963277665.1). Lineage (NCBI taxonomy): Eukaryota > Viridiplantae > Streptophyta > Magnoliopsida > Santalales > Viscaceae > Viscum > Viscum album. The sequence continues at coordinate 628,345,141 of OY728163.1, read as the reverse complement.
GCTGGACCGGGCATAACTTAGTCATCCATAACATGTATGAACAAGTCTATAATCTCAATCAATAGGGTATATTCCTTATATACTAATAGAGTTTGAGAATTCATTCATGACACTCAATATGGCGAGTGAGCCATCATGCCATCACTCTAAACAGGGAGCGTGGTGCCTTATCCCAACGTCCTACATAGAATCAATAGTGCAAGATTTCATGACTCAACACCTGATGTAAGGGAGTGTGATTTCCCACCATGATCAACAAATCCCTTACCATAATTCCATATCTAATTTAAGGTGTAATAATATAACAATAATAATAACCAGATTCATGAGGCATTACCTCTCACTCTCTATATTTATTAATCCATAATAAACAGGGGCATCGTAATTATAACAATTTGAAAATAAGCACGTACTTAATCATGTTATAAACAGTGTGGATTTTCCACCCTTTCCATTCCATTTAAATTCATCTTTTTAATTTACCCAAGTTATGAAAACCATCTTGAAGTATATTGTTCTATATAAACAAGAAATAGCATTTAAAATAGCTAAAACAATCAATGAAGGCAATCCAACATGTCAAGCTATTCCTTTTTATATCAAACAACTCATTTTAAGAAACACCATCATGAATAACTATTTAATTAACGACATTCCATTGAATCTATAAAAACATTTAAATTCACTTTACAAGACTCAACGAGGTACTTAGAAGGTTCCATGGTTAAAATTGGTAAACTACCTACATGGGCATTCCCTTTAATTATGTAAGCCAATCCCTAAAGGGGGAGCTTGGTTCATTAGTAAATTAAAATAGGAGTGGCCAATCCATGCACTTAGAAGGTGTAATGGTTCAATGAGCATGTATAAGAGGTCCACTCCATTTAATAACATCGAAATTAATAGGTATACTCCCATTACAATAATCCAAGAAGAAATCAAAACACTAATTACCACTTTGTAATTTTGAAGAAAGTGCACCTCAGTTGAGGGGTTTTGTTATAAAAACATGACATTTTAAAAAAAATATTGAGAATAATTAAACATCCCATTAAAATATCAAAACTCAATTCATCAAAGAGGAATTTAATAAATCTATCACACAAGGAAACTTAATTCATAGAGTTCCAAATGGAATTTATAAGGTGCCATCATTATTTAGACAATTACATACAAGGGGAAATTAAATTTATAGTCAAAGTTGAATGCTTAGAAGGAATTATTGGAATTTAAACAATTAAAAACAAGGGGGAAACATAATTTGGAACACCCAAGGGGTGTTCGTGATCAAGGTTGGCATCCTCTAATTACATAATAATACTCAACGATCATGTGAAAAGGTGTGTAAACCAATTTAAGGTAAAGAAATAATTTTTAAAGCAATGTGAGACAAGGTCGGCATGCGGTACAACAGTGCTATTTATAAAATGATGTAAGATTAGGGGAAAATCTATAGACTACCTACCTTATACCATGGATGATCTACTCATCCAATATTAAGCTCTAATTCAGCTCGGTTTGGGAAAAAACTAAGAAACGAAGATTCACCCTGAAAATAGAAAAAATGAGCTTGCACCATGATAACTCCATCAAGAGGAGATTAAATGAAGAAAGGTCCAAATGGAATCAAGATATTACTAATAGGGATATATAGGGACTGGTGATGATTGATTTAGATAATCAGAGGAGGTTGAATCCTAGATAGGCATTAGAGGAGACCCACAGCGCATAAGGGAGAGGAGACACCCACTGAAGGAAGAAGAAAGAAAAATAGGGATAAAAGATTTAATTAAGTCAAAACTTTTAATTTTACCCTAAAAACTGGGTCACATGGTTTGTACATATAGTTTGGTTAAACCGTGTGCCAACTGTGAGACACCCACTGACTTAGAAAACTACCTCGCATGGTTGTATCGCATGGTTTACCTTAACCATGCTCCAAACATGTGATGAATAGTGAATAGGTACTGCCTAAGTGGTACTAACCATGTAGGTTAGGAGCACAGTTTGGAAAAACTATGCATATCCCATGCAGGGTACTTCTACTCCTCTGAAACAGGTTGCATGGTTTGTTGTTAGGAGCCATATAGTTTCAAATAAACCGTGCACCCTATGCAGACCACCCAAACATTTGATTTTTAGGGCCCAGTGCTTCTGAAACTCAACCAGACACCCAAATAACCTATTAGTCCTTTAATCAAGTCTAAAAACAACACTTTTAAGTGTTATAACTCTCATAATTTCAATATAAATATTGGTTCAAAGAAAGTCTTTTCTAGTAAATTCCAAACTTTAAATTCCCACTGAATTTTACCTTGGCTCAAAACACGGGATGTTACAACCTCCCCACCTTATAAATTCTCATCCCAAATAAGCCTTGTGGAATAACTAAAACATCACATAACATATAAGGGTCATGAAGTCTCATTCAAATGGTGATGTTGTGTTTCCAAATTCCCAACGCACCTGAAAGCATTACTTAAGCATACGACATTCAAGCCATCAAAACCCAAGCCAATACTCTTTTTCTAAATGAAACACCGAAAAGGAGATTACCTGATCCCATTTAGCTAGAGACATGATCATGTCATTGTCTCATTAAAAATCTAGCTAAAGGTTCTCCCCACCTTATATTTTAACATATAAAGGATCCAATTCTGAGACATGGTACCTCTATCATCATAATTGCCTTAAAAATCATGCCTCTAATCATTTTAGCGACACTCTTGTCATTATATATTAAACTGACCAAACTTGATCACTTCTGAGGCCATAATAAAAACCTCAGCATAAATAAATGGTTTAATGCCGATCGACCTAATAGAAACTGGTCACACAATCTTTCTGAGAAGACAATGTCGACCCTTGCACCGCACCTGCCTTAACCTGGCGACATGTTCAAAATGGTTCCTCACAAACCATACCCATTGAAAAGGAGGGTTATAAGTCAAGCCCCTCTCGACTTCACATTCTCAAAGATGCCCAGCTTAGATGGTCAATTCACTACATACCGAACCACAATTACTTCCTCCAAGGCATCTTACGTTTACAAAAAGCACATTCACTGAATCCCATACCCAACTTTTAGTGAAGTTCTTAGGTTAAACCTCACCTGGACATTTAACTCATCACACCTCAGCACAAACAAGGGTGTAAATAGGTCCAGAATGCTGGAATCGTCACCCTCTAAGCATTAACCCTGAGCCTGATAATAATTCCAGGGTAACATAAGAATCAAACAAACTGGAGTCTAAGGATCTAACATAAGGTAGTTATTACTCCATGTTTACAAAAGAGACATTGGTAAAAGGCCAAGACATATACATTAGAACATTGACTGAGCCCAGAACAACATCCACCTAGCAGTCATGTTAAAGGAAAATAGTTAGAATCCAAGAGTCTATCCAAGGCATTCCTACATGGGAATATAGGTATCACTCAGGACTAACCACGCCATGAAATAACCACGCGTCAGTATGAAACACAGAGAAAACCACTCAAACAAGACCAAAAACTTTTAAACTTTAGCATGGTGTAAGACCGACACTCTCTTAGTGCATCAAGGATGACATCAAGATAGGGGACATTCTCATTGATTAGCAGAATACACTATGAGGATTCCAAAGAGGCCAAAAGAAGAAAAGTCAAACCATTATTGGTCGACTACCATTAAAATGATATCAGCTTCACCTACTAACAAACTATCACAAACCGATCACAAGACTTTACCACTCAAGGAATCTCATGACCATCTAAGATTTAACCACTGAAGCTCATCCAAATCCAATAGTGTTTCCAAAGGTTTCACACACAGACAACCACACCAACATCATGAAGTTGAGCAAGAACCAACACACATTTATTAGAACTAGCATGATGATCCCCACCTTAGGAGTGTCCTAGTCATTGAAATAATATATGTAGACTAGCTAATCACAATAATTATAGATCATTACCCCATAAATGTACGTGTGTCACTTTTCTGAGTCACGATCACAACATCATATAATTTGGGATAAAGTCCAAAAATGATCTAACTGGTATGTTAAACCACCTGATCCTCTTAAAAATCCATCCCGTCATTGGGAAAAACTTGATTCCTTCAATGCCTAGGTCACTCTACTCTAAAGATAACCTGAGAACATACTCAACATCCCAATATCAATGATTCCACCGAACCCAACTATTTGTTACATCATTTAGGAACTCGGTGGGTACCTCATATATCAATGCATACTACCCCGAGAGTTAGAAACAAGAAAACACACCCTCAATACTATCCATAGGCTACCCTACCTATGAATTAAGTATCAGGTTTTCTATGCAATAGACATAGTCCATAGTCATATTGATTCACACAACCATTAACCTATATTATGACTTATCATGTCGTCCATCGCTGAGGAAGAAGAGAGGGTCACACAACCTATGAAGTGGAAGACCATGCCCTAGGCATTTCTAACCTATTCAAACCAATCATTACTTGATGCTCACTCTAATAAAAAATGCCAAAAGAACCATGAACACCCATCCAAACAAGGGTTTCATTAGAAGATAAGAGTCCTACTAGGGACAACAGTGCCTGAACAAAACCATGTGATAGAAAGATCATGGCATTAGAAAGGTATTTAATCTCTAAGGGTGATACTTGCCATGGGACATCCCCTTATGAAAGCAGAAATGCCAACCCTATCACTAGGTTATGGAAAAATGATTTCACTAGGACCTACACTTATCATTTAATCCATTGTTAAAAAGGATCAAGGCCTATGGAAAATTCTCACATTTTCATTCCAAGGAAAATCAAGGTGATAAGTTTAACTACCCTTACACAAGGGTTTAAATGAAGGACACCACATAAGGGTTCCATTTTAAAGTCTTTAAATTTATTCACATTCAATCTTTAAACATTTAAAGGAATTTTAAACAAAACACTAAGGAACAATAGGCAAGACTTAACAAAATTCCTTTTTAAACTTTTAATATTTATTAGAATCTCGTCATAATTAGGAAATTTATCATATAAATTCCTTTTTCAGTTATAAAGATAAGGTGATCTATGGGTTCATCAAAAGAAACCCAATAGCAGTTGTTTAATTTATCAAAATTTCAAAACACCTATCGAAGGTTATCTCATAGGAAACATGCCCCAACAGACCTACTTGGGTCTAGTTGTACATTGTAAAAGTTAACCACATGATCTACATGCTTGTGTGATAGAGTCACACGCCTTTATAGAGGAAACCAATTCATTTTAGATCAAAATTAAATAGAATTTACATTTTAACCATTTCAAAATAAAACATGGTCATTTACAATGGTTTGATTATATGGGTGGCCATCTATCAATCCGTAAAGTGACCATACACTTTATAGTTTGGTATTTATCTCCCATTCATCATAATAATTCCATTTTAAATTCAAAATTTAGAATCCTTGACATTTTGACAATGGTATCAAGGTATATATAAATCTCAAGATGGTCTGAATACAATGGCTACCATTTCCCAATTATAAGGCACCCATACACCTTACAATTGAAAACTGGCTCTCGTTTAATTGAAACCAATTAAATTTTTAAAATTAAAACTCATATAGACTTTTCATTTTAAAAATGGTCTTTAAGTACATGAAAGGATCAAGAATGGTTTGAGTACACGGGTTATCTTTTTCCAATCATAAGGCACCCATACACCTTACAACTGAAAACTGGCTCCCATTTACTCACAACCCATATATTTATCCCATATAACCATTTATATATATCAAAATAGAACTAGAATACTATCACAAGAAACTAACACAAAGAAACATTTTAATAAGCACAAAAGATAGCTATATAGACAAGGCATGATAAATAAATAGGAATCATGGAATATAATCACCTAAGAAAGTTATAAAAATAGACATGCTAATAATTACCTAAAGTGGTATAAAACTAAGCATGAAATAACACTCAAGACACACAATAAAATTAGAAGGAAAGCTACAAATTCAACTACATGGCATCGCATATGCATGACATGTGAATTTCTATATGCTTGTAATGATGCATGTAATGCTTCATCCTTACCATACCAGGCCAAGGTAAAATACTAGAATCTCATAAATCAATAATTAGTAGAAAGTGAACCAATAACTCTAGGTGAAATAAAAATCAACTATAATATTGAACAATATGAAGAACAATCCTAGTCTTGGCCACTTTGACTTTTCCCTGTGGGTGGGGTGATCAGTCCCAGATATGGATATTTACTAAGCACCGACACATCCTAGTCTCCTATCTACCAGCCCAAAATAGTAAGACAAAGGAAAAAAAGAAAGCTCTAATACCACTTTGTAACATCCTGACCTAGCTGAACTCTAATATGGTATTCGGTTCGGTGGGTCACATGGCCTCAAGTGCACCTCCTCATATGCCAAAGGCTACTGAATAGAATTTAGGGTCTAAAGAGGAGATAGTGTGGAGACTATACCCTCATGATCATAGTAGTGTATGGGTATAACATAAATCAATAACAGACAATAGTGGAAGCAGTAAAAAATGAATGATAGTAGTGGAAGAATAATATAAACTATGTATAAAAGATTTCCAATGCCAATATACAACAGATTCATGCATGTCCTGATGATAATACATAATCTAAAATAGAATACATACAACAGGAAATGGTATACAGTACAGTACAAGAATAATACAGAAAATTAAATCCCTAAGGGCGATCTCCTGGAGCATCCTGAGATCCATCTCAGTCCTATGCTCCTAACTCCTGGGTATAAGAAAAACAGCATAAGAAATCAACCATGGTACTTCAAACCGAAGGTCTACTTGGGTACCCTAGTGAAATGGATGCCCGATCAGGGTGTGATATATAAATCCCAGTAGGTTAGCACCCATGGTGTCTATGACTGAAAATAAGGTAAAGTAGTGTGAAGGAAATATGAATAATAAATAGACTGAAATAAATAAATAACCACCCCGCTTAGGTTCCTAAAGGATACCTGGAAGCTCTACCTACTTCGGATCATGGTAGGAATGAGTGTTTGAATAGTAGCCATATGTATATAGTAATAATATATACATATTATATTTCTATATTTCACCCATCTATATGAACCAAGTATGTGCGGACATAAGTGTCCATATACCTGGAATACTAGGTACTAGCTAGACAAGGCATAAATTAGTCATCCATAACCAGTCTAAACAAGACTATAATCTCAATAAATATGGTACATTACCTACATCCCAATAGAGTGTGACATGTCATGAATGGCACTCGATATGGTGAGTGATCCATTACATCATCACTCTAAACAGGGAGTGTAGTACATCAGCCTAACATCCTAGATAGTATCAATAGTGTAAGACACCATGGCTCAACACCTGATGTAAGGGAGTGTGATTTTCCTACATGCTCAACAGATCCTTTACCATCATTCCACAACCCATTTAAGGCATAATCATATAACAATAAAAATAACAAGATCCACGAGGCATTACCTCTCTTGTTGTACATTTATTAATCTACAATAAACTGGGGCATAATAATTATAACAATTTGAAAATGAGCATGTACTTAAGAATGTTATAAATGGCATGGCCTTTCCAACCTTTCCATTTAATTTCAATTCATCCTTTTAATTTATTCAAGGCATGCAAACCATCCTGAAGAATACCATTATATATAAACAATACATAGAATTTAAAATATCTAAAATAATCAAGGAAGTAAATACAACATTTCAATCCACTCCTTTTATATAAAACAACTCATTTTAAGAAACAACCATCTTAAATAACTATTTAATTAATGAAATTCCCTTAAATCTATAAAATCATGGAAATTAACTTTATAAGCCTCATTGTGGTACTTAGAAGGTACCATGGAAAAAATTATGAAACTACCTACATGGACATTCCCTTTAATTATACAAGACAATCCCTAAGGGGTTGGTTCATTAGTCAATTAAAATAGGAGTGGCCAAGCCATGCACTTAGAAGGTGAATTAGTTCAATGAGCATGTATAATATGGCCACTACATTTAATAACATTGAAATGAATAGGTATACTCCCATTCCAATGATCCAAGAAAAAAGTAAAACATTAATTACCACTTTGTAATTTTGAATACATTGCACCTAAGTTGAGGGGTTTTATTATAAAAACGTGAATTTTTTTATAAAAAAATTTGTTGGGTATAATTAAACATTCGATTAAAATATAATTACTCAATCCATAAAAGATTAATTTAATAAAGATACCACACAAGGAAAATTGATTAATAGAGGTCCAAATAGAATTTATAAGGTTCCATCATCATTTAGACAATTACATACAAGGTTTAATTCCATTTATAGCCTAAGATGAATGCTTAGAAGGCATTTCAGGAATTTAAAAAATTAAAAACAAAGGGGAAACATAAGTTGGCACACCCAATGTGTGTCCATGATTGAGGTTGAAATCCTCCAATTACATAACAACACTCAATGAGTGTGTGAAAAGGTTAATAAAACAATTTAAGATAAATAAATCATTTTTAAAGCAATGCGCATCAAGGTCAGTGTGTAGTGTAACAATGCTATTTATAAAATGATAGAAGATTAAGGGAAAATACATAAACTACATACCTTAAATCATGGATGATCTGCTTACCCAATATCAAGATCTAATTCATACTAATTTGGAAGAAATATAATAAACAAAGATCCTCCCTGAAATAGGTAAAATAATATTGCACCATAATAACTTTTTTGAGAGGATATTAAATAAAGAAAGGTTCAAAAGGAATCGAGAGCTTACCAAGAGGAATCCATAGGGACTGATGGTGATCGATTCAGAAAACCAGAGGAGGAGATCTACTGAATCCTAGAATAGGTGTTGGAGGAGACCCATGGTGTATAGGGGAAAGGAGACACCCACTGGAGGAAGAAAAAAGAAAAATAAATAATGATAAAATATTTCATTAAGGTAAAACTTGCAATTTTACCCTAAAAACTGGGTCGCGTGATTTGGCCAAATCGTGTGCCAACCATATGACACCCACTGCCTTAGAAAACTACCTTTAATGGTTGTGTTTCATGGTTTACCTTAACCATGTTTCAACCATGCAATGAATAGTACATAGATACTACCTAAGTAGAAATAACCATGCGAGATAGGTGCATAGTTTGGGAAAACCATGAAAAGCCTATGTGGGGAACTTATGATCCTCTAAAACTGGATTCATGATTTTTTGTTGGGAGCCACATGGTTTTTAAAAACTATACACCCTATTCAGACCACCCAAACCTTTGATTTTTGTTGCCCAGTGCTCCCTAAACTCAACAAGACACCCAAAGAACCTCTTGGGCCTTTACTCAAGTCTAAAAACAACACTTTGAAGTGTTCTAAATATCCTAATTTAAATCCAAAGATTGGTTCAAAGAATTTCCCATCCAGTACAACTTCAAATTCCCAAATAATTTTACATTGGCTCAAAACATGGGATGTTGCACTGTCGAACCGAAATGTGCATGAAAAACAAAACATTTATCACCCAGAAGAGTAATTTTAATAAAGAATTTTTAATGAATGGATGATAAATATGTTATAATTAAACCATTTATGGTATTATTATTATGAATATGGTTATTTTATAAGTGATTAACAATTATAAAATCATTATATAGTAGGATCAAACACATATGACTAAGCAGAGACCCAAGGTAATGGATTTCTGTCACAATATCATTTTATTTTGGGATTGTTTGTATTCAAATTTCCATTGGGGAAATTTTATAATCCTAACCAATTAAACCACATATATTTTCTTCTATTATATTTTTATTTGGGGTTTATATGTTTATATTCCATTTATTCTCTTGTTAGTTCAATAATCAATAAGTAAGTTACTTGTAAGGGACTTTCTTTTAAAAATCTTGTTTTAATGTTTTCCTTATAACTCTTTTTTCCATGTTGAGGTTATTTTAAATGTTTCAATAATGATATTATTTATTATTAAAAGGTTTATAAAGTTAATTTTAAACTATTTTTTACATTCTTTGTAAAGGATTAAAAATTAATCTTTTCAATGTTTACCGTATGGGTTGTTTTTAGATTTTTACAAAAGTACAAAAAGAATTTTTTTTAATGTATACATCTTGACCACCCTTTCCTATAATCATATTTGTTATACATTATCAATATTACTTTATAATTTTTCCTGTTTATTTTTAAAGAAAATATTTTTCTCAATTATTTTGGTTTTTTTATTTTAAATGATATCAAAATAAAAGGGTATTGTTTTCTTAAAGGAATGAAAATAATTTTGTAAAATGATTTATAAATTCATTTTACATGAAGTTACAAGGAAGTTATTTTTAATTTACTACTTATATTTTCTTTTCTAAAGGCTTGGTTTTACTATAAAACCTTCATTGCTGATGAATCAATGGTATTCTATCATACTTTACTGATTATGGATTATACCTTATTTTGAGATCATCCACTTTCTTATGACCATGTTATTTATCACTCTCCATTATTAATTAGACATTATTTTTCTCTTGTATGTCCATATTTTCAATATCATGGATGAATTCAGTATCATTTATATTACTTTAATACTATATCAATCATACACCACTTCTATACATGGTATTATTTGAAGGATGTTTATTGAGAATGATTATTTTATTAACTGGGTAAATATTCTATATGTGTCATTAAATATAGATAAATGATGATTTATAAGGCATTTTGAGAATGAATTTTATTGATCATTCAATATATAAGTAATGAATATAACATGAAAGTGAAAGGTGGGTCCTAGTTATATATATCCCTTTGATGCATTGAAGGGTCTCATGAGACAAAATAATAACAATTACATATTAAATGGGTATCTAGTTTACACCTACCCATTTATTAATAATGAAGTCTTGGTCAAGGCCTTGATGGTAATATTCATGATAACTTAGATAAGGCCTTTATGTAAAGATCATAAATTTATAGATTTATTCATTTCCTTTATTGATAATTTATTTTTCATTATCCATGTGATTGTTGTGTCGATATTATCCATGGATTTACTTTGAACTCAATTGGTTAATTGAATGACATGTCTTTTAATTATCCACTCTTCTATATTGATTGTGCCTTATTTACTCAAGATAGATTTCATTGTATGTAACCCTTAATGAGAATATGATATTGAACTTTATTTGTTTTTATTTCTCTGGGATATGAAGAAGGATATTTTAAATGATTTCATGGATGTAATAATGTTTCTTATGTTGTGTTTTTATACTTCCAATATAATATGGGGATCTTGTATGTATCTAGTTTTATAAGACTTCTAAAATGTTCAATCTTATGTGGTGTGATCCCTTGTATCTTGTACCAATATAATAAACATCAGCTCTGGGTTACTCGAGTCATAGTGTTACAACATCTTTATAAATATAATTTAATTAGGTAGTAAACAAAATAAGGGATAAATGATTTGATACAAATTTACTTATTGTTATTGGTGGAATTGAGTTAATCTCTCAACTAATTCCCACTAAAATCCAAAAAATAAAATAAATAAAGAAAACATAATGAATTTATTAAATTAAAAATGAAAAAAAAAGAAAATTAAATGGATAAATATTGGTATAGACCCCCAAGTGGGTACTGGGGTTTTATTTCCCCCAACCAAGTAGTTTCAATAGTCACCCAAAATCTGATGGTGGGTGGGGTTTATTTGAAAAAAACCACCACATGTTTTTTATTTCTATGTAAATCTCTTCACATTGGTTGTATAGGATCTCATGGATGGATTACTATTGGTATATCCCCATAGTTTTAATTTGTAGCTTTCATAGTGGGGGTAGAATAATAATATGGTTCCTCTACCTTTACTGCTTTACTTATGTGGCCACCTTTTCAATTTCCACCCTCTCAGTGGTGTCTTATTTTTTATATAGGTATGGATTTAGTGTTGTTGTATTAGAAATACCATAATAATATTTAATAAATATCTTTATTTCAATAAAATTTAAATAATCTGAATTTAAATCTAATTCCCCATCATTAATATCATCTTTAGAAGTTTTTTCTTCATGAAAAACCCTAGGAAACTCTTCATCTTCAAATTACAACATAAACTTATCTTTAAAGGTGGATTCTTCAAATTATTGATCACCATATAGGGTAGTGTATATCTTGGTAAAATATTTAATTTAAATATAGGATGAATGAGAATATGATTCCAGTAAAGTTAATTAAAAGTAAGTGCATCTAATGAAAGGTTTACTCCATTGAGTGATCCAGCCTATATCTCTTGCTCTTGAATGCATGCCTTTGGAAGGATATTTATATGAGAGGTTAGTGTGTAATCATATAATATATCCTAAACCTATATAATATCTTCTATGAATGTGGGAGGGAATAAAAGAGACTCTTTGGGTTCCTTGGCCACTTATTGATAGAACTCTAGAAAGTAGCAAGAGAACTTAGTTATTTACCTAACCAAAAATTCTATAATTGGGTGCTCAAGTTCCTCTTTAAGATACTTGATGATCTCTAAAAATTAATCCTCTTTGAAATATAACTTTCAAGCTCCCATCAATTGAAGAAATAATATCATCCATGGGTGAGGCTGAATTAAAAAATGGTTTGATGATTTTTATTATTTTTTTATGAAAACAAAGACAAGTTATTTAAAAAAATATGAAATGAATGGTAAGTGATTAATTGTATTTGATCCCCAAAAATAGTGCCATGTTTTGACACACCTATCATAGGGTGGTACAAAATATTATTTATATTTTTCCTAGTGTATCACAGTAACTGACTACGGTCATCTATCTTGATGATTCTTTTGAATTACAAGTAAATTACTCAATATTATAGTTTATTTGATTATATTTGTGGGATTTTAATATTTTATGAAAATCAATGAAAATATTGGGGTTTAAATATGGATGAAAATATGAAATATAATGAAATCAAGTAAAATCTAAATTAAGGTTATAAAGAAAGGTATTCAATCTTTAGGGGATTCACCAGATATATCCTATCATAGTTTTACTTGTTTTTTTTTTTGAAAAGGTTGAGGGTTAAGCCCCATTTATTGAACACAAAATAAATGTGTTCATTCTTTACTTGTATATATTATTTAAACCTACTCTCTCTTAGTTGAGTGAATTGATATCATTCACCACTCAACCCCACTTGTCCCTCAATTGTGATGTTCAACACACCAAAATATTGAATGTGAATTCACCTTTTCTTCATAAGTCAAGTGGTGGTTACCAGACCTCAATTGAGAGTTTTTTTTTCTAGAAAATTCTCTTAGTATGGCCTAACTAAGGTAAGATCCCCACTACACATGTCTAATGATCATTAGATCACTCTCCACTATATTTACCACCACCATCGTGTGATGACCAATATGATGTAGGGAAGCATTGAAATAACATTAAAGATGAGGAGAATAATAGGTTTTAGGGGAAAGAGGACTATCATTATATCCAACTAGTTTAATTACACACTACTAAAACTTAAATTGAGAACTAATAAAATCATATTAAAATATAAAAAACTCAATTACACTTCATTGATTTATTCCCCCATTGGATTACACCAAAGTTAGTTCTCCATGAATGGAGATAGAAAAATTAAAATAGATTAAACTAAGAGAATGATAAAAGAAAGATAAATAAACTAGTGTTTTATTAAAAGGCTTGAAAGGAACTATAGTAGAAAATAAACAAAAAACCCTCAAACTACAATCTACTTTAATATTATAAATCCTCTTCCTTTAATAGATTTCTTCCTCTTTCCTCCCATTTTATCCAACCTCTCAATATTATTTTCCTTTGAATATTAATATTATCCTCTAAATTTTAGGTTTAATTCTTACAAACTAGTATATTTAATTACTTTCTCTTGACATTTGTTCAATAGTGAGACATAAGGATTAATTATTTATTATTTTAGAATATTTTTCTAAAATTATCCTTTTAAATCACATGGTCAGAAAAAGATTTGGAAATATTTTTAATGCCCAAAAATATCAAGATTTCTTCATTGTGTGATGGGAAAACTCATAGAAAAACTAAATTAATTGTGGAATGAACTTGGTTTCCCCTATAATTCACAAAGTACAAGAACTTATGTGACTCCTTATATGAATTAAACACCTAAACATAGGAAGAATAAACATCTCATGTGATACGTAAGATGATTCCCATTGAAAATTCCTGGATTTGATGATGTGTAGCATGTTCACTTCATAAATAAGATAATGAACATCTTATATGATATTTAAGATGTATATATTAGGAAAATTTTAGGTTTACATGATACATAAGTGGTTTAATTGATATGTATAATGCATGAATTTTCTAAAATAAAAGTGTTTATGAATACATAAGAAGTTTAACTTCATACATATAATGCATGAATTTTCCAAAATTTAAATTTCAGTCCATGCATAAGAAGTATTTTCCAATAAATATGATGTAATACTTATCCAAATTTTTCAAAATAAATGAATTTTATATGTCCTAACACTTATCTATTTTTTCACTTTGGAACACATCATACATATAAACCACCACTTAGCCAAAATTTTATTTTCAGTCCAAGATAACTTTATTCCCAAAACTTGAAAAACAAATTTGAATAAAAGAATTGATTTACTAATTAATTTCAAATATGAATAAAAAAACGTAAAACTTAATAATTAATTCATTTTCATAATTAAATCATAATTTTTTCTAAAACCTAAGAATGTGAAAATTACTCATAAAATAATAAATTGGTGGGATTTGAGTCATTAAAATAAAAAATAAAATATATGAAAATATTAATGCTATCACACACCCCACCCTCTGATATGCACATTATATGGGGTGTTGTAAATTTTATACTAGAGATACTTTATGCCATTGAGACAGTTTTGTTGAAGGTAGTCATGTTTTTTCCCCACCTTAGTGTTCTGGGCCACTGGAAATAAATCTAGGTCAAAATTGTGAAAAATATCATCCAATATATTGAGATTATTAATCAACTTCCTATAGGGAATGTATCTATCTTTTAGGTGATAGAGATTCGCCCATAAATTATGGTGAAATTATGGTATTTACTTCCATTTCATTACCTTCATAATATCATAGTGGGGAGTGGTGATGGAAAAATATATGACTGATATTCTATCATTGTCCTATTATTTCCACATATCTATGGTGATATATTCATCCTCTATGAGGGATTCCTTAACTTTCTTTGACTATAAAGTCCATTTCTATAGAGACCCATTTTTTTCTTGTAAGACTTTGAAATGTATCAAGGAATATTTTCTGATCCAGGCACTGAGACGGTGCATGATTCTGAGGATCAGTGTGCATGGAGTTAATTTTATAAAAATATTAAATATATTTTTATATCACATGCACATGGTTTTAAAAATGAAAGGAATGTTTCTTAAATAGAGTCTCAAAACATAAATATGAGACCATGGTTGAATTCGGGACATGAGGTTTACCCTAGGTGTGATCTAAAATTGTTTGATGTGAGATGTTCGAATAAAGCGTTTGTTGGAGGGTATGTTTGGTAAATTCATTCATTAATTCATTCATTAATTAATTAAATGACCTAAAGTATAATCCTCTATAAATTCAATATTATGGAGAATCTTTAGGGTTAGATTTATAACCCAGGGATAGTTTAGAGGAGGAATCCATTGTTCTTCATTGGCGGATTGAGATTGGGCATTGAAGAGCTTCTAAATCCAGGTGAATCGGGGTGTAGTGAACACAATGAATCTTTTTCTTTATTGGAAATAGTTTTCTTTACAAAAAAATGATCCAATATCAAGGTATTATATATTAGTTGTGAATTATACCTCATATGATTAAAATATTGAGCATGATCAATTCCTTCTCTTTGATATGTGTTAAATTGAGCCTTTGCATGTACCCATGCTTCGGATTTAATTGTTTATTCAATTTTGTATCTCCCTATTATGTCATGTTTCTCACCTTGGACATCCCTAATATAATTCATAGGGAACGAACACTTTTACAATGATTTCTTAACCTTTTTTATTATTATTTTCCACCAATAATTCTTTGTGTTCTTCATCGTTGTCCTACGGGGCCATGTTTTGACATTATCGGGCAGGTGGATTCAATAGCGAGAGCAGCAGATTTGGAATTTGTGTACAAGATCTAGAATTATGTGAAAAACTCAACTACATGTCATGTAGTATGAAGAAAACATGGCATGGATCCCCCTAGATGTGGTGGCTAGGTTTTTGGGTGAGTTAAATATCACACGCCATGTAGGACTCCCACACGTCATGTGACTCAGTGGTGGAAACTTGGCATGTACTCTGGGAGTACATAGACACTGGAATGGCTAGGCACATGTCGTGTACTGGAAAATACCCAGGGTACACAGACACGACTAGGAGGGCATGGCTAGGCCCTGGGTAAATGTGACACATTATGTATTCCCTTACATGTTGTGGAGGCCTACATGGGCAGTGAGTTATGTACTAGCAAGGACATGTCCAAGCATAAGAGCAGAATTTCATGTCATGTGGGTCCCCTACACGCTGTGTAACTTTTTTTGAGAGAACTTACACCACACATGTATCATTCATTTAGACTCATATTTTCATTGGTAAGAAGTATATCCTAAGTGTTTTTTCCACATTGAGTGTGATGTTGGACTTTATAGTGGATTTTGGGATAGGATCAGAGATTTTCTAAGTACGGCACTTCTTTAGGTAGTGCTCGATGATGACAGTGATTGGGAAAAATCATTATAGTGGTACCCCCTAACATACTAGGGTACAAGTCCTCTATCTACTGATTGGTACCCCATGAGGGAATATGGAACAAGTCCTCTATCTACTTATGGTACCCCATGAGGGACTAGGGCACAAGTCCTCTATCTACTTATGGTACCCCCTATAGCACTAGGGTGTGGGTCCTCCATCCACTGAGTGGTACCCCCTAACGGACTAGGGAATGGCTCCTCTATCTAATGATTGGTACCCCCCCCCCCCATCGTACTATAGCGTGGGTTCTCCTTACACTGATTGGAACCCCCTGACATACTAAGGTTCAGGTACTCTATTTGAATATTGTGCCCCCTCAACTATGTATCATGGTGGTGAGGTGTGGTTCCTCTACATGGTTACTTCTATGGATAGACACATGGGATGTTGGGCATCATTTATAGACCCCTTTGTAACTGATGGTGGACTCTTTTTCTAGGTTGGGTTATGAGTTGTAGATACCCTTTATCTCTCTTACTGATTTTCTTTTATAATAATATATATATATATATATCCTTTTGTGGATTTTTTTTCTTACTATGGGTTGAGTTGTCTACTTATATCGTGTATCCTATTGTTTACCCATCAGCTTTCAGGGTGTCCTACTAGGTATGTATATACTCACTCCTACATGGTATTTTCCTATACGTGTTTTGTCTTATACAGATGACGGATAGATCAGTGATTATTACAGAGGAGCATAGGGATACCCTGGTGTATTTGACCACATATGGTGTTTAAGGCTTGGAGGTCTAGAGTTGGGATCTCTCAGCATTTTACTTTTCTGATTATTATCACATTGGTACATATTTCTAGTTGGGAATTTATTTTTTCCCCTTTTCCTTTTAAGATTATATTTTTGTACTCTTTTATTCCCTAGAGGTTGTTAAATGTATGATTATTCCTCTAAATGTTATTGTATTTTCTTTTATTCCTCTACACTTCTGCATGGAGATGTTTGGGTGTATACATATAGGTACATTAGGTAAATTCCTCCCATATTAGTTATGCCTTTCAGTGCTTTTCACCAACCCATGGCCTATGGAGGTAGGCTTGGGGTAGTTGCATCTCAAGCCTTGTTGGGTCGGGTCATGACAGATTGGTATTAGAGAAATTAATTCCTTTTCAGTGCTTTTCACCAACCCATGGCCTATGAAGGTAGGCTTGGGGTAGTTGCATCTCAAGCCTTGTTGGGTCGGGTCATGACAGATTGGTATTGGAGAAATTAATTCCTTGGGACAGTGGTAGGAGTTTTCCCCGTATGAGGATTTGGTTGGGATTTAGGGAAACGGTTTCAAAGTGTCTTGAGTACAGAATTCAGGTCAAGGAACCCAATTTTGGTGTGGTGGGCAATGTATCCATACATCAGGACCCTGAACACCTACTTGATGACTTGGTATACTGAGACATTAGTTGAAGAAAATATTGGTACATGCATCATATAGGATTGATTTTTTGACATTCCTTCTTGAGTCATCTCTCCATATATATATTCTCATCTATCTATGGTATGTCTTGATTAAATTTTCAGGATGTCTTTGTGAATATAGCCATCCAGGTTACTGATTCAGAATTGTGATGATGATCCAGTGAGTGATGAGTCCTCGGTTCAGTGGCCATCTCACAAGATCCTTCCTTTATGTGGACTGGTAGTAGCACCCCCACCTGTTGAGCAATAAATAGTACTAGTAGAGAAGGATAAGTATGTGTGTAGGCTTAGTGCACTTTGCAAGTTCTAGTTCTAGAGTCTGCTGAGGTTCCACGGTGAGCTAGATACCTAAGTGGTGAAGGATTGGCTATAGTTGGTGATTTGAGTTTTCATAATTATCTCAAAATTGTCTAAACAAGTGTTTTCATTAGAATCCAACATTATCCATGGGTTATATGGGTGTTGGTGGAGCTTAGTCTTGAAGATGAATAAGGATTCGACACTCTCATGGTTCAACTTCTAGAAATTATTTTGTGGGGAGTATTACCCATCATGCTTGTGCTCAATTCGGATTCAAGAGATTTTGGAGTTATAATAGGGATGGATAATGGTGTCTGAGTATGTAGAGAGGTTCTCTAACCTCACATGGTACTCTCAAAACATGATACGGGATAGCTACTTTCGGGCATGGAAGTTTGAGAAGGGTCTCTACAAATACATTTGTGCCAGTGTGGTACCCTTGTGCATTCCCACTTATATTGAAGTGTTGGAGCAGGTGCTAATGACGGAGTGCTTCCTTTCAAAGGGATGTCATGCATCTAGAGTTAGAAATGGGCATCATGGTTTGAGTCTTCTACAATAGTTAGTAGGTGCCATTTGGTAGGGTATTGGTGTAGGATACCTCTCCATGACCATACTCAAACATGTGGTTGTGCAGCATAGGGACCACAAAGAGGACCAGGGTAGCTCGGAGAGGGTTGGTGCTATGCATGTGATGGGTGAGGTCACATGTAACATGATTTCCCAACCCGACATGCTGAGGAGGGTAGATAGATAGTGTATGGACCACCATGATAGAGGTTGCTCCATGATTATGGTTCTCCCAAGCGAGATAACGTCATCCCCAGGGGAGGTAGAGATGGAAGAGGAGTATGTGGGTATCCCATAGGAGTATCTATATGTAGTTGATGAAATTATGAGATCTTCCACCACCACCACTAGGTGAATCATGTTAGGCTTAGGGAGCTGGCGGTTGGGGCCACGAGTAGTTATAGGCTATGAAGGCATATGACCCGGTGGCTCACGATATGATTAGAGGTATGATATATTCTATTCTACTCATATTTTAGTATTATTATACATAGGTGTGAGTAATTCCTTAATCTCCTTACTCATGGTGCGAGAGTTAGATCTCCCATGTGAGGTTTTAGCCTATTAGATTTTTCTTTAGATTCCTATAGGTAATGCTTCTTTGATATCTTTTATCTGCTAGAAGTGTGAGTTATCACTTAGTGGAGAGAGTTTCTCGTGATACCTTTTGTTTGTCATGATAAGAACTTATGACATAATCTTGTTTATGACCATTTTTCCACGATCCGAGCTTAGATTTATTGTCACTAAAAACGAGTCAGGTACCTTCACACTGATGGGAATAGATTATCCTTTGTGGGTGAGAGAGATCTCATGGAAGGATGAGTGGTTTTTGTAGGTAGAAATCTTTAACCCATAACCCATTGGTTGGTGTTTGTATCTATTGGCACAGTAGGCTCTTCAATCATCCAGATTACTTTATCCATGGAGGATTTTATGGATGTATTTTCTGAGGATGTTTTGGGACTACCTCTGAGGTGGGAGATGGATCTTTTCATCAAATTACACTTCGGTACAACTCTAATATCTTCTATGGCATATTTTATGGCCCCTAAAAAGATCCAGGAGCAGTAGTTACAGTTGTAGGACCTTTGGGAGAAGAGTTTTATCAAACTCAATGTGTCCCCTGGGGCAGATCCAGTTTTATTCATGAAAATGGAAAATAAGAGCTTGTGGATTTGTGATAATTATAATCACCTAATCCAAAAAATGATAAATAAAAAGTATCCCTTACTAAGGATTAATGACCTCTTTGATCAGTTGTGAGGCATGAGATGGTTTTCAAATATTGATCTTAGGTCCAGCTACCACCAGTTGAGAGTTTTCAAGGCTGATATTATGAAGTTAGTATTTTGATGTCACTACAAACACTATGAGCTTTTGATGATGCCTTTTGGTGTGATGAATTCTCCTGTTGTGTTTATGGATTTGATGAACTGAATCTTCCATCCATACTTGGACTAATTTTTTATTGCCTTTATTGATTACATACTCATATACTCTACGTCATAGGAGGATATGCAGAGCACTTGAGGATGGTCCTAAACTTTCTTTGGGAGCACTAGATTTATGGTAACCTCTCAAAGTGCTAGTTCTAGATCCATGAGGATCACTTTTTAGAGAATTTCATTTTGTAACATGAATTAGTTATGGTCCCAGTGAATATTGGTGCAGTTATTTCTTGGGATACACCCAAGATTGTTTTAGAGGTTGATATTTTTCTTGGCTTGGTGGGGTACTACAGGATGTTTTTGATAGACTTCTCTAAGATTACATCCTCCTTGATTTCCCTAACATGGAAAGGGAATCCATTTACCTAGACTAAGTAGTGCCATAGATCCTTTGAGTAGTTTAGGCTAAGGCTAATGAGTGATTCTATTTTGAGACTACCAAAGGAGGGCGTGAAATATGTAGTATACTGCGATGCCTATAGAGCTGGACTCAGCTGCGTATTGATGTAGAGATAGGTAGTTATCATATATGGGTTAAGGTAGTTGATACCCCATGAATAGAACTACACAAATCATGACCTAGATTTGGTAGTATTAGCCTTCGCTTTGAGGATGTGGAGGCACTATCTTATGGGAGAGTGATTTATTGTTTACCCAAACCATTGGAGTGTCAGGTATATCTTCACACAAAGAGACCTAAGCCTAAGGCAGAGGTGTTGGTTGTATTTCCTATAGGACTATAACTTTGATATATTATATACTCTTGGGAAGGGTAACATAGTGGCAGATTCCCTTAGCAGGAAGTCTCAGTCCCTCTTGGTAGAGGAGACATTTACAGGTGAACTTGGTTGAGGAGGAGGGTATAGTTTTTCTTTAGTATATGGTGCCTAATCCTTTGCTCCTCCAGCATGTGAGAGAGTCCCAGTTGGGAGACATTGACTATGTGGTCTTATATGACTAGATATCCTCAAGAGATTCACCAGATTAATTTTTTGAAGGAGAGAATCCCATCATCCTTTTCTAGGGGTGGACGGTGGTCCAAATCATGATGTGGGAGGAGGTGATGATATAGTTTCACACATATACTTTTATTGTATATTCTAGTGTAGGGAAGATTTAAATAGACCTTTAGTGAAAATTTTTGTGGTTTGAAATGAGGTAGAGTGTGGCTGAGTACATCTCTTGATGCCTCACATGTAAGCACATAAAGGATTAGCACTAGGTTCCGGTAGGTTTATTGTGGTCTCTTGAAATACTAGAGTGGAAATGGGATGACATATCCATGTAATTTGTGATAGGTATTCTGTGGATATAAAGAGTACATGGTGCCATCTGGGTGGTAGTTGATCTACTTACAAAGTTGTCACACTTCCTTGCTATCAGGTAGAAAATTCTGGTGGAGATTTTGGGGTAGTTGTACATGCAGGAGATTGTCCACCTTCATGGGGTTTCCTTAAGGATTTTATCTAACTATGATGCATGGTTTATTTCATGGTTGTGGAGAGGCATGTAGGAGGAATTCAGGACCTAGATGAGGATGAGTACATCCTTTCACTCCCAGATAGATGGACATATTGAGTGCACTATCTAGGTGATTGAGGATATATTGAGGGCTTGTGTGTTAGTCTTTTTCCAGATCTGGGAGGATCACTTTCCCTTGGTGTAGTTTTCTTACAATAATATATACCACTACACTATCGGTATGACACCTTTCAAATCCCTATATGGGAGACCCTACAAGTCACCCTTATGTTGGGATGTGATCAGTAAGGCATCTCTTGTTAGGCCAAAGATGGTGTGGGTGAAAATGGAGAAGGTCCAGGTGATCCACAAGTGGATTGGGATAGCTAATAGTAGGCATAAATATTATGAAAATCAACATCATAGGTCCTTGGAGTTCAAGCCGGGAGACCACATTTTCTTGAGAATCTTCCCACAATGAGGATTATAGAGATTTGGTTAGGGATTTAAGTTAGCCTAAATGGACCGAAGGCCTTATTTTTATTTTATTATAGATAATCCCCCTTTTAAGGGTTGAAGGGGAACCCGTACATGACCCGTAGGCCCAAGGCACAAGCCCCGACATGACCCGCAATACATGAACCGAAGGCCCAGAGGCATACCATGCCCATTACATGACCCCTAGGCCCATCCCACTAGAACTGCCCCTCCCCAGCATCTTGAATCATTGATCTTATTAGCTCCCCACCTTGCATTGCTGATCGGCTAGCATTGCCCCATACAAAGCTGCACGGTGCCTGGTCTCGATGGCGGCTGCCATACCCTCTCATTCTTCCAATCCAGTTAGCTCTACATCTGGTGGCTGCTACTCCTGTTGCTCTGATCCTCTACTGGGGTTTGTTCTGTGTGAACTGGGATACTCCATGGTCTACGTGACCTAAAGGCCCTGTGGCCCTGAAGGCCTTTTGATGACCCGAAGGCCTTGGAGACCCGTAGGCCCAAACCGGTGGCCCGAAGGCCCAAATCGGGTGAATAGTTCCGGCTGCTACAGTACCGAACAGTAACTACTACAGTACTGCTACAGTAACCCAAAAATTCCCCTCCACCCGGTTTTGAACCCGGGTCTCTTGGATGCCAAGCAGGAGCCCTTACCACTCGGGTACGGGCTCATTGGTGTCAAGGAGTTAAGTTATCCCCAAGGTTCATTAGGTCATTTTAGATCTTTCAAAATTTTGGTGATGTTTCTGACCACCTCACCTTACCTCCATAGTTGGAGTGGGTGCATAACATCTTCCATGTTTCGTAGCTGAGGAGATATGTGCATGACCCTATGCATGTTATTGACTGGTGATTGATAGACATCGATGATGGATCCACCTTCATAGAGAACCCAATGTTGATAGAGGATCAGAAGGAGATGATCTTTCATGGATAGACCATACTCTTGGTTCATGTGGTGTGGTAGCATGGGAGCATGCAGGAAAGATCTTGAGAGCAGGAGAACCAAATGTGGTCTCAGTATCCCCATCCTTTTGTTTAGTTTTTTCTTTTTAGGGATGAAAAGATTAAATAAGGGAATAATTTAAAAAACCTTTTTTTTCCTATTAATACATTGAAATATATTTAGGATTATTTTCATATCCATCAACTAAGACAGCATGTGATTCCGAGGCCCAGTGTTCCCAGAATTAATTTTATAAAAATATTAAATATATTTTATATCATGCATTCATGATTTTTCAAAAATAATATAATATATATTAAATGGATTCTAAAAATAGAAATATGAGACCATGGTTGAATCCATAATGTGATGTTTACCCAAGGCATAACCTAAAGTTAGTCGGCATAGGATGTTTGAATAAAGCAATCATTGGTGGGTGCATTCAGTGATTTAATTATTTATTTAATTAATTCATTCATTAAATTAAATAAAGTAGAATCCTATATAAATATGATATTATGGAGAATTATTAAGGTTATCCACATAAACCTTAGACCATTGAGAGGTGGAATCCACCATTATTCATTGGCGTATTGAGATCGGGTGTCGATGAGCTTCCAGATCCATGCGAATCAAGGTGCAGCAAATGCAATGAATCTTCTTCTCTATTGGAAGAAGAATTCTTCACCAATTAATGATCCAATATTGAGGTAAGACTCATAATTTGTGGATTTTTTCCAATATGATTAAAATATTGATCATGATTAATTCTTTCTCTTTGATCTGTGTTAAATTGAGCCTTTACATGTGCTCGTGCTTCAGATTTAATTGTTTATTCAATTTTTTATCTTCCCATTGTGTCGTGTTTCTCAACTTGTATATCCTCAATCTAATTCGTTGGCTAAGAACAATTGGCCAATTATTTTTTCACCTTTTTTCTTATACTTTTAGCCTAATAATTATTTATGTTCTTCATCATTGGCCTACAAGGCCATGATTCGACATTTTCAGGTGGGTACGAGCATGATCAAGACCCTAAATTCATAAAGGATTCACATTAAATGGGTGGATTGATTAATTGGGGATGTATTTAGATATATTGTGGGATTTTTTTGATTCTATCGTGGATTTGGAGATTCTTTGAGGCGATGGGAGGTGCATGGGGCATGCAATGAACCATCATGGATTAACGGAATCTGATTTCCATCCACCAGAGGATTAGAATCGACGAATAGAGGATCCTTAATTTTATTTGGGGAAAACATCAAGTGGATTCAGTAGTAGGAGTGGTGGATCTAGTATCCATGGAAAAGATCTGGAATTCTGTGAAAAAACATACTACACACTATGTAGTCTGAATAACACATGGCATGAAACCTCCTAGTTATGATAGCTAGGGTTTCAGGTGAGTTAAATATTACACACCATGTGGTACCCCCACTCGTTTTGTGAATAAGTGTTTGTGACCCTCCATGTACTCTAGGAGTACATGGACAGGATCACGGCCAAACACATGTTGTGTACCATCATATAGGCAGGGTACATAGATACAGCTAGGAGGACACAGCTTGGCTCCAGGTGGTTGAGACACACTATGTAGTATCTTACACACTATATAGAGATACATGGGAAATAAACCATGTAATGTAAAGAAAATTTCTAGGAAGAAGAGTGGGACCACATGTCGTGTGGGTCCCCTACACATTGTGTACCTCCTTAGAGAAAACTTATACCTCACGTATCTCTTTTGTTTAGACTCGGATTTTGACCCACAAGTATCCTATCCTGATTTTTTTCACATAGAATGTGTGGTGTACTTTGTAGTGGATTTTGGGATATGATGCAATATGTACTAAGTGTGTTGGTTCTTTATGTGGTGTTCAATGGAAATAGTGATCAGGCAGGATCATTAGAGTGGTACCCCCTAACAGACTAGGGTGTAGGTCCTCTATCTATTGAGTGGTATCCCCTGGAGGACTAGGGAACAGGTCCTCTATCTACTGAGTGGTGCCCCCTGATAGACTAGGGAATGAGTCCTCTATCTACCGAGTGTTACTCCCCTGGTGGACTAGGGCACGGGTCCTCTATCTACTATGTGGTACCCCCTGACAGACTAGGGTGTGGGTCCTCTATCTACTGAGTGTTACCCTCCTATCGCACTAGGGAATAGGTCCTACATCTACCGAGTAGTACCCCCTGGTGTACTAGGGCATGAGTCCTCTATCTACTGAGTGGTACCCCTATCATACTAGGGCGTGGGTCCTCCTTAGGCTGAGTGGAACCCCCTAATGTACTAGGACACGGGTCCTTTACTTAGAGATTGAACCCCCTCAACTGTGAAACATAGTGGCGAGGTGTGGGTCCTTCACATAGTTACTTATATGGAAAGACACACAGGATGTTGGGCATCATTGATGGACCCCTTTAGAACTGATGGTAGACTCTTTTCCTAGGCTAGGATGTGAGTTGGAGGTCCCATTTCTCTATACTACTAGGTTTCTTTTATGAGCATATATATATATACACTCATTTTTTATTTCTTTTCTTATTATGGTTTGACTTGTCTACTTCTATCAAGTCTTATATTATTCCCCCCTCGGTTTTCAAGGCATCCTATTAGGTATGTATATACTCACCCCTATATGGGATTTTTCCAAATGTGTCATTTATTATACAGAAAATGAATAGTTAGACAGTGATTACAGAGGAGCATAGGGATACCCCGGTGAATTTGACCATGTATAGTGGTTGGGGCTTAGAGATCTGGAGTTTGGCTCTCTCAACATTTTACTTTTCCAGTTATTGTCAGGTTGGGTCATCTTTATAGTTAGGCATTTATTTTTTTCCCTTTTATTTTTTAGATTACACTGTCATACTATTTTATTCTCTAGAGGTTGTTACATGCATGATTATTAATCTAGATGTTACTATATTTTCTTTT
Source organism: Viscum album (assembly GCA_963277665.1). Classification (NCBI taxonomy): domain Eukaryota; kingdom Viridiplantae; phylum Streptophyta; class Magnoliopsida; order Santalales; family Viscaceae; genus Viscum; species Viscum album. The sequence goes on along the minus strand of OY728163.1, from coordinate 628,318,724 downwards.
ATTCCTCTACACTTTTTTATGGATATGGTTGGGTGCATGTATACATGTACATTAATCAAAGGTATCCTATATTAGTTATTACTTTTAGAACTTTTCGCCAGCCCCTAGCCTATGGAGGTGGGATTGGGGTAGTTATAGCTCAATCTCCATTAGGTCGGGTCATGACAATTTCCCCCATTTCTTTATCAAGAGGATTGGGATCATTCGGTATCTCCTTTGTTGCACCAGTGGGTAAGTGATCTAGTGGAAGAATGAATTATGATTGTAGCCTCAAACTATCTTTTTACTAGTATGGGATATCTATAGTCAATAATGAGGCACTTGGTGTAGATGGCCTTAATTTCTCGAGTGCCTCTTGTCATGAGGCAACATCATAATGGGTTTGAAATGGGCATTAATTTCATGTTAATGAGACATTCTATTATAGTGAGGTCCATTGTAATGTGTACCATGGGAAGGACCTACATGGATTGTATCTAATTTTTTTTACATAGGGAGTAACTCCATTCTATTTGTCTTTTAAATTATAGGTAATACCTATATTATACTTATGTTATCATTCATAGGGAATACCTCTACAACATATGCCCTGGGTAGAAATTTCAAGGTTCCTAGGAAAGTTTCCATAAGGAGGACCTTTTGGTTTTTGATTGTTGATAATATGGAAAGTGATGGACCTTCTTACTATTTGATCCTCATGTTGTGGGGATGACCTATAAAACTGGTGTCATTAGGAGTACCTTCATGACTAATTATCATATTTCTGTGGGGAGGACCTCCAAGATGGGTGCTATAAAGAGGACTTCTAGAGTTATTGATGGTGATGTTATGGGGAGGACTTTTAGATTCATATCCTTATCCTATTAATGAGGAGTTGGAATATTCTTAATCCACTATCAAAATATATTGAAGGTCCTTGAGAATATCAGCATCTATAGGAGAATTTATTTTCTCCTAAATTATAGGTCACTCCAGGAGAGCACTACTTTTGAATGTTCTTAGATGAGTGGCCAGAGTTATAACCTCAATCATGAGTGGGTTCATGAAATATGGGTAATGGAATTAATGAATAGGGTCCTCCTATGTAACTCGTATATTTTTACTAAAATATGTTGATGAATATTATGGAGAGTGATTAAGAATATGAGCATACTTTTTTGTTTCTGTCAGGATATGCTAACAGGATTTATTGGTGTAAATAGGGATATGATCAAGAACCTTGGTTTTCATCACCAAAATATGCTGATGAACTACCTAGATGTGGAGGTGATTAGGGATATGAAACTGCTTATCAATTTATATCATTAAAATATATCAATGACCATCCTTGATATATATGGTAGCATGGATATGAGCCTTCTCATATGCTTTTATTGAGATGTGTCAATGAATTTCTCAGGTGATATCATGAATATAAGATAGATTCTTAGTTTTTATTACCAAAATATATTGATTACCTTCCTTGATATGTATGATAACATAGATATGAGCTATATACTATGATTTTATCAGTGTATGATGATGAATCTCTAGGGTGAGAGTGAGGATATGTTCTTTCCCCTTAGTTTTTGTCACTGGAATATGCCAATGACCATCCTTGATATTGAGGGGAGCATTTATATAAGCCTGGTCTTGTGTTTTTGTTATTATATGTTGATGAATATTTAGGTTTAGAATAGGGATATTATTCTACCCCCTAGAAGCCACTAGGATATACTAATGGTATTCTTGTGGATGAATAGGAATATGATATTATTCCTTGATTGTTGTCACCAAAATATTCCAACAAACTTGGTGTGTGGGAGTAGGGATATAGGTATACTCTGTAGTCACTTATATGATATACTATAAAACTTAATGATTTGGATCAAGAATTTAACCCTTCTCCCAAGCTTTATTTTTCATACACCACCCTCGATAAGACCTATTGGGTTCCCTAGTCTTGATAACTAGAGTTGAGACCTCTTGAGTAGTCTCCTTAGTAAATTCCTGAGGAGTTGGTGTGAGGTGGTGTTTTCAATTATAGTGGCTAGAAGGATCCCTCCTAGGTATCCCCTGAATAGTGGTGAGGATTTTTTTAACATCCACCTACACCTCTCTAATAAAAGTAGGCATACATTGTTGAGTTCTAGGGACAGGTTCCAGAAACTATTGGACATTGTAGTATGGGCCACATGCTTCCCTATAGATCATTTTTGATAGGAAAACCAGTAAGGATTCATATTTTAAAGGGTATAAATGGTATATTTTAATTTTTATATGGATCCAACACATTGGTATTCCCTCACTAGGGTATTCACCACCCATTTGTAGTTTTTGGGTTGGTGACAACATCCTACTAGGTTGATGAACCACAACCTTAGTTGTGACTAAGGTATATGTTTGTCCAGGGCGTGAGACAATAGTCAGTGCATAATTTTATGTCTCTATTTGGATTAAAGGGAGTTATAATAGGTTTCCTAAATTAGAAAACTACTAAAAAGAAAAATCATTAATGTAACATTGTAAGTAAGAGTGTATGGTCGATCGATCACCCTCATGGGTAAAAGATTCATATTGGGTTTACCATTATTTTTTCAATGGGTTTTTATTCCCATGGTGTTTTTTGGGTCAATGTAGACCTTATTTTTAAAGGTAGGTGGTAATTGGGACTTTTTTGTGACACTTTGGCTACACATTAGTTGCAAATATGGGAGGTCAATCTCACTTCACCCCTTAAAGTTGGGATTATTTTATACTTCTAAACTCTCTTATAGATTTAATATATGTTCTTAAATCCTTATCAATAATAATATTACTATTGGTTTCCAATGTGTAAGTGATTTATTTAATTCATGCATTGATGTTAACAACTTTTGGTATCATAGGTTCTCCATTGTTCTATTATTAGTTGGTGATGCTATAGTTTAAAGCCACATAGTTGGACGCTTTGAAATTTATCATCATATAGGGAGGTGGTAGGTATTTGAAATTGGGATCAAGCCCATTATAGGGGATTTCTATTTGTCATGGTGAAGGGAATAATAACCCACATAGTTCAATTCCACTTAACAAGGCACGTGGTGCCTTTTAGGATCATGTTACAAGGACCAATGTGGTGTATTTTAAGAGTATGCAGTCATGACCTAAGTATAGGTTTCATGGGGAATATAGATTTGTGATTATGAGGTTTCAAGGAGAATATAACCCAATTAATATGAGGTTTATCAAGGAATATAGCCTCGTGGGGATGACGTTTCATGGAGAATGTGTCTTGATTAAGATGAGGACTCATGGAGAATATAGTCTAATGAGGATGTGGTTTCATGGATAATATATCCTGATGAAAAAAATTCATGGGAAATATATCCCAGTGAGGATGAGGTTTCATAGGGAATATGGACCAGTGAGGAATGTATTGGGGTGTTGGGATTAATCCTCAGATAGGTGTCTTGTGTATCTTGATTAACAGGAATCAAATCCCACATAGTTCAAGTTGTATAGTTTAAGGTCATATGTCAGGACTGGTCCATTCAGTTTAATGTCATATAATAAGGATGTTTGAATCACAAAAGAGGTGAAAGTGGGAGATATAATGGGGATTATGCATTGGGTTTCCCGAAAGTTTACAATTTATTGATGAAATTTTCCATGTGGATACAGTCAGGACTTACGCCTAAAGGGATACCCATATATGTATCCACCACCTATCAACTGATAACTAGACAAATAAGTATAAATAGACTCATAAGGTATATGGGATAGTGAGGAAGAGTTGGGGATTATTCATGGGAGGCCCTGGTGTAGGCATGTCTCATTGAGTGGGCTAAATATGAGTCCACTAATGAGGACATAATCAGGGCTTACACTGAATAGGAGGCCTAATTAGTTCCTTGGATCATTGAGTGGACCAAAGGGGTCCATCGTATGTTGGGTCTAATAGGATTCCTTATATGGGGTAGTCAGGATGAGAATCATAATCTTGAAGAGGTTCCACCAGTATTATAATGATAGAAACCCTCATTTTCAAGGGAATACATGATTATAAACACCATAAGAGGCCTATCAGTTTGGAAGAAAAAACTCATGGAAGGCCTTCCATATGAGTCTCAATCCTTATTTTCAAAGTAATAAATAACTGATGGGGTGCATGTTAATGTTCATAGCTTGTTCATGTGCCTCAAGAGTCCATGGGTAATCACCCAAGGTGGGGGACTAGAGCATATTGGTTCCTAAGTATGAAGACCCAAGCAAAGTGGTGTCTAAGTATAGACCCTAGGTGAATTGGTGAACAAGTATGAGGTATGGATGAATTGGAACCTAAGTATGAGGATCAAGATAATTAATGCATAGGTATGATACCTAGGTGAGGAAAATATTATCCATGAGACTAGGGTGAATAGGATCTCTAGTATAGAGTCTTAGGTAAAGTTTCACCCTAATGGATGGCATTGAGATGTCCTAGGCATGAAAAACCTTAGTTTTGTTTCCCAAATGAAGATGGTTTCATGGAACCCTAATATTATCCTTCCAAGGTAGGGGCCTTCGCCCTAGTTTTTAAGGATAAGTAGTATTTCATGGAGGTTTAATGTTTAACATCTTAGGATGACATAATTACCCTTAATTTACATTTTTATCCTTAGGTTTTGACTTAAAAATTTACCTAAAGGAGTTGGGGAAGACTTGGGTGTGCACAAGAGGTGTTCTTCTTGATTTCTCTTGGAGTTTTTTTTTAAATGGGGGAATTAGTTATATTTATAAACATGGGGAGACTAGGGCACAGGACCAGGAAATCAGCCACCTCTCTTTCCCTAGTAGATGGGTGTCTCATGTAAGGGTGAATAAGTGTAGAAGATAGAAATATAATTCATGTGTGTAAGTGATTAATAGAAGGTCACTTGATTATAGACACTTGGAACATAAGGTATTTTAATGCATGAAATACAACATGAAGGGGACTTGAGTGAAATGGTCTGGGTGTGAAGGAATTGTGTGCTATTTGCCCCTTCATCATGAATTTTCCATCTAACTGAATTATTTATCCTTTACAAAAGTAATATCCAACATGAATCAAAATACACCCCATTACAAGATGATAAATGTCATAGAATATCTCAATCGTAAAACCTTCCTCTGAAATTTGAAGGATATGAGCATTGATCATTTTCTATTTCAGATAATTAAACACCATCCAACATCGATCAGTACATAAAAAGGTTTGATACTTATTGGAAAATACTTTCAAAGAGTCCATATTCAAAAATAAATTAGACATGAACCTCATGTAATAACCTATGAGACCCAGGAAGTTTTGAACCTCAGTAATGTTCTTGGGTACTTCCTAAGAAACAACAACCAATATCTTTGAAGTATTTATTGCCAAAACTTGTTGATACAAGGTGTGCCTAATAAAATTCACATATCAAATCCAAAACTTGTACTTGGGTAGTTTCCCATAGAGTTGAAACCATTGAAGAACCTCTAAAATAGATATTGGATGCTCAACATGATTATACTCTAAAATATCTCATAGGATGTAGATTTCATCAATTTTTTTAAAACGATTGGGAAATTAATGAAACCAAATGATATAACCGAAAACTCTATGTGCCTATAATGACACTCAAATGTAGTCTTTGGGATATCCTCCTCCTTCACCCTTATCTGATGATATTCAAACCATGGTTCAATCTTTGAAAACCAGCTACCACCCTTCAAATGATCAAATAAATCATATATCCTATAAAGTGGATAATAGTTATTCACTGCTACTTGGTTAAACTATTAGTAATGTCACAACCCGATCTCCATCAAGAAATAAACCTAGTAATTGTAACCCCATGGGTCTCTTGTAATACCCTGGTTACCTCATCATCACACCACAAGTTATTACCCATTAGTTTCACTTATCAGACTAATGATTGTCTTCAAAGACCAACACATGTTCTTTCAATGTGCTTTTTCCTCACTCACACACACCCTGGGAAACTTCCTAGGAGGTCACCCATCATGACAGTACTTCAGGACAAGCCTCGCTTAACTATGGAGTTCTAATCAGGTGGGATACAGAAAAGAAAGGTTCACCTTGTTAACATGGGTGGTAACATTTATTCATTTAAGCCTCACTTTTATAGGAGTGTTACATGTGATCTATTCACAACCTCATATTACCATCCAACTTCTTAGTGAAAAACACTGGATCACCCCATGTTAACACCCCAGGTTAGATGAAATCATTATGAAACAGATCATCGATTTGGATATGCAACTCAAAGGGTGTCATCTAATAAGAATCCATTTAAATTAAAGACATGTTTATTTATAATTCTATCTTAAACTCATTACATCTAAAGGGTGTAATCACAAACTATTTTGGGAAAACATTGGAAGACACATCAATAACTCTTAGGAACATAGTTTCTTAAACCTCCATTGAGAAAACATTAAATCCATCAAGTGAGAAAATAAGTACATCATACACCAATGATCTATCTGATAATCCCACTTTCCAACAAACACTACACGCTCACCTTTCACATCAAAGAAAAAATATGTTCCTTTGAAAGTAATAAATAATATCATAGATAGAATACATCCAATACATTCCAAATATAACATCATATAGTTATACCTAAATCAAGAAAATATCTCTTATCGACTGATGTTTCTATAACATCAACTCACAATATTGACACACATCAAGTAAAATATGATGGCCTCCAACTGGTGTAGATGACACCTAGGGTACTGAAATTATATCTACCTTAATTATTATAACTCATAATAAGTAGAGTGCAATAAAGGAGTGTGAAACTCCCAAATAAAACTATTCATAAGATATAATAGAAGATAAATGGGTTGTACCTCACATGATATATAACCTGTAGAAAATTGGAAACTAAATGGAATGTAGTTGACCATGCCCTACTCTCCTACCATGAAATCTCTGATGAAAACCACCACCATAACCATGATCAGACCGATGTCCTTGAGGATGAAGAACTTCATAGGGATTTCCTCTACCATCTCACCCCTCTTCTATCAATAAGTCTGTAGACCCTGTTGTTATTGTTATTGATATGGCCTTATAGACAACTATTATTGTGGCTTCATAAGGAACTGACCACCTATTCCATGCTCACCAAAAAGAACTATCAAGCACTGAAACTGTTGATGAACACAAACTCTCTAAGAAAATCACACTGGAGAGGAAATACTAGTGGAGGCCTAGGAATTATCATCCATAGAGAAATAGGAAGAAGAATACTGGGTCGAAATCTGTGCTGGTTAGAAACTCAACTGCCCATATATAAGAGAGCCTTCATCTCTAGCCCTAATCCTTAGAAAGTTCTGATGAATTCCCTCACAAGACAACCTAATCTATACATGTATCTTTTCTATCACTTCTACCTTTTTATTAACCTCAAGATATGTTGATATTGTAAATGTGGTAACCTAGTGCTGGATTTTTATATAAAATACTTCTTCATAATTTCAAACCCTAGCCTCCTCATCATGAATGAGATCATGATAAAAGTGAATAAGGTTATTAAACTAATATATAATCTCCCATACACTCAATATACCCTATAAAGGAGAGTGAAACTCTATTATTTAGCTACATTCAACATTAAAGAGAGAAACTCAACACAAAATAACTTCCAAAAATCATCCTAATAAATCTATGAATACTTGCAATTACTAATAAATAGAGACATAAACCACTACTGATGAGAAGCATCTCTCAATTGAATAATATCCAATGAGATTCAATGCTCCTTCCATGCATATATTAGACTAAAATAAATCTATATCTCCTTCAACCACTGCTCTATTTTTTATCAAAGATAATCCCAACATACTTCATCAAGCTCTAATTTTTAAACTCATGTAATGTATTCCTCAAATATTATCCTCCTATATAGGGTCTACCCTCCAATGGTCAACCGATGAATCTTGTTATACTTCCCTAACTTGAACCACACATGAATAACACCCACCACCATTTCTACAACACAAAATAAGGAACTCTTAAGCCCAAGAACATAAAATTCATTTAAGATCATTAAATTATATCCATTATAACTTTTCTTATAACCACCTTGATTTAAAATTAAGTAAAATAAATCATAATTCATATACCACACCTAGGTCTCTGTCCCAAAACTAGCATCATCTCACTTAGGATGTTTAGAAAGCTTAAGTTTATTATCTCGTATCACAATGGGGGACTCATGTGTCCTAGTAAGTCTCCCTTACTGTGTCATGTGTTAAGTTTGATTAATATTGCTACCTTACAAAACCTATGTATTCTTCACAAATGCTTAACTCCAAACTTCATCATATCTCTTAACCAAAGCTCTTATAACACTCTATCATGGTTCACCCCACCAGAACCCCTCTTGAGCTAAAAGTGAAGATGATAGTGTCCCCTAGAGTCATCTTATAATAGCCTACTAGTTGGTGACTAGAATTGTGGGTATAAAAACACATATATAGGAATAATTTCCCTCATAAACCCCATAAACATAAGATAAAACACCAATTAACTCCAGGTAATAGAAAATAAAAACTAGTCCATGATGCATGAAAATTCCATAAATAACCAAAGTTCTCTAAAATAAAGTACAAAAAATAGATCCTAAAGCAGCGTCTCCAAAACTGACCATTATCTCTATGAGATAGTACAATCCATCTTGATAACTAACTCCCTCTTAAAATCCTATAAACATGTGTGTTTTTATGTGCGTGTGTGTGCGTGCATACACAAGTATACTCAGTATAATCCTCCCCAAAACCACTTATGAAAATGTGGAGGAAACATGACTTAGTTAATAAACAAAAAAACCAACTCACCACATATACCAAGTAAACTACCACACATCCTCACCCCGTCTCACTCACCCAATATTGAATCTATTAATAGTAACATGATATCAAAATAATATATGATGAATGTACCCCGTAACCACTTCCACACCAATTTCATCACTCTCACACCCTAACTGTAACAACCCAGAACTCTATCAATGAAGTTTCCTTTATTATAATTATATCATATAGTATAATTACATAAAATCGCATTAGGAATACAATACAAACTTTATAAATTAAGAATGAATGAAATAATAGGTGTTTTTAGAAGTTAATCAACCAATACCGATGAAATAGTAACTTGACCATTGGAATAGTAATGTGACACTTATGAATATTAAACCAGTCAATAGAATAATAACATCACCTATGAAAGTATAAATAAAATTTGGGTATATTATAAATAAAAATATGATATATCTATATCTTGGAATAAGTAAATAAATGTTTTAGAAATGATAAATTAGGTGTAGATATTTTTGTAAGTTATAAATATTTAATTACAATTTTATAATTAATATAATGATTTAAAAGAAATTTATTTTTATAAAATAGATTAATAAATTAATAATTGTTGTTTTATGATTATAAGATAATTTTATTACACCTTAATTAATTTTTCAAAGTGTTATAAAATCAGTTATAGTTTTAAAATTCGTATTTTTCAAATAAATAATGATTTTATTTAAAAATTAAATTTATCAAATTTAGAAAATTATTTTCATAAAATGGATTCCATTTTTAATTTATAAATGTAGAAAAATGGTTAGGGTTAATTTTTTATATTTTTCTAAAATAAATGAATTTTTGGTGAATGGTGAAATACTGTAATTTACGGTTTTTAACAAAAACATGAATTATTGAGTCGTAGATGATGTACAGCTGATATAAGCCCATAACATCGACCTATAATTAATTATTTTAATATATTTGGAGATAATTCCCAAAATATTTATATTCTAAATCCAAAATAATAAATAAATGAATAAAATATTCAAAAAACACCTCTCTCATCCACTATAAATATCACCCCTCATCGCCTCAAACCTTCCAAGCTTTGAGCCTTATCCAATTTATTCCCAATAATATTAACAAGCCCCAAAACCATTTCTATAATACTGTTTTCTTAAAAAAAAGACCCAAACCAATCCCCTTAAGGAGGTTCTCAAGGAGGATAATTCAAGAGGTAAAAATCCGCTTTCTTTTCTTTTATTTTCTTTTCAATTTCATTTCTTTTCTTGTACTAACCTCACCTACCCTATCCAAAGTGAAATTATAACTCTATTATATTTTATATAATATAATTTTATTATGTAAATGTAAAATCCACTATAAATTTTATTCTTCTTTTCCTTTTATTTTAAATATGAAAACATCATTCAAGAGGTGTCGATTTACCGCCTTCTTGGATGACATGTTTTCATTTTTCAATTATTCCTTCAAGGATGGTCATAAAACAATTTTTATGGTTAAAATATATTATAATATATGTATTAAACCTTATTTAATGTTCTATAACCAATATATATACATAATATTAATTAATAAAACAAAACTAGTCTGTGACGATTGAAAAACTGCCAAAATGATCTAAACGGTTATCATTAAAGTTCTATCTAATGAATCATCCTCATATATAGAATAAAAATAATATGTAAGATCATTAAATATTATTCATACTAATTAATAACATATAATTTAAATTCTATAGAATTATTTCCATTTTATATAATCATCCATATACGTGTTAAAGTAAACCGATCATGAAAACCAAGGAAAAGAACACTCCTGAACGATGAAATTGAATCTAATAACTAATAAAAAAGGTCATAAATGAAATTAATAAAATTATAATAAATAAAATAAATTTTTTAATAGGTTATGAATTAATTTATTAATGAATCTAATTTCATTATCCAAGACATTAAGCGCAAGTCCAGAACACTTTCGGACATAAGGTAAGGGTTTCTTCCCGAACCTCCATTTTCATTTGGGTTATGATTTCTCCATATTTATACCAATTTAATTATTCAATATTTTTATATAATTATTCTAAATTCTATTTATTTGTTCCAAAATCATTTATCCATACCATTTCATCTTTATTTTATGCGTAAATACTTGTTTTTACAAGGTTCTCTTCTCAATTCTTCCTAATATGCAGGCTCTATTGAAGGGAACTTCTTGATTTATTACCCATTTTTAAGGACCATCCATACTCTATTTTAAAGAACCATTATTTTTTTTAAATCACTGATTTTTTCATAAAAAACTATATTTTTTCATTTATGGTTTTATACAAACAATTATGATAAATATAAATGATTTTTACAAAAGAACTCTTCTTTGTAAAGTAAAAAGGGTATTTATCTCAATAATTCCTCGATGATTTTATTAGAGTATTTTCATATATTTCAACACCTCTAATTAATACTATGATTTATTGAGATTTATATCTTATGATTATAATTTATGGTGTTTTATTAAATGTTCTATGATGAGTTTGACCGTGGATGTACTATCTTGATACCATTCACCCTACTACTCATAATGGTTAGTGATTATGTTTACAGATTGGGGAAAGTTATTTACATTTCATATGTATATGTTGTTTATGTTTAACCCCATTCATATGAGTAATGAATTGGGCTTAGTAAGTGATGTGTGGGTCCCACTATATACACTTGATGCATTGGTAGGTTTCATGAGATAGAATAGAAATGGATTTGATTGAATCCTTAACCATTTATTTTCAGATGTCTTGGTCAGGACCTTGACAGTATGTTTATGATGTCTGGAATTATGAATTAACTCATTATGATATTATTAATTTATAAATAATGAGATCATTCTACTAGTAGAATATCCATGGTTAAGTTTCATGTGATTAATTATATGGAATTATTTATTCAGCTTTTATTCCTGTCATATTATGCTTAAGATTATGTTTTATTGGCATGTATTTCAGTTATTCACCTTACCTTATTATTTATGTTTATGATAGATTCTATTGTATTGTTTACCCTTATTGAACATCTAATATCACCCATTTATTATGTTTTATTATTCCCCAGGATGTAAATATGTATATTATAAATGACTTTCAAGGATAATCTAAGAGTTTTTTATGTTTACAATAGAGTTGATATGTTGTTTTTCCTTTCAAGTTGTAATGTAAAACTTATGTATGTATGTATTTTTTAAAATATACTAAACTATTTGGTCCTTCTATATGTGACTTACTTGTTTAATATACCAATTTAATTAATTAAGTCACCATATCTGAGCTACTGGGGTCGGGGTCTTTATAGTTGGCATTAGAGGAAGTTTAGTAGAAACCTTAGAAACTAGATTTAGAAAACATATATTAGGGAACATAACACTAATATAGACTTTGAGGATGAGAATATAATAACATCCTATAATTTTGTTAAGTTATATATTATGTGGGTCTTGTTAGTAATATATTCATTTCTAGATACTGCAAGTGGACATGGTTCTAGCACAGATGTACCTACAGGTGACAACTCTAACAAGGTGTCATGGGCTTGACTCGGGGGAACCTGGTACACGACAACAGGCCTTACTGCATACTTTTTTTTACACTCTCAAGGGATATTCATAGTATAATTCACATTTTCTTTATAACCCATGATGAAGGATTTAAAATTAAACATGTCCCCAAAGAAACCATGTTTATGATTATGAGATTAGTTATGAATTAATTTACAATTTATGTTAAGTGTTTTGATAGTTCTAAATTATGATTTATGATTCATAACCTAATTTAGTGTATGCAATTATTTAGAAATGGCACCTCCTGGAAGGAATTATAACTTTATGAATGTGCATATCTCATGTAGGGATTGTCCTCTTATGCAAGATAATGATATTGGTACTAGAGCTGTGATTGGTGTAGAGAAAATTTTAACTATACTAGGACAACTAACTCAGGTTATGAATAATAACCTTACTCATATGGATCATCCTGATCCACAATATTAGGGATTAATGTTATACTTCTTCATGAGACAAAAACCTTCATCATTCAATGGGAATATAAACCCATTTGTAGTTGAGCAGTGGATAAGTTCCTTAGAGAAGATATTTCATGCTTTGGGAAATAATGAAAGGGAGAAGGTGATCATGGAAGTTTATTATATCTTGGGAGATGTGAATAAGTGGTGGTCATTAATTCAAAACACAAAGGAGTAGGAATAAATTTCAAATATGGAATGAAAATATTTAAGGAAATTTTCTTGGAAAAATATTTTCCTTGTGAACAGTGAGCGGATATGGAGAGACAATTCTTGAGTGTGAGATAGAAAGAGGATGAAATTTTTTTCCAAGTATGAAGCCAACTTTACAAATTTATCAAGGCATGCCATAGAATACATACATAATCCAAGGAGTAAGATTGATTGATTCTTTGATGGGTTAAAACCATTCCTCTAAATGGCACTGGTCTCCAATAATTTCTTATCACGCAAAGATATAGTCTCATGCACTATCAATGCGAATAAATAATTATCTAAGTCTTATGAATTTAAGGGAAAACAATAGAATAATATGGTGGTAGAGAAAAGAATAGATAAAGGTAAGAATAAAAGGGGGAATTTTCTGATGTGAGATACTTGTGGAAGGAAACATATTGGTGACTGCTTAAAAGGAAAAATGAGTTTTCTAAAAGTGTAGTGAGAAAGGTCATTGTGTTCGTGATTTCAAGGGAAATAAATAATCTACCAATGTTCAATGCTACAATTTTAGGGATATGGGACACTATGAAAATGATTATCCTAAGAATCAAGGAAAATTTCCATATAAAAGGCCAAGGGAGGAAGGCCAAGCTTATTTGATCACAACTACGGAGGTTGAAGTTCCTAATGATGTGGTGGAATGTACACTAATTGTTTACTCAAACTTACCCAATGCTTTATCTGATTATGTATCATCATATTCTTTTATATATTATTAGTTTACCAAGAAAATTAGACATTTCCCTTTTGATTTAATAAAGGAGTTGTTAGTCAAACTCCTAAGGTAAGTATCATTGCGACAAAGATGTGTCAGTCAGCCCCCTTTATGACACATAAATGTGCTTTAGTTGAAAACCTTATAATAATACTTATGGTTGATTTTGATATAATACTTGGTATATATTGTATTTCAAAATATGATGTGAACATATATTTCAAGATTGAGGAAGTTACAATTTGTGAGGAAGATGTAGAATACCCTGTCTTTAGAGAATAAATTTCACCATTAGGTTCTTATCCAGATCCACCCCTAGTATCCCTAATAAATGAAATTCTTAGGGATGAAGAGAAAAAATAATCTATGGATGAGTAAATAAATATTAAAATTTGGGATATACCTATTGTTCAAGAATACATTGATGTATTTTTAAAGGATTTACATGGGCATCCTTCAAAGAGACAAATTGAGTTTTTTATCAATTTAATCCCTGATGAAAGGAGAATATCAAAGAATCCTTATAGAATGGATACTATGGAATTATTAGAGATAAAGAAACAACTATAGGATTTAGGTAATAAGGAATTTATTCACCCTAGTGTTTCTTTATGGGGAGACCATGTTCTCTTTATCAAGAATAAAAATGGATCTATGAGGTTATGCATTGACTATAGAGAAAAAAATACTATTAAAATAAAGAATAAGTATCCTATGACTTGTATTGATGATTTATTTGATCAAATTCATAGATCTCAATATTTTTTTAAGATTTACCTACGTTCTGGATATCATTAATTGAATGTAAAGAAGAAAGATATTCCAAAAATAACATTTCATACTAGGTATGGACATTACGAGTTTACAGTAATGCCATTTGGACTTACTAATGCACCATTTGTTTTTATGGATATAATGAATATAGTTTTCAAGGAATATCTTGATGAATTTTTTATATTATTTATTGATGACATATTGTTATACTCCAAAATCTATGAATCCCATGAGAACCACTTATAGATTGTTCTGAAGATTATTAGAATAAAAGAGTTATATGGGAAGTTTAGAAAATATGAATTTTGGATTCAATTAGTTTCTTTTCTTGTCAATATTATATCTAAGGATGGAATATTAGTTGATCCTATGAAGACAAAGGAAGTTTAGGAATGGCATGCACCAACGAATGTAATTAAGATGCACATTTTCATTGGTTTTGTAGGTTACTAACATCATTTTGTTCAGAATTTTTCTTGATTAGATAACTTGTTAACCAAGATTACTCATAAAGGGGTTAAGTTAGTATGGATAAAATAATATGAGTAATGTTTTTAATAATTGAGGAGGAGATTATTTAATGCTCCAATCTTGAATCTACCACTGGGAAATGGTGTATTTGTGATTTATAATGATACATCAAAGAAAGGACTTGGTTGTGTCCTAATGCAGAATGATAGAGTTATCACCTATGCATCAAGGTAGTTAAAAACTCATGAACATGACTATCAAACTCATGATATTAAGCTAGAATATGTAATATTTTCTTTGAAGATATGGATACACTATCTCTATGGGGAAAGATGCGAAATATATACATATCGCAAGAGCTTAAAAAATATATTCTCACATAAATAACTCAGTATGAGGAAAAGGTGAGGACTTGAGCTAATCAAGGATTATTATTTTTTAATACACTATCACCCAAGGAAGGAAAATAAGGTAGTTGGTGTATTGAGTAGGAAGGATCGTAGAGTTTTAAACAAAATAAGGATTGAAAGGGGTCCTGTGTTCATAGATATAGTGAAGGTGGATATGGTAATTATCAAGGAAGGTGAAACATAATTACTTTTTAATTGGTTTCACACCCATATTTATTAGAAAGGATTAAAAGTTCTCAATCTAAATATGAGAATTTTCAAAAGAAAATTAAAGCTGTGAATGATGGGAAGTTAACAGACTTCATGTATGAGGATGGAATTCTAAAATTTGGGAATAGAATTTGTGTTCCCTCTATACCTGAGCTAAAAAATTAATTTATTGGATGATTACCATAGCTATAATTTCTCTATACACCCTAGTAGCATTAATATATATATATATTTGAAGGAACATTTCTGGTGGGATAATATGAAGTGAGAAATTGCTGATTATATATCAAGATGTTTAGTCTGTCAACAGGTGAAGGCTGAAAGACAACATTCTAGAGGATTCACGCAACCTATACATATTCTTACATGGAAATTGGATGATATTACTATGAATTTTTTCATTTTATTGGAAAAAACTCCAAGAAAGGATGATGAAATATGGGTAATTATTGATCGACTTACCAAATATTCATATTTTTTTGCTATAATAGAGGATTTTTCACTAGAGCACCTTGCACAACTCTATATTAATGAAGTTATAAGACTTCATTGGGCACCTATTTCAATTATTTCTGATCGTGATCCATTATTTATATTGAAATTATAGAAAATCCTTTATAAATCTTTAGATACTAAGCTTCATTTGAGTACTGCTTATCACCCTCAAACTGACGGGCAATTAGAAAGTAAAATCCAAACTTTAGAAGCCATGTTTAGATCATGCTCACTCGAAATTCATGGTATATGGGATCATTATTTTCCTTTGGTATAATTTTCCTACAACAATAGTTTCCATTCAAGAATTAAAATATAACTATATGAATCATTGTATGGAAAGAGATGTCGTACAGCAACTTGTTGGGATGAAGTTGGTGAAAGGAAGCTTATAGGCCCAGATATTGTAGAGGAAACAATGTAGAAGGTAAATATTATTCAAACACATATCAAATAAGTGAAAAGTAGGAAAAATATCTATGCTGATAACTAGATAAAATATTTGAAGTTTCAAATGGGAGATCATGTTTTTCTGAAAGTATCTCCATGGAAGGGTGTCATAAGGTTCGGTGAAAAAGGGAAATTGAGCCCCAGGTATGTCAACCCTTTTGAAATTCTAGAGAGAATTGGTGCAGTGAATTATCATTTGGAAATTCCACCTATACTTTAGAAATTTTATGATGTGTTTCGCATCTATTTGTTAATAAAGTGCACACTGGAACCAATGCATGTTCTCACTTTTGAAGAAATATAATTGAAACCTGGTTTATCTTACTATGAAGAGCCTATCCAGATTTTGTACACTAGATAACACATGTTGAGGAATTGGATAAATCAGCTGGTAAAGGTACTTTGTAAAAATCATAAAATTTAAGTGGCGATGTGGGAACTAGAGGAAGTTATGATGAATAACTACCCAAATCTTTTTATGAGGTGACATTCTGGAAAATTTGAGGATAAAATTTTTATAGGAAGGTAGAATGTAACAACCCAAAATTATATCAATGTATTTTACCTTATTATAATTATTTCATATAGTATAATCACATAAAATCACATTAGTAACACAATACAAACTTTATAAATGAAGAATGAATGAAATAAGAGGTACTTATAGAAGTTAAGGAACATATACCGATGAAATAGTAACTTGGACTTTGGAATAGTAATGTGACCCTTATGAATAGTAAACTGACCAATAGAATAGTATCCTCACCTATGAAAGTATAAATAAAATTTGGGTATCTTATAAATAAAAATATGATATATCTATAACTTGGAATAAGTAAATAAATGTTCTAGAGATGATAAATTAAGTGTTGGTATTTTTGTAAGTTATAAATATTTAATTACAATTTTATAATTAATATAATGATTTAAAAGAAATTTATTTTCATAAAATAGATTCATAAATTAATAATTTTTTGTCTTATTATTATAATATAATTTTATGATACCTTAATTAATTTTTCAAAGTGTTATAAAATCAGTTAGAGTTTTAAAAATGGTATTTTTCAAATAAATGACAATTTATTTAAAAATTAAATTTAACATATTTATAAAATTATTTTCATAAAATGGAGTCCATTTTTAAATTCTAAACATCTAAAAAATTTAAGGTTAATTTTTTAGTTTCTTCTAAAATAATTGAATTTTTAGTGAATAGTGAAATACAGTAATTTACGGTATTTAATAAAAACATGAATTGTTAAGTCATAGATGGTGTATGGATGATGTAAGCCCATAATATCAAACTCTCCTTCATTATTTTAATATATTTTGTGATAATTCTCAAACTATTCATAGTATTGAGCCAAAATAATAAACAATTGAATAAAATATTCAAAAAACACTCCTCTCCTCCGCTATAAATACCACCCCTCACCAATTCCTCTACTCACACCTTCAAAACTTTGATCCTTATCCAATTTTTGCCCAATATTCTTCCCAAGATCCTACCCAATGTCCAGGATCCTTTTCTCTTAACAAAATACCAAAACCAATCTCCATAAGGAGGTTCTTAAAGATGAAAATTCAAGAGGTAAAAATCATCTTTCTTTTATTTTATTTTATTTTCAATTTCTTATATTTTATTATACTTAACTCACCTAACCTATAAAAAGTGATATTATAACTCTATTATATTTTATATACTATAATTTTATTATTTCAATGGAAAATACATTGTCAATTATCTTCTCCTTTTCCTTTTATTTTAAAGATGAAAACATCGTTCGAGAGGTGTCGATTTACTGCCTTCGTGGACGACGTGTTTTTGTTTTTCAATTAAACCTTCAAGGATTGTCATAAAATAATTTTTATGGTTAAAAATATTATAATATATTTATTACACCTTATTTAATATTCTATAACCAATATATATACATAATATTAATTAATAAAACAAAAATAGTTCTTGACGATTGAAAAACTGTCAAAATGATCTAAATGATTATCATTGAAGTTTCATATAATGAATCATCCTCATATCTGGAAACAAAATAATATATAAGAACATTAAATATTTTTTATGTTCATTAATAATATATAATTTTAATTCTGGATAATTATTTCCATTTTACATGATATTCTATATACGTGTAAAAGTAAACTGATCATGAAAACCAAGGAAGAGAACACTCCTGAACGATGAAATTGAATCTCATAACTCATCAAAAAGGCCATAAATTAACTTAATAAAATTATAATAAATCAAATTAACATTTAATAGGTTTTTAATTAATTTATTAATGAATCTAATTTCATTATCCAAGACATTAAGTTCAAGTTCAGAACACTTTCAGACATAAGGTAAGGGTTTCTTTCCGAACCTCCATTTTCATTCGGGTTATGATTTCTCCCTCTTTACACCAATTTAATTATTCATTATTTTTATATAATTCTTTTAAATTATGTTTATATGTTCCAAAATCATTTATCCATATCATTTAATCTTTATTTTATTGGGAAATACATGTTTTTACAAGGTTCCCTTCTCAATTATTCTTGATATGTAAGCCCGATTAAAGGGAACTTCTCAATTTCTTACCCCTTTTCAAGTACCATCCATAACCTATTTTAAGACACCATTATTTTTTATAAAATAACTAATTTTTTCATAAAAACTATATTTTTTCATTTATGGTTTTATACAAAAAATTATGAAAAATACAAATGATTTTTCCAAAATAACTCTTCTCTGCAAAGTAAAAAAGGATATTTACCTCAAGAATTTCTAGATGATTTTATTAGTGTATTTTCATATATTTAAAAACCTATATTTAATATTATGATTTTTTTATATTTATCTCATATTATTATCATCTACCGTATTTTATTAAATTTTTTATGAGTAGTTTGACTATGGATGTACTATCTTGATACCATTCACCATACTACTAAGAATGGTTAGTGATTATTTTTATAGATTGGGGAAAGTTATTTACATTTCATATGTATATGTTTGTTATGTTTAAAAAAAATTATATGATTAATTCATTGGAGTTAGTAAGTGATGGGTGGGGACTTCTATAGCCCCTCATGATACAAAATAGAAATGGATTTGGCCAAGGCCTTAACCATTTATTTTCAGATGTCTTATTCAGGGCCTTGAAGGTATGTTTATGATATCCAACATTATGCATTATCTCATTATGATATTATTAATTAATAAATCAAGTTATTATTCAACAAGTAAAATATCCATGCTTAAGTTTCATTTGATTATTAATATGTCATTATTTATTCGGCTTTTATTCCTTCCATATTATTCTCAAGATTATGTTTTATTGGAATGTGTTTTAGTTATTCATCATTCCTTATTGTTTATGTTTTTGATAGATTATGTTGTATTGTTCAACCTTATTGATCATCTGATATTACCCCTTTATTATGTTTTATTTTTCTCCAGGATGTGAAGATATATATTATAAATTACTTGTAGGGATAATCTAGGAGTTTATGGATGTTTCTAATGGAGTTTCTATATTGTTTTTTATTTCAAGTTGTAATGTAAAACTTATGTATGTATCTGGTTTTCCAAAGCTACTAAACTATTTGGTCCTTTAGGATTCCACTTCCTTGTTTATTATACCAATGTAATTAAGTAAGTCATCAACTTTAGGCTACTGGGGTTGGGGTCTTTACACTAATGACTTATGCCATGTGCTTCAATGCCTTAAATATTCATATATCCACATAACCAAGTACCACATTAAAACCATAACCACATGCCCATAAGCATATAATTCATTCCACAACCACATCACTATAAACACTACCACATTCTATATAACCACATCATAGTCACACATCACATACTCATCACAATAGGTAAATGTTATCATAAAGGACATCAAGCTTGTTCTCTTCTCTAACAATGAATTTCCCCCACCATACATCCAAATCACAACCAAAAAAACATGTCATCTAGAAAATATATACTCTAAATAAAATATATTAAATCCTATAGATATACACCTAAACCATGATCCATCACATCCCTTTCTATGTTTGAAGGGTGAGTGGGGAAGAGGGAGAAATCAGCCATTAATTCCCTCTACAATGTGGATGTTGGAGAAAAAACTTGGAACTCAAACCTCATGGGCATCAGTAAGGTTACCTAACTTGAATGGTGGTTTATAAGAAACAAAAAAAAAATACAATCTATACAGTATATCACATGGATCAACCTAAAGGTTAACTCATAAACATGTTTCCATATATTACTATGACCTTCCATAACCACATTATCCTGACTACCTCTCACTAATAACCATTTACAAAACTTATCACGACACAAACTAACCACACCACTATGACAAAACATCGAAACAAAAACATCAATTTCCTATTTAATAGCATATTTATCAATTTATAGATTACCATTTATCAACCATGTTAAATTCACTATTCTATATTTTATTTCATCTATGAAGATTTCATTTCATCTATCTTCATTTAATATTTCATTAAACAAATCATTATTCATCATTTCCAACCCCATACCCATTACCAAATTTTATTATTTCATATCCAATTCATGTCACTGAGCAATTTATGACACTACCACGTAAATCTCCCCTCAAAACCACATATGCCACCACTCAATTACATCCAACAACCATCACAAAAATATCACCACAACCACAAATCATACCCCTTTCATGATATCCATCCACGCCACTACCATGATAAAATCCCCACATTATCACCCTAAAAACCATCCATAGTAACCAACCCAAACCAATATGACCATAGTAAGAATTACCCATCATACAATGAAAAACTATTAGGTTTAAAAAGATCTAACAACACTTGATAAATATAGTAGAAGCATTAAAGAAACCCAAATTCCAAGATTGATTGTGTTGTATAAATGGAATCATGCATACTATAAATAAAGAAACTTGTGTACCTTACAATATATATAGTAATTACATTTGTCTTTATCCCATATTATTGATGAAGATCATAGTAGAGGAAACCAAAATACATCCCTCCTCTAGTGGTATTTATGGGATGTGCTAAATCACTCACTACACGAGTAGGATCCTCCACCCTCCACGATATGAAAATGCCTCATAGTGTAAAGGAGGTGGGATAAGAAAGTTATGGGTAGAAGAGTTTCATTCAATACTCAAGTATCTTTTCATTCATACTATATCAGGGTGAATTCCCCTTTATAAATTCTTTGAGGATTCTCCTTGAGTGAACTTGAATTTACTCATACATTATAACACATGAATAATTATCACTCAACTAATTCATATAAGTATTGTATGAATCAAACTCGCGTGAATTTCATCTTATGAAATAGTTCATTTATGATAGATAACATTAAATATCATTCAAATGATAACAATTATCATTTGTTCTCCTTTGATATCATAGATAGTGGCATGGTATCAAATACCATGCCTTATGATATGGCCAATCGTACACTACAATATGCATGAGATATGGTATAATACAATTCCTTATGATATCCCTCTATCATAAAATATGATATGGACAAATACATTATATTCATAATATATCTAGGGAATATCTCCTTAAATATTTCACTTTTACTAAAGCCTTAAAGACTTGTGTGGCATTTCACCTTATATCAAATCATATACGATAACTTTTGAAATCATATCCAAAAATATTTTTGTATATTTTACAAAAAACTTTTGGAAATTTATCATTAAATTTAGCATGTATTACGTCATATGTAATTACTTATGACTACCCATCCAAAACTCTTTTATATTAACATTAAACAATTTTAGAGAAATACTTTTAGTCGAACTCAATCCTCATTTATTGAACTACAAAGTGTGTCCCCATAGGATTTTATAGTGTTGATAACAAATATGAATCTATGAATCCATAAATGTAAACAATTACTAGACTCTAGTAAATCATCAATGTTACTCAAGCTACAAATGGGTATGGTATGATCTCTATCAAGCACGTGTATCTTTATATATTTTTCCACCAGTTACATCGCATGTTAGCACACATTCTCATATGTTCCCTTTTTTTAATACATCAAGTAACCATGGGACATAGAGTATGTCAATCCCATATAGACCACTCATATGTTCTTGATTCTTTGATTATAGATTGATCGGGTTGATGAATACATTGCATGTCATTCACCTTTACGGATGATCACATCACATGTCCATCACTTGAATAGATAAACACATCATATATGTTATCTAGGTGTGGTCTCGCACTCCCTAAATCTATCTCAATAAAGGGACCAGATGTCATACTCATCATATGATAGGACAAATACCGTCTTAGTTGAGCTCTAAAAGATGGCATGATCAACAACATATTTAACCACCCTTGATTAGCTAAGATTCAAGGCTTGTGTAAGAATGGTATCAAAGTATATGAATGTTCTCATGTTAGGTATCTCAATAAACTCAATTAGTGGGAACTATAAATATGATCTATGCACACCTATTATAACAAATACATGGTGTATGATATTCCATGTGGTATACTTAGTGGGTCATTAAATCCACAAAACTTGTTTTGTGCCTTATGATCATGTTTTATATCTTTATACCATAATCTTACTCACACTAACCTTAACATTTTATCATAACCTATAATACCCCATAATGAACATTAGTTAATAATAATTAAAGTTATACTTTTAGAAGTTAATTATCATTACACTTCATGAAATTTATATCAATATATACATATATATAGTCAGCATGAAGGAATAATAAGATGAAGATTTCTTTTTATATGATAAATATTATATTCTTAAACTTTTTTAAGAATACATAATAAAACCCTAAACAAGTTCTTGTTTATAATATCATATATGATATAATTCTAGATCAACCATATGTTCACACTTTCTGGGGGGTTTAAATCATTACATCTATATGTAATTCTTGTCACATATCTATGTGACCAGCTGGAAAACCCCTCTCATTGAACTATATAGTGCTTAACATCTATAAAGAAATAATATTTGGATAATGGTGATATTTAGGAATCATATTCCTAATGTTAAACTCCTTGAACATATTTAAACTCCTTAACTCCACAACATCAAATGTTAATAGGTTAATAACATTAGTTGTTTACTCAAAAATATTTCTAAGTGCATCATCATCATTTTGGAATGCTTTCACAAAAAATTTCCTTGAAATATTTTGGTAACTAATATATCTATTTAAATTATCACTTACCAACTCATCCTAAAATCCTTTAGGATTAAATTTCATTCACTGTGTATTTCGAACGACATAATCCTTTAGAAAATAATGATATTCACTTTCTCATGGTAACTAAATGTAACTATTTACATTTCTCTTTATCATAACATGTACTAAACTCTTTAAGATATTAAGTGAAATTTGCTTTAATTTTTTACTATAATAATCCTTTATTTGTTAAATTTTAACTTCTCTGAGTCTAAACATACTCCCACTAACCTCTTAAATGTTATATTCTCTTCAGAATATCATGATATGATACAAAAAATCCTTTATATTGGGAAATAAAACTTATTTACTTTTAGTAAGAATATTTAACAAATAAAATATCGTCTCCATATCATATATGGTATTCTATGTGTTTGGGGGGTTTCTTAAAAATAGCATTATTCTTTAAAAATTTCCACTAATGGTGGTGGAATCTCAATTTCTCATATTTTAACAAACATCTAGATAAACACCTTTATACTAGATAAAATAATTTTATCCTTATATTCTTCTCAAAAAATGTTACAGAACTTGATGAATCATAAACCATGTGTATGTGATTCATTATCTCATATTTTTTATAATAACTCTTTGTTAGTAAACAGCTTTGCTTATCATATAAGAGAAATAAGATGAAGATACACATCCTTTACTTAAATTTATTTGAGCTTAATTTATTCTCATACATTCAACTTTTTTATATAGAAACTCTTTTCTTTATCACTTGAATATAAACTACATGCCCTATCAATTCTTCCAATGATTTGAACTCATGTATATTTAAAACACTTGTAAAGTATGTATTTGGTGTCATATACCCTTCAAAACTGTATAATTGATTTCTATAACACCAAAACCTAACATGTACACTCTATTGAGTTTCATATCCCAATTTAGGTATATTAAACAATACCATCATATAAAATTATTACTCTTTACTTATTTATTTTACCTTTAAGTTTCAATAACCTTGATTGGAAACTCTAAGAAACATTACTAAACTCTCAAAATAACTTTTCTTCTTCCAGTTTGAACTTTTATCTACTTTTACTGCCAACAAAACACCAAAACCTAAACATCATATGCCCACTTCATCTATCCTAAACTCTTTTAGAGAATATGGTGAACATTTCATGAACTCATTCACATTGTCAAAATATTTCCACCAATGAAAATATGATGAATTTCTTAACTAGAAAAGGCCTTATAGGAAAGCTCTAGTATCACCAATTCATTATCATACCTAATCATACTAATTATGTGAGTGGAGAATAATATTTTTATGGTAAAAATGGATCAAATGCCTTTAAAACCCTAAGTGAATTAATATATTATTCCATAGTCTTGTAGAATTATTTTTTAAACTATTCCAATAATTAGTTACTCAATAAGGTGTTTACTCTAACACATATAATTTATCCTTACTTAAGAACTCTTCTTAAGTTACCAGTCTTACGAGTTACTTACATTAAGCCTATATTTTTTAAGGATTGATCTCAAAGTTAATTTTGATGATGATGGTTCCATTTATCTACAACATAAGATTTTATTATATGAGTGTCATGTTTTATAAACATCTAATAAGGAATTTTATTAAATGTTATCCCACTAAAATAATTATCCCTTTTAAAACCATCATGTCCATTATTGGTCTAAGATTCATATTTCACTAAGATTTGGGTTGATTTAACATTTCTCCCATTACTTAACTATTTAGGTAGGGCACCATCCCAGTTATATCATATATGAATCTTGGATAGATGAGAAAACAACTCTTTTCCCAATCCATCATATGGATAAACTCAACACTATTACTATAATAACCTAATCCTATTGGGGTCTCCCAACTAATTGTAACCCAAATAAAACACCAAGAATAGGCACTTAATCCTATTAGGGATAGCCATTACTTTCATTCCTTATATAAGATAATCTAGGGATACTTAGATTTAACATTACCTACCCAGTTGGATGATAGAGGTTTTAATAAGTGATGCTTTGGAATGAAAATAGAACTTGGTATTTTAAATAGTTTGCAATCTCACCATCTTGCCTTGTTTTATTCTCTTCATGTATGCATGCTTCTGGTGATTTAGTTTGGAATCTTATTCCTTCCACCAAACCACAAACTAATAGTTTCAATCCATATTGATGTATAACTCTTTACATGACTCACATTTTATGTTAATAACCCAAAAATAGAATCCAAACACATTTACACACATCAAAATAAATCTCATGCATAAGGAACATGAACTTTTTATGTAAATGTTTAGAATTATATGAAATTTATAACCCCTTCATGAGTAAGAAATGTAGCCATAGATAGCAAGCCCCCGCCTTTCTAGAATAAGGCATAAGCTTCCAGGACAATGGGAGGTTCGACTCGAGAGTGATTTTAATTCATAATAACTCTAATACATGATATGTA
Source organism: Viscum album (assembly GCA_963277665.1). Lineage (NCBI taxonomy): Eukaryota > Viridiplantae > Streptophyta > Magnoliopsida > Santalales > Viscaceae > Viscum > Viscum album. Next base: position 628,292,385 of record OY728163.1, on the reverse strand, counting down.
TAAACTATATTTAACAATTAAATTCAAGTTAATTACTTTAATTATAAATTGAAGTGTAGGTTGATAGAAACAAAATCCACTATCATACTTATCATGTAACTCCTTAGATGCATGCATGATAATCTCTATATGTAATTTAACAATTTAAACTAAATAATACACCTATTCACAATATAAGAACTATATTTATGAATAATAAACAAGGTACTAACTTTTAAATAAATGAATAATTCACATATTTAAACATTAGATAAACATTTATGAACAATTCATGTATAAAAAATAATTATAAACACTTTATAATTTAGTTATTCATTATGAACACTCCATAATATTGAATATAAACCCTTTATATTCATTTCATAATATAAAACCCTTCATATTATTCGTTATATGGAATCTCACTTTAAATATAATATATTAAATGAAATATAAATGTTTCATATTTTAATTTCTATTCTATAAACTATTTACATAATCTAAATATCACATAGTTAACATCATTTAAGACTTTATTGAATCTATCACGACCCCATCCTCATATGGTGTACCTCTCATGGGCCGGTAATGGGAGAAGATAGATAGTGACACCCAAGTCCCGCCTCCAGTAGGCCCTGGGTTAGCAACTAGCACTGAGGGTATAATAAATATACAGATGGGAGGCATTACCCACTAAGAGAAAACATGCAGAAGAGAGAGAGATAAGAAAGACACCAAACAACACCTACTCAGACTACAATATAAAATAAAACCTAAGTACACAAATATAATTTCATGCAAGAACTACTATAATTAAAAGGAAAACTACAAGTACCAAAAGAAAGGTAAAGACGGAAGTGACCACGAAGCCCAAATAGATCCTGTTAAACCCCAAGATATTAGTAACTAACCTGATCTCCAAACTACTCCAATTGACCTAAAAATAGTTTATATATGCATAAGGTGAGTATAAAAGTATACTCAATCGGATCCTCCATGGAGCCTCTTGTGAAAAAGGTAAAGAAATCATGCTAAAGCACAATGAAAAACAAGTGAAACTAACTCATCACTTAAACAGGTATACTAAGTTAATAGCCTCACCATGGTTACTCTCACCAAGTATCAGATATAAAGAACATCAAGGGAACCCCACTACCACTTCCCCACCAGTTTACTGCTCTACCCCAACATATCACATCTTGAGCATCTCTCTATAAAAAGGCTAGCCTACAGACACCTGGTCAAAGCACCATAACATGCACATCATGCAACACACCACCACATCTATGTAACCAAAAGTAACCAGGTAGTTTCCAGGATCCATCACATCCTGTATAACGTGTATCATACATAGGGTATTATACCTAAATCCATCACAAACCATACACCAAGTAAGGATGCACAAGACATCACAGCTTATACACATTATACCTATAGTGGTCCTTATGAAACTATATCTAGAATATATCTGTGTGAAATAAACACAATCCATTACAGCCCTCTACACACATATATGGGGAAAACTAACCACCATACATCCCATCACAAGTAACTACCAAGAGAAGAGAGTGGGGGGAAATTGGGTAGCCATTCATCAATCCTCCCACTGGGATGTTGGGGAAAACACCCCCCCCCCCAGGGCTCAGAATCCCTAGGGTGTCAGTTTCCCTAACTGACAGGGTGAAGTAGCATATAAAAACACAAAATGTACATAATATAATATATCTCACAACCACACTATGGGCATAACCTAGTCTCAAACTCAACTGTGGCTAATGTCTCTTGGACTCCAAGTTTCCACTGCTAAGACCAAATATCCTATAAGAACACAACCATTTAAAGAGCTACATTAAGTTAATTTATCCCTTTTATCAGTTGTAATTTATATTAATTAGTTCATTAACAATTAATTAACCATTAACAATTCCACATTACATTTCATTATCATCACAACAAAGATCCATGTATAAGAAAACTGAGTCACTGGCTTCTTAGAATTATAACCTCAACATTGCATACCAACAAGCTCCAACCCCATGGGTTAAACATTTATTTATTTATTTAAAATTACTTTCCATATTACTAGGTATTGTAGGAAAAAATTATAATCTACCAAACATAAGGGTCTCAACATGGTGAGTAGGTAAACTACTCATTGAGTATTCATCACCTATAGCAGAAGCATAGACTCATCCAACCATAAGAAGCTAAACACGGAAAGCACATGGCATAGCCCGTGGGTCTTTTCCTTTCTTGGAAGGAGAGTAACCAAAACTGTCTGCCTCAAACAGTGGGGAAAGGAAAGTAAATAAACAACAACATGGTCGTCGACCAAAAAACCAATTCAAACAAACATCCAGTTTTCATAATAATAGTTAATCCCAACTTTGACTCGTTCCATCATCTATGGTGTCCTCCCTAACACCACATGAATATCTTGATGCATCCTTCCACTCCAAGCATCAATTAATACCTCAAAAACAAGGCATACCCACCCCATATACCATAACAGACCTCCAATCCCATCCATCCCAGGCTCACAACACATTCGAGCCTCCCCACCCCATATACCACAATAGCCCTCCAAGATCAACCATCCTAAGATCATAACACATCCGGGCCTCCCCACCTCACATACCACAACAACCCTCCAGGATCATCCATCCCAGGCTCACGTCACATCACAATCAGTATCAAATAAACATATCAATTGAGCTCTTATCCCTAAAGCAAGGTATCCATTTTTCACACACAATGAGCTCTCACAGCTCCAAAGCACAAGGCAATTGGTCTTTATAATAAAGAAGGAAACTCATGCCCTACAAAGGCATTATCTTTTATCACACAACCATTTTTTATTCTACATTGATTTAACCAATTCATTATTCATAGGTTCCAACTATGGGAAACCTAAGAAACAAGCTATCTCAAGCTACCACAAACTAATTAATAATTAATTTAACATACCTTTAATTTTTTTTATCAACAAGCATCAACATGCTTCAGGTTCATTAACCAATTTAATTAAACATGCATACTTGCATCAATTTGATTATCATAAAATTACAGCAACAACAACCAGATTCATTAAACATGCCTATTTAATTCCTTATCCAATTAATTATCAATTAATTTTAGATTTACATTCTTTACCAATTTCCATCAAGAACAAAATGCTAATCTAAGAAAGTCATAGATATCATATTATCTAGAAAATCGAGAGGCAACATGTTATCATGGTACAAACAAAAATATCGTTAAGAAATCGATACCGATTCTTTAATTCGGTTCAAGTAATTACTAGGTCAATTTCATTGTGATCTAAGGGGATAAATCATGCTAGATTTATGATTTCATGAAAATAAATTGAGAAGTGATGAATACACTACCTCAAAAAGGTAGTCAACATTCTTCTCATGAGAACGGACCATGCAATGGATCTTTGATCACTCCTCCTGCACAACCGCACTAACAACAACCAATAGAAACTCCATTAGAACCATGGGTAAGCAAAAATCATAGAACGATGAGAAAATATGAGAGGAAAAAATATCAAACTGTGAGAAACCTATAGAAAACGAAGGAGAATTCACCTTGGATCACCATAGATCACCGTGTATCGAAGACAGAAGCCTAAGGATCGATCTCGCCTTGAAGGGAATCCAAAATAATGAAGAGGAGGGATGATGGATGCTGGAAAACGAAAGTATTCATAGGGTTTAACAACCCAATCGGTTGGAAATGTTTTAAAACATACAGCATTAGGGAATTATATAACATGTAATTCCCTTTCACGTCATGTAATTCTCAGTGTTCGGTTTCCACTGAAAAAATCTTCACCTCTTCACTTTATTTTATTTTTCAAACCCTGATATATTACACATCATGAAACCCATATTCACATCGTGTAAACTTTCATGGTGCAAAATCCTACCCACTTCCAGTTTCTAGTAGAAGAAATCCTCCAGAATTCTTCCGAGCCTCCTCTAAGAACCTCAAGCCTTAGAAACACACAAAGGTTCAATCCACACAGATATGGTCCCTTACATAATCAATCATAAAAACTTATTTTAATGTGGTCTAAATAATATTCTAAATAAGACCATTAATTTGAACAATTCAAATTAAGTACCATGAAAAATACATAATCTTAAAATATAAACACTTCATATTTAGCTTTGTTTTGTAGTTTATAAAAAATTTATAAATTGACCTTATGATTTCTAAATAAATACTTTATTTTAAGTCATAGGGCATTCTATAAAATTTGGTAAAATGTATTTTAATATTAACACTTAGTTTTATGGAATATTTATTGATAAATGTTTCATAAAAATTTTATAATTAATTAATTTATAAACACTTATAAATTAATAAATATCCCAAAATTACTTTTATTTTAATTTATAAATAATTTATAAATTATATAATTTGATTCATTATTGAATTTTAAGAAAGAGACAAAATTTCTCATCTAGTCATATTTAACTATTTGGGTCGAATCGTAGATTATGATGGATGGGAATTGTTCAATTAACCAGTTTAAGTGTTATTAGTTGTACTTTATAAAAAATAGTCATATCATTGAATACGATTAACGACATACATAATGATTTACTCTTAAATATCATATCATATTTTTGTATTCACATCGTTAATGAAAAGCTGATATAATGATCTGTTTTTTTAATCCATGACATAATCATAATCATTAAATATGAAATCTTGATGTAATGTGTTATGAATAATACAAATTCAAGGGATTTTTACTAAGTCATTGGCTATGATATCTCATATCATAAGTCGTGGCCCAATAGAGCATAATAAAATTCTCTATCGTATTTTATGATATGGAATATGATATGAAATAAAACTTTAAAAACTTTTTTCTATAATGATTTCATGGATATAAATGCATTATAGGTATCTATCACCACTATAATGTTTTAAAGGATCCGAGAACGCTTGTTAGAGATAGAAAAAGCATGAAAGAAAGCCAAATTCCAAGATTGACCATGCTAGATAAATGAAATCATGCATACTATAAATGAAGAAACATGTTTACCTTAAACTATAGGTAGTCATTAAATTTTTATCCATCTCATGAACTTGATTAAGATCATATTAGAGGAAACTAAAAGACATCCCTCCTATAGAGGTATCCATAAGTTGTGTTGAATCACTCATTTCATGAGCGGGATCCTCCACCTTCCATGACATGTTAGTTCCTCATAGTGTGAAAAAGGTAAGAGAGTATTGGAAAAGGATTAGGCATGATTACATGTATACTATATCATGGTTAATGACCTTCTATAAATACCTAAATTATTCTTCTCAAGTGGACTTCCAGTTTCTCATGTATTGTAATAAATGAGTAAATGCCACTCGGTTAGTTCTTGCAATTATTACATGAATTAAAATCTCATGAATTTTGTCTTATGAAATGGTTCATTTATGATATCCAACATGGAAGATCACTCAAATTATAATAATTATCATTCAACCTCCCAAAATATCAAATATAGTGGCATGGTATTGAACACCATATCTTACGATATGATCAGTTGCATACTATGATGTTCATGGGTAGTGGCATAATACCATACCTTACGATATCCCTTTATCGTACAATATGATATGGCCAAATTCATCATATGAATAATGGATTTATGGAATATATCATTCAAAAACATCAATAATCATAGCAATAAAACACATCAATAACTTTCCTTTAATCATACTTCTATACCCACTAAACACTCTAGGCATAAACACATCAATACTAATTCTAGATTTTCACTCCTCGAATTTGATAATGCCATTTCATTATTATCCAACTATGAAAGGTGAATTAAATATCAATAGTATTAGTCAAGGTCTTCACAACAACACATATAAATCATCAATAAAAAATGAAATAACAATAACATGGAATACATATAAAGAACATACAAATCATCTTTCACTGATAAATTATTTTAATTTGCTTCATTATCCATTTAGGTTAATCATAAACATCCACCAAATCGACAAAAAAATATGATAATTCTATATACACACACTAATAAACAGGGCGAATTCTCAAATCCCCTACCTTAATCAATGATACAAAGAGCGTAATGCAAAGGTGAGGATAAAATATTATCACAAAGTCATAAACACCCAATTAAAGACTCAATAACCTATAACACATCAAACTCTATCAATACCATCACCTAAATCCAAGAAAATTGATCCAAAACTACTATCATAGCCTCCCTAAGAATAAAAAACATTAAGAAAATGAATGATTGGAGGAGAATGGATCACCTTAGATCAAATGAGATTGATCTATTAATGTAGAGGCTTAAAACCCACAAAAGAATGATCAAATATCACAAAGGACAAAACCTATGAGCGCCTAAGGTCTGAGTAAGGTCACGGATTTTGGACTGAATCTGAATGGGCACTCAAATTTATAATAAAAACTATAAAAAAGATAATAACAATGTGAAAGGATTCATCACGCTGAAATGGTGGCCCGATCTAGAAATTATGGCATAATCTCCCCATATCCCATGGAGCCAACATGTTTAAATTTTATGCAACCAATAAATTTCACAACACAATATGGGGGTATTTCTTTGATCTATGAGGTTCACAGCACAATCCTTGGCCTTGACCCCAAACCCGATAACTCCTAGACACACACCACAGTACAAAAAAATCCACCATGATGCAACGATCCATAAATTGAAATAGATAAGGAATTTCTCATTCAAGGCCTACATGGTAAAACACCTATCATCATGATGTAGTTACTGTTACATTAGATTAACCATAAACACTCGAAGACTCTCTATGTCACAGCTTGAATAATCATAGCACAACCGATAAATCCCAACCAAACATATTCACACCAAAATACCATGGCCTAAGCACCATGCCCCATGCCACAACCAAAATGATCACGGTGTAGAACACTAGACTATAAAACCCCCTCTTCTAAAAAAAATTGGTCATGTTTTAGTGAACATGGTCATTACATGATTTATGACACAAGTTGAAATCTCAACCAAGATTCCACCCTTCCTCCGCCATTCACTTTCAAACATCACCTTAATACATCTGACTCTCAGAAGATGAAAGTAAAGGTCTGGGAAAGTTTGGGACCTTGCATTTAAATTTATAATTAAATAAAGATAGATCAAACCACTATTTGGTTCCATAAACTGGTATATAGTTTAGGTTGGTCAATTTTGATTAAAAAATCATGACGACCTAAATCTCAATCTCTTAAAAATTCATTAACCACTTTCTTTCCATGCTTACATGTTTAAAAAAACCAAGAAATAAAATAATAAACTGTAATGTGTATCTCTTGAACCCTCCCCCCCCCCCCCCATCCACCCCCTCCATTAAATTCACGAGATTAAAACATGATGTCCCTCCCACAATCATTCTAATTTTCAAAACATGATGATAAACCACGATGTGGTTTATACTGTTTCAGATAGTAACTCTAAAAAAATAAATCCCTATACCACCACATAAACTAAAATAATTTTTCACAAACCATGATATAGTAGGCAAAACTAGAACATAGTTTCACTCCTCACTATGATCAATAACTCGTCTAATCCCTTTAATCAAACCATGAATTCATGCCATAATGAGTTCCACAAACCACAAAAAATCAAGGAGGCCACAACACAATGAAGAAGGAACCACAATGTAGCTTCTCTAAAACTTCAAATTTCAACATAACCCTCACAATTTACATCACAACCCACTCCTTTCTCTGAAACCTCAAACCCCAAAAACACATGAGAATGGTGTGTATTGAAAATTTGTCCCTTCACACTAGAACTGGTCACATGCTTTATTTTTAGATTTGGTTTGAATCTAATAGAGATGATTTAGATTTTTAGAGAAAAATAGTTTGATCAAAGCCTTTAAAAAAAATTAACATTTTAAATTAATTTTAAATTATTATATCATCAAATATTATAATTTTTTAAAAAAATATTAATTCATGGGTTGTATTGGATTTGAGTTGTATCTAATATAAGCATGTGAAATTAGATATATTTTTAAAAAAACAAAAAAAATATGTTATGTGTTTTCTAAAATATAAAAAAATAATTATGAAGTGAAGAAAACACTCAATCACACATACCACCGCACAAATTATTATAATAAACTAGTATTTCCCCTCATGCATTTGCATGAGATGTGGTAGCTTCTAAAATAAATAAAAAACAATGTTTGTTTATAAAACAAATATAAGTAGATACAATATTGAAAGATAAATGAATGTTGTAATATATATTGAATAAATAAAATGTACCATATAGCAATTTTTGAGATTCAATTAACTAAAGAATATGATTTTTATGCTAAGGAATCAATAAATAGTTCATACACATTAATTTAAATGTATTTAGTTGATTAATTTTATAAGTTAATTCTAGACAGTTTAACTAAAGAGACTCTAAAAATGAAATTATATATATGTTACAGACATGTACATCAAAACTGAAGGAAGTGAAAAGATATTTTATAGATGTATTTGTTCAATATTAAAAATTTAATTGGAAATTTATTTATGATATAATAAAATAGTATGTTGTAATAGAAACAAATATTATTTTGAAAATAAAATTGGTAATATCTGAGAACATCATAAAAGACCACACAAAAGTGATAATGAAGAAAAAGATGAGTAACATGGGAGTCATGGACGGGCATGCAATAACATGAAAGTCGATTTTTTGATAAAATAAATAAGAATAGTTTTAAATAAGCATACCTTGGGAAGATATGGGAAGGGGGATAATGACTCAATGGAATAAGAGACGAGATACAGTATACTAGTGGATGATATGTGTAGGGTAGTGAAAGAAGACATGAGATGTAGGAGAGTCATACATCACATGTGTAGTTTCAATGGTGGGTGGATTATTATTCTCAGTTAGAATTGTAATTACATTGAGTTTTCCAAGCATTTTTTGTTGTTTTTGAACCTAAAACAAAATAAAAAATGTAATCTTATATGTCATTTATATTTAAAAAAATATAAAATAATATTAGAACACAGACAACAATAATTAAAACATAAAAGTGTAGTATCAATAGATAGATTATCTCATTGAACTTATTAATTTGAAGTAAAATTTTCTTATTATCATTGGAAATTGGTTGTGATAAATATGAGTTATCCATAAATATAGATAATTGATTCAATGTTCTTGTTGTTTTGAGAAATGAAAATATGAAAGTAACCATTTCTAAAAAAAAATAATGGAATGATAACCTACATGGGTGAGGTGAGCATACTAAAATTATTAAAACATATAAAAAATATATACATATAAATCATATTTACAGTGAAAACATTTTATTAATAGTGAATTGGAATACATATATAGTATTCTAGAGAAATATAAAGTGAAAACAATATAATAGCAGTGAATAAAAACACATATATCATTATAATAATATGTTTATAGTTTCACCCATATTTTTACATGGATGGGATTGATTAGTTAGAAATGGGTGTGTGTGTGTGTGTGTGTGCACGTACGTGTGAATTTGATATCAAATTTGGTATATAAATATATAAAATTATGAAAAATATGTAGTATTTGGTTTTTTTGTAGAATATGGATTAGATATATGATAAAATTTTGAAAAAAAAATAAAAAATATATGTGTGTAGAATGAGGACTGAATTTATGGTATATATGGAAATTTCTATAAATATATATACATATATATATATAATGAATTAAATATATTTTGTAATTTTATATTTTGTAAAAATTTATATTGATTGAAAATATATTAATATAATTGAATAAGTAGAAGAATTATAGAGAACACTAAATTTTCAATGGATGAAGAATAATATGCCACAATCTGATGCAAGAATAAATAAAATGGTATGAGAAACAATTCAAATTGTCATTAAGATCAGATTTTTTCAAGTGAATTTATATTTTTTCAGTTTGAAAAAAAATGTAAGGCATAAAATATAGGATGTATAATGGAAATTTTTATTTTATAAAAGCTACAAATATAATCAAATAAGAGTGGTGTCGAGCATGAAATCATCAAAGTAAAGAGGTTAGAGAAATTTGACCCACCACAGACAAGACCAATTAGCTAGATAATATACATCCACAATTAAATTTCCATATTATTTTTTCAAGGGTGTCCTCATTTTCTCTACCCTCGCATTTGACCAAAAGTATTAATGAAAATGTAATAACATAATCTATATGAGTTCCACTGCTATAGATTGCACTTTTAAAAGAACTAAAGATAGGATTTATCATCGCTAAAGAAGAACTGATAATTTGAGCGATGTTAAAATATGGCCTTTATCAGTGCTAGAAAAAAGTGACAATAAAGGGTGTCTTTATCAGTGCTAAAAAAACACTGATAAAGGGGTCATTTATCAGTATTTTTTTAGCGCTGATAAAGGGGTCATTTATCAGTGTTTTTTTAGCATCGATAAAGGTGACTTTTATCAGGGATAAAAAATGCTAAAAATGGTTCCTTTATCAGTACTTTTTTTAGTACTGATAAAGATACTTTTTATCGATTCTTTTTTCTAGCGCTGATAAAATTTGAAAAAAATTATTTTTTTCATGCACCCCCCTTTCTCAATGCTCGTGAGCCCCTTTCTCAGTTCTATTCATTCCCCCGACCACCCCTCACCCACTCTCACACACCCGACCCCCTTTAACAGCACTCGCAACCCCCCTTTCTAAGTGTTAGAAATCTGCTCACCCACCCATGCATGCCTGGCCTCGAACCTGTCACCTAGCTTCTACAATGAAAACCCCTTTACAACTACCTTACCTTTTTTTATTCTACATTTTATGATATTTCTATATATATAATTGTTTTTAAATAAATTTATAAAATATATGTTTGTGTGTGTGCACGCATGAGTGTGTGTGATATATATATATATATATACTTTAATTTATTTAAATATATTATATATTAATATTCATTTACATATATTAGAATTTATAAATATAAATATATATTTGTTTATTAATATGCACACATATGTATATATAAACATTATATAGTTTTCAAAAAAACATTACATATATATTTTTATAAGTATATATATATATATATATTCGTATATTTTTATAATGTAAAAATGGTTAGATATTATTTTAAATAAAATGGATAACAATTAATTTCATATTATTTATATAATTACTTTTAAATACATTTTTAAAATATGTATTTATATTGTATATTTAGATATAAATTTTATACATTTCATAAATATTTATTGATGCACACATGTTTATATATAAACATTACTTAGGTATATATATATATTAATGCATTTTTACAGGATAAATAAAATGGATAATTTTTTATTTAAAATAAAAATAATTATTATTATTTATTTCTATATGTTTTATATCTTTAAAATTACATTTTTATATAAATATGTTTAAATTTTTAATTATACAATTGATTTATTATATGTAAATATCATAAAATATGCATATATTTAATTATAAATAAAACTAAAATATGAAAAATGATAAAATTTAAAAACCATAATATTTATATTAATGTAATTATTGGGAATAAATTTAGAATCCACTGAAAAAGGACAAAAATTCTCTCTTAAATGAAGTTGAAATCCCATCGAATATGAAAAAAATAAGGGATTCCAACTAAAAACTCAGTTTTAGAGGCCTTCTAGGCCTTTATTGGCCTAAAAAACTGGTGATTGTGGTCTCCCTAGAAAATAAGGCATAGATATCTTCGTAAGTTTCTATTTTATATATGGTAGATCTTAAACTAACACCCGAATCAAAAGTTATGGTCATTTGAAATTTAAGTCATGTTTTCAACTTATCTTGGATCATTTATTCATTTATTGATTTTTATGTCTTTTGATTGTTATTAAATGACTATTACACAATAATAATTATCAAATTATTACAAAAAATATTATTATTTAATTATTTTATAATCCATTTTTCACTAAATATCTTATTTATTAAATGTAAATGTGTATTTAGCCTTATATAAATCATATTTATTAAAATATATTATATTTATCACTGATAAAGACCCCCTTTTATCATCATTTTTTCTAGTTCTAATAAAAGTGGTCTTTATCAACATTTTTTTAGCACTGATAAAGGCCCCCCTTTATTAGTGTTTTTTGTGATCATTGATAAAGATTAGCGCTGGATTTTTTTTGATTTGTAGTGGTGGTCTAATTATCCTTAATATAGACCATCTTTTCACAAAAGACCACAAAACTATAAACTGGTTGTGTGTAGGGATGAAAAAGTGGTTATAAGCATGAAATAAATAGTGTGTTAAGGTCATAGAAATTATTTTTTATCCCTTAAAAAACTAGTTATATGGTGAATATATGTCTATAATTAAATTTACATATTATTTGTTCAAGGGTGTACTCGTTTTTTTTACCCTCATGTTTGACCAAAAGTGATGTAATAACTCAATCTATATCAGGTCTAACTATCCTTAATACAGATCATCTCTTCACGAAATATGATAAAAATAAAAACCAATTGTGTATAGGAAATAAATAATCGATATCTCACTTGCATGACACTCAAATGCTGCATTATGGACCATGCAGTCAGCACCGACATCAGGGAAAAGGGATTTTCTTTCTCCATAGAATTCATGAGAGAATAACATGTAACAAATTATATAAATACATGTTTATAATATAAATTTATATATAAATTTATATAAATTTCATATTGTCATAAATAAAAAAAATTATAATGAAAATATTCATGTATGACTGAATAAATTGATTAATAATAGTTTTAAATTATATATTTTTTTAATTATATAATTTAAATGTGAATGTAAGAAAGGATTTTGAGTGATATTTAAATTACAGTACTTGGCCGCATCACATCTTAAAACCTTGAAGAACATAATACAATACATGTATCTGAAATTTAATTATGAAAGTAAATGAATAATGAAAATATATATATTTGAAATCTAGAAGAAGGTTTGAGAATTGGGGAGGTGAGATTAAATCCCCATCAGGTAGAGGACAATACCTGATACTCAGCCCAGTTTAGTGGCCCAGTTTAGTGCAGTCCCAAGTTTGTGGGATACAAGGTATCTGGCCCATTGTTAGAATCATCATGGGTCCAACACATTCCCAACTCCCCCTAATTATATCATTTAATTGTGTCTTCAGAACATCAATTAATATTATTATTTAATTGTGTCTTTGGGACATGTGAGGAAGACCATCGGTAATAATGTATGGTCTAATTGAATATCATACCTTATGGGGAAGGAAAAACTGTTTCCATTAATTATAGATATCCATAATAATTTATAACATTCTCTTGGATATATATGTATGATTTCCTCATTAAAAACCTCATCAAGGAAAACCCATTTAGGGGGAAAAACCTTGATTGGTGGAAAAGAGTACAATAACATCAATTCCCCATAGTGTTTCCTTGTTAAAAACCTTATCAAGAAAACCTAATGGGAAAAACTTAAATAAGGGAAAAAATAGTACAATAGTTACACCTCCCTCTCATAATGGTCATAACTATTACATTATAGAATGAAAGGTGTTGTCGTGGATTCTTTCAAATGATATGTGATTGTTGAGTACTTAGGTGCAGCAGAGTGGCTGACCAAGGTCATCTCTCAAATGAGGAAGTAAATTTAAAAACATATTAAAGGAATTTTTTAAAATAAAATAAAAGGAAATAAGAACACTAATTAAAAGGATGGGGTTGTTTATTGTTTATAAATCTAGAAGAAGTTTTCTGGAATAAGATTGTATTTTTTTGTTTTTATTTTTGAAATGAAGTTCGATTAAAATGACACAACAAGAAGATGTTTTTTTAGAAAATATTAAAAGGCATAATTGATATAACTCTACCTATTAACTAAATTATTTATAATTATAATTTAAATTAACATTCAATTAATTGTGATCCCTTAATTTGTTAAATCCTAAACCCTGCGAGAATTAACTTTACCACAAAGATGAAGTGAATTTAACCCTAGGCTAACTTCGGAACATGAAATCGCAGCACCCTGATTTGATTGATGTTCTAAGGTTATATTGTGGTCAGTGGTAAATTAAGGCACATTTACTCTCTAGAAATTATAATTAATTAAGTTTAGGTATTATATTTGAACACTACAAATTGATCCTGTATGGTTTTGTATTACCGATTAAGTTCGCACTCTCACAATTTATACAAAATCTCATCCTCACGTATTTTTGTGTAAATTGTTCAATTTATTGATTAGTTTCAATTAAATTAAAAACTAAATTAATAAATCATATTATGTGAATTAAATTATATCATTTATTCAAAATAAATGTATTAATGAGGTTAGAGGTCGGTCGATTACTAAAAAGAGCTACTCTTCCATGGGCGGTGTAGTTATCGTAGAAACGTTATACAAGTGTAAAGGTTTAGAAAGGTTATAACTCAATATTATTTCTACTAATAAATTACAGCCCAAATAGGAATATTAATAGAATAAGAAAATTGAAAATAACAGAATAATTGGAAGATAACCTAAGATTTTATTGAAATCACAACAATATTACAACAAAGAAGATGAAAAGAATATCATTTTGGAGGAGATCCTAGCTTGGTAGCTTCCCTCCTCCAATTATGGATTGAAATGGTGTAGAACCACTTCTTCTCTACTCCCAATCTCCTAATTCACGTCCCAACCTCTCAAAATGAGAAAAAAATAATAATTTATAGAGTGTAGGGGAGGCTAGTTTTAAAGAGGTTTCAAGTGTAAATGGGGAATCTCGGCCAAATATTTTAATCCAACTTACACCACTCATTTGACCTCTAAAACACATGAACCATCTATTCTTCAAGAATAATTATTCGTCCAAAATTGGGTTGGAGAGATCCTCTCAAAATTGGGGCCCAATCCAAGCTTTTATAAAGAAGTTATGGCCCAAATACAGAATCAATGTCCAATCTGGTGGGCCCATCCCACCTTTGACTTCATGGTCTATTTAGTCCAACCAAATGCACGATTTAGCTTCAATTTCATGAACAAAATTTGAATCCCATTAAGTCAAGAACACAGTTAAAAAATTTCAAGTTTAAATAATAAATATTAAAATATTTATCTTTGAAATACTATAGTGCACTATAAAGGGTAAAATTGAAATTTCCATCAAATTTTCAAATGAATGATCTAATCCCAAATATTTTATAAATAAACATATTTAACACAATGTGAGAAAATTTTATCATTTATTATCAATAAAATATTCAGTAAAAATTTGTTTTATCAACTCTCTTACACTTACCCTTTTGCACTCCTAGGCAAAACCTCATATCATGTATTCGAAAAAATTGTGACAAGATATGCATATTCAAATTTCTCAATCCACAGTGAAAATATAGGCAAAAGTAATAATCCAATCAAGAGTAAATATTAATAAATTCTAAATTCATTGTCTCATAAATTGTGTCAAAACAAAATCTAGTGAGATTCATAACACCAATCATAATGAAACAATTAATGGGTATACCATGCCATTAATTCTCCACGTGTGTGTGTGCCAACCATTCCAAGCTTGTCTCTCCACCCTTTATCTAGTATATTCAGGTCAATAAAAACTTTTCTTCTTACCTAATTCTATTTCACTGATCCTATTCAACATCCTTTATAATCAAATTCCAAAACCCACTCATTTAAGCATTCCTAGAAGTCAAACCATAAACTCCTAACCTAAATATCCCCACATGTTGTACATTTCTTCACTCCCCTCTTTATTGAATGTTTTTTTTGTTTTTTTTTGTTTTTTTTTTTTGTTTTTTTTAAATTTTTTTAGAGGGCGTACAACAGTTAGATATTAGGTGCACACGCATAGGTCAATCTGGTATAGTGATGGAAACGATCAGAAGAGAAACAAACATATGGAAAGTCCATGTTATAAGCTAAAAAGGATTACTTACCCTGAATATACATTCAATTGGGTAAGAGAAACTCACAGGTCATGATTGTGTGAAAAAATGTGTGGAGAAATCAATGACACAATTTACTATGAAAAAATATCACAAATAATGATGTCAAAATCTAAAAGGTTTTATAATGACACAACCATTCATATCATCGATGACTTCAATTTTTATAAAATTCAACCCTTGATGATGAAATATTACTCATGCTTATATTTCTACCAATAAATTTTGAAAACATGCATTTTTCATATGTTCTACATGAGAATTTTACATGATATATTTGTTTCTTTTTTATTGATTTTTTTTTTGAAAATTTTAACCAAAAACTTAATATAAAATACACATAAAACACACCAATGAAAATCCTAAATATCTACCCCAAAATGTTGTCCCCTCCCCCACACATAAAATAATGCATTATTCTTAATGTGAACCTATGAGATAATATATGCACATGAAATGTATAATTTTAAATAGGAAAAATAATATAAAATTTAAAGGGTTAGGAACAGCTTGATATGCTCAAGTGATGATGGGGTCATGCAGTGTGATGAAATCCACTGAATCAGTAGGAAGTCCCTCAATGTATTTCTTCAAACATTGCCCATTGAATATAAAGCTACTTCCCGTGTCCTCTTATGTGATCTCCACTACACCATAAGGAAAAACATTAGTCACAACATAAGGACCTAACCACATGGAATGCAACTTACCAGGTATCAGCTTCAGTTTTGAACTATAGAGCAAGACTTTCTCTCCAACTTGAAATTCCCTTTTTTGGATCATTTTGTCATGAGATACTTTTGATCTTTCCTTGTATAGACTTTAGTTCTCATATGAAGAGAATCAAATCTCCTCAAGATCTTGAATTTGTAGCTTCCTTTGGATTCCATCTTGGGCCAAATACATGTTACATTTCTTTATAGTCTAATAATCCTGATGCTCAACTTCCACAGGTAGATGATAGGATTTCCCAAAAACAATCTGAAATAGGGACATACCGATGGGAGTTTTTTATGTTATCCTATATTCCCATTGCACATCATCCAGGAGCTTTCTCCAATCTTTCCTATTCAGCTGCACAGTTTTATCCAAAAATTATTTCAACTCATGATTTGAAACCTCAGCCTGACCATTTGTTTGGGGGTGGTATGGTGTTGATGTTTTGTGTGTAACCCCGTACTTCTGAAGGAGGGAATCCAAATTCCGATTTTAGAAGTGTGTCTATTGGTCACTGATTATAGCCTTTGGTACTCCAAACCTACAAAAAGTTTGTTTCTTGAAAAATTCCATTGAAACATGAGAATCATCAGTCCTAGTGGACTTGGCCTCCACCCATTTACTCACATAATCAACAGCAACCAAAATATACAAAAACCCAAATGAACTAGGAAAATGTCCCATAAAATTGATGCCCCATACATCAAAAATATCACAGAATAGTATGGGTTTTTGGGGTATCTCATGTCTCCTATAAATGTTCCTAGTGTGTTGGAAATGAGAGCATGACTTACAAAACACATGAGCATCATGGAATAATCTAGGCCAATATAATTCAAAGTCTAATACTTTCCTAACTATCCATTGGTTTCTAAAGTGTCCACCACAAGAAAGTGTATGACAGAATTGCAGAACATACTCAAACTCATGATCAGAAACACACCACCTAATAACTTGGTCACTACACATACGCCAGAGGTAGGGGTCATCCCACACATAAAACCTAGACTCACTCTTTAATTTTTGGACTTTATGTTTCTTTAAATTTGCATGGATTTTAGAAGCAACAAGGTAGTTAACTAAATCATCATAATAAGGATGCGTACCTGATATGGAATAAAGATGATCTTCGAGGAAAGTGTCCTGAAGTGGTACCTGGTCCAAGGTGTCATCCTCTAGTGTGTGAGTAAGCCTACTCATGTGGTCCGCCACCAAGTTTTCTAAACCCTTCTTGTCCTTTATCTCAATATCAAATTCCTGAATAAGGATCATCCATCGGATAAGTCTGGGCTTTGCGTCTGGATTCTTCAAGAGGTACCTCAGAGCTACATGGTTAGGAAAAACAACTACTTTAGAGCCCAATAAATATGAACAGAATTTATCTAAAGTGAATATGACAGCAAGAAACTCCTTTTCTATGGTTGTGTAGTTTGATTGGGATGAATCCAGTGTCCTAGATGCATAGGAAATCATATGTGAACTTCCCTCCACCCTCTGAGATAAGATAGCTCCAACTGCGAAGTTGGAGGTATCACACATAAGCTCGAAAGGAAGCTCCCACTGTGGGGGCTGTATGATTGGTGGAGTGGTCAAACACTTATTTAGCTCATCAAAGGAAGTCATGCAAGAATAATAAAACACAAAATCAGAATCCTTTTGAGGTAATCATGACATAGGAAGAGCAATATTACTAAAATCCTTGAGGAAGCACCAATAAAATCATACATTCCCTAGGAAAGATCTAACATCATGCACACATGAAGGATAGGGTAGGGATGAAATAATATATACTTTATACCTATCAACCTCTATCCCATGTTTTGATACTACACTCTCTAAGACAATGCCATGTTATACCATAAAATGACACTTTTCAAAGTTCAAGACCAGATTCTTCTCAATACAATGATACAAAACCTTTTCCAAACTAGATATACAATCATTAAATGAAGACCCATACACTATAAAATCATCCATAAATACCTCCATATAGGTCTTAATAAAATCATAAAAAATAATCACCATGCATCTCTGGAAGGTACATGGGGCATTGAAAAGTCCAAATATCATCCTTCGTTAGGCAAACGTACTGAATGGACAAGTGAATATTGTATTCTCCTAATCCTCCAGAGAAATAGGAACCTGAAAATATCCAAAAAATCCATCCAAGAAACAATAGTTTGTTTTCACAACTATTCTCTCAAGCATCTGATCAATAAGTGGAAGAGTGAAATAGTCCTTGTGAGTAGATTGATTTAGTTTCCTATAATCAATACACACACGCCAACTATTTTATACCCTCATTGGAATTAACTCATCTCTCTCATTTTTAATAATAGTAACACCACTTTTCTTTGGAACAACCTGAAGAGGACTCACCCACTGGGAATCTGAAATGGGATAGATTATACCTACCTCGAGCAATTTTTCAACCTATTTTTTAACAACTTCCAGAAGGGTTGGATTGAGTCTCCTTTGTGGCTGCCTAACTAGTTTAGCCCCATCCTCCAAAATAATCCTATGCATGTAAATGGAGGGGCTAATACCTGATATTTCATCCAAGGTCCACCTGATTTCCCTAATATTCTCCCTCAAAATATTCAAAATCTTTTCTTCATGTTCAAAAGAAAGATTATTAGCAATTATAACAGGTAATCTCTCAACACTTATCAAGTATGAGTATTTGAGATTAGGTGGTAATGGCTTGATTTCCAATGAATGGGGTGATGTATGGATGGAGAAATTGAATGAACCGAAATATGTGCACAATGAACATCAGTATCAGAATATACACCATAAAAATTAGAGAATAAAGTATCAAATCCATCAGCATACTCAACATCCATGTCATAATCAGAGTTAACATGATCAAAATTAGAATATGAATCCATTTCAAAATAAAATCTAAGAGAGTCTTTTGTATTAAAAACAGGTGTGGAAGTACTCTTAAACATCAAACTAGAACCAATACTCATAATCTCCCTAAGCATAGGACAATAAAACTCCATGGGGTTTTTATTTTTTGGTTCAAAATGGGAGATAACAAATGAAGAATGGTCCTCTGAGGGGTACTTCATAGAGTCCATAATATTAAATATCACAACTTTATCCCCAAACTTTATGGAAAGTGTACCCTCATTAACATTTATGATAGTTTTTGTAGTTTTGAGGAAGGTTCTATCTAAGATAATGGGAGCATGAGAACTTACATGATCATCCTCTATGTTAAGCACATAGAAATCTACTGGGAAGATCATGTCTCTTACCCTAACAAGTACATCCTCAAGGATTCCAGCTAGATATACTATAACTCTATTCACCAACTTCACCACTACTCCTGTCAGATTCAACTCACCAACTTATAAAGAAAAAAATATAGAGTGAGGCATCACATTTATGGAAGCTCCTAAATCACAAAGAGCATCAGAAAAGTGTAACTCTCCTATGGTTCATGGTATGGTGAATGTCCTAGGATCCTTACACTTTTTTGGCATTGCTAGAGTTGGTGTAATGAGTGTTAACACATTCCTTCCAAGATTGGTCTTCTCATTTCCCTTGAGCCCTCTTCTATTGGTACAAAGTTCTTTTAAGAATTTCACATACCTTGGGATTCGCTTGATGGATTCAAGTAGAGGGATGTTGATCTCCAAATGCTTGAATGTGTCCAAAACCTCTTTTTTCATTGCCTCTTTAGACATCTTCTTAGTTTGTACTACCCTATTTGGAAAGGTAAGGGGTTTAGGAGTAACATCATTAATCTTTTTATTACCTTTAACTTTCTCCTTGGGTTGCTTAGTAGCTGGTTTTGAATGGGGATTCTTCAGATTTGAGGTGAATCCCAGTGGAACGATAGGTGCAGATTTATCAGTTGTTTGATTCCCACTTCTCAATGTGATGGTACTGACATTCCCCTTAGGATTTGGAGTAGTTATGGAAGGGAGATTTCCAGAGTTCTTACTTACCTATTCATGGAGGGTAATGGTAATTTGGCCCATTTGTGTCTTCAACTCCCTCAGCTCTGAACCTTGACTCTTCAACTCATTCTGTTGATTAGGAATAATTTGTTTCAAAATATCATCAATGTTAAAATCTACCTTGGTTTGGGGATTCTCTTGTTGTTGACTTATTTATGTTTGAGCTTCAAATCGCCTTTGGGGTTGTTGGAAACCCTATTGGTAGGGTGGAGGCTGTTGGAAGTTTTTTTGAAAAGGGGGCCTTTGTTGTTGTCCAGAGCCATACCTCATGTCTGATTGGTCATTCCACCCTTGGTTGTATACTGGTACAAAGGAATAAAACTTCTTTTGTGGATGTGGTTGTTGTTGTTGCTGATATGGTCTCCCAGAAAACACTGCTGCACAATCTTCTATTTCTTGTAGTTGGGGGCAACAGTCAGTTGGGTGGCTTGTCTCAGTGAAAATGCCACAAGGCCTTAAAGGAGGGGGTTGGGATGTCTTTTGTACCAAATAAATCTATCTCACCATAGTTTTCAACTCTTCCAACTTGGTATCAATCAAATGACTTTCAAGAGAAGAAGGAATTACCTGATGTACTCCCCTGACATGTGGTGTACCTCGATCACCAAATTATTGGGAGTTTTGGGTCATATTGTCAATCAATACACGTACAGCTACTGGTGTCTTCTCCACTAATGGTCCTCCAGCCACAGCATCCACCATGCTCCTCTCCATAGGTATGAGTCCTTTATAGAAGTACTGAATAAGGAGTTACTCACTGATTTGGTGATGTGGACAGCTTGCACACAACTTCTTGAATCTCTCCCAGTACTCATACATCGACTCTCCTTGTGCTTTCTTAATCCTAGAGATCTCTTTTATAATGGATGTGGTCCTTGATTCTGGAAAAAATCTCTTTAATAAAATATGTTTCAAATCATTCCAACATGTTACATCTTTAAGTTGTAAATAATACATCCAATCCTTTGCAGCTCCATCAAGTGAAAATGGGAATGCTCTTAGTTTTATTTGATCTTCAGAAACATTTCTTGGTTTCAAGGTTGAGAAAACCACATTAAATTCTTTAAGGTGTTTTTTTGGGTCCTCACCAAATAAGCCATGAAATTTTGGAAGAATGTGAATTAATCCAGATTTCAATTCAAAGTCTGATTCAAGATTTGGGTATGCAATGGAATTTGGTTGACAATTAATATCATGTGCATCCAACTCTTGAATGGTTCTATTGAGTTCATTATTATTGTTTTAATCCATTGGTTATTGTTTTATATTGTACTTATAAGTGTTTCCAATTTCCATGTTCTTGGAGTGGAGGAATTCTCCAACTGATTGAATGTTGAAACTTCACATAGACTGAGAATGTCTGATTCGAGCCCTAATGATGCATTCAATCTCAGGGTCAAGATCTAAGAGATCCTCGAGATTATTTTGTTTCATAAATAAAATAAAAATTAAAATAAGGAGAGTGGACCATATTAAAATAAAAATGAGAAGTTTGAGTTGATGGTCCAAAAAGAAGCAAAAAATAAAATAAAAAAAATAGATTGGGTAAAGAATGAAGAAAGAAGAGAAGAAGAGAATAAAATGTAAAATAAAATAAATACTTATAATTGGTTAAAATAATTACTTGTGTCCCTGGAAACGAATCCAATTTTAAAGGCATTGTCATGGGCGCTTTCAAATGATATGTGATTGTTGAGTACTTAGGTGCAGTGGAGTGGCTGACCAAGGTCGTCTCTCAAAGGAGGAAGTAAATTTAACAACATATTAAAGGAATTTTTTAAAATAAAATAAAATAAAATAAGAACAGTAATTAAAATTTGGGGTTTTTTTATCATTTATAAATCTAGAATAATTTTTCTGGAAGAAGATTGTATTTTTTGTTTTTGTTTTTGAAATGAAGTTCGATTAAAATGACACAACAAGAAGATGTTTTTTTAGAAAATATTAAAAGGAATAATCGATCTGACTCTACATCTTCACTCAATTATTTATCATTATCATTTAAATTAACATTAACTTAATTGTTATCCTTTAATTTGTTAACTCCTGAACCCTACGATAATTAACTTTACCACAAAGATGAAGTGAATTTAACCCTAGGCTAACTTCGGAACATGCAATCGCAGCACCCTACTTTGATTGATGTTATAAGGTTAGATTATGGTCAGTGGTAAATTAAGGCACATTTATTCTCTGAAAATTATAATTAATTGAGTTTAGGGATTATATTTTAACACTAAAAATTGATCCTGTGTGGTTTTTTATTACTGATTAAGTTCGCACTTTTACAATTTACACAAAATCTCGTTCCCGCGTGTTTTTGTGTTAATTGTTCAATTGCTTTCTTAGTTTCAATTAAATTAAAAACTCAATTGATAGATCATATTATGTGAATTAAATTATATCATTGATTCAAAATAAATGAATTAAGGAGGTTAGAGTTCGATCGATTACTAAAAAGAACTACTCTTCCATGGGCAGTGTAGTCATCATAGAAACGTTAAGCAAGTGAAAATGTTTAGAAAGGGTATAACCCAATCTTGTTTCTACTCTTAAATTCCACCCCAAAGAGTAATATTAAGAAAATAATAAAATTGAAAATAATATAATAAGTGGAAGAGAAACTAAGGGTTTATTGAAAGCACAACATTGTTACAACAAAGAAGAGGAAAAAAGAGCATTTTGGAGGAGATCCTAGCTTGGTAGCTTCCCTCCTCAAATTGTGAATTGAAATGGTTTAGAACCATTTCTTATCTTCTCCTAATCTACTAATGCACGTCCCAACCCCTCCAAATGAGAAAAAAACTAATTTATATAGTGGAGGGGGATAGGTTTAAAGAGGTTTCAAGTGTGAATGGGGAATCTCGACCAAATATTTTAAGTCAACGTGCACCGCCCATTTGACCTCTAAAACGTGTGAACTAGCTATTATTCTAGCAGAATTATTTGTGAAAAATTTGGTTGGTGAGCTTCTCTCAAAATTGGGGCCCAATCCAAGTTCGGATGAAGAAGTTATGACCCAAATATAGAACCAATGTCCAATTTGGTGGGCCCAACCCAC
Organism: Viscum album; assembly: GCA_963277665.1. Lineage (NCBI taxonomy): Eukaryota > Viridiplantae > Streptophyta > Magnoliopsida > Santalales > Viscaceae > Viscum > Viscum album. Next base: position 628,268,647 of record OY728163.1, on the reverse strand, counting down.
CTTTGACTTCATGGTCTATTTAGTCCAACCAAATGCACAATTTAGCTCTAATGTCATGAACAAAAGTTACATCCCATTAATTTAAGAACACATTTACAAAATTTCATGTTCAAATAATAAATATTAAAATATTTATCTTCAAAATACTACAGTGCACTATAAAGGGTAAAACTGGAATTTTAATCAAATTTTCAAATAAATGATCTAATCCCAAATATTTTATAAATAAACATATTTAACACAATTTGAGGAAATTTTATCATTTATTATCAATAAAATATTCAATAAAAATGTGTTTTATCACAGAATTTCCATGATCAATTCATAATCAAAACATTCAGTTTTGAATTTTGGAATAGCAATAATTTATACCCTTTAGATTTAAATGAATAGGGAAAAACATTATCTTGTAGTGTAATATGATTTCTTATTATTTACAAGGTACTTATTCACATGTTCATGTATATCCTTCAAGGATAAATAAAATGTGCATTTATATTTAATCCTTCCAGGATAAGTATGTTCTTCATCAACCCCTAATGTGTAAAATATATCATTCTTGGAATAAAGAGATTTAATGTATAAGGGTTAAATCATTCCAAAATTTAATATTTCATCTTCATGATGATTTATTAAAAATACAAGGACGTTCCATGTAATTTCATGATAAAATAAGTCATTGATTTTAGAAAAACTCTTTGAGATTTTAGATGTTTTTAAAAAAATCTTAATAACATAATGAATACAATGATTCATACAATCCATTTGATTATAAATTCAATTTTATATTCTTCCTTAACTTAATATGGATACATAAAATACATATTATTCAGTTCACCCCATAATTTATCATATTGGGTGAAAATTTCATAATTTTGAATATGATTTAGGCATTTTGAACCCTTCGTGGATTCATATATAGAGGTTGTGATCAATAAACAGTGACAACATCAATTAGAAATAATATAAACATATATAAATATCCAAATATAAAAGGAATAATATTTCTTATAATAAGATCATCAGTATTCAATAGTCTTGGTAGTTTGGATAATCAATCCAAAACTTTATATGTTGAACGTATCCTAAGTTCCTTTAATACTTTTGGCCAATTATTGTGATGTTGATATCCATAAAATTCCATTATCATCAGTGAGTTTTGAAATCATTCAAAGAAAATATATCATTAAAAACATTTGGTAGAGATCTCATAATTTTTCTGGTACTAGTGTCACTTTAGGGAAAATATTTAAAAAGATATAATGTTGTCGATATATTCATTTTACTCTTTAAGGAAAAATATATTTATTTCTTTATAATCATGGTGAACAATTATTTTATATAATAAGTTCAACATCACTTCTAGTATGTATAATAAAACTATTGATTTTTAACACTTTACATTCATGTAAATGTTGTGACTATCTTGTCAATGGTTCTTTTGGACCATTTTATACATGGCATGTGATGCTTAATATTTATTTTAATCAACATTAACATCATGTAATGTATACTCACCGATAACAAATAACATACATGATCATTTAGTGGATGCATCTTTCATATAGTGTTTAAATGGATCACATGGTAGGTGGGCACGCCCATGTATACTTCATAATTTGTTTTTCATAAATATATGGAAAATTTATTTCCAAAGTAGCTACTAGTGATATAAATAATTACCCCAAAAATTGGTACCTAATGGTAAATTATTATACAAGGGAATTCATAATAACCTAATGAGAATGAATTCATTGATATTTTAGTAAACATGAATCTATTAAATAAATTAATCATTATCACCTAGATGGATATCTACTATGCTATCAACAAATTGGTGCTCATGTATACTTGAATCAATATCTTTCATTATAGTTGATCTCAGATGGACTAAACCATCATATTATATATGTAAAGTGTTGGGATTAGTAAACTCCTGGTTTACCATTATTGATTCAATTGTACATAATAAATTCTTTATAATCACTTTTTATGAATGCTTGTTACATATCGAGGTACCTCTTTTATCTAATGTCTTCATATGATATTCTTTTTCAAGAATATCATTGATATGTCACATCGAGACTTCAGATATAACAAAGCATTAAGAATTTGTACTATCAAATAGGAATACTTTCATTGTTCTGGATTTTTTAATTAATTTTATCTATCGGTAAATATACTTACATGAACATTTACTAACTCATATGTGGGTTATTTTAAATCATTTAATAAAAATAATATTTATAAATATTTTTCTTCAAGATCGATGTATAAAATATCTCTAGGATATTCCATTGTGCATGCTTATATTTATCACTATAATGTCCACTTATGGTGGTTGATGAATTCATTATATAATCATAATGGGTTAGGCCCATCACCAAATATTTTTTTATAATACATCTACTTGGGATAGTATCCCCCATATATTTTAAAGATGGTGACTGTGGTAATGAGAACTAATGTGTAATAATCTTATGGATTCACAACACACACCTCATCACCATCCAAAATAACAACAACATTGAATTTACTAAATGAAAGAGAAATCATTTGATCAAACATCAACAACTCTTAGATATTTATGATAAAAGTCTAAGTATGAGTAGCACAAATCATATCAAATTTTTCGTGAATAATTTCATTCTCTTAGAGTAATGACATAATGTAATTATATTCACAGTGAGTAATTAATTCTTTCATTGAATTTCATGATCCATGAATGATAATTCATTATATATCAATAATGATCATCTTGTATAAAATACTAATTTTTATTGATTATGATGATCATTGTTTTCACCACTTCATGTGGTAAAATCATTTTCATAAAATACATAAGATTATCAAAACTATGTAATTCACTCGTCTTTTTTATGAATTAGAAGAATAATAACATCTACTTGCGGGGATAAAATCGAATGAATTACATTAGATGACATTGGTAATTCATAAGCACATGATTAATAATTTTTTCCTTGATATTAATACCACAAGAAATAAATGAAGATATTCTTAAATATAATGTCAAAGGATATTATTTTTATATTATACTCTAGGGATGCATTATTTTATAAATATTAATAAAATTAATTATTCTCTATAAATATTTATTGTCATCAAACCACTTCAAGTGGTTATATTATTATTATTTGTTATAAAAAAATATAGAACAATGATCATTCACAAAGCATCATATTCACATCGAACTTGATTTATAATAAAATCATGTATATTTTCATTCACTTCAAGGAATGAAGTAAATTATTTTCAATTGATATTCTCATTCATTTCAAGAAATGCAATAAAATTATTTGTTAGAGTTTTATAGTGTCTTCAAGATAATGACATGAATATTCAATTCAGAAATTTCATCAATTTTATGAATTTCATCCACTTCAGGGGATGAATATATGTAAAATATATTTACACTTGTTTGTCATAAACATTTTATTTCTCCCAAACATTTTATAAGAAATAAAATGAAAGAGAAAATAAATGAAACAATATGATATTTAAAAATATTCAGAGTAAATATCATCTATATCATGAACCTCTATACACCATAATTAAATTTGACACCTTCATGGTGAATAAAGGAATAAGAGATGAAATTTCATGGTTCATGACATGATCAACGAACTTTGGCTCAGCATATGATAGGTGCGAAATGTTCATCATTGATTAATGAACTTCAGGTCGATGTATAACAAGTACATGATGTTCATCATTCAACCAGATCAGTTATTAATAAAACACATTCTCTTTAGGGAATGAAGTGAAATTTTTCATCCATGAGTCATTATAGTTCTTCAGAAGATCATTATTTTTTTCCTCAATAAAATATTAAGAAAATTATACATTATTTTAAAATTTATCAATAGGGGAGAAATATATATGATATAGAAAATAATACTCACATTTTTCAAGTAAGAATCATTTTATGTCGATGATAGGGATAATGGTAGTGTCGTCATGATGCGCAATGCAAAGAAGATGATCGTACTAATAACGTGTTGTGAAATCGATCGAATGCCAATTGAAACCATGAAGAATTTCAAAACTAGAAATGTAATACTGATCGTAGGTGAAACACATCATTAACAAAGCAAGTGATGAATTTTCTTATGATAATGATAATGACAAATAAAAATAAAAATATAAGAGAAATACATGAATTAAAGAAAAGAACACAATGTAGATATAAAAGTTTTTTCATTTGATTAAAATATCACCATATATATAGTGTACATTGAATTTGATTCAATGGTTGAGATTAATCTCTAAAATATTTAATCCAATAATTATAATTCTAGTGGTTAGAGAACATGGAAGGTTGACCATTATAAGAGAAATTTATTGGGAATTGAGGAGTTATCATTATTATCATAATTATGATATCCATTTAATAATGTTTCATAACACACACGCATATATATATATATATATATATTTACAAAACAAAAATTGAAACAAATAAAATTAGAATATCAGATAAAGATGAGTATAAAAGAAAGATGGGTATTTTATTGATGATTCCGAAATTTCTCTTCTGTTGGAAGTCCTCATTAATCCAGGGGGGTTGCACTGCCTTTTATAGATAGTGCATCAAGGTGAGGAAGGGGATTGGTGGGGTTGGTCATCCCTCCCCCATTGAATACTACAACCACTATCAGAAGCTTCCTAACACTCCCCCTTAATATGCACACCCCTACCAATGTCATACATGTTTAGATAATGTCTCATTAAAAACCTTTTCCAAAAAAAACTAGTGAGATAAAAATTGGAATAAGTAAAAGAGTACCTTTACGTAGACTCCCCCTAAAAGTTACATTAAATTAAAAAAATTTCAATATATGCATTCCTGTATTATGTATAATATTTCTAAATATAATGGTTGGTAGTGACTTTATAAATAAATCTGCAAAATTGTCGCAAGATTGAACATATTACATGTTGATATCTCTGTTCTTCATTAACTCTTGTGTGAAGGAGAAACATTTTGGTGGTATGTGTTTTGTCCAATCATTTTTTGATGAAGGTTTCCTTCAATTGCGTGATGAATGCAATATTATCTTCAAATAAAAATTTTGGACTATTATCCATAGACAATCCACTTGTCACAACCTGTCCCTTGGGGCCCATGTCGTGACTACCCCAAGGTCACCTCCCATAGGCCAGGGGCTGGTGACTAGTGTCGAGTAGGCATATCCCAATCAAATGGTAGACATTTACCTAAGTACATATACACACGCACACAACTCCTAGCCATAGATGCTGGAAAGTGAAAACACTAAGTAAACAAACACAAGGTATGATAGTAGAAAACTGAAGGTAAACGGGGCCAGAATACAAGCCCAACCAAAAGGAAAAGTAAAAGTATAATTCTCTAGAACTCCGTAGAAAACCCTACCTAAAGTTTAGGTACATAAACAGCTTTCTGAAGCCATAGAAGCACACCTTGACTATCAGGTCACTATAAGCACCACCTGGCCCCAGTCCACCAAGGACTCCATCAAAGTGCCAATCATCTTCATGATACATGACACATGCAAGCAAAGCCCATGCAGGGGTGAGTAAAAAAATACTCAGTAGGGCACCCCGAAACACAAAGTAAGAGACCATAAAGGAAACACCACTAATAAGGTACAGTCAGCTCAATACAGGTATATGTTAACAACACATATAACAAGAACATCCAACTATACTCATAATGGATTCCAAGACACAACATCTCATCCACTTCCAGCCATATGGTTCCGCTCGTAGCATGCTCGATTCTAAGAGATCTCACTCCTCAAACCATCTGATAGTAAAGATGTAAAACTAGTCTACTAAAATTATCTGAGAGAACATATGGTCTTGATACGTCACAAAGTTCTCTGAGACATCCAGTCTTATTAAGACAAGGAGTCTCGATATCACATCCAATCCTTGGTCATGGGATTCTACTCAAGGTATGCTCGTTCTGGGAGAACTCACTCATCGAGCTATGAATTCATCGGAGACCCTCACCAAGAGGTCCTGCTAATTTGGTCCCCACCTAAAGATAACACACTGAGAACTACCCAAATCACATTGTTCAGGTCAAATTGCAAAAGAAAGAATCTGATCTCGATACACAGATAGGGGGTCCTACGCCCAAGGCTCACTGGGGGACATCCTAGACCTACTAGAAACATCATCCTAGATAGGGGATAGGTTTTCGTGTAAATATTAGTCACACCTTGTCCACAAACCCGATTTAAGGTACCACGAAGAGAAGTTAGGATCAACTGGGCCTCTCGTTGCGATACATGCTCCAGCCTGCTGAGTCACTGTCAAAGCCAGGCTGAGACAACCCACTTCGGAACATGGGTCATACTCAATGATAAGAATGAGATCCTTCATCAAACCTTCATATGAAAGACCAAGGGTACAAACTCAATCTCTATCGTCGCCCTCTATGATGAGATCAGGATATAGCATTGATCCCTCATAGGAAGGAAAAAAAGAATGATACCAGCCCTTATTGGTCCAACCAAAAACCCACAAAGTCATCTCAAAAGGACCACCTCATCGCAACGGTCCCAACTTCATATACAGCTCGTCAAACGGACCTTCTATTTGAAAGTTACAGGCATTTTAGTAAAAGGGGGTCGGTTGGGTCCGTGTATGGTTCGACCCGGTCGAATCGACTCGATCCGACCCGACCCAAGGTCTGCCAACCTGACCTTTCAGGTTGACTCAGCAGCTCCATCCCAACCTGCTTTAACATGGGCTGGTTCGGTCCACCTAGATGTGGCGGCTATTGTGTCTTGCCTCGCCAACGCGGTCGGCCGACGAGCCAGCCGTTCCTCCTGCACATGGTCCATGGGACCGCGTGCTATTCAGAAGACATGGCACCCTATCGCATCTCTAGTTCACACCGTCATGGACCTCCCTAGTTGTGGCTCATATTTCCACCACCAGTCGTCAAGCCAGCGGCCTCCGTCGTCGCCACCCACAGCTCCCTACCGCGGGTTGTCCCACTATTGCGGTCCCGTTGGATCACGGGTTGTCCCACTGATGCGGTCTCATTGGACCGTGGGTCGTCATCGCCGCTAGATTCCATGTTGGCGGCCATCCTCTTGGCTCGGTCGTGCCACTATGTCAATGCCGCTTCCGCTACTAGTCTCTCTTCCAGTGGCCTCGTCTCGCGTCACACCTATCGTCGCACCTCTGCGGCATTGTTTGGGTGTCGGATTCTTAGTTTCAGGTTGTTGCGCCACGAATCAAAGGTGAAACAACCACTCACCCTTAAGATCATGAAGAACATGAAGAACATGGGAAAAGGAGAAGCACAAGAACACCTGAAGAATGATCCGGGAATTTGTTTGTGTTGGCCTTAGTTCGTTCTTGTTAGCAAGACCACGAAGAATGAAAATAATAATCACAAGGATCTAACTCTCATTTAATCCCCATAAGATAACTCTCATCCCACATGGATGATTGACCCAAGGATCAACCAATTAGTGGGTTGATTTGCACTTTTTGTTTAGAAAGAAAGAATGGGGAAAGAGAAATCACATAGAAATAAAACCCCTACCTAGATTCAGTTTGATCTTTGACAAAGAGAGATTGTGTCCTCATCGTTCATCAATCCTTAATCCTTAATTTGTCATCTCATCGTCGTTCGTCTTTCACCAACGAGAGGATTTTTTCAAGGCTCTTCTGTAGTACTCCCAAGGAAATTCTCTAGGATCATTCACCCAATCCTTTTTCCCTACCAATGGTTAGATAAGGAAACATGATTCAATGTTAAACGTGTTTTAGCATTTAAACATGTTTCAGCATTAAATGTGTTTCAACATTATCATATCATTGAGTTATAGCATCGTTGAGTCATTGCATCTCATCACTGCTTTGTTACGTTGAAATGTTAAAAATAAAATAATTCTTTCAAATTATTTTATTCTTAAAACGTCCAAAAATTAACTTTTGTAGTTGAATCACGCCAGTCGATGTTAGGCTTCGTATAAGGAAAACACCTCATTACAAACTCAACGGTGGTCTTAGATTTCTAATCTGAGTTTCCATTTATGAGTTATTAGAATTTTAAAATAACATAATTTAATTTAATTATTTTATTTGCAATTACGTCCTTTTTGGTTTTTTTCACAGAAGACTTGTGCTGACTAAAGTTAAGTCATGCCTAGGATAAAGCCACTACTCTGAGCTCAACGATGCCCTCAGATTTCTGATTCCGGTACTCATTTAGAAGTTATTCCACTTTTTTAAAAAATTGATCATGAGTGCTATTTAAAAACTTAACATTTTTCAATGGATCATTCTGGGCACACCGAGCCTCAGAATCACACATCATCTCAGCGCCTGGTCTCGTAATTTTCCCAAGAATTTTCTAAAAATAAAATTGGGAAAATCCAAGTCATTACAAAACTTACTACTCAAATGTGTTGATTCATAGACTATAACCAAACAAATTATCGATATGCTTTATGTAATAATATCACTTCTGCATGATTTAAAGATGTTACGATGAGTGTCTACTTTTTTGATCTCCAAGACATGGTAGTACCACCAAATATGAATACATAACCATTTTTTGATCGTGCAATATGCAGATTAGATAAATAACATGCATCTACAAAACTGACCATCTTCCTTTCTAATTTATTAGAATAGAATAAACCCAAATCAATAATGGCACAAAGATAAATAAAATTATGTTTAATTTCATTCCATTTTCTTCATGTAGGGACTGAACTAAATATTTACAATAAATTAGTAGAAAAATATATATCAGGATGAGTACAATTAGCAAGATGCATTAGTGATCCGATAATATTGAGGTATGGTACTTCTAGACCAACCAACTCCTCATTTTCTTCATAAGGTAGAAATTGATCTTTCTCAGTATTTAAAGTCCGAACAACCATTGGAGTATTTAAAGGATTAACTTTATTCGTATTAAAGCATTTTAATACTTTTTTAGTATAATTTGACTAATACAAAAATATAACTTGGCATATGCTCAATTTGTAATCCAAGACTATAAGATCCCAACCTTTTTTGGAGTTTTCTTAGGCTCTTTTAAAGGCACTATTTTTCCTTTTTTTGATTAATTTTTATCTGGGTTTTACCTTGGGGTGTGTTTGGGTGGAAATTTGATAAAAAAATGAAGAAATAGGGTAGTTCATAGTTGGTACACGGTTTTCCCGAACTATGCACCCCAACCTAGAAAACCGTGAAACCCTGTATAGAGGGGAATTGCATGGTTGGCTCATGGTTTTTCAAAATGTGCACCCTCTTATGAGTAATCACTCACCCCTATAAAATAGGTGCACATCTTAGGTGTATGGTTAGGGAAAAGAATTTTCCCCTACCCAGCAAACTGTGCTCGACTTTTTAATTCATCTGAAATTAGATTTTTAATTACCTGAACCCCCATTTTAATCCCTAACCAACCCCTATTCAAACCATTATGATTTCTCACAATTTTGGAGCCTCTTGGACAGATTCCAAGCCTTAACAACCTCTTTTATTTGCGATTTGAAGCCCGGATCGAAGATCCACACCTCTCTCAGTAAGAGAATTCTATCCTGATTCCTTTTCCATTCATCTCCCTTTCCTCTATCTTTATTTAAGTAAATTTATTCTTTGTTTTGGTTATATTTATACCTAGTTTTGTAGATCTAGATCTAGGATTTTAGATCTATATCTATACTTAAGAGATCTTGAATTGTTCATTCTTGATTTAGGTTATAGATCTGGATCTATTTCTACGTCGTTACTTCACTAAATTTTGGGGATTTCTGTTGGGAGATTGTTCATCAACGAATCGAGGTAGGTGTTATATTATTCAAATATCATAGTTTTCATATCAATTATGTGTATGTGATTGTAGAATTTTCAGGGTTCGTTTAGCTATTAGAATTTCTAATTGAATTAATTAATGTGGTCAATTAATTAATTGAGGAATTATGAATTTGATTGAATAATTGAATTATGGAATTGGGGGTAATTAAATATTGGGTTAATTATCAGAATATTTAATTTTAGATTTAGATTAATTAATTTGGATAATTAATTATTAGATTTTGGGATTGTGAAATGACTAATTAATTGTTGAATTATTTAATAGAGGAGATGTGATTAATTAATTGTTGGGTCAATTAATGGAATTGGGGTTATTAATTAATTATGGAATTCATTAATGAAATTGATGTGATTAATTAATTGTTGGGTTAATTAATGGAAGTGTGTGATTGATTAATGATGGTATTAATTAATGAATTTGATGTGATTAATTAATCGGTGGGTTAATTGATGGAAATGGGTATGATTAATTAATTGTTAAATTAATTAATGGGATGATTAGTGAAATGAATATTGGTTGTATGTCACTTTGTTGTGATTATGTTGGCATGGAGTAGCACATGGGTTAACCGGGTTGTGATCAAGGGATTACTCGAGGAAGATTGTGAGAGATTCCATTATGATTTTTGAAGGACTGTGAGAGACTTCAGGGAAGAAGACCGTGAGAGCTTCTATTTTGATTTCCAAGGTATCGCGAGAGATCTTGAAGTTAGGTCAGGGAAAAGATCGTGAGAGCTTTCCCATTTTTCTATAAAGTTATATGCTTCATTTAGTCTCACTCATATTAGACCCTAGAGGTTAGATCCATATGTGCACATTACTCATGTCAAACTGATTTACATGTTTTATTCTTTTTATGAGATGTGAATTATGATAATGAATGGTAATAATGAAATTTAGACAAATGATACCCATTGGGGATAGTTCAGACTTCGGCGTGATCTTAAGTAGGCATTGAGAGTTTGGGTGTCCTCAGGAACCCGAGTGTTATGTGGTAAAATAAAGATTAACTAAATAAATGTAAAATTTTTACTTTATTGCTTTTATTTTATTCTTTATACAATTACATACACTATTATCGATTGGATGTTGCTTTAGACATCGTTTTTGGTGGTCTACTGAGTTTTACTCACACCATACTCGGGCTGCCTGATCGGTACCCAAATAGATTTCATGATTGTAGGAAAGGATAAGGGTAAAGGCCATGTATTAGATGGTTGAGTCGGTATGGATTAGGTTTGAGGGAACCAGATGCGGTTTGGGACCCGATTGGGAGTTTTCAGTGTCTTTACTTTTGTGTTTTCATTTTTACACTTGGAACGTACATTAACATGACATATTTAAAGTTTAGTTTTGATATTGTATCTCCAGTTTTGGTCATCTTGAGATCTTGGTACGGTTCTATTTTTGGTTATATGTTATTAAATTATTGTTTATTATTTTCTGATACTATGTTACTCTGATAAAGGAGGGTATAGTCTCTTTATGATCGATATTATACACTCACAGCTAGTCAAAAACCTCTAACATATAGGGAGGCACACTTGAGGTCATGTGGTGGTCTGGCTCGGGGCACCGGTGTGTGGCACCTGGGTCGAGATGTTACAAAAACAATACTTGGTTTCTCCTTTCATTTCAAATTCATCCTTTAAGTTTCTCATTGCTTCATTGATCTCTTGTGAAGTTTTGATGATATTTAAATCATCGATATAAATAGAAATGATTGTATATCCATATGTTGTTTGATTAATAAAAATACATGGGTATATGGGGTTATTTACACACCCTTTATTTAATAAATATTCGCTCAAACGATTATACCACATGTGCCCATATTTTTTTAATACATACATAGATTTCTGTAATTTAATTGAATATAGGTATTTGGGTTTTGATTTCAATACTTTGGGTATTTTGAATCATTCTAGGATTATCATATATATACTACTACCAAGTGACCCATATAAATAAGTTGTAACAACATCCATAAGATGCATATTAGCCTTTTCAGCTACTACAAGGCTTATTAGAAATCGAAAAGTAATAGCATCCATAACAGGAGAATATGTCTCTTCATAATCAATTTTGGGCCTCTAATAATAACCTTGTATGATTTGTATCTTACGATCTTGTTTGTATCATTACTCTTACACACAAAAAACCATTTATATCCAATAGGATTCACAGCTTCTTGTGTGAGTGTGATATGTCCAAAAAACTCTTCCCCTATTAAGTGAATTTAATTCAACTTGCATTTTTTATTTTCATTTATTCCAATCAGGTCATTTTTGAAATTCCATAATAGACCTTGGTTCGGGGTCTTCATTTTCTATATCATGTGACATATAATATGAAAATATTTCATTAATATTTTCCACATTATTTTGATTTTATATATCGTCTATAGTGGTATAATTAAGATAGATTACATTCTTTTCAAAACCTTCAGGGTTTTCTATATCCTGTGAATTCTTTTTATGATTCCCATCATGTGTTTCTTTTAGAACACTTAAATGATGTGTTTCTTTTAGAACACACAACTCCATAATGGGGTTTTCAATTATATTCATCCCTTTTATTTTCTAAGGATTTCTATCCTTAGACCCAATTGGTCTTCCATGCTTCAGGTGTGTTTTTGAGATTTCTGTACATAATTTTGTGATTGTGTCTTTGGGACATCAATTCTAGCTGATGCATTTACAGCTGGTATGTGTGATTTTTTCATTCCCTTTGAATTAGTAAATGCATCAGGAAATTTATTTGATAGTTCTTGAAAATTTAAAATCTTTTTCACTTCCATCTCACACTGCTAGGTAGGAGGATTGAGAAAAAATAACGTTTGCACATTCTGGAAAATCTTCTCCATTTGTTTCTTTTCTCCCCCTAATGTTGGGAATACTTCTTCATTAAAGTGAAAATCAGAAAAAATATGTTGTAAATACATCACTAGTTTGTGATTCAATATATATGATGATAGACGAGGATTCATATCCTATATATATTCCCAGACTCCTTTGAGGTCCCATATTTGTACGTTGTGGGGGATCAATTGGTACATATACTGTACAACCAATGATTCTTAAGTGGGATATGTGAGGCTCTTGTCCAAAATCCAATTGGAGTGGAGAGTGCTTATGATATTCACTTGGTATGATGTGAATTAATGTCGAGGCATGCAATATTTCATGACCCCATATGGAGATCAATAACTTTGTTCCCATTATTAATGGTCTAGCAATAAGTTGGAGGCATTTTATCAGTGGTTCAACTAAACTATTTTGTGTATGCACATGGTCGATTGGATGCTCCACAACAATCCTCATTTCCATATAATAATCATTGAAATATTGATAGGTAAATTCTCTAAAATTATTTATCATTACTTTATTAATGACATAATTAGGAAATTTTTCTCTCAATTTAATTAGTTAAGTAAGAAATCGGGAAAACGCTACATTGCATGTTGAGAGAAAACATACATGTGACCATATTTTAGATGCATCAATTAATACCATAAAATATTTAAATGGCCCATATGATGGATGAATTGGTCCGTATATATCTCCTTGAGTTTGTTCGAGAAATACTATCATTTCAGCCTTAATTTTAGCTAGATATGGTCTCACAATTATCTTTCCAAGAGAATAAGACTCGCATGGAATTTTTCTTAGTGGATAGATCTTTTGGACCTTTATTGAATGTCTATGATAACTTTTAATTATTTTTCAAATCATTATTAAACTAGGATGACCTAATTTTTCATGCCACAAATTAACATTTTGTGGCCCATTCTTGACTGCCATATGTGTTTTGATTGCACTTATATATGTATAATGAAATCCAGGTTATAATTTTGGTAGTTTTTCTAGTACATGACTCTTATTAGATTTATTAATGGTAATGCACATGTAATTTTCATTTCTCTCATATATAGTTTGAGTATCATACCCATTATAATATATATCATTGAAACTTAATAAGTTTCTTTTGAACTTTGGGGGAAACAATACATCTCTGATAAAAAAATTGTGTCCCGTTAGGTAAAAAAAACTCTCTTTACCAGTCTCTTGTATCAGATATGCAGGACCTGATATAGTGTTCATAATTGGTTTTGTTGGTTTAAGATCATAAAAATATTTTTTATTTTTAAGAATTGTGTGTGTTGTTCCACCATCTACTATGCAAATATTTGTCCCATTTACTATAATGAACCGACCCGGGCTATCCTCAAACCTGACACCCAACTCGATCTTTCACATACCCGAAGGGCATTCCCGATCCCCATGGGATGACAATAAGCACTCGATCATCGAATAATATAATAGAGGGAACAATTTCTCCCAACCTAAACAACCATATGGCATATATATGTAAAACAGGATGCAACAACGGAAGATGAATAAGATATATATTCCATAACTGTAAGAAAACAACAGAAACAGATAGCTGTGAGAGTAGCTAAAACTCCAAAGGAAAAATCCAACTACAAAGGAACCAAACAAAACAAATACTCCAAAAGATGGCATGGGCGAACTCCCACCATCTCACCACCAGCTACCCAACCAGCTAACATGAACCTCACTGCCTCACTATGACGACTTTCCTTTCCCTGCACTAGAATACAGGCAAAGGTCTACACACCACTGAAGAGGTGAATAGGGTGTGAGCTAACAGGCTCAGTAGGATCCCACCCAAGTGTTCTATAACCAGTATATGTATAAAAAACCCCATATTCTCATTTTAAATAAAAACATGGTGTGATAAGTAGTAAATAAGTTTTATAGAAAACATGGTAAATATTTCCCTTTTTCCACAGTTATTAACAAAAGCAGGTATATCAATTTCAAAGCACATTTTCCATATTATTTTTCACAAGCATAAACATGCATATCAAGGCTAACTCGGAAATCCAAGCAATAAAAAACAGAAGCATGGGTATCACAACACCAAGGAATACTACAGGTCCAAGCCACAGACTACTCGTACCACAATAATAAAGTGCAAAATTCTGATCCTAGAACAATAAACCTAGGAAGAAGAGGAATACCCCATGATTAAACCCCCCAAAATTTCAATATCAGTCCCCTAGAACAACGGGACTGGGAAACATAGTAAATATCCAAGACAAACCTCCTTGATAATCACAAAATAATGGACGATGACCCCAAGCTAAACCTTCCACCTAAGTACCCAAGGTAACCCATGTGCTATTTTTCACAATTCATTTCAATGCCTTGAAAACAATTTCAAAAATTCCATTTCAATGTTTTAAAAATACCCATTTTCTTTCCATTTATCAATAACTAGGGAAAACCATTTATCTTTGAAAACTCTTTTCAATGCACACAAAAAGATCATGCTAATTCCATTTATAAATCAATTTATAAAGCAAGAACAATCAAGCTTATCGACATAGGATAGATACGGAACCACCTACCTCAGAACATGGGTCGCACATGCCTGCAACAGGATCCAACAATAATGAAACTCAACAACGTCAACAAAGGCCCTAGAATCAAATCCACATCAAGATTGATTCAATTTATAAGACAAGGGTTTGATGGAAGAGAGGAAACCCACACACCTCAAAGACGAATGCCCACCCACCATGAACAATGGAAGAAAAGGCCTCCAGAATAAGATCATGCAATAGATCTAGGAAGAAACCAAGAAGAATCACCAAACTTAGACCCACAAATCCAAAGATGCCACCCAACGGTGATACCGTGATGAAAGGCAATGAAGGAATAGAAATGTTACTCACCCAAAGATTTGAACCACAATCACAATAGAGATCAGATTCCTAATGAATCGTTCTATATGGAGAGGATTTTCCCAAAATCACCTGGGATGAGTTTCAGTTCAAGGGCCAAGAGGTTTGGAGAAGGATCCACGACAAAACAGTCATTCGGCTATTTTAAAAACTAGATGTGGGTTGTTTCACGACGTGTAATATAGTTTCATACCGTGAAATCCACAGTGTACAAGTACACTGAAAAATCTGTCGCATCGAATTTAAAATATGTTATTTAAAGAAGTCATGACGTGAAACCTTCTTTCATGATGTTTAACTTTCATATCATGAATCCCCTTTAATGACTTGTAACCATAAATAGTTACACGGTGTGTAACTCAGTTACATGGCATGAAATCTTCCTGTATCCTTCAAAAAAGGTTGGTTAAAGTTGAAATTCCAAAAAATCTATGACTTCACCATTATATCTATCCTCTTAATCTCAAAGGAGGGGAAAACCATGATGAGTTTAATGGCGTACCTGATAAAATGGTAACATGATGTTACAAAATCCCCACTATAAAGACTTTTCATCCCTGAGAAGTCATGTGGAATATGAAATCCCCAGAAAGAGATGAGGAAATTTCTCCCTCATCAATGATTCATGTTCCCAAGTCTTATGAGAATCTGATCCTTATTTTCATATAACTATGACTAATGAAATCGACTTCCCATGAAAGACTTTCACTTGAGAGTCAACGATCTCAACTATTTTCTCTAGAATAGAAGCACCTTGTTCTAACTCAATTTCTTCCCAACTCAAAATGTGAGCAGGGTTAGGGTGATATTTATTAAGCTGATATATATAGAAAACGTCATGAATACCTATCAACTAAACCAAAAATTCTAATCGATAAGCAACTTGTCTGAGCTGCTCAGTGACCTCAAACGGTCCAACATATCTTAGAGACAACTTTCCCTACTTTCCAAGTCGACGGTGCCCCAAATGAGGAGAAACTTTCAAGAAAACCCAATCACCAAAGAAAAACTTCAAAGGTCGACGTCTTCAATCTGAATATGATTTATATCGACTCTGGGTTGTAACCAAACATTGATGTACATTCTGAATCTTCACGGACATTTCCTAAACCAAACTTGGTCCAACTAAAGATACTCCACCCACCTCATCCCAACAAAGAGGTGATCTGTACGGGAAACCATACAAAACCTAGAAGGGAGCCATTATTATTGATGATTGACAACTTTTGTTATAAACAAACTCAACTAGTACCAAATGACTATCCCATGATCCTCAAAAATCCAAGACATGGGCGCAGAGCATATCCTCCAAGATCAGAATTACTCGCTCGGTTTGACCATCTGTCTATGGATGGTAGGTTGTGCTCAACTTGACTTGAGTTCCCATCACCTCTTGGAGACTCCTCTAGAACCTAGAGGTAAACCTAGGATCCCTATCTGAAACAATAGTATAAGGACTCCCATGTAACCACACAATTTCCCGCACATACAACTTACCCATATCTTCAACCTTAGTGGTATCTTTGATTAGAATAAAATGAGTAGACTTCGTTAACCAATCAAAAACCACCTAGATAGCATTCCTCTCTCAGGGAGTCCATGGTAATCCAACAAAAAATTCCACGGACACCTCATCTCATTTCCAAACTGACACCAGAAGAGGCTGAAACAAAACAAAAGGTTTCAAGTGTTCTATCTTTATTTGTTGGTAGGTGTAACAGCGAGACACAAAATCCGCAATGTCATGCTTCATAACCGGCCACCAGAATCTCGCTACCTCATGTCATAATACATCTTTGTAGTACCTGTATGTACAACCCATGAAGAGATGTGATAACCAAACAATACTAAACTCCTCACGGATGCTGGGATGACAATTCTTTTCCCTAAGTGAAGAATACCATCTGAAGAGAGAGACCAGCCCGAAATAGTCGCCCCACCATAAAGGTTTTCTCAAGTTTTCTTAAACTCACCATCTTGCTACTAACTCCACAAAATAGACTCCAGGAGAGATGATGATAACTAAAAACTATTCAGAACCATACCCAAAACATCCTCCTGGGCATCTATATGAAACTAATTGAAAATCCCCATAAGGTTCCACTCTTCCTTCGATTCAAAAACATCTTGTGATGGTACTTTTATACTAAGAGTGTCTGCAACAATGATTCATTTCCCTGGGGTGTAGGCGATATCAAAGTCAAAAATCTGAAGGTATTCTACACATAACCTCTATATGAGATTCAAGTCCTTATGAGAAAAGATATAAATCAAACTCTTATGATCAGAGAAGACCATGAACCTTGTCACGACCCATCCCCCAGGGCCCATGTCGTGACTACCCCAAGCCCACCTTCCATAGGTCAGGGGTTGGAGACTAGCACCAAAAAGGCATATCCCTATAATGGGAAGACATTGCCTTTAAACTTGTACAAACACACAAACCAAGAACACAACAAGAATCAACCATGAAGTAAACTGCTGTAGTAAAAAGTGTACTGAAAGTAAAGGGGCTGAAATACAAGCCCAACTAAAAAGTACAAGTACAACTGAAAAGAGAAAACAGCTCCTGGATCATCCATTGAGGATCATACCTGAAGGGTAGGTATAGATCATCTCCACAACACTCCACATTATCCCATCTCCTCCGAGTACCACCTGGTCCTGGCTCCCTCAAGTCTCAGCCCAGCTGCTCATCGTCTGCACAAGACACAACAAGGTGCGGGCGAAGCCCGTGCAAGGGTGAGTATAACAATACTCAGTAGGGACCCTGAGACCCACAAAGGTCTTCTAGAGTTCCAAAAAATAAAAACCACAAAGCAAGACTACAATCACAAAGCACTAAGTAATAGTCATATCACACCGGGTATACAACTCAGAGTCCAGGAGTATAGATGATTAGTCTTAAGTTATATTATCTTACTCCATTAGAAGTTCCAAAATTGATTTACAAAGAAGTTTTTCTACTATCAGTCCACTCTTGGACGTATGTCGCTATTCCACAAAGGGCCACTGTAATGCGGATCCTCGTCGTTTCATGCTACTATTGATCCACACAGGGTCGCTAGAATGTTGATCCACACAGGGTCACTGAAATGTTGATCTACACAGGGTTGTTGAAATGTTGATCCATATAGGGTCGCTGAAATACTGATCCACATAGGGTCGCTCAATAAAGATCCACACAGGGTCTCTATGATGTTGATCCACACAGGATTGCTATGATGCTGATTCACACAAGATCGCTACTTCAAAGACAGCTAGCCACAGGATTCCCGCTCAAAGCACGCTTATTTCTGGTAGAACCACTCCTCAAGACATTGGTCATATTTCAATAGGTACGAAATCCCACAAAAATAATACCCAAGGGACCGTCCCGTCATAGGGGTCCCAACGTGACAAATGGTGCGTCGATCGGATACCCGGTCTGCGAGATATGGGCACTTTTGTAAAAAGGTCCTGGTTGGATTCAAGTTTGATCCAACCCAATTATCACATCAAAATCCATCAAAACTTACTTAGAGTATCTCTAAAGTACTTCCTTGTCACAAGGGTCTTTATTCCATAGACGGTGAGTCGATTGGACGCACAGTCTGTTAATTACATCTCTTTCTGTGAATCGGGGGTGATCACACCTCGGTCCGCCCTAACTCGGTCGGGCCTGTTGGAATATGCCAAAGGGACTGCTTCCCAAAAGGGATCTCAACGCCACTGACGGTGTGTCGAACGGACACATGGTTCGTGAGTTACAGGTGTTTCTTTATTCGGGGACCGGTTGGGTCTGGGCCCAGTCCGACTCGGTTAGACCGGCCCGATATAACGGGTCTCAGGATCTACTTGACTCCGCCTGAGTCTAACCCATTAAGGGTCAGCCCGGTTCACTGGTTATGACCCGTCAGGGTCGGCCCAATTCAGTTCGCGGGCCTGGGTTGATGTTGGCCCAGCCCGCTGGGTGGGGCTCGGCCCACCCGCGCTAGCCCGCCGGCCCGCGGGTCCGGTCTGGCCCGCTACTGGGTCCAGCCCGACCTGTTGGCAAGTCCGATCTATTGGGTGGGTCCAGCCCACTTCGCCGGTCCACATCCTGCTTGGTCCCCCCGAAGGGTGGACCATTGTGTCATGTTGGCCCCACAGTTACGGGGTTGTTTCGCTAGCCGGTGGGGCATTGCCCCACCGCATGAACAGTCGGTCGTTTGGCCGACCTGGTTCCACCAGCGCGGTGTCACGTGGGGCTGCACCGCTCCTTTCTGCCATGGCCTGCTAGCCGCGGCTGCTCCGCGTCACCCCCTTCTGTCGTGGCCCGCTGGTCGCGGCTGCTTCGTGCCGTCGGCGGTGCCTGCGGACACTGACCTTGTCCCACACGACTGGCTTGGGTCGGCCGCCTTCAGTCACTACGGCGCACCATCGTCCGCCACCTTCCACCACCCGTGACCGGTTTCCACGGGTCTCCTCTGGCCACCGTCAGCCACCGCCGACATGGTGTGTCGGCAGTTTCTTCCGCGGGCCACCGGACGTGCTCTAGTGGTCTGTTCTTGGTGTTGTTTGTGCCTACGTCTCTCCTGTGTTGTCGTCGTCATAGCGTGACCCACTATTTTGCATTTTCTTCAATCTGAGGAAGTCGTCCCCGAAGAACGGAGCATGAGTGAAGCGGAGGAGCGTCTATTCCTTGTTCGTTTGGCCCGTGCCCTCCGCGTTAATGTGATAGCAAGCGGGAGCAAGGTAAAACATCAAAGATAACTTTTAAACAGCCCCCTACCTGGAAGAGATAGTCGCTGAAGATGATCGACGGAACCTCCTTCATCATTGTCGCTGGTTCATTATTTGGTGGTACTCGTCACCGCTCATTGAAACTGGTCTCGTCCTCCAAGTGGTTGGTGTCATGGTACTTTGCCAGAGCTTCGTCGCTTGGTGAAGTTGTGCCAACACTCCACCCCAAGCTCCATATAAATAGGAGAGGGGAAGGGTGAGTAACACACGTGGAATTAATGAGGATCATTTAATTAATAAACCTTCCAAATTCTAATGGTTTGGTTACAAAAATAAAGGGGAGTCAAGCCATTTAATTGCTTGACATGTCGTTGGTCCCGCCACCACCGCCCGTCCGTTGGAAGAAAAGAAAAAAAAAGAAAAAAAATAACATTGTTATTTTATTATTCTTTTAAATGTCCAGAAACTATCTTTTTCTCCTGACTTACTACGGTCAAAGTGAAGCCTCCCTTAAGTGAATCCTGACTCTACGGATTCAATAGTGCCCTCGGATTTTTAATCCAAGTATCGGTTCAAAAGTTAGAAAACGCAACTCGCACGTTTATTGAACGCGCCTTAAAAAAAGTTCAAAAATTCATTTCGAGCACATCGAGCCTCAGAATCACACGCCGTCAATTTTCACAGACTCATAATAATTCTATATAATAAAAAAATTACATGGAAAAATCTGGGTCTTTACATTCTCTCCACCTTAGGGCTTTTCATCCCCGAAATCCACAACATAGAGTAAGGAAACGAATGGGGGTACTGAGAAAGAATCTGAGCCTCCTGCTCCCATGTGCTCTCCTAGAGGTTCTCGTTCTGCCAGTGAATGCGCACCAGAGGGATCAATCATCCAAGAAGGACCCGCTTCTATCGATCCTCAATCTCCACTATAACCTTTGTAAATGTCGCCCCGTCATCAATGTCCAGCTCTCCCCAGTCGATAACGTGTGATGGATCATGCACGTACCTCCTTAGTTGCGACACATGGAATACATCATGCACCCGATGCATCTATGGGGGAAGATCTAGGTGATACGCCACCTCACCAACTCCACTGAGAACTTGAAAGGGTCCGATGAACCTCGAAGATAGCTTGTCGCCCTTGCCAAATCTCCACAAACCCCGTTGAGGTGAGACCCATAAGAAGACATGGTCTCCCTCATCAAACTCCAAAGGTATCTGTCTCCTATAAGCATAAGACTTTTTTCTGCTCTGTGCAGTCTTCATCTACTCCTAGATGATCTGCACCTTCTCAGTGGTAGCTGATACTAACTCTGGACCCATAAATGCTGACTTCCCCGGGTCTGTCCAGCATAAAGGTGATCTGCATTGTCGACCATACAAGGCCTCAAACGGTGCCATACCAATGGTGGAGTGATAGTTGTTGTTGTACGTGAACTCCAACAAGGTCAATTGATCCTCCCAACTGTGGACAAAATCAGGATGCAAGCACGAAGCATGTCCTCCAGGGTTTGAATGGTCCGCTCCGTCTGACTTTCCATCTGGGGATGAAAGGAAGTGCTCAAACGTAGCTAAGCTCTGAACGCCTCCTGAAATCCCTTCCACAATTGGGATATAAAATGTGTGTCATGATCAGAGACGATTGTCGATGGCACCCCATGGATATGTACAATCTCCTGTACGTAGAGGCGTCTCAATCCCTCTACTGATCCCTGCTCTCGGATGGGTAGGAAGTGGGTTGACTTGGTGAGTCAGTCAATGATCACCCAGATGGATTCATGGCCCTTGGATGTACGTGGTAGTCCTATCACAAAGTCCATGGATATGTCATCCCACTTCCACTCTGGTACCTATAATGGTTGCGCTAAGCCTTCTGGAACCTGATGTTCGACCTTCACTTGCTAACAAGTGAGACATTGTGAAACAAACTCCGCCACTGATTTCTTCATCCCTGGACACCAGTGCTGACGCCGGAGGTCCTATTACATCTTCACCACACCAGGATATACCGCCAGAGGGGATGTATGGAACTCCCTCAACACCTCCTCTTGTAGCACCACTAGTACCATGGTGCATCCTCTGAAGAGGATGATGTGCTCTCCACCATCAGAAAATCCATCAGGTGCCTGTCCTGAGGATATCTGAGCACATCGAGCCTCACAGTCAATGTACCCAAGTTGTGCCTCTAGAACTCGCTGAATAAGTGGGGGAGTAAAAATCATAGATTGTAGGTAAGCTACTTCATCTCTATCCACAAAAGATATCTGCAATGCAACTAGCTGCTTTGTTGCCTCACTCAGCAGTTGTAGACCAGACCTCCTGTTGAGTGCGTCTGCCACTACGTTCCCCTGCCTAGGAGTATAGAACATCTCAAAGTCATAGTCCTGGAGGAACTCTAGTCATCATTGTTGTCTCAGTTTCAGGTCCTTCTGTGAGAAGATATACCTGAGACTCTTGTGATCAGAGTAGACTGTAAAACGTTCATCCATCAAGTAGTGTAACCACATATTCAAGGTGAATACCACTATTACTAACTCCAAGTCAGGGGTAGCATAGTTATACTCATGTTGCCTCAGCTTTTATGAACCATAAGTGATCACTGCTTGCTCTTGCATCAGGACTCATCCAAGTCCGGTCCCTGATGCGTCGCAGTAGACTACATACCCAACACCCTCTTCTGGTAGCCTCAAGATGGGGGCACTCGTCAGTCTCTGTCTCAGCTCTCAAAAAATATAATGGTATATCTCTGTCCGTACAAAGGGTTTTCCCTTATTCGTCAATGCTGAAAAGGGTGTCGCAACTCTGTAAAAGTCAGGTACAAATCTTCGGTAGTACCCAGCCAACCCCAGGAAACTCTGCACCTCGGTCACACTCTTGAGTGGCTCCCAAGCTAGCACAGCCTCTATCTTTGCTGGATCCACTACAACCTCAGCCTCTGAGATAATGTGTCTCAGAAAGTGGACCTCATGTATCCAGAACTGGTACTTTTAGAGCTTACCATAAATCCAATGCTCTTAGAGTGTATCCAGAACTATTTGCAAATGATAGGCATGCTCCTCCTCCGACACCGAGTATATCAAGATGTCTTCTATGAAGACCACCACAAATCGATCGAGGTATGGCTGAAAGATCTTGTTCATGAGTACCATAAACATTTCAGGGGCGTTGGTCATGTTGAATGGCATAACCAAGAACTCATAGTGGTCATACCGACATTTAAAGGTCTTCTTCTGCACATCCTCATCTCGTACCCTAAGCTGATGATAGCCTGATCTGAGATCTATCTTCGAAAACCAATGAGCCCCCTTCATCTGATCAAAAAGATCACCAATCCTCAGAAGTGGATACGTATTCTTCATGGTCACCTGGTTCAGGAACCGATAATCCACACAGATCCTCAAACTCTCATCTATATTCTTGGCGAACAAAATCGGGGCTGCCCATGGAGAAACACTAGGCCTTATAAACCCCTTCCTCTATAAGTCCTCTAGTTGTACCCATAACTCAAAAAGCTCCATGAGAGCCATCTGATATGATGATGTAGGCATCGGTGTCGTCCCGAGGTACAGGTCGATCTAGAAGTTCACCTCTCTGTGAGGAGTTAGTCCCAGAACATCATCAGGGAAGACATCGGCATATTGGTCTACCACTACAGGATAGATTAGACTCTCAACATTAACTGCTCTGAGGGTAAGGCTAGTCAATTGATGTGTGATCGACTGCACCCTCCTCCGGGAAATTCCATCTTGTGCTGCAAAGGTTTCCTTCTCACTGGTGAAGGAAACTTGGTCCCATCCTCGCAAACACACCGCACTTTGCACCTAATGCAGTCAATCTGAGCATGGACTGTGGATAACCATTCCATACCCAAGATGACGTCGTAATGCCTCAACACCGATACTAGAAGATCCCATCCAAATCTCTTGCCTCCTAGAGTAAGCTCACACTACTAGCACCAGTGTGTAATCATCGAATATTCTCCCATATAAGTCTCTAATCACAAGGATCGAGCCAACAGCTCCACCAGAATCTCCGAGATCCGAATGAGAGTCATGGTAATGAAAGAGTGACTAACATTTGTGTCTATAAGTACTGAAGCTAAGTTTTAGTAGAAATATATCATACCTCGAATCATCTATGGAGCACTATGGTCATAGGACTCAGCTTCCTGGAGCTGAGCTCGTCCCTGTCCACCTGCTCCCTCTGGTCGGGGTGGACCACCTGGAGGTGGTGGCAGTAGAACCACAAACCGTCGTCCACCACCTGCTGCACAACCTGCTCCTCTACCATGTCTGCCACCCTACGAACCTCCTCATTCAAATCTCTACCTCTTCCTCAGCGGTCCCTTGACCTTCTGTTAGTCGTCAATGCGGATGGTCGGGCTATTGCAAGCCATGTGACCCTGCCCACCACACATGAAGCACAGTCTACTCCTTTATTGGCCTGCTCTACCTCATGAGCCTCGCACCTCTAACCCTACGTCCCGGGTCATCCACTAGAAGTTTTGGTCCTCTTGGACCTCTGTGTCATCTTCCTACTACCATCCGTAGAGGACTCTGCTACATGTCGCCCAATGGTGGGTCTCACTGTCGGTGTAGGTTCTGCAAGAAAGATCTCCACCAAGAGTGCTCTCTCTAGCACTCCAACATGCTTTGGGATACTGAGAGATACCATCGAAGCTCTGATCTCCCATTGGATTCCCTGATCGAAGGTCTGGGGCCTGAAGAAAGGGTCTCACACCATGTCGGTAGAGTAATGCGAGATTTTGGTGAACCTTACCGAGTACTGGACCACGATCAGGCTACCCTATTGTAAGTGTAGCAGTTCCTGTATATGCACAGAGCATAGAGTCACTGGAACGAACTCTGCCCTGAAGAGACCCTCGAAATCTGCCCAGGTAAGGGTCACCTCGTCATGTATCTGGAGCGTTAGGATCCACCATTTCCCTACTCCTCCCTGGAAAAGATTGTCAGGTAGGATCACTATTTGGTTAGCTGGTGTCCCAACCAGGTAAAAACCTCTGGCCACAGCCTCCAGCCAATCCTCAACCACCTGCGGATCCGTCTCACCTCGAAACCTCGAAGGCCACTACCGCTGAAACTCATACAACGTGCTCAATAGGCGTGCACCATATGCTGGTGGGGCTGGTAGAAATGGCTGCCCAACGGGTATTGGGGCTGCTAGTATACCACCTGAAGGTGCTAACATTGTAAGAGGGCCCTACACTGAAGCCTCATCGCTCAGTGAATTTTCATCGCATACTCTCTCAAGAATTCCGGTTGGCTATATTTATGGTGGAATTATTGAAAAGAAAAAGGTGCACCACAGTCAATAAGTTATAAATAGTGAGATAACTCAAAGAGATCAAAAATAAAATGCTTCCAAAACACACGTAATCAGTGTTTTCGTGCACCTAGTCAGAAACTGAAATTCAGGGTCCTGGTGTATGGATACGTTGGTCGTCGCACTAACACTGAACTCCCTGAACTGAAAACCACACTCAAAACACTTAATATAATTTCTCTATTAAAATATCAGAGTCCTAGTTCTTCATTATAATTGACTCCTCTGATACCACTTTGTCACGACCCGTCCCTCGGGGTCCGTGCCGTAACTACCCCAAGCCTGCCTTCTATATGCCAGGGGTTGGAAACTAGCACCAAAAAGGTGTATCCCTATAATGGGAAGTAATTTCCTTTAAACCTGTACAAACACACAAACCAAGAACACAACAAGAAGCAACCACAAAGTAAACTATTGTAGTAAAAAGTGTATTGAAAGTAAAGGGGCTAGAATACAATCTTAACTAAAAAGTACAAGTACAATTGAAAAGAGAAAAAAACTATTGGATCATCCACTGAGGATCCTACATGAAGGGTAGGTACATATCATCTCCACAACACTCCATGTCATCTCATCTCCTTCGATTACTGCCTGGTCCTGGCTCCCTCAAGTCTCATCCCAGCTGTTCATCGTCTACATAAGACACAATAAGGTGTGGGCGAAGCCCATGTAGGGGTGAGTATAACAATAATCAGTAGGGACCCCAAGACCTCTGAATGTCTCCTAAAGTTCCACAAAGGAAAAACCACAATTAAAGACCTCAATCATAAAGTACGAAGCAATAGTCAGCTCACACCGGGTATACAACTCAGAGTTGGGGAGTATAGATGATTAGTCTTAAGATATATCATCTTACTCCATTAAAAGATTCACAACTGATCCACAAATAAGTTGTTCTACTATTGATCCAATCTTGTACATATGTCGTTGTTCCATGATGGGCCACTGTAAGGTGGGTCCTCATCAGGTCACGCTATTTTTGATCCACACAGGGTTGCTAGAATGTTGATCCACACAGGGTCACTGAAATGTTGATCTACACAAGGTCGTTGAAATGTTGATCCACATAGAGTTACTGAAATGATGATTCACACAAGGTCACTCGATGCTGATCCACATAGGGTCTCTATGAAACTGATCCACACATGATCACTATGATGCTGATCCATACAGGATCGCTACTTCAAAGATATCCAACCACAAGATTCCCGCTTAAAGCACGCTTGTTTCTAGGAGAACCGATCATCAAGCCATTGGTCATATTTCAACTGGTACAAAGTTCCTCAAAAATCATACCCAAGGGATCGTCCTATCATAGGGGTCCCAACGTGACAAACAGCGCGTCGATCGGATGTCCGGTCTATGAGATATGGACACTTTTGTAAAAAGGGTCTGGTTGGATTCAAGTCTGATCCAACCCAAGTCGCATGTCAAACTCCATCAAAATTAACTTAGATTATCTCCAAAGGATCGCTGATTAGTCACTAAAAGTGGATAATATTCATTTTTAATATCTTAATATTAATGTGTTTAAAAGTGTATAAACATCAATTTTAGTCCAATTCAGAAATTAAACTTCATTTCCCATCATTGTGCAATTCATGCTTAAAGTGTCAATTTGGGCCCACACAATAATTTACTTGTGGAAATTACAATATTCATCATTTTAATTTGATATTTTGGTATATGATTCATCACTTTATTTGGAACATTTTCTCTTTTAGGTCTGATGGATTAATCACAAGTGAAGATAGAGATTTTTTTTCACCTGAAGGCAGAAACTTGCTGGAAAAAGCATAATGGGCCTAAGGCCCATCAAACAAATGTAGGGACCACAAACCAAGCCCAATGAAGCTAAAATTTATATAGTAGAAAGATAAAAATATTAGGATCATTTTATTCAACTGTGGCCAGATCTAATTCTGATTTTTTCATGATGATAAAGGGATCTGAAGTTGAGATTTAAATGGTGGACCCGACATTAATGCACATAAAGTCATCCCACCATTTTGACCATAAATTCTAAACGGCTAAGCCAAATTTCATGAAATTTTTACAGATCATATAGGACAGATGGAAGAAGATATTTCTATTCTAAGACCCCTATGGATTTGGCCTTATTAAATTACGAATTCACACGTCAATATGGTGGACGAATCTGGATAGTTTTCTAGGTCAACATCGAAACGTCAATTTCCTTTTGATTATTCTCCCTTCTTTTGACTCTATTAATTGTTGGGGGTGAATTTATTGTGGGGGGCGGATCTAAGGCTTCTAATATTCCTATATAAGGAGCTAGTGGTGAAGGTAATAGGGGTGGATATTTTTCTTATCATCTTTTGTTGCTTATTTCATTGTAAGGTTATGCTTCCAAATTTCCTTTGTAATGTTTTCCATTTCCATGTAAGTTTCTTTTTTGTATCTTTATGTTCTTAATAAACTTCTTTCTATTATATATTTTCCATTTCATTTATTAAAACTTTATTATCACAAATCATAGTGATATCTCTGTGTTGTTGTGAATTAGTTCACACATAGGTGTGAATTTCATTCACACACACGGAGGAGTGCTTGTTATTTCCGCGGTTTTAATTTCTTCAATCCAATTCTTGTTAGCCGTCTTCCGCCCACCATTGAGAGTATACCATCAATGGAGGGATAACCCTTTAATGGGTTGATCTTAGGAGTATGCAAAGGCTGTATTTAATGTTATTTTATGAACGAATTGTTGTTAATTGGATAATTAATTTAAGACATCCATTCTTCAGTTATTTCTACTCTTCATCTTTACTGTGTTTAAGAAAACTAAATTCAATTACTAAATGACCATATACCTCGTAGAGATCATTAATTTGGTTCTCTAAGTGTATAGAGGATTAGTAATTGTGTTTAGTAAGTACCAAACCAAAAAATGATGAATGTAGTGTTATTTTTGACGAATGGATTCATCAAGAATTAATAAAACCAAAATTGTCTAAAGAAGTAAAATTAATTCAATCCACCTCGAGCATAATCCTAAGATCAACCCATTTTCTTTGAATTGAATTCACTTAGGATTCTTAGTGTTCTTTAAACCATCCAAAATCAAACCCAAAGTTGGCTACTTCATAGCCCATCCTTCACCAAATCATAGCGTCTCAAGGTTACTTCTTCGGTCCCTGTGGATTCGACCCCTACATGTACTACATCGATCGCTTTTACCAGTAGGGTAAATTTGGGCGCAACCAAATTTTGGCACCGTTTCCTAGGACCAAGTAATTTCCTTATACCAAAAACCTTCTTTTCTTACCCCCATTCTTCTATTCTCATCCCAATTCTCTTATCTTTTCCCTTTCTCGCTTTTTTTTCTTTTGGCACATGTCCGCCTACACCCGCGATAACTCAAACAGATTAGTTAGGGTAGATACTCCTAGGGTTGGGGAGTCAAGCACTAAAAGAGGTCTATTTCCTTTAGATCCAAATCTTCCTAATACTCAAAATTCAGACGTTGGGTTCGATACAATGGAGAATCTCCCACAAAACCAAATCATAAACCGGGGAGGGAACCAAAATAACGGGCAAGACCCTAACTTGGGAATTGTTGCAGACCCGACCATGAATGACTACCTCAAACCAACCTAGACCAGTTCACCCTCATGCATTAGGCATGATAACATAGGATATGCCCAATATGTTTTCAAACCCCATGTCCTGAACCACCTTCCAACCTTTCATGGGATGGAGTCTGAGATGTCTTACCTTCATGTTAAAGAATTTAATGACATTGTCGAAACCATGTACCCACCAAATCAAATTGAATCTGCTAAAATGAGACTTTTTCCTTTTTCTCTTAAGGACCGAGAAAATAATTGGTTAAACAATTTGAGACCAGCATCCATTCACTCTTGGGACCAACTTCAACGAAAATTTTATAAAAAATACTTCCCCCATCACAAAACAATTTCACTTAAAAAGATCATACAAAACTTTTTTGAAAGAGAGGGAGAAACATTCTATGAAACATGGTAAAGGTTCAAGGACACATTAAACATGGTACCACACCATGGTTTCTTAATCCCAGAACAAGTGAGAATTTTATATGAAGTTTTGGGTCCTGGAAACAAACAATTCATTGATATGATGTGTAATGGAACCTTCAAAAACAAAGCCCCAAATGATGCTTACGAGTATCTTGAAAATCTTGCTGAACAGAACCAAACATGGGGAACATCACCATACTATGAGAAGCCACCCAAATTTGGTGGAATGTACAATCTTGGATAAGAATAAAACCTTAGAGTAAAACTTGTTGCACTCACAAGGAAAGTTGAGGAGATTGATCTTAGGAAGGTCCACAAAACCCAAACTGTTGAGCTTGTTTGTACAATTTGTGACAAACATGACCACAAGACTGATAATTGCCCAACCATTCTTTCTATCAAGGATGTTCTTTTAGGAGGACCACTAGAAGAAGTTAATGCAATGAACTTTCAAAAGCCACAATTCAAAAACACCTTCAATCCAAGGTATAATGACCATCCCGGATTTTGTTGGAAGGACAATCAACAACCAACAACCAACACAACAACAATGTATCAACACATACCCTCAACAAAACTTTCAACCTCATAATCAGTTCCAACCACAACCGGTCCAATTCCAACATCCTCATGTCCAATATCAACAACCTATCCAACAACCCAATCAACAACCTATCCAACAACCAAATTATCCTCCTGGGATAAACCCACAAGCTCAAGCACCAACCCAAATTGTTCTACAAAGCCTACTAGAACAACTGTGCAAACAGATGGACAAAATGAACTCAGAATTCTCATACATTAAACAAGAACTTCAAACCATCAAAAATGGAAAGGCACCCATGCCCACACAGGACATTCCACAACAAATATCAACGGGAGAGACAAGTTTCACTCAAACAACTCACGAACAACTAAAGGTTGTGACAGTTTTAAGAAGTGGTAAATCAATTGAAAAACCTGAACAAATAAGTCAGAAACCATGTGAAGCTTCAAACTCTAATGAAAATTCAAATGAACCACAAGATCAAACTGAAGAAACTAATAACAATGTGAAAGAAACAACACTTTAAAAAACAACTCAATAACCTGCACCATTTCCTCAACGCATGAGGGGGAAAACCAAGCCTGAATTGAGTGATACATTGAGGGAAATATTCTCACAAGTCAAGTTGAACATTCCCCTTCTCGATGCCATCCAAACCATACCTTCCTACTCAAAGTACCTTAAGGAATTGTGCACTTTTAAAAGAAAATTTTCACATAAAAACCAAGTCCTTTTGGCTGCTAATGTGAGTACCACCATTCAAGGGACCATTCCTCCTAAATTGAAAGACCCAGGATGCCCTTACATAAATGTTGAACTAGGAGAGAACAAAGTTGTCAAAGCCTTGTGTGATCTAGGTGCCAGCGTGAACCTCATTCCTTATGCCATGTATTGTCAATTAGGGCTCGAAGAACTCCAACCCACATCTGTCACTCTTCAACTTGTTGATCGTAGTATTCGAGTTCCAAAGGGGATCTTAAAAGATGTTTTGGTGAAAGTTGAAAATTTCATTTACCCAGCTGACTTCATTGTTCTGGACAATTACCCAAGCTTAGGTCCTAGGGAGAAAAACCCAATCATCCTTGGTCGTCCCTTCCTTGCAACAATCAACTCTGTTATCCGAGTCCGAAATGGGAACATGACCATCGCCTTTGGAAACATGAGTCTAGACTTGAACATCTACAATGAAAACTCTCAAATTGGGGATGATGAAGAGATCCATGAGGTTAATTGGATTGGTAGTTTTGATAATGAACTCAATGAACATCAAGGAATTACCGAAGGATGGTTAAGTCAAGAAGAGATTGATTTTCTTTATTCACATGAGGGAAATTTATCTCCTTGGATTGAATCTCTTTCAGATAGCTCTATTGATGAATTTCTAGAATCACCAATCAATGATACCATGGTTGAAATCAATAACATTGAGTCCATAGCCATTTATGACACTACTCTGGAAAATTTAGTGGATGAAAATTTTGTTCACAAGGAACAAGTTTTGTCAAGAAATCTGAACAAAGAAACTAAGTTCAATACAAAGTCTCATCCTTTCTTGGAAAGTCATGACCAATCTGATCTTGAATTTAAAGTCTTACCTTCATCACTAAATTATGCGTTCTTAGGGGACAATCAATCCTTTCCTGTTGTCATTTCTTCCTCTCTTGAAGAAAACCATGAGAGGATGCTTCTAGATGTCCTTAGGAGACACAAGAAAGCCATTGGATGGACCCTATCTAATATTCTTGGGATTAGACCACTTATCGGGACCATAGAATTATTCTCAAATCCAAGTCAAAGCCATTTCGTCAACCTCAGAGGCGACTCAATCCTAATCTCATGGAAGTAGTGAGAAAAGAACTTTTGAAATTGTTAAAAGATGGTATCATTTATCCTATAGCTGAGAGTGAGTGGGTTAGCCCAATCCATGTGGTTTCAAAGAAGGCTGGAATCATAGTAATAACCAACAAGGATGGAGAGATGCTTCCAAAAAGGGTCAGTAGTGGATGGAGAGTTTGTATTGACTATAGGAAGCTCAACTCTTGTACCAAGAAAGACCATTTCCCCTTACCCTTTAGTGATCAAGTCCTCGAGCGAGTGGAGGGTCATCAATTCTATTGCTTCCTAGATGGATTCTCAGGGTATAATCAAATCGAAGTCTCCTTAGAGGATCAAAGAAAAAAAACCTTCACTTGTCCATTCAACACTTTTTCCTTCAAGCACATGCCCTTTGGGTTATGTAATTCCCCTGGTACCTTCCAGCGGTGCATGATGGGAATATTCTCGGATATGGTGGGTGATTTTTTAGAGGTCTTCGTGGATGACTTATCCATCTTTGGGGATACTTTTGAGGGATTCCTTATAAATGTTGAAAAGGTTTTGTCAAGGTGCGAGGATAATAATCTCATTCTAAATTGGGGAAAATGTCATTTCATGGTAAGGGAAGGACTTGTTCGAGGTCATCTGGTATCTGGTAGAGGGATTAAAGTTGATAAAGCTAAGGTTGAAATCATTTTTCACCTTCCCTCTCATAAAACTGTTAAGGAAGTGAGGTCCTTCTTAGGACATGCCGGTTTTTATAGAAGGTTCATTAGGAATTTCAGCTCTATTTCTCGACCACTTTGTGCTCTATTGGTAAAATATGCTCCATTTTTATGGACAAAAAGTTGTGAGGAATCATTCTCTACACTCAAGTCAACTCTTATATCTACACCTATCATGCAATCTCCAAATTGGAAACTTCCTTTCAAGCTCATGTGTGATGCAAGTGACTTCGTTGTAGGAGCAATCTTAGGACAACGGTGTGAGAAAACTCCACGTGTCATTGCTTATGCAAGAAAATCTTTAAATGATGCACAATTAAACTACACCACAACTAAGAAAGAGTTGTTTTTTGTTGTCTTTGCCTTAGATAAATTCAGGTTTTATCTCTTAGGATCACCCATCATTGTCTTCACTGACTATTCAGCCCTAAAATACCTTTTCCAAAAACAAGATGCCAAGGCTAGATTGATTAGGTGGGTCCTTCTTCTTCAAGAGTTTGATTTAACCATTAAGGATAAAAAGGGTGTTGAAAATATTATATCTGATCACCTCTCTAGGATGGAATTCAAAGACAACTCACACCACCTCTCTGTGTCTGATTCATTTCCCGATGAGCACCTCTATTCAGTGAGTGGTTGCCCTTGGTATGCTGACATAGCAAACCATTTGGTGACGGGTGACATTCCAAAATTCATGGGGACCCAAGCTAAGAGGAAATTCCTTTCTGATGTCAAACACTATGTGTTTGATGATCCTTACCTCTTCAAGTTCTATCCTAATCAAATCATCAGGAGATGTATTCCCGAGTCTGAGAAAGAGTCCATTCTAAAATTTTGTCATGGAGAGGCATGCGGAGGACACTTTTCTACAAAGAAAACCACTGAAAAGGTCCTCCAAAGTGGTTTTTACTGGCCTAACCTCACTAAGGATTCCTTCCAATTCTGCAAAAGTTGTCCTCAGTGTCAGCAATTAGGATCCATTACCAAAAGGAATCAAATGCCCCTCACTCCCATTCTGGTCGTTGAAATCTTTGATTATTGGGGAATTGATTTCATGGGACCCTTTCCAAACTCTAAGGGATACATCTACATCCTATTAGCTATTTATTATGTCTCAAAATGGGTTGAAGTCATTCCCACCAAGTCCAATGACCACCATGTTGTGATCTGATTTCTGAAAGAGCATATATTTTCTCAATTTGGAATTCCTAGGGCTATAATCAGTGATCATAGAACCCATTTTTGCAACCGCCCATTCTCTTCACTCATGTCTAAGTATGGTATTACTCATAAAGTTTCCACTGCATACCATCCTCAAACCAACAGTCAAGCTGAGTTGGAAAATAAAGAAATTAAGCAAATTCTTGAAAAAACTGTCAATCCCTCTAGGAAATATTGGTCCGAGAAACTCTTAGATGCCATTTGGGAATATCGAACTGCTTTTAAAACTATCCTAGGCATGTCACCATATAGATTGGTTTATGGAAAATCATGTCATTTACCTGTTGAAATTGAGCATAAGGCCTTTTGGGCAATAAAAAAATGAACTTTGACATTTCATTGGCTGAAACAAAAAGGAAATTAGATCTTAATGAACTCGAGGAACTTAGGATGGAGGCTTATGAAAATTCAAGGATCGATAAATCTAAAGTTCAAGCCTACCAATCTAGGAATCTCAAAGTCAAACACTTTGAACTGGGAAAATTTGTGCTCTTGTGTAGTTCAAAACTTCATCTACACCCAGGAAATCTAAGGTACAGATGGTCTGGTCCATACCTAGTGCATCATGTGTACCCTCATGGGGAAATAGAGATTCAGGATCCCACAAGTGGTCATGTCTTCAAAGTCAATGGTCATAGGTTAAAACCATTCATTGAATCATTCAATAAACAAGAAACCAAGGAGGAGTTAATTGAGCCAACATATGAACCAGAGAAAAATTGATAGATTTAGGGTACAAGTCAGGCTAACGACATTAAACAAAAGCGTTTCACAGGAGGCAACCTGTAGTTTTCATGTTTCCAATCACTGTGAATCTTCTTTTGTTTCCTTCTGCTTCATTTTGTTATTTTTTATTATATAGACTGTTGACATGTTCTTCTTTTATGAGTAAGGATGGGTATGAAAGGGGATCACCATATTCATCCGTGTCACACGGTGTGATTCCTGAGTAATACCTTACCTAGAAAATATAATGAAGATAATGTATCATCAGTTTATTTTATTTTATTTATGTTTTTGTAGGTTAAAAAAATATACTCTTGACCTGTTCTTCTTTTATGAGTATGGATGGGTATGAAAGGGGAGCACTGTATTCATCCGTGTCACGCGGTGTGATCCCTGAGTAATACCTTACCTAGAAAATATAAAGAAGACAATGTATCATCAGTTTATTTTATTTTATTTATGTTTTTATAGGTTAAAAAAATTAGACTCTTGACCTATTATTCTTTTATGAGTATGGATGAGTATGAAAGGGGAGCACCGTATTCATTCGTGTCACAGGGTGTGATCCCTGAGTAATACCTTACCCAGAAATTTAAAAGAAGACAATGTATCATTAGTTTGATTTAAAAAAAACATGGAAAACCATAAAAATGATGGTACTTGGAATTAAATAAATCGTTGTGTTGTTTGTTTTGTCTGCTTTGTTCTTCTTTATATGGTTCAGGAACTATTTTGGGTAATACATATTGAATCAAGGAGGTGCCTACATCCCCCAAGAGATCAAAGGAGTAATCTGGAGCATCATGAACTTCAACTTCAAAAACCAGGTGAATTTGTTCCATGTTTATCATTCTCAATTTCATCTTTGAACTCCTCTCCTACCCCCTTCTAACTTTTCTTTTCTTTAAACACTGGGGACAATGTTATTCTAAGTTGGGGGGAGATAAAAAATGATTTTTTTTTATTTTGTGAATAAAAAAATGCATGAAAAGAAAAATTCCATTAACCTTAAACATGATAACACACATTGTAAACTCTAAAATTGGATATCAAATAAATTTTGCATGCCTTGATTCTGATTTTAATGTAAGTTTAAGTTCATGAGCATAGTTTTTGGAAAGTGCGGTTGTCCGATGTGATTTTTCAAAGTTTACATTTTCATCCTCTTAATAAAAATGCCACAATGCACGTCTACTGGATCGTGGGTGTAAATTTGAGTTCTTGGGTCCCTTTCATTATAGCATATGATTCTGGGGTCACTTTTAGTTTAATTTGAGTATCCAAAAAAACAAAAAAAACAAAAAAAAACAAAAAAAAATCAAAAAAAAAAATGGATAGTCATATTAAGGTTTAATGTGATTCCCACCTAGCGCTTCCATTTTTTCCCCTTGAACAATAAAATGGGCCCCATATATTTTGTGATGCACAACACTTTATCATGCTTAATTGAAATTGGATGAAATGTGGCGATAAATTTGAACAAAGGAATGGGCTTAGGATTGGGATATGCTTATGGACCTAGATTGTTTTAAATGATTTTGATGGGTTCCATAATTTTTTTGGTATGAGGTCTTTGGGTGAGAAATGTGTATTTAAATGTTTTTGGAAAAGGGGATTTGAATTTCACATTTGTAATATATTTTTCTCGGGACTAGCAAAACTCAAGTTGGGGGGTGTGATTAGTCACTGAAAGTGGCTAATATTCATTGTTAAGATCTTAATATTAATGTGTTTAAAAGTGCATAAACATCAATTTTAGTCCAATTCAGAAATTAAACTTCATTTCCCATCATTGTGCAATTCATGCTTAAAGTGTCAATTTGGGCCCACTCAATAATTTGCTTGTGGAAATTACAATATTCATCATTTTAATTTGATATTTTGGTATATGATTCATCACTTTATTTGGAACATTTTATCTTTTAGGTCTGATGGATGAATCACAAGTGAAGATAGAGATTTTTTTGCACCTGAAGGCATAAACTTGCTGGAAAAAGCATAATGGGCCTAAGGCCCATCAAACAAATTTGGGGCCCACAAACTAAGCCCAATGAAGCTCAAATTTATACAGTAGAAATATAAAAATATTAGGATCATTTTATTTAACTGTGGCCAGAGCTAATTCTGATGTTTTCATGATGATAAAGGGATCTGAAGTTGAGATTTAAATGGTGGACCCGACATTAACGCACATAAAGTCGTCCCACCATTTCGACCATAAATTCCAAACGGATAATCCAAATTTCCAGAAATTTTTACAGATAATATAAGATAGATGGACAAAGATATTTCTATTCTACAACCCCTACGGATTCGGC
Source organism: Viscum album (assembly GCA_963277665.1). NCBI lineage: Eukaryota > Viridiplantae > Streptophyta > Magnoliopsida > Santalales > Viscaceae > Viscum > Viscum album. The sequence goes on along the minus strand of OY728163.1, from coordinate 628,231,589 downwards.
CTTCTTAAATTACGAATTCACACGTCAATATGGTGGACGAATCTGGACAGTTTTCCGGGTCAACTTCGAAACGTCAATTTCCTTTTGATTATTCTCCCTTGTTTTGACTCTATTAATTGTTGGGGGTGAATTTATTGTGGGGGGAGGATATAAGGCTCCTAATATGCCTATATAAGGAGCTAGTGGTGAAGGGAATAGGGGTGGATATTTTTCTTATCATCTTTTGTTGCTTGTTTCATTGTAAGGTTATGCTTCCAAATTTCCTTTGTAATGTTTTCCATTTCCATGTAAGTTTATTTTTTGTATCTTTATGTTATTAATAAACTTATTTATCTTATATATTTTCCATTTAATTTATTAAAACTTTATTATCACAAAGCACAGTGATATCTCTGTGTTGTTGTGAATTAGTTCACACATAGGTGTGAATTTCATTCACACACACGGAGGAGTGCTCGTTATTTCCGCGGTTTTAATTTCTTCAATCCAATTCTTGTTAGCCATCTTCCACCCACCATTGAGAGTATACCATCAATGGAGGTCTAACCCTTTAATGGGTTGATCTTAGGAGGATGCAAAGGCTGGATTGAATGTTATTTTATTAATGAATTGTTGTTAATTGGATAATTAATTTAAGACATACATTCTTCAGTTATTTCTACTCTTCATCTTTACTGTGTTTGAGAAAACTAAATTCAAATACTAAATGACCATATACCTCGGAGAGATCATGAATTTGGTTCTATAAGTGTATAGGGGATTATTAATTGTGTTTAGTAAGTACCAAACCAGAAAATGATGAATGTAGTGTTATTTTTGAAGAATGGATTCATCAAGAATTAATAAAACCAAAATTGTCTAAAGAAGTAAAATTCATTCAATCCACCCTGAGAATAATCCTATGATCAATACATTTTATTTGAATTGAATTCACTTAGGTTTCTTAGTGTTCTTTAAACCATCCAAAATCAAACCCAAAGTTGGCTACTTCATAGCCCATCCTTCCCCAAATCATAGCGTCTCAAGGTTACTTCTTCGGTCCCTGTGGATTCGACCCCTACATGTACTACATCGACCGCTTTTACCAGTAGGGTAAATTTGGGCGCAACCAATCGCCTTGTCACAAGGGTCCTTATTCCATAGATGGCACGTTGATCGGACGTTCGGTCTGTTAGTTACATCCCTTTCTGTGAATTGGGGGTGATCGCACCTCGGTCCGGCCCGGCTCGGTCGGGACCGCCGGAATATGCCAAAGGGGATGATTCCCAAAAGGGATCCCAACACCATTGATGACATGTCGAATAGACACTCGGTTCGTCAGTTACAGGTGTTTCTTTATTTGGGGACTGGTTGGGTATAGGCCCGGTCCGACTCGGTCAGATTGGCCCGACGCAACAGGTCCTGGGGTTTACCTAACCCCGCCCGGGTCTGGCCCATTAAGGGTCAGCCCGTTTCACTGGGTCTGGACCATCGGGGTCAGCCTGGTTCGGTTTGCGGGCCCGGGTCGCGGTTGGCTCGGCCCACCGGGTGGGGCTCGACCTGCCGGGTGGGGCTCAGCCCACCCGTGTTGGTCCGCCGAGCCGCGGGTCCAGCCCGCTTGGCCAGCCCGCATCCGTCTTAATCCACCCGAAGGTAGACCATTATGTCCCGCTGGCCCCGCGGTTGTGAGGTCGTTTTTCTAGCTAGTGGGGCGCTACCCTACCGCATGAATGGTCGACCGTTTAGACGACCGGGTTCCGCCAACACGGCGCGGCGCGTGGCCGCACCGCTCCTTCCTACCGCGACTGCTCCGCGCCGCCCCCTTCTACTGCGGCCCACTAGTCGCGGCTGCTTTGCGCCGCCTTTGGCCACTGCGGTGCATCGTCGTGCGCCGCCTTCCACCACCCACGGCCGGTTGTTGTGGGTCTCCTCTGGCCATCGCCAACATGGCGCGCCGGTGGTTTCTTCCACGGGCCACTGGACGTGCTCCGGTGGTCCGTTCTTGGTGTTATTTGCATCTACGAATCTCCTGCGCTGCCGTCATCATAGCGTGACCCACTATTTCATGTCGTTGTTAATTTGATGAAACCGTCCCCGAAGAACGGAGCATGAGCGAAGCGACGGAGGGTTCAGGCCTTGTTTGTTTGGCCCGCACCCTCCGCATTAATGTGATAGCAAGCATGAGCAAGGTAAAACATCAAAGATAACTTTTAAACAATCCCCCTACCTGGAAGAGATGTTCACTGACAATGATCGACAGAACTTCCTTCATCGTTGTCGTTGGTTCGTGATTCGGTGGTGCTCGTCATCGCTCTCTAAAACTGGTATTGTCCTCCAAGTGGTTGGCATCGTGGTACTTTGCTAGAGCTTCGTTGTTTGGTGAAGTCGTGCCAACACTCCACCCCGAGCTCCATATAAATAGAATAGGGGAAGGGTGAGTAACGCACGTGGAATTAATGAGGTTCATTTAATTAATAAACCTTCCAAATTCCAACGGTGCGGTTACAAAAATAAAGGGGAATCAAGTCATTTAATGGTTTGACATGTCGTTGGTCCTGCCACCACCGCTCGTCTGTTGGAGGAAAAGAAAAAAGAGAAATAAAATAACATTGTTATTTTATTATTCTTTTAAATTTCCAAAAATTATCTTTTTCTCCCGAGCTACTGCGGTCGAAGTGAATCCTCCTTTAAGTGAATCTCGGCACTGCGGATTCAACGGTGGCCTCAGATTTTTAATCTAAACACCGGTTCAAAAGTTAGAAAACGCCGCTCATGCGTTTACTGAACGTATCTTAAAAAAAGTTCAGAAATTCATTCCGAGAACACCGGACCTCGGAATCACGCACCGTCAATTTTTACAGGCTCGTAATAATTCCATATAATAAAAAAAATTACATGGAAAAATCTGGGTCTTTACAAACCTTTTCCCAAAAAGATAGTGCCACCAACACTTAAGCGCATTCATGACTACAACAAGCTCTAAATCATGAGTGGGGAAATTATTTCCATGTGGTTGAAGCTGATGAGAGTCGTAAGCTACCACATTGTCATCCTGCATAAGCACGCAACCCAAACCAATACCAGAGGCATCGCAAAACACCACATATCTCTTACCGGGATCAGGTAAGATCAAAATAGGAGCCAATGTTAGAAGTCTTTTCAGTGCATTGAAATAAGTCTAACACTTCACATACTAGGTTAATTTCACCGCTTTCCTAGTAAGAGTAGTCAAAGGTGACGCCATCTTAGAGAAGTCCTTGACAAACCATCGGTAGTATCCAACAAGACTAAGGAAGATTTGAATCTCAAAGACATTTCGTGGTTCCTTCCATGATAAAACAACCATTACCTTATCTGGATCAATTGATAATCCATTTTAGAAATTATGTGTCCTAAGAACTTCACTTCTTGAATCCAGAAACTACATTTCGAAATCTTTCCATACAAATGGTGACTTCTCAAAATTTCTAGAACCAAACTCAGATGGTGCTCGTGATCACTCTCATATTTCTAATAAACTAGAATATCATCCACCAACACTAACACAAAAGTGTCAAGATATTGATGGAATATATGATTCATCAAGGCCATAAAAACTAAAGGAGGATTAGTCAGACCAAAAGGCATCACAAGATATTCATAATGGACATACCTTCTCCTGAAGTCTATCTTTGGTATATCAGACACCCGAACTCTGAGCTGATAATAACCTGACCGAAGATCGATCTTTGAAAACCAATTTCCCCCCTTTAACTAATAAAAAAGATCATTCACATGAGGCAAAGGATATTTGTTCTTAACCATTACTTGGTTCAACTTCTAATAGTCCACACATAAATGAAATTAACCATCTGCTTTCTTGGTAAAGAGCACAGGGGATGCCCAAGGTGAAATGCTAGGGTGAACAAAACCTTTTTCTAACATGTCATTCAACTGAATCTTGAGCTCTTTCAACTTTGATGGTTCCATACAATAAGAAGGTATTGATATCGACTGCGTACTTGACATCAGATCAATCGTAAACTCTACCTCTCTCTCTCTCTGGAGGAACACTGGAGAAATCGTCTGGGAAAATGTCAGGAAAATATCAAACAAAAATGGGAAGATCATCAATAGAAGAAACATTATTTGGCTTAAACGCAACAACAGCCAACAAACTCCTAAGATCTGGGAGGGAAGGTCCTGCGCGACCTGACCTCAGGTCCCACTCCCCCTAAAATACACGATAGCTCCCATCGGCAGTAAGAAACAAAACACACTAATGATAACAATAAACCTCCACTCGATGCATGACAAGACAATCCATACTGATGATGACGTCAAACAGATCCAGATTAAGAACGAGAAAATCCCAGACCAACTCTGTATCGGTTATCGTTAATGAACAAGAAGGACACTTGAACCCTTGATCTTTTCTCATACCAAGAGGTGTTTCTAACTCCATTTTAAAGGACATAAGTTCTATTGGAAGTTTAAGAACATCAACAAAATGTGCAGATATAAATGAGCAGGAGGCACCAGTATCAAATAAAGTAATTGATACTGAATATGAAATAAGGATAATACCTCTCACTGTTGTCAGACCTGCATCAAATTCCACTGGACACTCATCTATTGCGTGAAAATGATTCACTCCTAAGTCCTGTGGATGGATCCCTATAGTCTTTAAAGCTTTTGACTGCACCGCAGTAGCCCTTGGAGATGATGAACCCTGACTATAATGAGGCGTAGTCATAACCTGACAGAAGTGTTGTGATTGACCAACGTGTCCATAGTTGTTTCACATCTTTGCGGGCATAGGACAAGAACATCTGGCATGTCCTCCGTTGCCACACTAATAGCAAATCAGAGGCACATTACCCACTGTAACAGAAAGTGCAGAGGAGGCTCACTACTGAGACCCACCTCCACCATTCCTGCAATGATCTTTCCACTTATTCTTCTTTCCATGTGTGCCAATGAAGCTGCCACCTGATGGAAGAGATGAGGTGGAAAATCTAACCCTACCTACCATATTCATTTATGCCATCATAGCTCTATCTACTGTCTTCGCATAGGTAGAAATATTCAGTATAAACACATGTGATCTGATATCTGGTCGCAAACCCTGCAGGTACTTCTCTGCCTTCAGCTGGTCATTCTTCACCACGTTTGGGGGGAAACGGGTAAGCTCAGCAAAACGATTGGTGTATGCTAACACCGAACGCTCTCCCTATTGTAAAAATAGGAACTCTAAAGACTTCTCCAGCATCAGTGACTTTGAAAAAAACTACTGAAAGAACAGGGTTTTGAAACCCATTCAATCCAAGTCCACATGTTTGTCTGCTTGGACTATAGAATCCCACCATCGCTTGTCAGACCCCTTGAGTCTGAACGCTGTGCACCTTACCCTGATGTTCTCAGGTGTCTCCAAAAAAGTCGAAGATTTGATCAATCACATCCAACCAGTCCTCTGCCTCTTGAGGTTCAGTCGTCCATTTAAAGGATGGTGGCTTCTCGCGCAAGAATTCTCATGATCGATCTCTTTCTCCTCTAGCTCCTGGTTGTACCTCAACAATAGCGTTATGAACTCGTGGTACATCTTGATCAACAACAAGGACTTCCCATATGATAGTCTCGATGAGATTTTGATCTATAAGCAGGTTCCCTTGAGGAGCATCAACTGCACCTTCCTGAGGAACTCATGGAATATGTCTCGGAGGCATGTCGTTGCACATCGAAACATAAGAACGATCAGACAATGGAACAAATCTCAGCTCAAACAAGAAAACCCATAAGAAAAAATTGAGATTTTTAAAACAAAAACCAATACTAGAGACACACATCCCAACATCCCATGGAAACTTGAGTCTCGTTATGACAAGAGCTAGCTAGATACTTATCGCAACATACCTCTCAAGTCCCGACAATCCTATATCCAGTCCAACAGATGTCCCAAGACATGTAATATTGAGGACATACCTCCTTTGATACCAAATTGTAACGAACCGACCCGGGTTACCTTTAAACCTAGCACCCAACCCGATCTGTCACATACCCGAAGAGCGTTCTTGATCCCCATGGGCTAGTGATAAGCACCCGGGCATCGAACAACATAACAGAGGGAATGATGTCTCCCAAACTGAACAACCACATGACATATATATGTAAAATAGGAAGCAACAGTGGAAGACGAATAAGATATATATGCCATAACTGTAAGAAAACAACGAAAATAGACAACTACGAGAGTAACTAAAACTCCAAAGGACAAGTCTAACTGCAAAGGACCCAAACCAAACAACTACTCCAGATGACGGGATGAACGAACTCCCACCATCTCACCACCAACTACCCAACCAGCTGACACGAACCTCGCCGCCTCACTATGACACCTTTCCTTTCCCTGCATTGGAAGACAAAAAAAGGTTTACGCACCACCAAAGAGATGCGCAGGGTGTGATCTAACAGGCTTAGTAGGATCCCACCCAGGTGTTCCATAACCAGTCTCTATATAAAAATCCTTGTATGCTCATTTTAAATAAAAACACGACATGATAAGCAGTAAACCAAATTTATAGATTACATGGTAAACATTTCCCTTTTTCCACAGTTCTAAACAAAAGCGGGTATATCAATTTCAAAGCATATTTTCTATATCGGTTTCCACAAACATAAACATGCATATCAAAGCTAACTCAGAAAGCCAAGCAATACAAAATAGAAGTACAAGTATCACACTGCTAAGGAATACTACATGTTCAGGCTGCAGACTACTCGTACCACAATAATCAAGTGCAAAATTTGAATCCTATAACAACAAGCCTAGGAAGCAGAGGAATACCCCATGAGTAAACCCCCCCAAAATGTCAATATCGGTCCCCTGGAACAGTGGGCTTAGGAAACAAAGGAAAGCCCCAAGACAAACCTCCTTGATAATCACAAAACAATGGGCGATGTCCCCAAGCTAAACCTTCCACCTAAGTACCCAAGGTAACTCATGTTCTCTTTTTTCAAAATTCATTTAAATGCCTTGAAAACCATTTCAAAGCCATTTCATAAATTCCATTCCAATGCTTTGAAAATACCCATTTTCTTTTCATTTATCAATAATCAGGGAAAACCCATTTCTCTTTGAAAACTCTTTTCAACACACGCAAAAATATAATGCCAATTCCATTTATAAACCAATTTATAAAGCAAGAACAATCAAGCTTATCGACATAGGCTGGAGATGGAACCACCTACCTCAGAACTTGAGTCGCACACGCCTGCAACGATATCCACCAATAACGAAACCCAACAACGTCAACGAAGGCCCTAGAATCAAATCCATATCAAGATTGATTCAATTTAAAAGACAAGGGGTCGACGGAAGAGAGGAAACCCACGTACCTCAAAGACGAACACCCGCCGCACCACGACCAACAAAATAAAATGCCTCCGGAATGAGATCACATAATAGGTTTAGGAAGAAACCAAGAAGAATCACCAACCTTAGACCAACGGATCCAAAGACGCCATCCAACGACGATACCGTGATCAAAGGCAACGAATGAACGGAAAGGTTACTCACCCAGAAAGACACACCACAATCACAATAGAGATCGGATGTCGAACAGATTGTTCTAAATGGAGAGGAGTCTCCCAAAATCGCCTGAGATGAGTTTTGGTTCGAGAGCCAAGAGGTTTGGAGAAGGATCCATGACAAAATAGTCACTCAGCTGTTTTAAAAACTGGATGTGGGTCGTTTCACGACATGTAATATAGTCACACACTGTGAAATCCACGGTGTACAAGTACGCCGAAAAATCTGTCACCTCGGATTTAAAATCTGTTATTTAAAGAAGTCACGATGTGAAACCCCACTTTCACTACGTGTAACTTTCACAACGTGAATCCCCTTTCACGACTTGTACCTAACAATAGTTACACGGCGTAAAATGTTCCTACATCCTGCAAAAAAGGATGGTTAAAGTTGAAAGCCCAACAAATCTCTGACTTCATCGTTATAGGTATCCTCCCAATCTCAAAAGAGGGGAAAACCATGACGAGGTTAATGGTGTACCTGATAAAATGGTAACGGGATGTTACATTTACGTAATCCATTTCAATGCTTCAAAGTAAAGACAATAATATTATAAGACACGTCTTGTGAAATTCAAATAATACAACATTCAAAATATAAAAGCATATAGAACAAAACAACATATCATATATGATAACTACTGTAATTTTTCTGAGTTATTTACAGCTATCGTTTCATTAAATTCTCAAGTAAAATCATCCGCCTCGCAGTAAGTGAGATCATCATTTGATGGGTCATGATTCTCAGTAAAATTCACATTTTTTTCCTTTCCCTTTATAGGACGTTTCAGCAAAGCGTGATTCGTTCTTCTTTGTATTAAGAGATGCTTTATAGAGTTTACAAAGATGCTATAGGGTTCGACAAACTCGAGACCAATGTCCCTTTGAACCACACCTGTACCAGGAATCTTCAGGATTCCTTAGCGTATTGGAGATGGTATTTCTTTGATTTTGATGTTCATTTTGAGCAGACCCATGGTTACAACCACGCTCTCGACCACGTCTGCCGCCAAAACCACCTCCACCACGAGAATCACATCCCCGACTTCTTTCGTGACTGTTTTCATGAAATATAACATTTGCTTTAGAAAATACTACCGTTGAACCAGTATGACGAGACTGATGATTTTTAATCAAAAGTTCACTGTTCTTCTCTACTACAAGTAATGATGATATGAGATTATAATATTTGATATATTCTCGCAAGCGATATTGATGTTGGAGGGGTGATGTGAGATGCATGAAATGTCATATATGTCTTTTCAAGCATATCAACATCTGTAATCCTAATACCACAATACTTTAGTTGTGATACAATCCTATACACGACAGAATTGTTATCACTGATCCATTTATAGTCTTGGAAGCGTAAAACATTCCATTCATCACGGGTCGCTGGAAGAACAACCTCCTTTTGATGATCATACCTCCCTTTCAAACTCTTTCAGAGCTTACATGGATCTTTTTTTGCGAGGTATTCACATTTCAAACCCTTGTCGAGATGTCTTGTGAGGAAGATCATTGTCTTTGCTTTATTTTGCAGGGTTTGTGAATTATTTTCTTTAATTGTTTCTGTGATATCTATCGATTTGAGATGCATTTCAACATTCATCGTCCACGACATGTAATTACTTCTGGTAATATCAAGAGCGGTGAATTTGAGTTTCATGAGATATGACAAGATGATAACTATGAAAGAGGGGGGGGGGACTTTATTATTATTCAAAATAGGAATACGAAAATAATTTACATTTTGGTTAAAGAAAATAGAACGGTATCAAAAACATTAAAACATGCTAATATTATCAGTTAATTATATATATATATACACATATATATCACTTTAATTGGTTAATAAATCTTTTATGTGAAGATCTGAAATAAATAAATCAATACACCGCATTACTCGTTAAAACCTTCTTACACGTATTGATTTATTAATTATACCGTCCAATCATGCGGTAAATAAAAAATATTTTATAAATAATTAGAATCGTCTAATCAGATGATAAGAATAAAAATAAAAATATACATTTTTTTTCTTTTTGAACGTTCGTACTGATAATGTTGATAAAACAAAAACTGAAACGAATAAAATTAGAATATTGGAGAAAGATGAACATAAATAAAATATTTTTGAAAAAACAAAATACCTCAACGACAATGCCCCGTGTTTCAAAATCGCAGCATGGGATGAAAGCTTCTCATCATGCAGAATCACAGAAATGTAACGCACCAAAAGGCAAACTGAGCAAATTTTCCGATCAACCAGGGCTCTCTTCCGGCTAAAACACCCCGGGGAAACCAGTCGGGAAGACGGCCGGAAAATGAAGGGAACAATCCACAAACCCTAACCTCCATCGGCGATTGAATCCTTCTTTCCCCTTCAATTCGAGCTTCAATCAATCACACAACGCTGTCCATTTTTTGCTGTTTCAATCCATACAATCCCAGGAGTGCTATACGGGGACGCTGTTTTGGAGCAGTCGCTGGGATATCTGCTTTTTTAAGATGCCTCCGAAGCAGCAGCAGTCGAAGGCTGACCTAGCCAAGAAGCAGAAGGTCGTCGAGGACAAGACCTTCGGGCTGAAAAACAAAAGCAAAAGCAAAAATGTTCAAAAATATGTTCAGAGCCTAAAACAATCGGTTCAACCCAAGCCCGACCAGTCGAAAGCTGGTGCGAAGGTACGTTCTTAGCCCCCGAAGTTGAATCATCCATCCCGTCGAGGGTTCGTGGTTTATACATTCATTTATTTACAACTTTTTTTTTTCTGACGATGCAGAAAAAGAAGGAAGAAGAGAACGCTAAAGATAAGGAGCTTAACGATTTGTTTAAAATCGCCGTTAGTCAGCCTAAAGTTCCAGTTGGTACGGGAATTCGTGTTATGCACCGTTTGTTTGTTGTGAAGGAATAGAACTTTTTTTTTTGGGGGGGGGGGTGATACACCGCGTTGATACCTTCACGGGCTCGGTTGTTTGTTCAAGAGAATATGAAAAAGAATTGATGGTTGGCAGTGTTGAAGTTATATATTTATGATATTATCTGTAAACAGTTGATGAAAGTGATCAGGGAAAGTTGTTGGTGGAAAGTCTACTTCCAGTCATGCGGGAAGTACTTGGCTGAAGAAAATTGAGTCAAAGTGAACCAAGTCTTGATAAACTTAAACTTTTCCGTTGTTTAAAATTTTGATGTAGTCATGGTCAGCAGTATTCTCCATGAAGTAAATGGATTGTTGTTCCTCTTCCATCCTCCTGTTGATCTTTATTTTTTTGCATTTTGCTTGCTATATGTTTAATAGGAATTGGATTTTGATTAGGTGTTGATCCCAAGTCAATATTATGTGAATTTTATAAGGTGGGGCAATGTACCAAGGGATTCAAATGCAAGTTCTCGCATGATCTGAATGTCCAGAGGAAGGGTGAAAAGATGGATATATACAGTGATAAGCGTGATGAAGGTGTTTTAAATTTTTTTATTATTCTGTTCAATTGTTTTGCCGCTATTTCTATTTCCATTTTACTTTCAAAACTGAATTATCATTTTTCCATTTTTTTATTGTCATTTAAGAAAACATGGAGGACTGGGATCAAGAGACTTTGGAGAAGGCTGTAGAGCTTAAGAAGAAAGAGTATGGCCAGAAAAAGCCCACTGATATTGTATGTCTAACTTTCATATCTTAAAGGGTTTCATTCATTTAATTGTTACTTTAATTTTGAAACTGGATCTTTTTGTTATTCAATCCCCATCCATGAATTTTACCTCATTTTTTATTCATCTATGATGTGAATGAAATCTTGCACTCTGTTATTAATTCAGGAGATCTAGCTTACTTAATTTCTTTGTTTTTTATTCTCTGGGGTAAAAACATGATGTTGGTATGCAGTGTCTTCCCACATTGCTAGTGTTTATGCTTTTTCTCAGATCAATTTGAGTTCAATGGACTACTAACTGTGTTGGAAAGAGCATGATATAGAGTTAATTCAAGCATCTAGGTCTCTATGTATGCTGTTTCAACATAATTCGAAGGGACAGATACTCAGATGACAAGTAAATGGCGTTATAATTTACTTGCATGGCAGTACTTGAGAGATTAATTTATTAAATGTTAATTGCATTGATGGCCATTGTACCCCTGGAAATTTTATGTGGGCGCTTTTATTGTTTTACATTTCCTGTGTAGTTGCATTTTTGTTTGTTGTGCAGCCAGGCATTTTGAATAAAAATAAAAATTACTATGTTTGCTTTCATAAGTCCATAAAAAAACTGTAGGAGCAAAGACACATGATCAAAAATTTTCTCATCAGGAAGCATTTTACATGGCCAAGAATTCTTCTTAAGATTTTTATTTCTGGCAATATTTGATCTATTTCTTTCACAAGTAATTAGATTTGTTTGTTTTATATCTTATTTGAAATTTTTATGCCATGATGTTGGTATGCAGTGTCTTCCCACATTGCTAGTGTTTATACTTTTTCTCAGATCAATTTGAGTTCAATGGACTACTAACTGTGTTGGAAAGAGCATGATATACTTTAGTTAATTCAAGCATCGAGGTCTCTATGTATGCTGTTTCAACATAATTCAAAGGGACAGATACTCAGATGACAAGTAAATGGCGTTATAATTTACTTGCATGGCAGTACTTGTGAGATTAATTTATTAAATGTTAATTGCATTGATGGCCATTGTACCCCTGGAGATTTTCTGTGGGCGCTTTTATTGTTTTGCATTTCCCGTGTAGTTGCATTTTTGTTTGTTGTGCAGCCAGGCATTTTGAATAAAAATAAAAATTACTATGTTTGCTTTCATAAGTCCATAAAAAAACTGTAGGAGCAAAGACTCATGATCAAAATTTTTCTCATCAGGCAATATTTGATCTATTTCTTAAGATTTTTATTTCTGGCAATATTTGATCTATTTCTTTCACAAGTAATTAGATTTGTTTGTTTTATATCTTATTTGAAATTTTTACGCCATTCCAAGATCACTTTTGTAATTATAGTTTAAAAAAAAACACGTGAGCTCACCTACATTTAGCATTCTGTGTAACTATTATTTGTTGGACCTACTGGCAGGTTTGCAAGCACTTTCTGGATGCAGTGGAAAAGAAACAATATGGATGGTTTTGGGTCTGCCCAAATGGTGGCAAAGAATGTCATTACAGACATGCTCTTCCTCCAGGGTATGTGTTGAAATCTCAGATGAAGGCCCTATTAGAGGAAGAGTCTGAAAAGATACCCATTGAGGAAGAGATTGAAAATCAGGTTATTAACTGATCTACCTTGTCCAAGTGATGCCATTCTTATATATATAAATAAAGAGAATGAACCTGCATATTCCATGAACATGTGGAATATATTTTGGTCTTTTGTTGGTTCTGATCAATTCATATGGTTGTGCATATTCTAATTACATCAGCGTGTAAAGACAAAAACTTCAACGCCTATCACAGCTGAGTTGTTTTCTCAATGGAAGAAGAAAAAGATAGATGAACGAGATGCTGGGTTGGCTGCTCAGCGAGCTGAGAGGGCTAAGAATGATCGTATGAGGTATATTTTTGTAGTAATTTATTTCTTTATTTTTTTATTATACTGAACTTTTAATTTTACTTTCTATTTACTTTTCAGTGGTCGGGAGTTGTTTCTTTCAAATGCTACATTGTTTGTTGATGATGTGGATTCGTATGAAAAGTACCAAAGAGAAGAAGAGTCTGAGGATAAAGAACATAAGGTATTATGCTTCCTCTAGACAAAATTAAACCAAACATTATATTGGCTGGCTGTGATCTGTTGCCTATGATATCACATTTCTGTTTATATTTTCAGTTTTATGCTTATGTTATCCTTTCCAGTCATAGATGTTAGACCCTAGCCTAATGAATCATAAAAATGAAGCTCTGTCAAGGGATATTGATTTTTATAGGCATGTCTATTTGACACTTCCCTCCCGGGCTTTCTCTTGCATACGTTTTACTTATATAGCAAAGTGATTATTTGCTTATTTATTCATATTCAGTGTTTGTTACTGGACTATTTTGGCTAGATACGATTTGCTTTACCACATCATAGCATACTGTTTGTGCTAACTATTATTTTTTCTATTATTGGATAAAACTAGTTATAGCTTCAACCTTTTTATGTATTTTTTTATAGTTGCAATCAATTTGAGTTTGGTGTTGGTGCTTTTAGGGGATCCTTTTTGAACAGTATTAACTCACGTAATACGAAGTCTACGGGAGTCAAACTTGAGGAAACAAGGGTGATAATATGAATCTCAAAAACATCCATAAATTCAAGCTCTTTTACCTTTAGCAATCACCAACTCCCCACGTCTCTTGTACTAACTATTCCACAACAACCCCCCTTTAATCAGCTGTCTCCTTACATACTTCTTTGCCGAACTCTTTTCCCCCCCTCTTTTCTTATACCATTCTCATCCTTTATTGCACACTTTTTCCCACTTTGACATTGGACCTAAGGGTATGCGCTCCACTAAATTCAACCTTCACATATAAAAAAAAGTTAGTCCAATAAGTACTATGGGGAGGGGTTTTTTCTCCATTCCTTTAGTGAAAGGGAGGGGGTTGAACTTTAAGGTTTAAGCCATGTCTTTTGGATACATACTCATTTATGGCGCACAACGGCGAAAGGACCCCCGATGCAAAAGCGCATTGCGTAACACACGACACACGACGTGTGCCAATATTAACTCGCGGCGTGCAAAGGACATATAAGCACATAACAACAATAACAAATAATAAGTTAGATAAAAAAATTATCAATAATAATGAAATTATAAAAAACAACAAATATTCATTAATTTCAGTGAAAATTTATTTTGAAAAATAATATATTGTTAGTAAATAGTCATTAGTCATTCAAACAACTAATCATTGCAATTGGGTGACACACACCCAACCAACCATAAATCTAAAAAAAAACACAATCAACAACAATATATACCGACAGCTATCCAAAATCATTTCCCGAAAACGAAAGGAAAATAGGATAAAAAATTAAATTGGACATGACTAATAAAAAGGGGTCGCCTAATAGATAGTGCGCCGATTGGATGTGCCGACGTTGTGGGGTCGCCACGCTCAAAGGAGTTCATGCCGACTGGAAGGAGGTTGTGTTGGCATGCCTTGGTCTTTGCTCGATTGTGGGAAGGAGGACGAGACGACGGCTGGGTCGCTGGCTACGCTTGGTCGCAACATTTGATTGACACGTTGCACTGAGTCGGGAGGGGGGGGGGAGGATGGCCGTCACTTGACTTGTACTAGTGTATTTTATCAAGGGTTTGGGCTAACTGGTTAAAAATGGTGTAAAAAAACAAAACAAAAAAGAAATTAAGATTGGACAGTGGCTCGCGCAATGCCGCACTTCGCTATGGCGCATCATCGCGCACGCTACTAAGCGCCATCCCTACTATGCTATTGCACAAGCGTTGTGTGGCGCGATGGTCCCAGGCGCTAGCCATGCTGCAATGTTGCGCTATAGCACACACTATTAATAGCTATGTTTTGATACTTCTCTTGGGGGTGCATTTGTCATCCCATCAACCACTTGATTTGGAGTAAGTACTCTTAACTCTGCAACATTTTTCTCCACGTTTTCTTTGATGAAATGATATTTAATCTCTATATACTTCATTCTTGAGTGCTGGTCTCTCGAGTGTTGTACTGAATTTTTGCTAACATCAATTGCGTTCCTATTTTCACACAAAATAAAGTTATGTAAACAAATGTCATTTTCACACAAAATAAAGATACGTAAACAAACGTCTTCACCAATATCCTCCAATTGTTTCTTCATCAGAATCAACTGGGTACATTTTTGAGTTGCAGCTTTTGTAATTCTCCACATAATTGACCTAATCTGCATTGGTAAAGACCATTAACTTGTTCATTTGTTGTAGCATAAAACAAGCTATAATCTAGCGCAACTGTGATGTAGCAAAGTGTTCATTTTAATGCGAACAAGTGGCTTTCTTTTGGACCACTTTGGTACTTTGTTGCTTGGCATGTGCCATATACAATATAAGGTCATGTTTCCATCAAATGGGGTAGACTTCCAATGATTTGGCTGTACTTCATTACGTTCATTGACTTGCCACTATCATCATTTGTGAGCTTTGTTCTTGGTGCAATTGGTTTTGACATCAACTTGTTGTCTTCCATGCAAAATCTGTTCGACATCTCCTTGACATATTTATTTTAAGAGATAAATGCACAGCCAGTCTTGCGTTACCTGAATACCAAAGAAATAAATGAGCTTATCAATCTTTAGACATTTCAAACTCACATTTCATAATCTCAACAAATTCTTTGCAACTTCTTTTGGTTTTCCAAATATGATATTGTCCATATTAGTGCTGCTGTAATTGAGCCGAGCCAAGTATATCAATGCCCACGCTCAAGCGTGATACTTAAATTTGATGCTCGAGCTCGGCTCGATGCTTGATCATGTATCATTTTTCATGCTTGAGCTCGATCGAGCTACTCGAGTAGACTCAACTCCGATCAATTTCAATACTTTACCATAATTTTAATTATAAAATCGAGCTTGAATTTGAAATCGAGCTTCAATTATACTTGAGATTGAAAGCTCAAGCTCAAAACTAAATACATATATATTGAATAAAAATAATATATTAAAATATTCAATGCTCGATTAGTCTTGCAAGCTACTCAATTACATCATTCTAATCTTGTAACTAGGGGTGTCCAAACCCGACCCGACCCGACCGACCCAACCCGACCCGATCGGGTTGGGTCGGGTTCAAGATTTCATATGCACGGGTCGGGTCATTACGGGCTGACCCGTGGTCGGGTTGGGTCGGGTCACGGGTTGGGAGAAAAATTACCCAACCCGACCCAATGACCCGACACTAACCCTGCACATCCCGCGGTCACGGGTTGCCTCGCCCTCGTCATCTTCCTCCA
This sequence comes from Viscum album, assembly GCA_963277665.1. Taxonomy (NCBI): domain Eukaryota; kingdom Viridiplantae; phylum Streptophyta; class Magnoliopsida; order Santalales; family Viscaceae; genus Viscum; species Viscum album. Next base: position 628,215,099 of record OY728163.1, on the reverse strand, counting down.
CCACCACCTCCACTGCACGATGCACCCGTCGCGAACCCACACAAAGTCTCCTTCGCCTCCACCTCCATCTCCATCAAAATCACCATCCATAACCCTAGATCCACCACAGAACACCTACAGAAGATAGAAATCCATCACCCACTACCGATCCCGCCGCCAACTGCCACCTTTTTTTGGGGTCAATTCGTCGTCGAGGTCGTCCTGGCGTGGTGAGGCAAATCAAGCACTGATGCCTGTGAACCAAGAAATTTTGTCATGTGCCACCGGTTGAAATCCCAAATCGAACGTCAACATATTACCGACCTCAACAGAGGAGAAAATGAAGCTTCGCTTTATCGGAGATTCACCGATGCACACCTCCACCTAGATGAAGACGGCTGAACCAAAAATGATGAAGCCGAAAAATCGAGATCTGTCTGCCATAGCCACTCCTCTTAAAACCGACTAAGCATGCTGATGAACGATATAACGACTTACCTGAAAAAATGTCAAGGGCAGCGTCTTGGGATGAAAATTTCAGGAGATCACGACTGACCTGTACAGGCGCTCCGATGAGATGGAGGAGATCATGATTCACCACCGGCCTCAGATGAAGATCACCCGTCGAACCCTCGATGGCCATTTGGTGAAGAAGAGATGGAGTCGCCCGAGGGAGGAGAATTGGAAGGAGGCGTGCGGGATAATCTGGGGCGATGGGTATTTTTTGTTTACATAACCCGATCGACCCGATCAACCCAACCCGGTGTTGGACGGGTCGGGTCGGGTCGGGTCCGAAACAGAAAACACATATGACCCGACCCAACCCGACCCGACCCATGGACACCCCTACTTGTAACTCGGCTTGAGTTAGTACTCCAGTAACTTGAGCTTGAGTTTAGCTTGCAAAAGGCCAGGCTGAATTTGAGTATTTTTTGAGTTGAGCTCGACTAGCTTGCGAGTATCTTGAGTTCGTTTACAGCCCCAGTCCATATAGACTAACACCATCGACCTCTCTTCATAGCCTTTTTTCTTTGAGGTTGTGATCAACTCAACAAACTCCTTGCAATTTTTTCTTTTGATTCGCCAAATATAATATCGCCCACATAGATTGAACACCGTCAATATCTCTTGGCAACTCGTTTTCATAGATGTTGTGATCCGCTCCCCCACACTTGAATCCCCTAACTTCTTCAAAAACAAATCCATTTGAGAGTACCACGTTCTTGGTGCTTGTTTCATCCCATGCAACACATTCTTTAGCTTGCAAACTTTGCTTCCATCATTGCCATTAATGGATGGTAGGCCTTCTTATTCCTAAAACACAACAAATTAATTTTGCAATGTCAGTTCACGCCTTAGCTTCTCTTGTTGAAACCTTCTTGGAGTTGGATTACCCCTTCTTATGGGCACACTTCTAGGCATGTTGATGAGCAATACATTACTTTTTGTCCATACCTTGCACATCAAAAGCAATAACCAATGAAGTCAAAATTCCTTTGAAAAAGAATAGCATTAGAACTCCTTGGTTGTCTTTGAGGAATCTCAACAGCTTTCCTCATTTTTGCAAGAGGGCAAACATTCACTGAATGAGTGTGCTTTCCACAACAATAACATCTGATCCGAGGTGCATTCCTTTAAGTTTGCGTTTGTGCAACAACCACCTTTTTGGATTCTCCCAAACCAACTTTTTACTTGAGAGTAACAGCGTGCTTATTTACTTGTGACTTTATCTCACCATGGTTCTCTTTGTAACCTAAGTCAATCTCGCTTTCATAATAGGATCGTTGTGATGGAATTGTGCACGGCACTGCCAGGATATGGTGGTTTAGACCACGCCGTGGTCATTTCTAGGGTGCACTATGGTGTGGTCAGTGTCACTACGCCGTGATGCATTGCATTGCATTGCATGCGTTATGCGAAAACTCTTGGCTTCGCGGGCTTCTTCTACTCTAACTATCATACGCCAGTTACAATCATCATAAGATGACGATTCCAGGAGTTTGAATGTCTATAATAGTCGTTTAAATGTTGAACAGTTATTATGAGAATTGAGCTGTACGTTACAAGGAGTTGTAACATTTGAGCATTTGTGAAATGTCTCATCAATATAGCCTAATGTCTGAGTGCCAAAGAGGGTCTTTTGATGGCCCAATCCTCGACGTGGGTGTCGATCTCTAACACAAAAACTTCTCAGCCAAAGCTTTCCCTCGCTCTCTCGCACTCTTATCCTTTAACCTGAAGGTTTTAGTAGATTGTGGTAAGGGAGGATCCTTCATGAGCATTTTGTGCAGCTTGTGGATACCCTAGGAGGGAGGAACTTGTTGGTTGTGATCTGGATCAAGCTCCTGTGACAAGCTTGTACAACTCGGATTGACTGGTGCAAGGTATGCCGTTCTATTCTTTGTTTTATAATTCATTCCAATCGTACAGATTCATCCCGGGCTTAATAGTGTTTTGGAGTTGTTCTTCTGATGCGTTATGGATGTTATACATTCCTTTGAAACCCTTCACGTTGTTTGTTTAAGCATTCTTCCAATTTTCCTTGAGGATGCACAATCCTTTTTTCGCTTTCTCATTCAATACAGTTCTGAATTTCAGCAATCTACCGGTTGTCATACCTGTTGTTGATAACCTTAGTTGATCCTCATGAATTCTCCTAGCTTCCACAACCTCAACTTCAAGTTCTTCAGTGCACTCATTTCTTTCACCATAGAAGTGAAAAATTTAGTAATACTAACTTGTTCCTCCTTTTCTAGATTTTCAGATTTTTCAGATATGAGACCTTAAACCTCTTCCCTCAAGGAGTCAATCTCATCTTATTGTTCTTGGATATAAACTTTGCATCCTCGAACAACAATATTAACCTTCTTTGCATGATTCCTTTTGACATCGATCTCGTCCATGGTTGCTTTTATGTCGATAACTCCTTGCTCGTTGTCATCTTCATCAACACCTTTGGCAGTGTTTATTTTGTTGGGTCAAAGACCACTCTCATATCCTTGTTTTGAAAATTACAATACACTTAATTTTGAAAGTTGATTTAACTTGAAATTTTGGTTTTAGTCCGTGCTTGTACATGATGAAAATCCGGTGACCTTAATTCTAGAGCATGTAAGCATGTGGTGAACAGAGAGAAAATCTAGGGAATATAGAGTTCGTTCGAGGTTGCATTCATTGGATGTACGAGCACTGTAGCAGTGCTGGGATAACTTCATCGGAAGATGTAGAGCTATGTTGAGATCATCAGAAGATGACGAAGCTGCTTCCAATTATGTTACAACTAATTTTGAAGAATGCAAAATTAGAATGTTGGAGTTGGTTACAATGATGTCTGGAGTTGGTTACAATGACGTCTATAAATGAAGTTGTGACTTCGTGGAGAAGAAGACGACTTCAGAATACTCTGAAAGTTCCAGTCATGTTGAAGCTGGGCAATTGTTTGTTGCCGAGAGAGCGCATGCAATCAATGTAAATTTTCTTTCTGAGTGTTTTATCTAAGAGCTTTCGTTGAAGTGAGGTTTTCATTATAAAAGCTTTTAGTTTCCCTCGTAATCATTCATGTTTCTGATCGTGGTTTCAGGGGCTTCCATGTGTGGAAAACAGAGCTTCCAGTGTGTCGAAGCAAAGTTGCTACTGATCAGGTTGATAGAGGGCTTCTGAGGAGGAAGACAAAGTGTCGAGTTGAGACGCTGATATCTTTCTACTGCTATAAAGTCGAGGATACCTAAAATTAGGTTTACAGACTTCGTTGTTGCTTGAAGTTAAAGCGAAGACCTCCCTGACTAGAGGGTATTTGATAATAACATCCTTTGAGGAGTTTTAAGGATTGCCATCCTTACTCCATGGGTCTAATACTTCTATCAGAAGTTATTGAAATTTCGACTGTTTTACTCAGATATACCGTGGGTTGATCGAAAATTTGAAAATCCGATAATTTTAAACTTGAGTGGACAAGAAAATTGTAAGTTGAGTTTAAACTACAATTCGCCCCCCTCTTGTAGTTTTTACGCCATCTATATTTGAGACAACACTTGGTATCAGAGCTAGTCTCTACATTTGAGACTAACCTTATTCTTTGAATTTATGTTACTTTACCGGAATTTGAGTATATCAGTTTCATTACACTAACGTCCTGTGGAGAAAAGATCTTTGTTTTTATGTTGTCACGTGTTAGAGTATGTATTATTTCATCTTTATTATTCATCATTATAAATAAACACCAAGACCCCCCTTAAGAGGCATCTTGGGTATTGAGTCCACTCTCCTTCATTCTAACATGGTATCAAAGCAGGATCCTAAACTTTAACTCCCCCCCACCCTCTCTTCTCTCCTAGGGTTTGACCTAGGCTTGCCCCCCCCCAAGGGGGGTGGCAGCCCCCATGGTTAGTCGCCCTTTTATCTTGCCCCCACCCCTCACCCCAACGCGACACCCCTTTCCTCCAGCTGTCGCCCCCTCCCCAAATGAAGTCGCAACGGCTGTGCGCCCCAACCTCTGTCGCATCGCCCCCGCCTCCTGTGCCGTCCCCGCTTCCCCCGTCGCTACACCCCTCCTCCAGGTGTGGCTGCCTCCTGTCCCATCTCCCAACAACCGCAGTAACCCCCCTCCCCTCGCCGCCCCTTCCCCTCGTTGCGCTTTCTGGTTGCGTGGCCCCTCCCGTCCCACGCGCCCTCGTCGTAGCTCTTAGCACCGCCCCCCTGTCGTGCAAGCCTCCTGTTGGACGAGTTTGGTGCCACCACCTATCGACCTCTCTTGCTCTCTGCTCAAGTTGCGCCTCCTCTGTAAACGAGCCTCTATGAGCGTATCTTGCTCCAACGACGAACAACTCTACGCCCTCACCTTGCTCTGACGTCACCTCGCATCACCTTGATGTTGTGTGTACCCGACTTCAGATCTACCTATACACAACAAATCCAGTCTCTGTCGGACCTTTCCACTGCTGGCCAGCCTCTTTGATGCTGCAAAATGGACTCTTTGCCTCTGTTGAGGCTCTCTGGTGCTGCCTTCTATTACCCAAGACCCATGAACACGTTTCTGCATATTGCTGATGACCAGAATCACGTTTAGGTTTGCTATTTGGGCATCGTTTCACCCGACCGTTTTGAAGTCGTTCGTTGGCCGCCGTTTTATCCGACATCTTCAAGCAATGGTCATCATCACTATGACAACCCATATTTTAATACACTTTATTTCATGAATTATTATATAGAGATACACTTAATACAACCTCGGAAGATCGTGAGGCCTAGTGTCTTTGGGTAATTAGGTACATAACATAACAACTTGCAAAAGAAGCACAACAACATTATTTAAAAACTTGTGCTTATATACCATAGATCTTCTAAAACTGCACGGGATAACCTGAGGACATATATAAGAAAAATGAGAGCTATAAAACCTAGTAAGAGAATAATCAAAGTATAACATGATGAAAACAATACACGTGAGTCAACTGACATATCAAGATGACATAAAAGGGGTGAGAATCATAATCTTGAACAATGACACATGATATAACACGATAATATCAAGACAACATAGGAATGTGATAACAACATAAAACTTGACATCATAAATATAAGTCAAGACTAACCACCAAGACAACATAACATAGTGTGCTTATGATAACCTCCAATGCACCATACGTGACATCTCATGAGAAAAAAACATTATCTAATGTATTGGGGGACTGCATAATTCTGGGCCCACCTGTTACTTTTATATCATGTACATGCATAAGTTTGGCACATATATCATATAACATAAGGATGTCTTTCATCACTTTCAACCCCATGATTAAGGAGTGTGGGTAACATATATGGAAATCTCCAATCAATGAAGGATAGATACAACTAGGTGAATACCTTTGAGTGGAAATGAGAATGAGTATTCATTACAAAAATGTTTGGCATGGAAAGTTGCAAGATGATTTCGACAGCATAACGGGAGTATATAAAGATTCATGGAATGGTTAAATGAGAGTGAAAGAGGTCTCTCATCACTTGGACATCATAAGGACTATATGAGGGATGTATAAAAACATATCCCAACTTGAACAATTGGAAATCAAAAGGCATGACATAAAGAAGGTGCTTGAATAAAGAGAAGGAGATGATCCCTTACTCTGAGAGGATGCTTCTAAAATCTTGGGAGGAGCTTCTTAAGAGTTTGGGGGTACCTTGGGAGGACTCTAGAGAGGGAAAGACAGAGTAATGTCTTGCTCCAAGGGTTTTGAGTGACTTGCATCTGTTCATTTGCGATAGTGGTTGTGCTCCTCTGGTTCTTAGATTCCAGATGAATGCGTGCCAAATTCCTCCATGATCACTGAAGGCCGCGCATCATCCTGTAGGAGACAAGGTGGTGATGGCTCACCTTGCGCATTGTCGGTCGTATTTATTGCCAAAACCGCATCCCGCCCCTGCGTCCTCGTTCCGCCAATCTCCTCTGTGTGCGTCTCGGTCATCTCTTTCATCAGTGAAGGCCGCTTCTCATCTTGTTAGTGCAGCTTCTCCAAGCGATATACTAGGCGTGTGAAGTCTTTCTGAAATTTTGCTTGTTCTTGCCGTTTCCAATCCCACTTCTGATGGCCCCACCCTATCTTATCCACCATCAAAGCCAGTTCATAGAGCTCAACTTCGGCATGCCCTAGTCATTGTTTCACTCCGTTGAGTCATGTCTCCATCGTCATATCTCTCCTCTGAAGAGTATCCGACAAGTCGGACCAAATGATAAATACTGCGAGCCAACGATCCACCTTGATTGGACTGCTTGGTATGTATTGAAGGAAATGCGTACCCGAATTATAGAAAAAGAAAGGAGAACTGGAAATGGAAAAGAAAGAAATCGCAAGAGTCCTTTCCACTCGCCTGCCCAAGCCAACTGGCCGATTACTCCAGAATTCCTCCTCCTGTTCTCTCACTCCTCACCCTTTTAATAGCCTCACGACCCCTTATTCCTTGTGTGGTACCCCTAACAAACAGCTGTGGGAGCCATGACAAACAACCCAACTGTGGTTGTTGCTCTCCAGGCTTTATTTCACCCCTGCCGTGACCCTTATGCCCCCTTCTAGAATTTGCTTCCCAGGTTGTAGTGGTACCACAGGCTCTATCGCCTTAGTTAACGTTTTTTTCTTCCATTGTGAGCCTTGGTAGTTCGCCAAACATCATTGAACATCATATGTTCCTCAGTTGCTGCTGTGTGCGTAATCTCTTTTTGAATTTGTACATTTTTATGCGTGGGGACCCTGCATGGTCCCAAGTCATTTAGGCTTTTCTTATTATGTTTCATTTGTTGATGATTTTTGTCGCAGGACATGGGTTTATCTTGGTGACTGTTCTAGAGTCTTTGATATATTCACAACATATTATCCTGAATTTCTTACTCAATTTTCCACCACTATTAAATGATTATGATTCAATAATGACCATGAGAATCTCTCTTTTTCCTTCCAGTCCTTTTTTGCAAACCATGATATCATTCGTCTGACATCCTACCCCTACATACCCCAATAGAATGGTGTGGTCAAACATACGTATCGTCATATATTGGAGATTGTTCGCATCATACTGTTTTTGCATGTATGCTCCCCTTGAGTATTCAGGCGATGCTATTCTTATAACCACCCGTTTTATTAATTGTCTTCCATCCTCTATCCTTCAGGGGGAGAGTCCCTTTCAGGTTATGTTCCCATCCCTCCTTCATCCTCTCCCTCTTTGAGTTTTTGGACGTCTATGTGTGTCCGTGGCACATGTTCCAATTTGTCTAAATGCTCCACGTGCCCTTCGCTACATATTTATGGGGTACGCATGCACCCACTGAGAATATCATTGTTTCTTTTTCGATTTGGGGTGTTACTCCATTTGTCGTTGAGACGTCTTCCTTTTCTTCACTTCCAATCCCTTCATTCTTAAAAGCTAATTTGGATGACCATTTTCCTCTTACCATCCACTCTCCTTATTGCCTCCTGTCATATTTGATGATTGTCGCTTTAGTCATGTATACTCTCATCATTCATTGACCATGCCCTTTGTCTCGGCCAATGATACCACCGCTTCAACTTCACATGTTGCTTTCAAGAGAACCATATATGACTTGCCCATTGCTTGGTGGAAAGGTACATGTTCACACATCTCATCCTATAGACAAATTTATACAAAGGCTTTTCTGCTAAACGGACACTTTGATCTTGACTTTGGAGATGACATCTTTTTCTCATATGGTCACCGGGGTTAAATCTCATCCCGTCTGTCTCCAAACAATGCAGGATGAATTGCAGATTGTGGAAGATGATCATGCACGAGATTTTGTATCTCTTCCAGCAGGGAAACAGATCATTGGGTGCAAATGGATTTATACGTTGTGATTGAATGCCAATAGGACTCTTCATTACTATGAAGTTTGCGTTGTTGTCATGGGTCATGCTCAGATGCATGGAATTGATTATTTTGACACGTAGCAATCACATAGATGACCTTTGTTTGCTTATTTTATCTCTATGGTTATCGGCTCTCGTAAATCTTCATCTTGATGTCAAGAATGCCTTTCATTTTCATGATGAGAAGGTCTATATGCAGCAACCTTCTGGCTTTGTCCTCTTTGGTGCTGAATCCCGGGTCTGCCACCTTCATTGCTCTCTATATGGATTTGAGTAGCCCCTCATGCTTGTGTTGCTTGATTTTGCACTGTGGTAACTACATTTGGGTTTTCTCAGAGTATGAACTCCGTGTTTGATTGGTAGACATCCTCTGGTAGTATCTTGCCCGCTGTCTAGGTTGATGGCATCATTATGATAGGAAGCAACTCACATGGACTTGTGTACCCTGAAATATTGTACAGCTGTCCATGCATCTCGTTGCAATACAAGGATTTTCTCTTGCAACATAGACGTGTGTTGGATCTCTTACAAGACATTGATTTCTCTCAGGCTATTGTAGTTGACACCACTCTTGAACCTGGGGGAAAACTTTTTTATGATGCTAGTGAGCCTTACTCTCTTCCGGAATGGTATTACTATTTTGTTGGGAAACTTAATCACCGACTTCTCTCAGGCTACTGTGGTCAGCACTCTTGAACCCGGGGAAAAATATCTTCATGATGCCAGTGTTTCTTACTTTATCATTGGTTTTTTTGGAAAATTTAATTACCTTACGATGGCTTGACCCAATATTGCTTGCGTTGTCAGCAAGGTTAGTCAATTTATGTTGCATCCCATGAAGTTTCAGTGGGGATGCAGTTTGCATTATCAAATATGTTTTTGAAGGATCTCGGACATAAAATTCTTATACTGATCACGACCACCTTGATGTTAAGTCATTTTTTGATGCTGGCTGTGAATGTTGTTCATCTACCTGGAAATCCATTTCTTGTTTTGCGATATTGCTCAATGGAAAGTCGATCTCCTGACATAGCTAGAAATGTACTGTTATATCATATGATCCATTACTGAGTTTGAATATCGTTCCATGGTCCCTGTTGCTGCCGGGATCCTTAGGGTTCGATAGCAGCTCAATGAAGTTGATTTTCCATTGAATAAAGTTGCTGGTTTGATAAAACAACCATGAAGATCACTACGGGTCCGACCTTCCATGAGCTCACCAATCATATTGAGGTGGCCCCCAACTTTCTATGACATCACTTCGAGTTAAATCACCTCACATTTGGTTACATTTCCACTGCAAATCAGTTGGCTGACATCTTCACGACCAAATTGGAGTAGCACAACATACATGACCCAATTTGAGTGGGGGTCCGCACGGTCTTCATTCTCCATTTTTTTTGGGTCATGTTCCAAGCTTGAAAGATCGCACCTTGAGGGGGTGTGTGTTGGACTCGATGAAATTGGGCTTGGCCTAGAGCAGCGGCCCTTAGGGCTCGGTTGGGGCGGAGGGGGCCAAGCTTGCATGGATTAAATGTTGTCCGGAAGTTTTATAATTGAATGGAATGGCCAGACCTGATCGTCATTTAAAAGAATTTATAAAATGAATGTAATGAACTATTTTATTTATTTATAATTTTCTAAATTATTATTATAATTTTTAGCTACTTTATTTTTTATATATTTTTTAATATTATAATGAGTTGTTATCAATGAATGCCATTGCTGAGCCTTCTATTTGGAGGACGGCTTGGAAGTTTTAATGACCATCCTCCCAAAAATGTATATCAAACGATGGACCTCCATTCCAAGACATCCCATGTCATTCCATGCGACTCAAAATTGAACTCGGAAACACACCCTAATATCTATGATCAACACTCATTTTCATGTTTGAGAACCATTGATCTTCTTCCGCTTGTCCACATATCTTCTAATATGTTGCATAAACAGGTTGAAGAACACCTTTTTTGGCCGTCCTGAGTTGTTACTGATATAGACGACTTTGCATGGTTCATTCATGTTCATACAAGGAAGACTTTGACACTAGACGCAACTGATAGATGACTTTGAACATAATGCTCGTACAACTCTTCACAAAGTTACTACAGCTGCTTGCCTGTAGAACCTCATATGGATAACCTTTTACCTGTGTAATATCGCCTGCAAAAGACCTTCATACAACTGCCCCCATAGCCACATATACAGTTATCCAAATGGATGCCCTTGGGGTATTCCACATACGAGTTTCTCCTTTTTTGCACATATTTAGGTTTGCAGTTGTCTATTGTTGGTGCTTGTTTTCACCTGAACTCACAGTTGCGAACATCTTTACTAACAACTCCCAACAATTAAGCCAATTCCCACAGTTGTACTCCACACACCCCTTCGATTCAGAATGTTAAACAGTTCATAGCATTGGATATGGATATTGTGTATTCGTGCATCTTATACCGTTGGTCCACATTTGTTTGATTTCAGGTGAAGGACCCTTCCGCAGGTGAGGGGGCCAGCGCCTCAACCACAGTAGCAGAGTCCAGAGCAGATGATCCCGAGGATGATGAGGATGATGATGATGATGATGAGCTGGACATGGATGAGCTGGACGAGTTGGAGGCAAGTTTGGTGAGAACATCCGTTCAGATCTCCGAGCCAGGTAGAGATGCCTAGTTTTTTGCAATTGCCTGGGTGTGTTGTGTAGCTTTAATTTTAAGTTATGCCTGTCATTGATTTGATGTTCATCTGATTTGCTCTGGTACATTTTTGTTGTGTTTAAGGTCGTCTCTTTTAAGCCCTCGGCATTATGGATGGCTGTGATTTTTATTTAGTAATCTCGAGTTCGAAGACTGTCAAACATAAGTATGTAACCGTGTACATCATGCCGAACAGTATGAATTGAATCCATCTATGAAGAAATTTATTAAACTTTTATTAATAACAATTTAAAGAAATGAATTTCAATAAAAAAGTTATGTTAACTTACCATCATCCACATGGACAATCATGCAACATTTCTGTAGGTAATGGCAATGGAACACAAGAAGTAAGGTGACTTATGTGCTCCCATACTACACGTTTGAGTTTAACACATCCAACAATTTGACTATGACATCAATATGCCATACATGGTGCTCTATATACTCGTATGCTAAATAAGCCGAGCTTCGGCTGTAATTGCTCGTTCAATATAGGTTTGTAAGTAGGTGTGAATACGTAAGATGAACATGAAGGTACTGGGACACTTAGCGCAAGTCGGTGTGTTGGAGATTTAAAAATTTTCACCGGTGATCGACGTAACAACTTTGTTGCAGATGATGTATTGCCTCAGTTAAGTTCGAGGATCATGTGTGAAGACGTTTAAGCACAAAAAAAATAAACAAAAAATATCTGGTTAGATTTGAAGCACACGTGATCGTCATTTGCTTGTTGCCGACGATCACTGCTCGAAGAATCCAAAGTCAAATTCTTTTAGATCGTCCACATGCGCTTCAAAAATCTGCTGGAGCGTCGATTGTTGGATTTTGGGTGTTAGTGCTGAGATCTGACGTTGCATTTGATATCCCGACGATCACCGCATCAATGTTATTGTGATAGAGTTTGATCCGGTCACCTGGATCGAGAGCGTCTCTCTCTAGAAAGTGGGAGAGGAGAAAGAAGCTCTAAGAGCTTATGATGAATAGTGATCATGCAGGGGCCTCTCTATTATATATAGTAAATTATGAAATTACCTGAAAAAGGCTCCCCAACCCCATAATATTTATCACTCACTACATAAACTATAAACGATATATTATGATCGAGTCATAAATATCATTTATATATTTATCACTTGTAATATAATAAATATATTACATGATAATATAATAAATATATTATGTGATAAAAGCGAGTGGTTAACTCGATTCTTCGTTCCCGCAAATGAACCTTGAATATTAAAATAATATTTATTCAAATAATATTCTCTATGTATTTACTTTAATACTTGTAAATACATTTAATAAATAAATTTATTACTAATTATTCTAAACTCGAATAATTTGAATTTATTTATTCAACGACGATCGTACATCCTCGAACAAAACCCGGACCCCAATGGTGGGACCCACCATGTCCTATATACATATTCACCAGAATATAGCAGATTTTTGAATATGCTATTGTGTGTGACCCTCCAAGCCCTTATCTCGATAGTAGTGAATACTTTTCACAGACCAAGAACGAAGTTTTACAATCCATCAAGCCCCCTAAAAAATAAGTAGTCATAGTGACAACAACCAACCTACAAACACGCACCGTGAAATATAATCTCTTTGTCATTAAATATCTCATAAAGTATGACACACACTTGTGGCATCATCCTTTCTTACTTTATTATTTGTTGATTTAACTGGACAAACTTACCTTTGACTACCATGACCATAGATTTATGAAGGTACTACCATCTTGATCAACCTGACTTGATATATTATTTCCTTAACCCGGAAGCGACAAATCCTATCTTGATCATTCAACCAATGTCATACCACCAATGACACACCTAACACGAGGGATTTACATCGTCTCAGGTTGGGTTTTGGCCAATGGATGGTCGCCACGTCACTGGAAATTTCGCGACGTGGCGGCCATCCATTGGCCAACCTGACCCTCAGGTTCAACAGTGAACCTGAGACGATTTTTTCCCTAACACGAGCGACCTTGCCACGATTTCATTACCATGGTTTTTGCCTTGCATTAAAGTACGCGATCAAATGACACACATTGATAATAATCTCAAATCAGGAGACCAATACACATGTCTGTAGATAGAAACTACCAATGACACCATGCATCAAAGTACGCGATCAAATGACACAAATTGATGATGACTTTAAGTCACGAGACCAATACTCATGTCCTTAGATTGGAACTATCAATGACACCTAAAACATGTGATGTTCTTATTGGCGGGTCTGTCCTTATGATCTCAACTATCAGAGATTACCAAGTGCGAACTTCATGAGAAGAAGTCTCAATGCTTATGAGGCCCCAACACTTGAAAGTCAGACATCTACTATGTTCAGTCAGTATGATGTATCTAAACCGTATGACATATATTTAAGATTAATGTCATAGTATCTTGAGGTTCTTATTACAGTCTGAGATCTGCTATAACCTTTTGATACAATAATTAATCCATGAACATTACCATTAAACAGTGGACACAGAAATGTCTACACTATAACGTCAAGTGTAAATCATGCATATCTAACTGTATACATGAAATGCTAATAGAAAAGTACTGATAAAGTTGGGTCTAAGGCGCCTACTTTTACAACACTCCCGCTTGCACTAGAGCCAACTTATTAACCATCCTTGTTAACTCTCACATGATTAAAATCATGTTTCTGCTGGGTTACGACTTTAGTTGCTGGGTCTTCCACGTCTCCACTGCGTGGCTATTCTGCTATGTGTGACCTCATCTCTTTGAGTAAGACTTATCAAAAGATGATATCCCCAAGTTCATTCTTTTTGTTGTCCACTGTCAAAACTTGACATCTTGGCTAGTAAGAATATCATAATTTACATTATGATAATATTTTACTAACTAAGTGCGATTCCAAGAGCTGGAACAAATCGTTGCGTTTAATATACTGCTTCTTAGCTGTCTCAGAAGCTGCAACGTACTCGGTATTTGTAGATATGACTACCACTGACTTAAATGAGTTTGTCCTGCTCATTACCTTAGCCCAACCACAATATTAGATCATATTGACCTTATAGGAAGACTAGTTTGTGTCCCCTTGTAACTAGAATCCCTTCCTCTCCATATACCATATACATATCTTTTGTACTTACTCAAGTACAATCAGATAGTTTTGAGTGCTTCCCTTGCAGTTCTCCTGGACATAACTGATATTTCCCTACTATAAAGTATATGTTGTCAATATCAAATCTTATACATATCATGACATATGTGATTGATCCGTCACAAAAGCGCATGAAATTCAACTCACCACATTAATCTCCTCCTATGCCTATGCATGCATTCTTGGAGAGATTTATGTTATGTGACACTGAAAACAATTCTCAAATTGTTCCAACTTATATTTTTCAATACTATGTCAGTATATGTATGATCAACTAGGTCTAAAAAACCGTTAGATCAACCTCAGTAGATCCCGTTCCCTAGAATTTAGGTTGCTACTTTAAGTCAATCTCTGGAGTATTTCTTTTATTCAGGTCTTGACTCACTGTAAGATCGATAATTTTTTTTCACATGTTATCAAACATATTTTACTTGGAAAACAATGGCACTCCCATTAACCTCTGGTAGACACATGATAAAGATTCATTCCAAGTGACTATTCTACGATCTTGTTGTTGACTTCAATCCTAAACTAAATTTTAGTAACTTGCACCCTTATTGACATTCTATGATGTCAACATCCCTTTCTGGCAGCGTCGTATAGACACCTTCCACGATTGGTGGTCTTGACATGCAATGCTCAATAAAATGATCATAGAAATTAGCTATGACAAGTAAAATTCTAATGGATTTATGCATAATGACTTGATATTACCAATTGTGCCTTACTGGTATTTTTCTTGCACCATCCATGGATAGTTTCATTTGAATACCCACCATAGTATTCAAAATAATAAGCCCCTGTTCTTTGATACGTGGAATCCATTATCAAATTTTTAATTGATCTTGTCAATTTTAGTTAATTGCCAAATACTGCCTACTAGTAGGAATTATTATTCCCAATGAATAATATATCACCAGCCACGATGAGTATAAAACCATCACTATGGTTTTATCCTTCCTACACAGTATGTGTCTCTTAAACATTCCTCTTCCACACTTCTTGTGGAACTCGTTCCTATGCCAACTACTTGTGGATCTTTAGCATTGACTAAACCCAAGTCAATCTTGCTCTCACTATCTCAAGTAGAGATGTGCACCCTTTTATAGAAATGTAGTATATCATAGGGATTTCTATAATATTCTAAGAAACTTTTAGGATAATTACTTTAGATGCACATTGTGTTTTTTTCTTGGTGCAAGTGTGTTTATTTTCTAACAAACACTTTGCATCGAAACACATGTTCTTATAACATAATGGATTTGTATCATACTATAACTCATATGATATCTATTTTTCATGATAGTTGACATATTATTATGGGATAACATCGTTATTTATGAAGCATGTCTTAAAAATGGAAGTAGCTGCGATGCATGAGTTTTAACATAAATGCTCATTTTACTTACATCATGACTCTGATGTGTACAAGAAAATGTGTGTTTAAGAATTGTTTGACGCTACATTTTATTGATCAATGTTAACATGTAAGACTCATCATCAATCCTCCTTACTAACATCATTTCCCTAATGTGGATAAGGTAATGTGCATTTATGAATTACTTCACGTTACATTATAATGATCGATGAATGCTTGTTTAAGATATTCTTCGACATACTAGCCCGAAACATCTCATATCCTTAACCATGCATATATGATACCTCACTTTCACATTCCTTAAACACTTGAAGGAATCTTATGAAGTATACATACCACTAGCTTACATTTGGAATAGTTCGCGCTCTCCGGCTGAATTAATTCTAAAAGTTTTGTAGCGTACCTTTATTTCTAAAGGTTTCTTTGTCCAAAACTAAGTTCATAAGTGTGTCGATAATACCTAAGGTTTTAAATCTGAAGAGTCTAAAACCATACTGGGTATATGGTTAACAACTACTTAGTTTTGCTTGACGAAGTATTATCTTGTCACAACTGGGTGTATAAGTCTTACATTTTATATTCATTAGGTATTGCCAATGATTTAAGTCTCATTGAACTATTGGTTGAGTATTAAACACCATAAACAACATTCATTCCAGAACTGGAATAACGTCTCCTTGTGTCCAAAGGACACGTGAGGCAAATGTTTTGGCAACACTTAATAAAAGTTCAACTAGAACCATTTACTTGGAAATTAGAAGTCATGCGCTTCTCACCGTTGACTTAGGAATCACCCTTTCTAAGCTGTTTGGAGAACACACCTTATTTCTTGTAACGTTTATACACTTATTTGGTTACTATATTCAAATACATATATGTGATTGACATATTATATTTAATACTCAAGAAGTATAACAGAAACATTACTTTCTGTTGATGAATATACCTGAAGAAGAAATGACTACTAGCTTCTTCAATTCAGTTTA
This sequence comes from Viscum album, assembly GCA_963277665.1. Taxonomy (NCBI): domain Eukaryota; kingdom Viridiplantae; phylum Streptophyta; class Magnoliopsida; order Santalales; family Viscaceae; genus Viscum; species Viscum album. The sequence goes on along the minus strand of OY728163.1, from coordinate 628,198,538 downwards.
TTACATTTAAACTTCTATGAATTTATCTTGTGACATGCAAAACAAATAACCTCCTATTTAAAGCCTCTTTCTTTGTAGGACATTGCGAAGGTGTGTCATTATTTCCAGTGGCCTTTTCGCCCCATATTTCAACTTTTTCGCCATAAGAACAAGATTAGACCTTCTTTAAGTTCTTATTTACATGACAAACCTTACCCAAAACTATAATGAAACGTCTTTCTCCAAACTGTTCATTTTTGTAATCTTAAACGAAACTAGAGTATATGAGTGAAAATGATATTAGAATGGGATGTATTGAAAGATCATGACCCATCTTTCAATTTACACAAATGTAGTGTAATTATCACCAATTCATATCTCGCTTCACTTTCTCCTCACAAGCTTCCCCAGAGATGAGACTACATGTTATATCATCTATGTCCTAATGTAGGATCCTCGACTCACATCAGATGTTGATGATAACATTATGAAAAAACCATCATATTCATAATACACGAGTCTCCTGTAAGCATTTTTAACACCCTCGCTTCATGAGGCGGCTTAACATGTATTGAGGACACCAACACTTTAAATTTCTGATATCATAGTATTTTGTGCAAGTGCCTGTACTTCCATTGGAACCCTGTGCTAGTGTGGACATTTACTTTGACCATTAAGTATTACAGTATGTCTTGTGGTATTACTTGCCATTTTCTACAAAAATAAAATCTAGCAGATTAATACTTTTATCTTGATTACTAATTTAGATATTACTAATTATTAAATCATTAAACGTCTTCCGCTTTTTTATCAAAATCTAGCAACCCTCTATATTAGAATCATAATACTTTGTCGCTTGAGTATTCTAGTGGCAATGATCCTTGAACCTCCTATCATAGTTTACAAGGTTTGGATATGCCACTACTCGAAGAGTTCAAGGTAGGCGTTTGACTGACCAACTGTATTAACTCGCGACCCCTTGATCTATTGAGTGGAGTCCCAACTTCGAAAATCATAAATATGATTTACTCAATGCTTGTATCTAAAGTTGCAATAAGTTAGCTTTGATTACTTCTTTACTACCAACTTTAGTTGAGTCAACCCATTACTCTCATAATAACTCCCCGGTAGTAGGCAACACCCTCAACTTTGGCTGACGAGCACCACAAATAACCACTTTTGTTCAAATTCAAATGATGGAAGACGTTCTGCAAATTTTGAGGGTGTTTTATTATTACATGACGAAATAAAAATTATTTCATATCTTCTAAGCACATACTATGTGATCACACTCATAACTGATCATACAATAAATAAAAAATATCCATCACGCCACATGTTCATTTTATCTGTGCATGCTTGCTTATTATTTTATGTGATCGCACGTAAAACTACACATACATAAAATAATAAACCATGCATAAATAAAATAAGATGATGTGATCATGAGATGATATTAATGGTTGATCCATTGAGTGAATAATGAATCAATCTAGACCCTAGGGGCAACTTCTTGAGTCGCGTCACTTGCGACTCGAGTTGCAACACTCACTTATCCAATGCATCCAACTCATGTCTGGTGCGTCGCCAAATCTCGACGCGAAGTACGTCACTGCTCGTCTCCGTCATTATACAACAATACTCGCACGCAGGTGAGAGGTCTCTAGAATGCGTAATACAAATAACAACTTTTATCTGGGCGCACAAGCCCTTATACATATAATGACGCAAAGACGACAAGTAGATCGTCATTTATTAAACTAATTATTACAAACATGCATTACAATAAATAAATAAATAAATAAATAAATAAATAAATAAACACCAGACATGCATTGGTCATTCTATGACTCATGATCAGTCAATACATATTAAACTCGCGTATAAAAATAATTACATAAAAAAAATTAAATCTGCAATAAATTATTTTTGAGGACAAATTTATTGAATTAAAAATTCACTATTATTTTTAATTCAAAAATTTACGGTCATTCGGTCTCGATTTTAATTTAATTTTAATGCGAAAATTTAAATTAATTAATTTAATTTAATACCGAAATTAAATTAATTTACCCCGAAATATTAAAAATTAAAATTTTAAACCAAAAAATAATATTTAATTAATTTAATTTAAAACCAAAATTAAATTAATTAATTAAATTATTTTTGAATATATAAATTATACCTGGCCCTCGAAACACTGCCTAGACCCATGGGGGTCGGGGCAACCTCACGCAGGCCCATGCCGGACCATGCAGAATCCTTGCATGGGTGTTCTGGGCTGGGCAGGCCCGCCCCAACCCAGTGCGGGGCGATTCAGATCCGGCAGAACCCAAAGGATGCGTGGCAGAGGGTACTTAGGTTCAGTCGGAGGTAGGCACACATGTGCTTTGCCGCGGGCAATTATCCATGACAAGGACCCCACGACTCACGCTTGGCCAAACAACGACAGTAGACAACTGATCTAGGCGAGGGAGCTGTCCGGGGTGGCGTACACAGAGCCGACGGTGGGGAGCTCCGGCGGTCGGGAGTGGAGGGTGAGTGATGCAGGGTCTCGACGGTGCACAACGACTACAGAGGTCTGACCAAATCTGGCTGGATCCAGCCTCTATTGGTGGGCGGAAGGTCGCGAGATGTCGGTAGGCTGAGGTGCGCTGGGTCCGGCGGGGCCACGATAGAGGGTGAGGCCGGGACGGGGTTGCCGGCTGCGATTTGGTGTGAGGTACACTGAAGAGGGAGGCCGAGACTCGTCCTGGCCGCAACACGACAGAGGGCGAGGCTGGGATGGGGTTGTCGGCTGCGATCTGGTGTGAGATGCACTGAAGAGGGAGGCCGAGACTCGGCCTAACTGCAACACGACGACAGTGGCGCTCTGCTGAGATGACAACACGGGGTCTCGGGTGCGGCTGGATGAGGAGGCCGTGACGATTTATAGTGCGCCTGTAAATTAATTTCATTTATTTTAGGATCTTTAAAATATGCATTTATCACATAGATAAACAAAATTCAAAATAAGACAAGGCATACCTTGATCCATGAGATCTTCCGGATTTGAATCTTCTTGATTTTCTCCCACTTAAAAGGATTTCTATCATTTTCCCCCTTTCTATTCCACAACAAAATTGATAGAACGTACCGAAACTTGATTAAGACATAATTGGCAAGGACAAGACCCTTTAAATAGGGATAAAATAGTTATTGGAAGTGGTTATTTAATTATCTGTCAAAGTCCATCAATTTGACAATTATATCCCTCATTATCCCATTATAATAATATTAAACAAATTTAACGTGAGTTATTCCAACATTCTTCCACTTAACTCATGTGATATTTATTTATGATGTTTGATATTCAGTCGGTCATTATGCGCATTTATATATATTCTATCATGTATACAATATTCATCACAGTAAAGGATAATGTCCACATGAGTCATGGCAGTTGTATATTCTCTATTAATATACTCTCTTCCATGTACTACAATATGGACATTTTTCTTATCATAATTAAAATGGGATATATATATATATATAAAATTGGTCCAACGATAATGTCTTTCTTAAAGACCGTGTTTGCTATCATTATTTAATTCAATCATATATACTTATTGAAAAAAAAACAGGCAACGTGATCAAAACATTTAGAAGTCCAAGTGTCAATTGTAATAATCTAACATTCAATAATACAATGAAACCTACTCAGTGACAATGTCCATACTTTCAACATGTCCAATAAATGTCTTGGGCAGTAACCCTTTCGTCAAAGGGTCATCAACCATAAGATTTGTGATAATATGTTCAATTGAAACCTTAAATTTTTGAACTTCCTCCTCAACTGCAAAGTACTTTAATTCCATGTGTTAGCACCTTTGGAATATCAGTCATTCATTGAAAAGAATACTGCTGCGGTATTTTCACAATAAATTTTCATGGGTTTGGTGATACTGTCGACAATTCCAAGTCCTAAAATAAAGTTCTGCAACCACGTACCCTGAATTGTAGCTTCAAAACATGCTACAAATTCAGCTTCCATGGCCGAAACAGCTATAACCGATTGCTTTTCACTTTTCCATGATATTGCTCCATCGGCTAGAAGATACACATAACCAATAGTGGAATTTCTTGTATCAACACAACTAGCAAAGTCTGAATCTGAATATCCAATCACCTCAAGATCATTGGATCTTTTATAAGTAAGCATGTGATCTTTTGTTCCTTACAAATATCACAAAAATTTCTTTGCAGCTCTCCAATGATCAAGTCCAGGATTACTTTGGTATCTTCCTAACATACCAATTGCAAAGCTAATATCTGGCCTTGTACACGTTTGAGCATACATCAAGCTTCCAACAATAGATGTATAAGAAATTTCTTCCATCTGTTTTCATTCCAAAACATTTTTGGGACATTGATTGAGATTAAATTTATCTCCTTTTTGAATTGGAACTGGTGATGCTGAACATTTTTCCATCCTAAACCTCTCTAAAATCTTATTGATGTATGAATTTTGAGATAAGCCCAATATACCTTGAGTTCTATTACGAAATATTTCTATTCCAATCACATACTTCGCTTCTCCCATGTCCGTCATTACAAAATTATTAGAGAGAAATTTCTTGGTCTCATATAATAGACCAAGATCATTTACAACAAGCAATATGTCATCAACATATAGAATCAAGAATATAAATTTTCTCCCATTGATCTTCTGATATATACACCGATCAACGATGTTTTCCTTAAATCCAAAAGATATAATAGTATCATTAAACCTAATATACCATTGTCAGGAAGCTTGTTTAAGTCCATATATTGACTTATTTAATTTACATACCATGTGTTCCTTTTCTTTAAAAGAAAAACCCATTGGTTGATCCATGTATATATCTTCCTCTAAGTTTCCATTTAGAAAGGCTGTTTTAACATCCATTTGATGTAACTCTAAATCACACTGAGCTACCAATGCCATAATAATTCTGAAAGAATCTTTCTTAGAAACCGATGAGAAGGTTTCCTTATAGTCTACACCATCCTTTTGAGTGAATCCTTTAGAAACAAGTCTAGCCTTGTAACGTTCAAGGTTACCAAGAGAGTCATATTTGGTTTTGAAGACCCATTTACATCCAACTCTCTTGCATCCTTCAAGCAATTCCATAAGTTCCCACACTTTATTTTGTTCCATGGAATTCAACTCACATTTCATGGCATCTAACCATTTATTAGAATTATCACACTTGATGACTTGAGAATATGAAACTGGATCATTATTAATGATAATATCATTTTTTATTTCATGTAGATATACCACATAGTCATCAGAAATAGCTGATCTTCTTTCCCTTTGGGATCTTCTTAACACTATTTCTTGTGGTTATTCAACCATTTATTCTTTGTGAATTTGGGAAACATTTGTGATGCAATAATTTGAGGAACAACGACATGTGAAGTTGGAATACAAGAAAATGAAACTTGAATTCTAACTTCTTTAATTTCCACATTTTGTGGAACTTCACTCCCACTGGATTCACCATTCTCAATAAATCTAGAATTTCCAGTTTCAACAATTCTCATACTATGGTTAGGACAATAAAATCTACATCCCTTTGATTTCTCTGGATAACCAATGAAATATCCGCTGATTGTTCTTGCATCCAGTTTTCTTTGTTGTGGATTATATGATTTTATTTCTTCCTGACAACCCCATATATGTAGGTGTCTTAAACTAGGTTTCCTACCGGTCCAAAGTTCAAAAGGAGTCTTTGGAACAACTTTATTGGAACTCTATTCAATAAATACACAATAGTTTTTAAAGCATACATCCACAAAGATAAGGGTAAAAAAGAATTACTTAACATACTCCTAACCATATCCATTAAAATGTTCTATTACACCTTTCCGCCACACCATTTTGTTGTGGTGTACCTGACATAGTGTATTGTGCACATATGCCATGACTTTCTAGAAACTTTGAAAATAGACTAGGGTTTTGTCCACTTTCATCAAATCTTTCATAATATTCACCACCCCTATCAGAATTTATGACCTTCACATTTCTGTCTAATTACCTCTCAACTTCATTTACATAAATTTCCAAGGCATTTATTGCTTGATATTTCTCATGCAATAAATAGACATATCCATAACGTGAAAAATCATCAATAAAGGTGATAAAATATTTTTCTTTACTGAAAGAATTGACATCAAAAGGTCCACATATATCAGTATGTATGATCTCAAGGAGTTGAGTACTTCTTGTGGCACCTTTCTTTGTGTGTTTTCTTTGTTTTCCTTTAATACAATCCACACAAATGTTTAGGTCGGTAAAATCTAATTTTGGAAGGATTTCAAACTTAATTAATCTCTATAATATTTCTTTGGAAATATGACCTAAACATTTATGCCATAAATAAGAAGAATTTTCATTTACTAAAACACATTTAGTACCAGAATTATGATGTAAGGTTATAAGTGTTTCAACATACATATTATCAAGATTTAGTTTATATAAACCTTCATACAATAAACCAAATGCAATCATGCGCGTATGCTTAAACAAACTAAAATATTCATTCCCAAAATTAAAAAAGTATTCGGCAACATAAAGTTTTGATAAAGAAACCAAATTCCTAGATATACCAGGTACATAAAAGATTTCATATAATTACAAACTATATCCACTATCAAGGATTAAATGGTAAGTCCCGAAAACTTCAACTGGAGCTTTCACTTTATTATCTATGAATATGAACTTATCAGTTGGGATTGTGATTTGGGTTGAAAGGAATCCCTACATTGTATTAGAAACATGAGTCGTACAACCAGAATCAATCCACCATGTATTATGTGGAACTTCAACTAAGTTTGATTCATAACATGTATAAGCATTTTGCTTACCTTTCTTTTTAAACCAAGACTTCTATTTCAGACAATACTTTTGGAAATGTTCAACTTTCCCACAGAAATGGAATTTATCTTTATTTGTGTTCTTCTGGTTCTTGCTAAAAGACTCATTAATCTTCAATGGTTCCTTTTCTTTTCCATGCTTTTGTATTCCATGCTTCTTTCCTCCTTGATGATTCACATAATGGACAGAGTGGATTCCTTGACCTTTTAAACTTGTTTCCTCTTGAACTAGCATACTATGCAATTCATGCACATTCCATTTATCTTTCATGGTGTTGTGGTTCATTTTAAATGGTCCATACTTAGACGATAATGATTTTAGGAAAAATTGTACAAGGAAACTTTCATCCACTTCCATTCCTAAAGATTTAAGTCTTGCTGCAATATTTTTCATTTCAATGACATTCTCATGCATGGTACGAGAACCATAAAACTTCATGGTGGTAAATGTACTCATTAATGTCCCAGCAAGAAATTTGTCAGTATTTTGAGATCGGTCTCCCACAGATTTCACAAATTCTTTAGCGCTTTTAGTTTTAGGGAGACCTGACTTGATGTTACTTGCTATGCTCATTCGCATGAACATCAAACTTAATTTTTTTGATCTTTCCCATGATGCATAATATAATTTATCACCATCGCTACTGTCATCCGTTGTAGTAGCATGTTTCTCTACTCAGAGTGCTAAATCAAGATCCAATACACCAAGGTAAAATTGGATTTGCTCACTCCAATCAGAGAAATTTAATCTATTAAATATAGGAACAATTGATGTCTGTGAGTACAATGATGATGAAAAGCTAACTACAATAAATACATGCTTAAAATTAATGCTTTGAAATAATAATAATACTTTGATTCAAAAAAAATATTTAACATAAATGTGTATTAGTGTTCTCCTTTGGATGATACACTAATACACAAACATAATTGATACTAATTAAGTTAACTTTATTTTTAAATAATATACGCATCAATAAGATTTATTTACTATCTTTGGATATATAAATAAATCTTATAATGTATATATATATTGCCAACAATTATATTCATAAATTATAAGAATATGCAAATTGCCTTTGGGAAATTAATAAATATCTCATAATAATGAATTTTAATTACTCATAATATATCATAGTAGTATCAAATTTCTGAGCAATCAATATATATTATTTCAACATAATTTTGAAACAATCTAAACTTTATGATTTGACCACTTTGGTGATTAAGAAATCTCATGCAACAATGTTCCAAAATAAAACATCATAACATAACATAATTTATAAATATAAATAAATTTTAATAAACATAAATCCAATTATATATATTTACACTTTATTTTAAGATCCAATAATTTTTAAAACGCACATACTTACAATTTAATATTATTTATTTATTTATTAAATTTCATAACCATAATAATTAGTAGCAATTTTACATGAATCAATTTAAACATCATATTGCATATTAATAATTTTAAAGGAGTGATGATTATCTTAAAAATAAATAATATAACTCTTTTTTTAAATATCAAGTTTATCCTAATTAATATGAAATATTAATAATAAATAAGTAAGTATAGATTTCAAATTCTTTAATCGAAGTGAGAGGCAATAACCGTTTTATAATTGACAAAAAAAAAATAACAGTTTTAAAGAGAGAAATAAAAAAAACTGTAACTTCACATGATTTAATATGAAATATTAAAAATAAATAAATAGGTAGATATTTAATTTTAAAATCATGATGAGAGAGGTACGTATTGGGATTTCCAAGAAAAAGATAATTCACAACAATACACAACATATTTGTTTCTTTCTTTCTTTTTTAACAATTTTCATGAGTTCTTAAAAAACCCATGACAAAAAAAGGCTTAATCATTTATTATTATTAAAGAATACTTGAGAGAGGCATTATATTGGTTTCAAAATCCAACATAAAATATTATGATATTTTGAGTTTTCAAATCAATAATTGCACTATCATCAAATAATGAAACAATGTTGCAGAACAATCCACGATTGAATATAGATGTAGTGTATTCTAATTAAAATCAAATGCACAGTGGATTTATAATTAAATTATAAAAAATTCCTTCCATGAAATTGAAAACAACATTTAATTATGAACTTAATCCAGATTTTGGTTTCTAAATTCAATTAACTTAATAAATTTTAAATATGAAAAAACATAGATTTCATAACCTGCCTCTGATACCACATGTAAATTAATTTTATTTATTTTAGGATCTTTAAAATCTGTTTTTATCACATAGATAAACAGAATTAAAAATAAGATAAGACAACCTGGGCCACAACCGTCTCACGTAACCATGCTTGCAAACACCTAGGCCAGAACAACCACCACCACGCCCGAAGACACCTGGTCTAGAAGATCCACTGCCATGCCCGAAGACACCTGAGCCTCATCCCGAAGACACTTGGGAAACCACCTGCCCGCACACACCTGGGCCAACCACCACACCACCCTTCCCGAAGATTCTTGGGCTAATAATGGACTTCAGGCCATCACAGCCTGCCCGAAGATACTTGGGCTATCCAGGAAAGGGAGAAGAAATGAGCTAATAACCAACCACTAATAGAAGTGTTGGAAAAAACACCCTTCCCAATGAAATGAGGGTGTTCGGCACTAAGTTATCAACTTGGGTGGGGCGCGAATAAGAAACACAAAACTACAAGTATATGTATAGGTAACAAGCACTCACCCAAAGTTTAGGTTTTTCTTCAGCCCACCTAAAGAACACATTCAACACCCATGTCCAAGTCACAACTCACACCAAACCAAAACCCATTTGTCTCATCCTTGTTTTCATGTTCAGTAAATATTGTTAGATGAGTTTTCTGCACCTAATTGGGAAACTAGCAAGCATAAGCACAAGCCAAGATACTACCCCATGTTCCTAAAATCCAGGATCCAATGGCTTCTCAACAACAGAGGATCCCACCCCAATTCATGATATAAGAAAGATAACCACGTGACCTCAAATTCACAACCAGCGAAACCATAGCAACAGGGGATCCCATCCCCACCCACATCACCCAACAATCGGCCTGTGAAAGAAAAACAATCAAACCACTACCACCAAAGCAAAGCAGACCCATGCGGGTATTTTCAGATTTAAACGATTTAACACACTCCATGATTCCAATTCTACTGTACTTTAACCGAGTTTGTCACAGAAAAAGGATTGATCCTGGTGCTTTCAATTTATTTAGCCGAATATACGTAATTAACCAAATTCCTTTACACACCAAGGGTTCACAACACAATACAAACCAATTAAACATTAAGGGTTCGTTAGTGCACATATAAAGACCACCAATGACCATGATTTTCAGTAGGCGTAAGCCCGCACAATTCAGAAATCATTAATAATAGAAGATTATAAAAACAAAGCAACATCATCAATCACACCCCTCCCCCTTAGTTCTTTATAGAATCCGTTCATTATCTTCATTTAGGTTTGGTTCATCCAATTCTACAGAATCAAAAGCATGCCCACCCTGCATGATACACAAAAAGAAGAGACGAAGGTGAAACCCTACTTGATTGATCGACGATCGAAGTTTATCTTCCAGGAATAGAGGAGTGCACAAAGTGCAGGGGTGGGGATTCGGGAACTCAAGCACGAGCAGATGAATCGATTGGAGGTTGATCGAGAAAAGAAACCAAGGAGTACCCTTTTAGTTTATAAAGGCCGTGGATGGTTGAGATAAGAATGCGAAACCGTGTAAGGAGTAGGGTCGTGGGTTGACCACGCGGCCCCACACGTCATTAAAGGGTCCCCGCCCTTAGGGGAAGTTAAAACCGACGCACACACCAGGGTGACTCGTTAAACATTTATGAGCATTACTGGGATTTAAAACAAGCTTAAAGTGGTCAAAACAGGGAATTTGCACCAAAGGAGGCGCTACTGGAAAACTCGTGGGGGTTTAGGCTAGGTCCACCGGTTAGCCGAGCTACCGGTAGGCTGTGGCTACCGGTAGACCGAGCTACCGGTAGGCCGAGCTACCGGTAGGCTGCAGATACTGGTAGGCCGAGATACCGGTAGGCTGTGGCTACCAGTAGACCGAGCCACCAATAGACCGAGCTACCGATAGGCTGCGGCTACTGGTAGGCCGAGCCACCGATAGGCTGAGCCACCGGTAGGCCGAGCCACCGGTAGGCTGCAGCTACCGATAGACCAAGCTACCGGTAGGCCTACTACTGGTAGGCTAAGGCTACCGGTAGGCCTACCGTGGGTCAAACTTCACCGAGAAGTTGGGATAGCCTCCCAGACCACCCAGAACACCTCAGCCACCTGATTTTTTCTAAGTAATGGTCCTCCAACAACCCGAGAAATTACAAAACGGTTATTGGAAGTAGTTATTTAATTAACTATCAAAGTCCATAAATTTGACAATTATATCCCTTATTATCCCATTATAATAATATTAAACAAATTTAACGTGAGTTATTCCAAAAACACCGACTCACGGTGAAGAAGGAGGGTGACGTCAGGCTGGGGGTTCGCCGAAGGGCAGGGGGTTCCTCCAGGAGAAGATAGGTTTTTTTAACTATTTTCCACAAAATTCCCACCACTAACATAAAAATAAAAATTGTTTTAAAAAAAAAAATCTATTTTTTGACCCACACCCTACTATACCTTTTAAAAAGCTTTTTTTATTCAAACTTTTAAATTCCCATAGCCTATCCAATAGGCTATTAAATAAAACAATAATACATGTTTTATAATTTCCACATATTGGTGGAAAAACTGCTTGGCTGGAAAATACTGTTTCGGCCATTGGAAACACAGTTGGTGTTCGGGTTCGCTAGAAATATTCAGTGGTGTCTGCCTTTGGTAATTACAACATATAAATAAATATATATGTTCATCAATTTAATACCCCATAAAAATATGATTTCAATTCAATTTAAAATCTTTAGATTACCACAAACTAGTCATTCAGTGATGGATTGAAACTCCGTCTGCGATATTGATACCAGAATGATGCCCTTTTTAATGTTTAATGCAAATTTAATTTTTTGTTGGATTATTTTTTTCACGTGTTTCTCTGATACCAATTAAAGGTACCGGGGTGCTCAACAAAAGCTGGTGGATCGAGGATTTAAAATTATTTATTAGCAATCAATGTAATAACATCATAGACAACGATGCGCTGCCCAGGTTAAGCCCAAAGATCACACATGAAGAAGTTTAAGCACTAAAAATTAAACAAAAAATACCTTGTTAGATTCAAAGCTACGTGTTCATCATCTGCTCATCTCTAGCGATAACTGATCGAAGAATCTGAAGTTGAATTTCTCTAGATCATCCACACGTACTTAAAAAATCCATGAGAGCATTGATCGTCGAATTTCAGGTGCTAGCATGGAGATCCGATGACGCCTTCGACGTCCTGATGATCACCGCATCAACATTCTTATGATGCGTGAGGGAGAGCTCGATAAGATCACCAAAATGGAGATCTTCTCTCTTTAGAAAGAGGGATATGAGAGAGAAACTCTCAATAGCTCGTAGTGAATAGTGATCATGCAAGAGCCTCTCTTTACTATATATAGCGATTTATGAAATTACCCAGAAAAGGCTCACCGACCCCCGAATATTTATTACTCACTATATAAACTATAAAAGATATATTATAATTGAGTAATAAATATCATTTATATATCAGTCATAATATAATAAATATATTACGTGATAAAAATGAGTCATTAACTCGACACGCCGTTCCTACAAATATTAAATAAACATTGAATATTAAAATAATATTCATTCAAATAAATTCTCAATGTATTTACTTTAATACTTGTAAATACATTCAATAAATAAATTCATTGCTAATCATTATAAACTTGAATAATATGAATTTATTTATTCAATGACGATCATAAATCCTCAGACAAAACATGGATCCCAGTGGTGGGTCCCACCACGTCCTATATACCTATTCACCAAAATAGGGCAGATTCTTGAATACACTATTGCGTGTGACCCTCTAGGACCTTATCTCAATAGCAGTGAATACTTTCCATAGACCAAGAGAGGAGTCTAGCTACCCAACAAAACCCCTAAAAAGATAAGCAGTAATCATAACAACAACAACCAACATACGAACATGCACTTTATAATATAATCTCTTTATCATTAGATATATCATAAAGCAGGACACACACTTATGTCACCGTCCTTTCTTTCTTTATTATTTATTGATCAAACTAGATAGTCTTACCTTCTACTACCATGACCATGGAATTTTGAAGGTACTACCATCCCGATCAACCTAGCCTGAGATATTACTTAACCCAGAAGCGAAAAATCCTACCTTGATCATTCAACCAATGTCATACCACCAATGACACACCCCACATAAGCTACCTCACCATGATTTCATTATCATGGTTTTTTCCTTGCATCAAAGTAAGAGATCAAATGTCACACATTGATAATGATTTCAAGTCAGGAGACCAATACACATGTCCGTAGATAATAACTATCAATGACACATGAAACATGTGGTGTTCCTATTGGCGGGTCTACCCTCATGAACTCAACTACTAGAGATCACCAAGTGAGAACTTCATGATAAGAAGTCTCAATGCTTATGAGCCTCCAACACTTGATAGTCATACATGTACTATATCCAGTCATTATGATGTATCTAGACCATATGACATATATTTAAGATTAATGTCATAATATCTTTAGGTTCTCATTATAGCATGAGATCTGCTATAACCTTTTGATATAACATTTAATCTATGGAAATTACCCTTAAATAGTGTACAAAAAAATGTCTCCATTATAATGGTAAGTGTACATCATGCACATATAACTATATACATGAAATGGTAATAATAAAGTACTGATAAAGTTAGGTCTTTGGCACCCACTTTTACAACAGAATGGATGTTGTACAATGACTGACACACAATGTGCCTCCAATTAGTCATCATTGTGCCAAAGTGTGTGTGGTTATATTTTTTGTCAATATGTCAATATGTTTTAAAAGAGAAAGTTGAGAAGTATATGTTACTGGAGTTATTGTGGAAGATTAAGGAATTTTCCTTAACTTTGTTAGGAAACTTTCCTTACAAAGTTAGATGATGATAAACTATTATTAAAGTTCCTAACATCATAAAGTTTTTCATGATTCAAGCATAAGTCCAAAGGGGGATATTGAGGTTACCAGTCTAAAGGTAAAAAACGTATGTCACTAGAAAAATATTACCCTACAAAGGTGATAGGATGAAGAAGCAGTTGTAGAAAGTCCATGGGGAAAGAAGTTCCAGAATGTTGTTAGGAGATGTATAAAGTTAAAAGAGTCCAAGATCAAGTAGTAGTACTAATTTCAAGTAGGATTTATCAGACATACTATTTGTACAAAGTTTTATAATGAGATCGAATGAACAAAAAAAACATAACAATGTTACCAGACAGACCTGATGGAGAATTCATTATTGGATGGAGATCTGAGTCATGAAGTTTGAGGAAGAGGTTGTATAAAGATTTATCTATGTAGTTGCAACCTTACAAAGATTGAGTTACAAAGTTTTGATGTAGACTGATCGGAAATATAAATTATAGATGTTCTAATCGGACGAAGGAATGTTATGAAGTTGAATAAAATAAAAAATGAGAGTACAAAGTTCACCAAAAAGAGGATAGCTTGTCTATGTTATCACCCGTAGGAAACCTGATCAGATCATTGGATGGAGATGTCAATGAAGTTGCAATGGTTTAGGTACCTTCAAATAGACACTCGAAAGATCCAAAATACAGATATTTTTCACTAATATCGAATAGAGAAATGTGAAGGCACTCAAGCAGAGATGGGAATACATAGTTGGAGAAAACACCGAGTTGCACCAGATGAAGTACACTGGAGGAAGATAGGAAATACCAGACGGAAACACCGAACGAAGATATGAGATTTCATTGGACACAAATATGATGATCCTAATGGGCAAAGGTTTCCTAACAAAGGGAAACTAGATGAAGGTCTATCAGATGATGGAATCTCAAGAGATCCATCGTATAGAGAATGTTGAAGGTGTACCATTAGACATAGAAGTCCTAATGAAGTAAACTGACAAACATACACTAGAAAAAGGAGATCTAAGGAGCTTTACATAAACAATGTAAAGTCCTTAACATGACAATGTTGTGATGAATATTCAACATTTGTTATCTTTCCAAGGTTAAGGAAGTTCATAAAAGTTCCTTAACATCGAGTTTAAGGAAGTTCAAAGAAATGTTGGAGACATTGAGTTTTTTTTAAGTTTCAAGAAGATTTGAGAAGACTCTTGAATGCTTGAGAAGAGTCCAGTGAGTTTCATTTGAGTGGGAAAGTGAAAAAGATTTCCCTCCTTTTCTATTTTGGGTGCACCTATATAAAGGGGGTGTAAAGTACAATTGTACTAACACTGTTCACTCGTGTGAAAAGGATGACATAATGAATTTTTTGTGGCAGAAAAAGTTTCAAACCAAGTTAACTTTTAGGTTGAAGAAGAGCTACTAGACCGAGTTCCATCAGATGAAGAAGAAACACAATGAGTAGCTAATTGAATTCCTACTCAATCGAAGAAGGAAGTTCATTAGGAAAAGTCTACTTTATCAGACAGAGAAGTATTATACCGAGACCAAAAGATGGTGGTGCATCTTAAAAATCACATCAGGAGAAACTGTAGTGTGTTGAGGAGTATTGGACAGAGATCCATTAGACAAAGAAACTAGACAAAGTCATCAGAATTTTTTTTTCTAAGGAATCTTTCAGAAAAAGTTATGAAAAGTTCAGATTAAGTACATCTAGGTCTACTAAATATCAGGAGGAAGTTTTATGACCAATAGACTCTTAAGAGAGTTTCTGAAGATTTTGAAGTTTGTACACAGGAAAAGGTGATCCAACTTCTTATGAAGGAAGAGAAGATCTTTCTACAGTGGATCAAAAAAGGAGGAAAGAGCTTGTAGCTGGGGGGTATAATGAGTTGCTAAAAAGTTTATTGGCTAGGGGGTATAACCAGCTATAAAGAAAGAGGATAAAATTAGGATATTTTAGAGGTATAAAAAACCATGGAAAAATAGTTTATTGATGTGGGGTAAACCAGGGTTAGCTGGATGAACGATTACTGGGGTGTAGAACCAGTTTTTGCTCGTGCCTTTATAATCATGTGAAGATAGTAAAAGAATCCTTGTTGGGGGGAATAACTAACATGATAAGAAGTAGGTCTTTGTATGAAACCATGTAAATATCGTGTGTTGATATCTCTTTAGATTTTTTTCATAAGAAAGTTGAGGTTGAGATTTATATTTGAGTGAATCGTAACTTTAACAAGTTTTAGTGGTTAGGAAAAGTTTCCTTAATGAAGATAAGAAACTTTCTTATAAAAGAGAAAGGGATCATAGATTCACCCTTCTTAGTGATCCTACATCGATCCAAGGGAACTCTAGTTATAAAATACATGCCTATGTGTATCGCATGATAGTGATGTCATTGACACCATCAACCAACTGAGTGAAGTGATCATCTATCCAAGTCTTATGTAGATGAATATTTTCAATGGCCCCATCGCCATCTGGAATCACCACGTCTAGTAATTTCTCAACTAGAGGAGATCAATCACCAAATTCCAATCCAATCACAATGACACCCTAAATAGAGAGGTCTAACATAATTGACACATCTTCCAAAGTGATGTTCATCTCTCCCTTGGGTAGATGGAAAGTGTGCATCCTAGGCCTCCACCTCTCGATAAGGGATTAAATAAGCCCGTGGTCCACAAATGTGAAAACCACACATGGCTATACCATATAATCCAACATGCCGAAGATGGGGAATGATCATAATAGGAGGTGCAATTTGATGAAAATTGTAAAATATCTACACTCCCAGTTGCGGAATGGGATGAACTTCCAAGAAATCACATGAAACATGGTTATCATGTGCAGTGAATGAAGGAACATACTTTGTATCAACATATGATATCAACATTCTATTGGATTGGTGTAGCCTGATCCATTTTGGTAGTGTTAGGTCGAATACTAGTGACCCATATTTCATAACAGATCACAACTCTTGTGGGTTGAGCTTCGTAGTGAGCTTGTTGGGGGTTGTAGGGGAAACACACCCCTACTTTGGGGGCATGGGGTTAGAAGGCCCCCAAACCAAATTTTGGGGAACTATAGCAACTTTGACTGATTTTAGCAGAGCTGACCAGGAGAAATAGATAGGTAACTTTAGCAGTATGAACTTTAACATGGTTATTATAGCATTTCGGACTTTGGAGACGATAGTACTATAGTTCCATTGACTTCCAGCCACTGGTCACTGTACTAGCTTGGACTTGGGTGGAAAAAACACTATAATAGTGTGTAATTCCATCCATAATTCACTATAGCATAATGAACTTACTGTGCGGTTGGTGGTACAATGCTTCGTATTCTTTATTAGCTCATTCGAGCTAGTGTTTTTGTGTGTGTGAGAAACTCCAAAACCTCCCTGTAATTCTGCTCAAACTTTTAGTGAAGTGATTTTTCCTTTTCGTGGATGTAGGGATTATTTATGAACCTTGTAAATCACTGTGTCCGTATTCATCATCATCATCATATTCATTATCTTCTTCTTTTTCTTCTGTCCTTTCTTCATCTACAAACCTCTATCACCGTGACTCCTCGCATTTCTGTAACACATTACTGTTTAATTTTAATGAGGTAATTTTTAAGAGGTTATTAATTATCACTAATCAAATTTTTACCTATATCCATGGTTCAAAATCATGGGTATAGCCCAAAAAACCATGGGTATAAGCTATACCCATGGTTCTATGAATCGTCGGGAGTCTAGCCGTCGGTATAGACTTATACCCACGATTTGGTCAAACCGTGGGTATATGTGGCATATACCCATGGTTTTTAAACACTTTCTATAGTAATTTTGTGTGTGGATACCCATACCCATGGTTTGAAAAAACCATGGGTATAGGTCTCTACCCATGGTTTGTTCAAACCGTGGGTATATGTCATTTATTAAAAAAAACACCCACTGAGATTTGATCCTAGCACCTTCCCCTTACAGTCCAACGACCTTACCACTACTCTATCACACATTTTATGTTCTTATATACAATATATATATATATATATTTATAAATATTTATATTAATATATTCATTATTATTTTTATTTTTATGAAAAAATAATGGGTCAACCTATACCCATGATTTGGTCAAACCATGGGTATAGGTCAAAATTTTTCCGCCCACAGAATCTATTTCCATGGTTTAAAAAAATTGTGGGTATAGCCCAACCTATACCTATGGTTTTTGAGAACTGTGGTTATAGGTCTTTCCCACAATTTTTTTCCCGCGAAACCCATACCCACGATTCTCCAAAAATCGTGGGTATAGGTCTTTTCTGTGAAAATTTTTTCCCTGCGAAACCTATACCCACCGTTTTCGTAAAACCATGGATATAGGGTAGTTTTTTAGTAGTGTATAAAGAAGTGATATACAATTTACATTTTCATACATATAATTTTTATGAGATTGTGATTTATAGGTATGAAATATAGGTAGTCATTCATAAGTTACAACTGAAGATAATACAATCTGAAGAAGAACGATGTGTTTACATAGAAAAAACATAACACATAACAAACCACTAATGATACCGAGATATGAAGCTTCATCCTAAAACATTAGGACACCACTTATGATTGTGACCTTCCCTAAGAAAGATAGTGCATCTTAGTCCCACCCCCATTCTCAAGGTCAATCAATCTCATTTCTCATATAAGTAGACATTGGCATTCCCCTTGACCACAAACTATTTATGTTAGGGACTAGAGTAAGTTATTCATATGGAATCGTAAAATGTAAAAACTATATAAAAATCATGCATTGTTCACTATAACAGTCAACCAGAGTGGTCAGGCAATATACTAGATATACATATGGTTCCTAGGAGAAGTTAATCGATGCACATGCTACAATAACAAGTGCATACAAATACCTCAAGGCCTAAAAGTTCCCATAGTCACAATATATTTATTCCAGTAACACCACTGACACTCAATCATTATTTTATGTGAGATGATCAAGCACTTTGTTACCTCAAATATGATTTCTTCTAGGTCTAATATTTATATATTAAATGATGATTCTTTATGTAAATTTTTGTCAATGTATTACTGTAATTTTGACCAAACCACACCCTTAGTTGTATTCCTCCCAAGATTGTTGGGCTCATTAAATAAAGTAATTCACATAAAAATGGAATGTCTCATTCAGTAAGCCAATGATTAGAAATTTACAAACACCCTTGAAGACTCTGTTGATACACTCTGCAATATTAGTTGTCATATGTTCATATTTACTACCATCATCATATACTAAAGACCATTTCTCCTTCAAAATGAACATCATATAATTGTACACATATTTTTTTCCCTTTGCATTTATTTAAGACACGCATTGAATTTCCTTTTTGAGGCTTCTATACTGAAACAAATTATGTAACAAACCTAAAACTAGTAGTCTAGAGCTGATTATTACTTTATTACATTGATACAAGATACAAGATACCTCACCACCCAAGATCGAATAGTTTATTAGTCTTGGGAAATTAGAAACATGCTTGAACATCACATTATTTTTGAAAACATATAATATAACATATTATTTTCTTCAAAAACATAATTATTCCCTATTATATATTTTTTCATATCAATCATAGTACACTTCCTAGCATCCTAGTGAAAGGAAACAAAATAAAAGGGTGAATTCAGATGCTTAGTAAGGGAATACATACAGTGAAATATATCATATAATAAATAAGACATGAATAATATGACAGAGATAAAATAATAATCAAATATTCCATATAACCAATATCATAAAAGGGAATTAAATCATGGATGACATAACAATATAAATAATCATATAGATAAGAATAACTAGTTTCATAATGATAGAACGTATAAAGTCAGACATCATGATCTTACTGTCAAGGCCTTGTGAAAAGACATCATATGTAAATAGGTAAGGAATATACCAAATACCCAAACTAGTTTGTCTCATGAGACCTACCAAGTAATTGGGGGGTTATAACGGGTCCCACCCACCACTTACTAATTCTAATGCATTCATTATATGAAAAGAGTGAATAACAATTCGATGCATAATCAACATAAACATTTATATTGAAAAATTAGCATACAAAATGTTAATATTTTCCATAATAAATAAATAGAAAAACATGATCATAATTCATATAGTGTAATATGATGGGTGATATTAATAGAGTATATCCCTAGTAAAGCATAAGATTCATCAAAAGATGTCCACATAAATGAAAATACTTTAAAAAACCACTAAAATATTTCTCGAGGAAAATACCCTTTTCATTTTGAAACTACTTATTTAAAATATAAAAATTTAAAAAATATTAGGATTTTTTTTGGAAAGAATCATGAAATTTTTTAAAGGAAGCTTCAAAGAAAAAACAGTTATCATAGTGGGAAAAGCTATTCATGCTGCATAAGTTAAAACAAAGATTCGGTTCACACATTCGGTAAAAAGTGTCTCATTTAGAAAATAATAATATGATTCATTTTAAATTTTGTTATATATTTTCAAACATGGGTAAAAATAACTTTAATAAATCATTGGATAATAACAAAAAATTTCTTGAATTTTTTTTAAAGAAAATATGTACATAGAAGAAAAATATTCCTGATCAAGTAGAAAAATAAAGTCAGTTTTTCTTAAAAACATTCATTGGATATTTTTGAGTGATAAAGAAGGTAAAAATTGAAATAATACTTGAAAACCCCAAAAATAACTAGATTATAAGAAAATTTATGGTTTTTAATATAGAAAGATCATATAATTCCCCCAATAGAAACTTAAAACATAAACAATCTTGAATAAGGATAAGATTGTGAAATAAGCCCTTACCCCACGCTTCCACTTAGTTGAACATTCTTTAACCTCATGTATAATAAATTTATATTTATTATACGTACATAAAAAACCATATACATATTTATAATATCATAAATTATCCAATTATAACATCTTATCACCCATTTGTTAATAATCTTTCATTATTATCATTGTTTTGGGTGTTAACTACTTCATTTTTTATGTTTGTTTTTATTCAGCAGTTATATTCCTTGTGTATTGATCATGATAGTCCACACACGCACATGAACGACATTATAATTTTTTAATAGGTGAAAGGGTAAGAAAGTGGAAGATAAATTACATTTCTATAATAATAATTATGTCATAAATAACATATATATTCATTAGTTCCATAATTATGATCAGTTATGTGAGGTGGTGATGAAAAATAACTTATATTATCTTGTGATGTGGTAGTACTCCATACATACAAGCGATAGTTTTGTTTCACATTTTATGGAGAAAGAGATGGATAGATATTATTCCATCAACATAATATCTCATTATATGATGTCCCACCTTTTTATTACATGATTTTAACCATAAATCCTTGATAGAATATTACATAAATAACTATGAAGGACCTTTTTAGGTTTAGTGTCTTGGAATATAGTTACATTTTACAAGACATACATGGTATATAAATAAAAACATAAAAAATTTAAAATTGTCTTGAAAGGATTCCTTATTATCCCATCATAGATCATCTCACTACATAGGATATCCTGAATAATTATCAAATTAAAGGGGTGAGCATAAATCCTAGTAAGGGATAAAAAATGTAAGAGGACATCATAGGTGAGACATGAATCATAACATAATAACATGCACATAAGAACTTGAGGCATAACATAAGTATACAAATGTAATAACATGTGGCAAAACATGAAAATTTGGTGAAAACATAAACATTGAGACATTCATAAACATATCACAATAGCATATCACTAAGGTGTCATAAAACACATTACCAAGTATTTTGACAAAGTCATCATAAAAAATTACCACGGAATGATGCTAAGTTATCATGAACATGTCATATCTATAGATTTATTTTTTACCCAATGTATTGGAGCACTATCTTGGAACACCATTCATATGTCTAATATTATGTGTTACATATCGATTAGAAATTATAATTTCATATCATTTATAAACCATGAGTAGGGAATGTGGGTTTCACATATGGATGTCCCCAATAAATAGTTTAATGACACATCTAAATGAATACCCTTGAAAGAAAATAGGGTTGGGTGTTCATGACATGAAAACATAGCTTGGAAAATAAAGGGTTTATTTCTGTAGCGTAACGACTATATAAAAGGAATATGGGAACAATTTTAGTGAGATATAAATAAGTCCTATCATTAATAAGACATAATATACACAATAATGGTGGTTTTTATAAACACTTTAAAGTACAATAAATTTTTAATCAAAAATCCTTATACTATATAAGTACTTAAATTGAAAAAGTTAAGGAAAATAACACTTACCTCAGGAGGAAGCTTCTTAAAACTAGAGAGAGACTCCTTAGAACCTTAGAAACACCTTGTAGAGGCTCTTGAGAGGTTAATTGAGAGATTATTCATGATTAATGGTTTTGGTGTAGAAAGTGAGGGAATGGGGGGGTGGGTATTTATACATAAGGAGGGGTGGCTTTAAGTGATTAAATAAATATTATTTTTTATGTTAAGCTAACCATTTTTGAGTGAAATTAATTTCAAATAATGAATACTATAAATTTTGGTTAAGGGTTTTACAAACCTCAAACACCCATTCAAAGTTTTTATTTCTAGCTAGATTAAGTCTTTACCTTTTAATTTTAACATTTTACATTATTTTACCCATACTACAACAACTCTTTTTTCACCACGATAAATTTTTTGTTCCTAAAAAATGAAATTGACCTTATTACCTAATTTGAAACTTTTAATTATAAATATGAAATACATTTTACTTGATTTAATTTATAAAATTGATAAAACTTAATTCAAATATGATACATGTATAACTCATAAAAACAGTTTTCTTTAGAAAGGATAGAATCATGGTTTTAAAAAAAGTTAAGCATGTTTTTATAAATGTAATGCATTTTGTATTATGTTATTCCTTATATAAATTTTATGAAGTATTATTAATAAATTTTAAATCATGATCATATCATGGTTATATCATAAGAGTTATAATATTTCATAATAAAACATTATGTTCACTTTTTACCCCCAAAATCATTTTTTAGAAAACTAACATAATATCACCCTAGACTAATTTTTATATGACGAATAAAAAAATGATATTTATTTTATCAAAATTATACTATAAATATGATAGTCTTAGTTTTTAAATAAAAATCCCTATTTATTGAAAAATGACAGTTTTTATGACATAAAGAACTTTCTAACCATTATAAAAATTACTTAGGAATTTGTTAATTTATATTATCTTCTAAAAGTGTTTTATAAGAAAATTTCAATGAAAATAAAATTTATTTAAAACATATAAATTTATCATAAATCAAACTTTTAATGGAAATTAAATATTTTTATAGTTTCAAAAAATATAATCATAACATAATTCCAATGGTCACTTTATTGCACCAACAATAATAATGAAAAATTGTCTTATTGATTAATGGTAGTAATTTCTATAAACCATATTAGATAGTATTTAAAATTCCAGATGTCCATATTTCCCTATAAATACTCCATCCTTCTGATTTAATCAATCACTACTTCACTTACAAAGGTTTTTACATATCCTTTGATAATGTTAATTGTTTTCCTAACGCTTCTCTTTCTTTTCATGATCTTTATCATAGGGGTGATCTTCTTGGTGGAATTCAAACCTATGGAGTTTCTTTTTTGTGAATGTGTTATTCTTTCATGTGTATATCTGTTTACTATTCATAGTTGTAATATTCCATATTTATGCATGATGTGTAAAGTTATTATGAAATGTAATAGTATTTATATGTGCGACTATTGTAAAGCATAATAAAAAATATTATTGAGAGGCATAAACTATTTTATTAAGATAAGAATATTTCGGGTTGTTACATTCTCTCCGCTTAAGAAATTTCACCCTCAAATTTTTGTTGTACAAACTAAGGTGAAAATAGTAAAGGGTATTTCTGCTTCATGGATTCCCTCAATTTTTATGTTACATCCTCATTCTTATGGTTTCTCCATATTACATTGAATAAGCGAGTTATCATATTACGTAGAAATTTATCTCTACGGTCCAAGATCTTCACCAGCTGCTTCTCATAATAGAGATCATTTTCTAGACGTACCACTTTTGAATTTAGTATATGTGAGGGACTAGGTATTTACTTTCCCAAAGGGATACGTGGAATACATTGTGTACATGAGATAAGGTTGGTGGGAGTACTAGTCGATATGCCACAATCAAGAATCTTAAAGGGGTTGATGTATCTGGGACTTAGCTTACCCTTCTTCCCAAGTCTCATGAGTATCTTCCTTCGAGATATGTAGAGGAACACTTTATTGATAACTTCAAACTATAGGTATTGTCAATGATTTTCAGCATAGTTTTCTATCGACTATGAGCATCCTTTATGTGCTGCTGAATGGTCTTGACCTTTTCTACCATTTCCTTAACCATTTTAGGCCCTAACAACTTTCGTTCACCAATTTTTTCCCAACACATCGGTGTTATGTATCACTTCCCATAAAGGGCCTTATATATATCCATTTGGATGTTTGAGTGAAAACTATTATTGTATAAGGACTTGACCAGATGAAGATGTTGACTCTATCCTCCTTTGAAGTTTATCGAGCATGATCTCAACATGTCTTCCGATGTCTGTATAGTCTAATCAGATTAGTCATCGATTTGGGGGTGATAATTCATACTAAAGTTCAAATATGTGTTTAGAGCATGTTGGAATCTCTTCCAGAACTTGGAGGTAAATCTTGGATCTTGATCGGATACAATTAATAGTGGTGTTATATCCATCCTCAACACTTATCAGATGTATATCCTCTCAAGTTGATTGAGTGAGAAGTACCCTCAAATTGCAATGAGGTGAGTAGTCTTTGAAAGATGATACACCACAACCTATATAGTATTATTTCATATGGATGACTTTGGAAGACAAGTGACAAAGTCAATGGTCATGTTTTCCCATTTCCATGTGGGTATGGGCAATGGTTACATCATTCCCTTAGACTTTTTTCCTTTAATATTTCACTTGCTGGAATACCATACACTTTGATGTATATTATGTGACCTCTTTCTTCATATTTTACTACTAATAGTACTCTCAAATATCTTGATACATCTTCATGCTCCCTAGGTGGATGAAGAAGGTCGTTCTATGTGAATCATTCAAAAAAATCCTTCTTTATCTTTGGATTTGATGGTACACATAGTCATGAACCAAATCTTATAACTCCATCAATTTTTAACTCTCAGTATTTTCCTTTTATTATAACTTCCACCTTCTTCTGTATTTCCATATAATTTCTTTGAACATCATTTATCTTATCTAGATGGGATGGTTGAAAAATCATATGATAAAGTAATGAGGATGTTCCTTCCTTTATGATTTCCATGTCCAACCTTTGCATGTATAAGATGATAATACACCTCTCTATTCTCAACATTGATAAGTTTTCCAAATCCTTTCTACTCAATGCATCAATGACTCTGTTTTCTCTTCCAGGGTGATAATGAATTGAAAAATCAGTCTTTAAGAAGATCCACCCCCCCTTTGCCTCATGTTTAATTCCTTTTGTGTGAATATATACTTCATAATTTGGCAGTCCATATATATATCACATTTTCCCCATAATTATTGTAACATCTAGGCCCTACTTATAATCGAACCGGTAGCCAGATCGGTGGGTCACATGGCCTCAAGCACATCTCCCCATACGCCAGAGGCCGTCGACTAGTAGTGAGGGTCTCAGGAGGTGATAGTGGGGAGACTATACCCTCATATCATATTTTTCATAGTGATATAATAGTATTTAAACATAAGACAACAAAGGAAGTAGTAAATAAACAGATAACATAGCAGCGGAAGAATAATACATTAAATTTAATAAAAGTGTCCCGTGCCAGTTTAAACAACAGATGAATGCATGTCATGGCAGTGATACATATCCCAAAGCAGTAAACAATACAACATAATTTTCCATACAATATAAAAATAAGGAAAAACACCAAATCCCCATGGGAGATCTCCATGATAATTCTTGATCTCCAAATCAGTTCTTTGCTTATAACTCTTCAGGTATAAGCATACATCAATGAACCTAGGTACTAAAAATATAAGGGTCTACTCGGGTACCAAGGGTTCCCGAGCAGGGTGTGTGATGAAATATCAGTAGGCCAGTACCCACAGTTTCAAGCCCAATATAGTGCAATATAATTTAATTAGTGTGTAGGTATAGAGAATTTAGTAAATAGAACTGTATAAGTAAATTAACACACATACGGGTTCCTAGGGAACACGTGAAAACTATACCAGCTTCAGATCATTATTAGAATGAGAGTCTGATCATTTCAATTATATATATATAGTGATAATGTATATATATATGAATAGATAAATATAAATATCATCCTCCTATATAAACCAAGTGCTTATCGACGCTAAAAGGTCATATACCTGGGAAGCTTTTTTTAGCTGGACCAGAATTTAATGCATAGATTTCCAAGACCAGGGGAAGTTCTCACAGTCTAACCCCTGGTCCAAACTCCAAGAGCTCTCTCGGTCTCATAGAAATCAATATGAAAGATCACACGGTCTTACTACTAAATTTCCTCATGGTCCTTTGGAAATTAGCATTGGATGAATTAGGACGTAACACACAAACATCCATCACCAAGGGTAGTGCTCACAGTCTATCCCCTGGCTCAACTCCACGAGCTCTCATTGTCTCTGGAAGATCAAAATGGAATCTCTCATGACCTTCCCACTCAAAGGCTCTCATGGTCCTTTGGAAAACCAAAATATATTCACATATAAAATGCATGAGGCATTAGACTCTCATGAATCCCATCCTACCATTACATTTATATCATATGTGATGAGGTATAAACCTCTCACACCCTTGTTAATCCATATAAGTAGGCAAATTCATTTATCACAATATAACATAAGGCAAAAAATCTTATGGATTCCCATTTCATATTACACCAAAATGGCCACATATTAAATTCAAATAATGAGGAAATTACCCTCATGCATGTCACATACCATTTCCAATTCCCTTTAAACATTTCAATTTACATGTGGTGATTTATGATCATAAATCAGGGGTATGGACTAAACCATCCTAGATGTGTCAATTTCACTAAAATCATTTCATCTAAGCCATTTAACACAAGGCAAGAAATCTAATATGACTAAACTAAGGTCATGGTCTTACCACCCCCAAGGATCATTTCTATTATAACCATTTGATCTATTTCATTAAAATAGGTGCATCTATCATGCTTCAACAATTTAATACATTTCAAATAAAAACATGCCATTTGGTATAATCCCTCCCACTCAAGGTCTTTATGCTCAATTTTCTTGAACATGGAAAATTGATTTAAGACATAGTCATTTCAATTAAAGGATGTAACCATCTCACTTAATCCATACTAAACAAGGCCGTTTAGGTTACTTTAAGGAAAGACAACCTATCACATGTGGGCCTTTCTAGAAAAGTCAACTCACTCACTTTTCCTTAACATGGAAAATTCATACACACAACATAAATGAGACCCTAAGACTTTTAAGCAGGCAAGCATATAAGTCTAATCATACTGCATTACTTAAGAACTAAGGGAAGTGATATAATCAACTAATTAATGATTAAAAAATATTAAAAGGGCATGGAAAGGGATGCTACCTTAAGCATACCAAGAAAACACTCGACATTTGATGCTTTCTAACTTAGGCATCCAAACACTCGTAAGAAAATAATTCAATATATATTTATATATACCCTTAACCCAATGCCTGTATTCCCTATGCCATGAGGGAATACACACATGGAGGATATACATATATATATATATATACATACCTTTTTATTGCCTATGAGTCTCCTAAAGGTACTGAAATTCACTACACATGACAACTGGAACCCATAAACACCATAAGTCCCTAATTTAGAGGGTGTGAAACAAACAATGAGTTTATAAGCTTACCCCCAAATAATGGTGGCAGAACGAATCGACGTAAACCACCTCACCTTCAGTGGCGATTGTTGGAACATAGACCAACACCACCCAGGAGACCGTTTTCATAACCCTAGAACCGAATAAAATCGAAAAATATGTTAACCCCAAACCCTAGGGTTTTGGATGAACTCCGTAGGGAAATAGAGAGGCCAAAATTTATCAAGAAATAGAGAGGATATGGAAGGGGAGGGATTACCTCAACGATTCAGATGAAAAACACAAAGAAATCTATGTGGATTGATGAGAGGAGAGGAGGCTGTAGGGGAGGAGGGTCACACATCGAAGGGGGAACCCCCTTGGGGTGTTGTGTGGGTTTGGAGAGAGAGAGGGGGTGAGGGAGTGTTATGTTTTTAAATTTTTTATTTTAATTTAATTAAAAATAATTCAAAATTTTAAAATTGGACTCTACGCATGGTTTGGGCCACACAATTTTACAAATTGTGTGCCAACTGTACACCCCATTATGGACCACCTATGGCACCCTACATGGGATGGCTGCACAATTTGAAAAAAAGTATGGAGCCCATGCGTACACCTCTATCCACCTGAAACCGGCTTCATGGTTCTGGTCGCATGGTTTTACAGACCATACACCGCCCGTGCACCCTCTACTGGTCCCTCAAGACCCACCCTTCTCGGTTCGATGCCCCCATAACTCCTCAAGCTGTCTGGGAAGGTTCTCAGGCCTTCACCCAAGTCCAAAAATATCACCTTTAAACATCCAAACTCTCGTAATTACATTCCAAAGTTCCATTTTAAAAAATAATTGTTCAATAATTGAAAAAGTTTTAATTACTTTTGGATTTCCATCTTTTCCAAAAATGCGGATCATTACAAACTTCCCACTTTAGAACTTATAGTCCCCAAGAATCCTTCAGGTACAACATAAACCTTACACGATCTACAAGGGCTGTGAAGCCCCATTCAGATGGCTACATTGCATTTATAAACTCCCAATACATCCTTAACAATTTCAAAGGAAAATGACACTTAAGACATTAAAACTCGAGCCAATACTCATTTTCCAACTGAAACACTGAGATAGATCTTACCTGAGCCCGTTTACCCAAAGACATGATACTATTGTCATTTTGTGAAGCAACTAG
This sequence comes from Viscum album, assembly GCA_963277665.1. NCBI lineage: Eukaryota > Viridiplantae > Streptophyta > Magnoliopsida > Santalales > Viscaceae > Viscum > Viscum album. The sequence continues at coordinate 628,169,352 of OY728163.1, read as the reverse complement.
CCCAAGGTAATTCCCATAGTAGGATTTAATGTTAAAGAGACCAATTATAAAGTCTGACTCAACCACCATTGTAATTGTATTTCAAAGCATGCCCTTAAGAGTTTCAATGAAGCTTCTCATGTGATTCCCAAAATAGTTAAAATGATTGATCCCCATCGACCTCAAAGACCAAGTTGAGCCGGTTGTTCCTGAAAAGCACCAGCCGACATAAACCAAACTCATTTACACTCAAAAATGTGCTAGAAACAGTCCTTTATTGACCGCCTTATTGAACAAGAGGAATAACTAGTCAAGCCACTACAACTAACCATTCAAAAGGATGCTCAAATTATATGGCCGAAATCTTACAAGATGAACTACGATGTCTTCTCCCAAGGCATCTCATATTCAAAACGTACATGCACACCAAATTCCACCCCTAACCTCCGGTGAAATTTCCTGATCAAAACATGAAGGAATCCATGCATCCGACAAGCAAAACCAAAAAAGAACCACCCAACCAAGCCCAAAATATTTAAAGAATTAGCACGGTGTAATACTGACGCTCTCTTAGAGCATCCAGGACAATGAAAAGATAAGGGACATGCTCATAACTAAACACGAGTGCACTAAAATGATTTAAATGGATTCTAGTAAATCATCCCCAACCAATGGAAGGGAGGAAGGTCATACCACTACTGATCGACTACCAAGAAGGGACTCAGCTTCACCTACTGACGAACCATAATTAAATAAACACATGCCTTTACTACCCGAAGTAATTGGTGTTTGTTCAAACTTTACCACCGAATCTCATCCCAAGCCAATGATGTTTAACAGGGGTTTCATACATATCCAAACATAAGAACTTCGTGCTTCCGAGTAGTAACCAACACATATTTAAAACTCGCAAGCCTCAAAGGAATTCAAGTATAAACCGATCATTTCCAAATGGTCCTCTTGGTTGTGCTTCTTCTACTTGGAAGGAAACATTTTACTAGGATCAACATGACACTCCCACCTTAAGAGTGTCCTAGAAGTCGAAAGAAGAGATAAGATATCCACTTACAAGAACATTAGATCGAAAGTACCATAAATGAACATGTGATGATCCTCTGAGCCACACTCCCAAAAGCTAAGGATTAGACAAGAGAATCAAAACTGAACTAACTGGCATGTACAAACACTTGAGTCTTCTAAAATCCATTCTGATCATTTAGATGAAACCGATTCTTTAATGCCAGGATACTCTACAGGAGAGATGAACCAAGACCATACTCAAAAGAATAAGAGGTTTATTTCAGAGTCGTATTGCCTCATACGACCATTTCCATGGATGACGTCATACCAAGTCATCTATCACTAAGATGAAGAAAGGCTCAAACGACCTAAGAAGTGACCGAACATGCCCGAGGAATGTATAAACAATAGAAAATGAGCATTACTCGATGATCATGCCCAGAATAAAGGCAAAAAACTCTAAGAACACTCATCCGAACAAGGGTGTAACTGGAATTAAAGAGTCCTACAAGGGTAAATGGTACCCAAAAAACACCAAAAATTAGATAGATAACATCCATTAGTAGGGAATTTAAACTTTAAGGGTGATACTGACCAAAACTAGCCCCTTAAAAATAAAAAGTGCCGACCAAAGAATTTTTTCATTCCAAACAAAATTCATGGGCTCAAGTTCCTAACATTCAAGTCATTATTAAAATAAAAACAACTAAGGAAAATGGTTGTGCTTCCATTGAAAGGAAACTCAAAGAGAAAATCAAAACTACCCTTTCATGAGGGTCTCAACCAAGGACACCACTACAGGTTCCATTTCCAAACCCTTTTAATTTATTCACATTTAACCTTTAAGCATTTAAAGATTCAAATCATTAAACATTTTTATACATCCCATCATGATAGGCAATTTAGCATCTAAATTCCTTTTTAACAATTAAGGAAACCTATAAGGGTCCCATTTAAACCAACCTAGGATCATCAAAATGAAACCCAATAGTAGTTGTTAAATTCATTAAAGTTTCCAACATCCAAATGATTAATCTCATAAGAAACATGCCTTAACCAACCCACATGGTCCGGTTGCACATTTCAGCATTTAACCACTTTATTTAAAATTAAAACTAATAGATTTCACATTTATGAACATCTCAAGGCGCAACATTACATTACATTTAATACGGGTTTCCATTTCCCAATTCATTAATTTTCTATACACTTCATGGATAGAAAATTAGATCCCATTAATTGAGAAAATTATATTTCATAATTTAACATGCTTACATACAATGGTTTGGTCATATGGGTGGCCATCTACCAACCTGTAAAGCACCCATACACTTTATAGTTTGGAATTTGGATCCCTTTAATTAGAATAAATTCACTTAGCATTAAAACCTTAACATACCTTTACAAAGGTTTGAATACATGGGTTACCTTTTCCCAGTAATTAGGTTCCCATACAACTTACAACTGAAAACTAGATCCCGATGTAACCACAACCATTTAATTTAGAAAAGAAACCAATTACATATAAAAACAAGATATAATGTCATCATAAGTAGTAAAAATAGAGGCATGTTATAGAAACAAACAACATGGAATATAAGTAAGATAGACTAAACAAGTAGCACGACAAACTATAAATGCAACTACATGGCATGACACTATGCATGGCATGTGAATTTCTATGTGCCTAGTATAATGCATGCAATGAAACTTCCTTTCCATAACATCAAGGGTAAAAATACCAGTAAATACATAAATCATTAAGTAATGGAAAATACAACAGTCACTCGAGGTGAAATCATATACACTATAATATAAAATAGTATGAACAACAATTCTGTCCCTAGCCACTTGGTAATTTCCTGTATGTGGGGTGATCATAACCAAGAAAAACTATTAACCAAGTGCCTACACATTCCTAGTCTCATGTCTACCAATCCAAAATAGAAATAAAAAGGAAAAATTTACCCTTTGATACCACCTTGTAACATCCAGACTTGGCTTACCACCAAACCGGTAGCCGGACCGGTGGGTCAAATGGCCTCAAGTGCGTCTCCCCGCATGCCAGAGGCTGCCGATTAACAGAATGGGTCCTAGGAAGTGATAGTGGGGAGACTATACCTTAATATCAGAGTTTTCATAGTGGTATAATAGTATACAAACAGAATACAATAGCAGAAGTAGTAAATAAACAAATAAAAGAGCAACAGAAGAATAATACATTCTATTTAATAAAAGTGGCCAAATCTAGTTTAAACAACAGATGAATGTGTGTCATAGTGGTGATACATATCTGAAAGAAGTAAACAATAAAACACGATTTTACATACAATACAAAAAATAAGTAAAAGACACCAAATCCCCATGGGTGATCTCCATGAGCATCCCGAGCTTCATCTTGGTCCTTTTATTCTAACTCCTCAGGTACAAGCATACACCAATCAACCTAGGTTCTGCAAATATAAGGGTCTACTCGGGTACCAAGGGTATCTAAGAAGGGTGTAAGATAAAATCTCAGTAGTCTAGCACCCATGGTGTCAATCCCAATCTAATGAAATATAATTTAATCAGTTGTAGGTATAGAGAATTTAGTAAACAGAATTGTATAAGTAAATTAACACCCATACAAGTTCCTAGGGAACACCTGATGGCTATAACAGCTTTGGCTCGTTGCCAGAATGAGAGTCTGATCATGTCAATTATATATATACATATATAGTAATATTGTATATATATATATATATGAATAGATAGATATACATAGCATCCTTCTATATGAACCAAGTGCGTACTGATGCCAAAAGGTCATATACATGGGATTCTATTTCTGGATGGATTGAAACATAATGCATAGATGTCCATGACTAGGGGAATTTATCATAGTCTAACCCCTAGTCCAAACTTGAAGATCTCTCATGGTCTCATGGAAATCAATATGAAATCTCACATAGTCTTCCTAATAAAGGACCTCACAGTCCTTTGGAAATTAGCATTAGATGGATCGGGATGTAACAAACATTCATCCATCACTAAGGGTAACGCTCACGGTCTATCCCATGGATCAACACCACAATCTCTTATGGTCTCTGGAAGATCAACATGGAATCTCTCATGACCTTCCCACTTAAAGGATCTCATGGTCCTTTGGAAAACCAAAATATATTCACATATAAAATACACAAGGCATCAACCTATCATGCATTCCATCCTCCCATTACATTTATATCATATGGCATGAGGCATAAACATATCATTCCCTTGTTAATATATATAAGTAGGAAAATTCATTTATCACAATCTAACATAAGGCATAATATCTTATGGATTCCCATTTCATATTACTCTGGCATGGTCACATATTCAATTCAAAGCATGAAGAAATGTATCTCATCCATGTCACATACCATTTCCAATTCCCTTTAAACATTTCAATTTATATGTGGTGATTTATGATCATAAAGCAAAGGTATGGACTAAACCATCCTAGATGTGTCAAGTTCACTAAAATCATTTAATCTAAGCCATTTAACACAAGGAAATCAATCTAATATGACTAAAACAAGGGCATGGTATTACCATCCCAAAGGATCATTTCACTTATAAACCATTTGGTCCATTTCATTAAAATAGGTGCATCTATCATGCTTCAACCATTTAATACATTTCAAAGAAAAACATGCCATTTGGTATAATCCCTCCTACTCAAGGTCTTCATGATTAATTTTCCTAAACATGGAAAATTGATTTAAGGCATAATAATTTCAATTAAAATATGTCACCATCTCACTTAATCCATCCTAAACAAGGCCATTTAGTTTACTTTAAGGAAAGACAACCTATCACATGCGGTCCTTCATATACTAGTCAGCTCACTCACTTTTCCTTAACATTGAAAATTCATACACATGACATAAATGAGACACCAATAATTTTAAGCAGGCAAGCATATAAGTCTAATCATACTGCATTACTTAAGAACTAAGGGTAGTGCGATAATAAACTAATTAATGCATTAACAATATTAAAAGGGCATGGAAAGGGACCCTACCTCAAGAATACCAAGCCAATGCTTGAAATTTGATGCTTTCTAACTCAAGCGACTGACCAATCACAAACACATACTTCCATATTTATTTATATATAACCTTAAACTAATGCCCGTATTACCCACTTCATAAGGGAATACACACATGGAGGATACATACATACATAAATACATATATATATACTTAACTTTGTATATGCCTGTGAGTCTTCCAAAGGTACCAAAATTCACTACACATGACAACCAGAACCCATAAACACCATAAAGACCTAATTTAGAGGGTTTGAAACAAACAACGGGTTTAGAAACTTACCCTAAAATGATGGTGGTGGAATGAATCTACCTAAACAGCCTCAACTTCGATGGGGGTTGCTGGAATACAGACCAACATCATCCAGGAGACCGTTTTCACAACCCTAGAACCGAAGAAAATAAAAAAATCCATTAACTCCAAACCCTAGGGTTTCATTCAAACTCCTTAGGGTGATGGAGAGAACGAAATTTAGTCAGAAATAGAGAGGATATGGAAGGATAGGTCTTACCTTGATGATTCAGACAACAAATGTGAAGAAATCTAGGCGAATTGATGAGAGGATAGGAGACTATAGGGGAGGAGGGTCGTACGTAGAAGGGGGAACCCCCTTGGGGCGTCACGTGGGTCTATAAAGAGAGAGGCAGTGAGGGAGTGTTATGTTTTTAAATTTTTTTATTTTAATTTAATTAAAAATAATTCAAATTTTTAAAACTAGTCTCAGTGAACGGTTTGGGCCGAACTATTTTAAAAACCATGTGCCAACCATGTGCCCACTTCTGGACCACATGGGACACCTCGCAGGGGCTGGCTGCATGGTTTGGAAAACCATGCGTAGCTCGTGCATACACCTCTATCCACATGTAACCAGCTATATAGTTTAGGCCGCACATTTTGACAGACTGTACACCACATGTTCACCCTCTACAAGTCCTTAAAAACCTTCACTTCCCAGTCCGACACCCCCAAAACTCCTCAAGCTTCCTGGGAAGGTTCTCAGGCCTTCACCCAAGTCCAAAAACACCACCTTTAAACATCCAAACTCTTGTAATTACATTCCTAAGTTTCATTTAAAAAAACCCATTCAGTAATTGAAAAGTTTAAATTACTTCTAGATTTCCATTCGGTCCAAAATGAGGATCATTACAAAGATAACATCTCCATATATTCAGATAAAAAATAATTGTAACTATCTATAGGTAATGAGTAAGATAATTCTACTCACAATACTTTAACTATCTAGATTCATAGATGACCACCTTGTCATTTTACATGAGGACACATCCAATACCTTTAAAATATGTATCACTAAAGATAAAAAATCCTTCCTCAATAGAGGGTAAAGTTAGAATGGGTGCACCAACCAACTAATTCTTTAGTTCTTGGATGATTTATTTTCATCCTTTCATCTAAATAAACTTTACCCCACTTTGAGTTAACTTAGTTAGTGGATTCGAAAGTCATGAAAAGTTTTTCAAAAAAATTCTATAGTATCCATCTAAACTAAGGAACTATGAATCTCCATTACTATTGTTGGATGAGGCCACTAATCCACTGCCTTAGTCTTTACTAGTTCCACAAATATTCCTTCAAAAGATACAATGTGTCCCAAGAATGACACCTATTACAACCATAACTCAAATTTATTGAATTTAGAAAATAAATTATGTTTCCTTTGAGTTTGTAATATGACTCTTCGGTGTTCCTCATATTACTCATGACTTTGGGAATATATTAGAATATCATCAATAAAGACTATTAAAAATTTATAAAGGTAGTCCCTAAATACCCTATTCATAAAATCCATAAATATCACTGGATCATTAATATGTCTGAAGCACATAACAATGAACTCATAATGCCTATACCTTGTTTGGAAAGTTGTCTTTAGGATATGTTATTTCCTTTCCCTCAATTAATGATACCCTGATCAAAGATCAATCTTAGATAAGAATTGAGCCCCATGAAGCTGGTAAAATAAATCATCAATTATTTGAAGAAATTATTTTTCTTCACTATGACCCCAATAAGATCTCTATAGTCAATTCATATCTGCATTGATCCATCCTTATTCTTCACAAAAAGAACATGCACTCCCCAAGGATACACACTTGGATAGATAAAACCCTTCTTCAAGAGATCTTACAGTTACTTCTTCATCTATTATAGCATTATAAAGGCCATTATATATGGGGTATTTGATAAAGGTTTGAATCCAAGTATGAGTTCAATTGATAATTTCACCTCTATTTATATAGTAGGTTTAGATAATTCTTTAGGAAATAAAATAATGTATTCCTAAACAATGTTTACCAATTCTATATTTTTACTTCCACTTACTACCCCTTCTCCACCAATCATATCCATAAATAAATCTATAGGAGGTAGTTCTTGACAAAAATCAGGCCGTGATATCTCTCATTTTGAAAATGATTTTAGGTTTTCCCCCTAAGATAACTCAAATTTCCTAGATTATACAATTGATCTTGGCATTATAATTTGAGATCCAATCCATCCCTAGTATTATGTATAATTCCACCATCAGAATGACCACTATATTTGTGATTATATTTTTCTCTCCAAAGTTAATAGGTGAATTTCTATATACTCCTGTGGATTGAATATATCCTCTAGGTGTTTTAACTAATAAAACTAGTTATAAATGATATGGGTTTTATTTGATGTTTATTTTAAACTTAAAAGAAATAAAGGAGTGAATTGAACTAGAATTAATATTGTACTTGAAATATTTTAGTGAATAATAAGTGTACCTGCTACCATATCATTTGGAGCCTCGAATTTAGATATCATGATTGAAAAGGCATGATATTGGTCCCTTTGTATTTTCTAGGGTTTATTACAGTTTCCCTCCACCATTCTTGGATTTGGGCACTGGTTGGAAACATGACCAAACTCCCTACACTTGAAGAATTGCAATGTAGGATTCACTTTCACCATATTTCCATAGCTATTAGAATTAAGATGTTAAGGTTTTACTTCTCCTAAAAAATTTTGAGCAATGTGGCCAGCCTTTCCACATTTATAGTAATTCCCAATTCCTTGAAGGTAATTCCCCAGGTTCCTTTTTCCACAATTGTCACACAAGGGAAGTTATAGTTTATTCCCCTCCTTTTCTTGTTTAGGATTATTCCCAAGGTTTTGATCCATCCTTATTTTTTTATCATAAGTCCATTTTGAATCCCCAAATTCAATCCCCACCTTTAGAGAATATTTCACTATCTCCTATTTTCTCTCTAAGTCCAAAATTTACAAATATTTCCATAGATGAGGTCTCATCCCACTAAATAATCGATAGATATTCCTATTAGAATCGATCAAAAGGCTTAAAGAATAAGCTAGCCTTATGAAGTTAATCTCATAACTTTATATAGATTAACCATATTTTTTTATTTAGCTAAAGAAATTCACTTTCCATCATTACCCATAGGGTGTGAGAAAAATACTTATTGAAAAATATATTTTTGAAATCTTACCACTTCATAGCATCAACTTCTTCCTCAGGCTTGGTGTTTCTGATCAATTTCCAACATTGATCAGATTCCCCCTCCAAATGATACACAACTAAAGTGACCCTATATTTTTCAAAACAAAAAAATATTTTTTTGATAGTATTAATCCAATGTTCTACCATCAATGGGTCAGAGGGTCTGCAAAAGGATGGTGGAAATTGATGCATGAAGGATTCAATGCCTATTTATTTTATCTTAAGTGAAACTAGATGCTCTATGTGATTCATAACATGGGATAACATTATCATGAAATTTTCTATATAGGATTCCATCATATTAGGAATTCCATAATTGCCTTTCCTATTGCTAGTATTGTTCACACATGCCCTTTTATTTCCAGTCTTTCTCTAAAAATAAAATCTCAAATAAGAAGGGGTAATTTTAAGAATCACTAAGATAGTAAATTTAAATGGATAGTTTAATCCTAAAGTTTTTCTAATATTGGGATTATAGGATCATATACTTTAATATTTTCTTTATTTTAAAATGAAAAAGATACACTTTCTATACATCCTTTCATGTTGGTTTGTAAAAAAACTTATGATAACTAAAACATATTCCCTGTGAGTTTGAAACCATGTGTGTAATAAGGACCATTTTTGTACACCATTGATGATCAAGTTGAAGTCCATTTCTCCCTTTTAGAGGTTATTACCCCTAGGTGCATTTGTGATAATTCCAAATCCACTTTTAGTATCTAGAAAAATATTTCATTACTTGGAAACAACTCACTTTACACTTCACAAAAATCTCAGGAAGTTTTCCTATATTTAGAATGATCCCTAAGGTTAATACTAAGGTTTTTCTAGTCTAAATTTCTACAAATAACTAAACCACCCTCTGATACGAACTATGGAATCCTACATATTTATTACATGATTTTAACTATAAATCCTTGAAAAAATATTACATAAATAACTCTGAAGCACCTTTTTATGTTTATCATCTTGGAAACTAGGTGAATTTTACTAGATATACATGGTACATAAATGAAAACAAAAACAAATTTAAAATCCTCTTGAAAGGATTCCTAATTATCCAATCCTAGTTCATCTCACTACATAGGGTATCCTGAAGACATTTATCAAATGAAAGAGGTGAGAATAATGCCCAGTAAGGGATAAAAAATGTAAGAGGACATCATAGGTGATACATGAAGAATAAAATAATAACATGTACATAATAACTTTAGGAATAACATAAGTACATGAGTGTAATAATATGAGGCATAACATGAAAATGTGGCGACAACACAAACATTGAGACATTCATAAACATATCCCCACATCTCATCACTAAGATTTTTAAAAAAATATTACCAAGTATTTTGACCAAGGTATCATAAAATATCACCAAGACATGATTCCAAGATATCATGAACATATAATCTCTAGATATTTCTTCTTTATCCAATGTATTGGAGCGCTATCAGGACATACCCTTCATATATCAAATATTATGTGGGCCATATCAATAAAAAATCATAAGTTCATATAATTTGTAACCCACAAGTAGGGAATGTGGGTTTGATATGTGGATGTACCCAATAAATAGTTTAATGATACATATAAATGAAATTTTTTGAAAGAAAATAGGTATGGGTATTCACATCATGAAAACACAACTTGGAAAATTAAGGGTTTATTTCGACAGCATAATAGGTATACAAAAAGAATCGTAGAACATGTTTAATGAGAGAGAAATGGGATATATAATTAAGAATACATAATATATAAAATAATTGGGGTGTTTATAAATACTTAGAAACATAATAAATTGTAAGCAAAAAATCCTTATATGAAATAAGTACTTGAATTGAAAAAGTAGAGGAAAAGATCCCTCACCTTGGGAAGAAGCTTTTTTAAATCTAGAGAGAGACTCACTAGAACATTAGAATCACATTTGAGATACTCTTGAGAGGGGAATTGAGAGAGTATTCATGGTCAATGTATTTGGTGTGGAAAGTGAGGAGGGAATGAGGGCATTTATACTTGAGGAGGGGTGGGTTTAAGTGATTAAATAATGATTATTTTATATTTAAAGCCAACTACTTTTGGGTGTCATTAATTTCAAAAAATTTGTTTGATAATTAATATTTTAAAGTTTGGTTAAGGAATTTAGAAACCTCAAACACCCATTTAAAGTTATTATTTCTTGTTGTCTTAAGTCTTTATCTTTTAATTTTAACCTTTTACATTATTTTATATACACTGCAATAACTCTTTTTTTTACCATGGTCAGATTTTTGTGCCTAAAAAATGAAAATTACCATATTAAATATTTTGAACCTTATAATTATAAATTTGAAATCCATTTTACTTTATTCAATTTATAAAAGTGCAAAAAATTAATTCTAATATGATACACTTATAACTAATAAAAATAGTGTTATTTAGAAAAGATAAAATCATGGTTTTCAAGAAGTTAAGCATGTGTTTTTAAATGTAATTAATTTTTTATTATGTTATTAATTAAATAAATTTGATCTAAAATAAGTATTAATAAATTTTAAACCAGGATTATGTCATGGTTTTATCATAATAGTTACAGTATTTCGTAATAAAACCGTATTTTCATCTTTTACCCCCAAAATCAACTTTTTAAGAAAATTACCATATATTAAACCTAAGATAATTTTAATGTGATAAATCCAAAAATGATATTTATTTTATTAAAATAATAATATAAACATGATATTTTTACCTTTTAAATAAAAATACTTATTTATTGAAAACTGATAATTTTTATGACATAAAGAACTTTTTGACCATTATAAAAATTACTTAGAACTTTATTAATTTATATTATCATATAAAAGTGTTTTATAAGATATTTTAAATGAAAATTACATTTATTTAAAACATATAAATTTACAATTAAACAAAATTTAATGGAAATTAATTATTTTTATAGTTTCTATAAATATAATCATAAAATAATCCCCACGATCACTTTATTTCACCAACAATAACAATAACCAACTATCTTATTTAATAATGGTCATAATTCCCATAAATCATATTGAACAATGTTCAAAATTAAGGATGATAATATTTCACTATAAATGCACCATCCTTCTCAGTTCGTCATTCACTACTTCACTTACAAAGGTTCTTACATATCGTTTGATAATGTCAATGGTTTTACTAACACTTCTATTTATTTTTTTTGATATTTATGGAAGGGTAAATCTTATTGGGGGAATTAAAACATATAAAGTTTATTTTAGTTAATGTATTATTATTTTATTTGTATACCCATTTACTTTTAATAATTATACTAGTCCATATTTACACATGATGTATAAAGTTCTTATGAAATGTATTAGTCTTTCTGTGTGAGACTATTGTAAAAAATAATAAAAAATATTGTTGAGAGGCATGCATCATTTTATTAAGATAAGAATATTTCATGTTTTTACACATTATATGGGAGATACTGGTGTTGTTAAATTGTAATGGTTAGGATATAATTTTTGATTGAAAGTATTCGGTTAACATGATTACCTCTTATTTGAAAGTGCTCATTTAGATATCCTCTTAAGGAACATAGATTTGGTATTTTGGGAATAAAAACACCTTTAGAACATGTATAAGGATGTTGAGGATATATTTTGGTAGGTTTTGGTTGATCTAAGTTTCTCAAGGTGGTGTGAAGAATACAAGATATGTGGTGTCCTTTTATAATCAAGGAAAAGGCACACTTGGAATTACTTAAGAGATTTAAATATAAAAAATTCTTTTTCATGTGAATGTGGAACCAAGTAGCCAAAATTTAGAAGATATGATATATTAAGGTTGAAATATATTCAATCAATAAAATTTAGACATATTTATGTAGAATTTTAAACCTTATTTTTTGACTAAAAGTGGTGCATACCACGAGTTTTAGCCCATGGTCCCCAAACTTTATTAAAAAAAGTAAAGTGCAAAGAACGAACAATGGGGAAAAATAGTTACCCCTAAAAAAAAGTTTCCAATAAGAGTCACAATAAGAATAAGATCTAGGGACCCCCAAAATTCACAACCAAAAGGCCCACAAAACCAGCCCAAATCCCATCCTAGAAACTGGGCCAAATCTCCACTATGAGATCTCATGAGGCCACCATGAGCCCGCCTCTTGAGAAGACCCCTGCATACCCGAATCCCATACATCCTTGTGTCGTAGTCCATTGAACTCCACCCCAGGTGCATCGTTTTGACCTCAATATCAGCACCTGTGAATCATCTATACACCGTCACTTCAAATTCTAACTTAATAAAAAAAACATTGGAGTCTCATACCACCAATGTTTGGAGTGAACTGAGGCCATCAATTAATAATATATTATTTAACATAAATACCATTAAAGTCATTTTAATAATTATTAACATATTCTAACTTTAAATACATCATAGTAGGAATATAATTAAAATATAAACTCTTTAAAAAAAAATTATACATTATAATTGATCATAAAATTTGTGTGATACCATAATTTACCCAAAAAAATATTAATTTGGATGTTTTTAAAATCATTTACAACATTTTTTCTACTACTTTCATAAGCACTGTGCCAACGTTGTATAAAAATTTTAGTTAATTATAAGATCCCTAAAAACTAAAAATAAATTAACATTATAAAAATAAATTAATTATGTTCGAATTAAAATTTTATATTCATTCATAACATATTCTTATCCCTATGTGAATATATAATAGAAATTAAATGCAAGAGTGTGACATTTTGTAAATTTTCTTTACTTAAAAATAATATTATGGTCATTATCAAAGAAAAATGACACCAAATTTCCATATCTTTTAATATTGGATGTGGATATTCAAAATAATTTCATCCAATATAAATAACGTAGGTGTTAGATAAAATTTTAAAGCCTTATCACATTTTTTAACCATAATTACTCGATTAACCCTTACTGAGGTGACAAATATTTATTGCAATTACTATTCATAATCCCTAAAAATAAAATGGTCATATTTTCCAAATTTTGAATTTCTGATTCAATATATGGAATCAATTTTATAAGATTTAATTTTTTAAGTGGAATAAATTAATATAAAAATAAACTTTCAAAACATGATGAAAAAAAGTTTTTAGGAAAATGTATTTTTCTAGCATAAGATGAACTTACATTAACTCTATGACTCGTAATAACCATTATATGAATTTCAATATATATATATAGATATATAATATATAAATTTAATTTAAATAATTAATAATTAAATATTATTTTAATTAATTAAAATGAAAATATATTATGCACTTAAAAATAATTTTATAAAAATTGCGTTTTTAAGCATAAAAACAAAATTATACAAAAATAAAATATAATGTTTATTCCTATGAAATTATTTAGATTATTTTTAGTAGAATGGATCTTATTTTACTTTAAAACTAAATCTAAAATATAATTATCCTTTTAAATTACTTGATTTAAAGAAAAGAAATTACAATGTTATAAAAACCGATACTTTTCACTATTCACTAGAAAGTAAATCTTTTTAAAAAAATCCCAAAAAATCACAATAATCTAATTTTAAAATTATAATTTAAAAAATTATATTAATTTTTAAAAATAATATTTATAAAATTTGAAGAAATTAATTATAATATCCGAGAAAAAAATTTAATAAAAACCATTTTGGAAAAAAACATATTTTTGAAGCATAAAATGACTTTATTGAAAATTGTGAAATTATTTATTATGAATTAATAAAAACACTTAAATTATTTAAAATATTTACATATTTTTCATAATGTTATTATTACTATTCATACCTTCCAACTTAATGGCTAGGTTATAATAGTCATATTTAAATAATATTTTTATAGTATATCACAGTTCTCTTAAAGATTGTAATTACAGGTTTTTCAAGATATTGAGAATAAAATTATTTAATTTTTTTTTCAGGTGTCAAATTCCCCCCTTAAATAAATATCATCCTCAAAATTTTTTATCTTAGTAATTAAGGTTTTAATATTTTAAAATACTTTTTTTAAATCCACATTATACAAAGAAATAATAAAAATTATTTTGTAAAGGGAAAGTTGAAAATGTAAAAGTTACCTAAAATAACATATAATCATGTTCCTAGATAAGGATAACATCAATGTGAAGTGAAAATATGGATGTATAGGAGAAAAATAATGTCCTAAGAATAATAAATAGTGATGGAGAACATGACCATGAGAAAGTTATTGACCACAAAACCATAAATCATTAAGGGATAAAGAATACAATCAGTTCATCAGAAATGAAGGTAATGGGACAAATTTTTTATTTAATTATCCGTTCACTAGAGTTGAGGGATTATTTTAACATTAAGATAGAGAACATAAGAAAATATACTTACTTAATTTATTTCAAATTTTAAATATTTTAATCAGTTTCCACATCTAATTATAAAAATTAATGACTAAGTAGATTTTTTTCATGCTTGAAGAACAAAAATCAACATTTAATGAATTATAAGATCCATGAAAGAAAGACAAGTTATTTAAAAATTCTATAATAAATGATTAGAACAAGTTAATATAATATTATATATGAATAAACCTTCTTGTGAAGAATTAATACATTAATTCCTAAAACATCAATAATAACATCCATAGACATGATATGATAATTTAACATTTAAATTGTAATAAAACTAATTCAACATAGATTAATTTATGCTTCATTTACTTATTAATAAATAATAAAAACTAATTAAACCCCCAAAATAAGTGGATTTTGTCAAAATTAAACATTGGTATAACAACTACGTTTGCAACTAGACAATATTTGTGAATATTATTAGAGACCACTCATTATATTCTAATTACAACCAGATACCCACTAAGTTTTTTATTTGAAACTCCTTCCTATAAATGCTAGGTGATGATTCAATATTCTTATGATATATAAAGTACTAAATTGATTCAAAATCAAATAAATAATTAGCTAACTTTGTGTTTATGATCAGAGTACCTACTATAATAACTTAAGGGATTTCAACTTTAATTGTAGTGTATGTATAAGTTTGTACTTATCTCTTTGTTATCTTCTGTGGTAAGCTCCCTTAACATTTTGGGAATTGGTTGGAATAGTTCCCTATCTCCTTATAGTTAAAGTACTATACTTTGATGGATTCTCCCTTAACTTTGAATTCATGGACATGATGGTATTTACCTTTACCATTTTAGAAAAATAATATACCCTTAAAGCATGTAATAGGGTGTTTCATTCCATAAGTATCACATTTTTGAAATTCCACTCTTGATTTTTTCCTTTTTTCTATATTTTCATTTACATAACAATCAACTGTTCTATTTTTCTCTTTATTTACATTGAAGATATAAGACTTGGGGAATTATTTCTCTACCTTGAGGTCACTTAATACTACATCATCATATAATGAAAAAATTTGGGATATAAACACCCTTTAAAGGAATGGTTTTATCCCACTAAAGAAATAATCAATATTACTCTTTGGATTACTTATATAGTCCACAAAATTCCTCAATAACCTTATAATGTTTGATCCATATTTAGCAACACTTACCTCTTTCCTTTATCCCAAATTTAAAAATTTCTTTTCCAAATAAACTAATTACTCATGAGGAATGTATTTTTCAAAGAATATATCATTAAAAGCCTCACATTATTCTCTATTTCCTCATACTCCTTAGTATTTTGGTTCAACATACACCCTTGATTAACATCTATCTTTAAACAAAACACTACCATAATAACCTTTTCCCTTTCATTATATCCTAAATCCATAAATAACATTTCAAGATAATAAATCCATTGTTCATCCACTAAAATATTAGTAGTTCCATTAAAGGATAAAGGTTTCTACTATAGAAAGTAGTCCAATATCATAGTTTCATGTGGCAAAGAAACAAGTTTCTCTATATATCCAAGATTTTTAGTCATAACTTTCCTCGATATTTTTATAATATGCTTAAATATAACTCTAGCCTTATAGACTTTATTAGGGGGGAATCCATACATAGATTACAGGTGTTGATACATTTTCCATTCCTCACATTGCACTTCATTTATATACAATGGAATACACTAGATTAACTCATAACATTGTGAATCATAGTGTATAATTCAAAATATGATGCAATACCTAACATAAATTGAAAAAATTTATGCATAGATTATCTTAGAATCATAATATTAGTATATTTTGAAATATATTAAAATCATAAAAATATTTTCAAAACTTTCATAATGGTTTGTAAATAAAATGTGAATTAACCCAAACATATCCCCAAGAGTTTCAAACTAGGTGCATAGTAAGGGCACATTCACCATGCACTAGAATAATGGAAAAGATATACTAGACTAGTTATTTTCATGGTTATTACCCCTAGATACATCTTTTCCAAAACCAAACCCACTTGTAATATCAATAGAGGGATGTATTTCTAGGAAAACCACATAATCTCCATCTTACCAAAAAATTTATGACATTATCCTATAATTAGAAATATAATTAGAGTTTTTCATAGTATTATGCTACCTAATCTATGTTTTCCTAAATCTAGTTCCCAAATTTTCCACTAAACTTGCTATGATACCAACTGTAACAACACCGAACCTAGTAGTTTAGAGATGTTGGTTGCTTTATTACATTAGTAAAAGATACAATGAATCTAATCATCTAAGATAAAATATTTTAGTAGTCTTAGAAAACTAGAAACATGTTTCAACCTCACATCATATTTAAAAACATAAAATACAACATAGTGTTTTCTTTAAAAACATTATTATTAATTATATTATATCCTTACATATCAATAATAATAAAATTCCTGAAATCTTATGGAAAGGAAAAAAAATAAAAGGGTGAGATCATATTCTTAATAAGGGTATTCGTATAATGTAAACTATCATATAATAAATAAGTCATGAATAATATAGAAGAGCTAAAATAATAATCAAATATTCTATATAACTAATATCATAAAAAGGGGAATGAATCCATGGATTAAATAACAATACAAATAATCACATGGATAAGAATAACTAGTTTCATAATGATATAATTTATAATGATGGACATCACCATCAAGGCCTTATGAAAAGACATCATATGTAAATAGGTAAGGTATACACTATATACACAAAATAGTTTGTCTCATGAGACCTAACAATGAATTAAGGGACTATAATAGTCTCCAACCATCACTTTATAAGTCTAATTCAATCATAATATAAAAAGGGTGAATAATGATTAAATATATAATCAATATAAATATTCGTATTGAAAAACTAGCATACAAAATTTTAATATTTTCTATAATCAATAAATAGAAAAATACGATCATAATCCATCTAGTGTAATATGGTGTATTATATTAATATATTATATACCTAGTAAAACATAAGATTCATCAGAGGATGTTCAAATAAATGAAAATACTTTAAAAATTTGTCCAGAATATTTCTTGAGGAAAATACCATTATCATTTTTAAATAAATTATTTAAAATCTAAAAATTTACAATATATTAAGAAAAAAAATTTATTTGTAAATAATCATGGAAAATTGTAAAGGAATATTCATAGAAAATAGTATTCATGATGTTAGGAAAAACCATTTGTGTAGTGTAAGTTAAAATAATTATTCGGTTCACACATTTGGTATAAAGTGTCTTGTTCAGAAAAAAATAAGAAAATTCCTTTTAATTTTTTTATAAAAAGTAAAAAATGGATAAAAATTAATTTAATAAATAATTTCATAATATTAAATTTTTTATTGAAATAATTTAAAAGAAAATATGTATATGGAAGAAAATATTCCCACCAGAGTAGAAAAACCAATCAGTTTTCTATAAAAACATTCATTTGGTAATTTTGAGTGCCAAATAAGGTAAAAATGGAGATAATTATTTAAAACCATAGAAATAAACATAGTAGAATACAATTTATTGGGTTTAATATAAAATGATCAGATAATTTTCCCAATATAAAATTAAACTTAAACAATCCCGAACAAGGATGAGATTGTAAAATAAACTCTTACCTCACACTTTCACTTAGTTGAACGTGCTTTAAACTCCTATATAATAATTTTAGATTTATTATAAATAAATAATATAAACAAAAATACACTCACATATATATATATATATAATATCATATATTACCCACTTATAACATCTTATTTCATATCTTCTAACAATCTTTTATTATTATCATTGTTTTGGGTGTTAACTGCTGCGTTTTTATGTTTGTTTTGATTCTGTAGTTATGAAAATTGTGTATTTATCATGGTTATATCATATACATATTGTTAATAATGATTTAAAATGATAAAAATTCATTATATATATATATATATTTATAATCATCCGTAAAAAGAGAACATGAAAAATGAACCACATCGCTTTGTGGAGGTGGAGTCCACACGTACGCATGAGCGACATTATCATTTTTTAATGGGTGGAAAGGGTAATAAAGTAGATGATACATTGAATTTATAAAATCATAATTATTTTTATAAATGACATATAAATTCATTAGTTCCATCATTATGATCATCTGTGTGAGGTGGTGGTGGCAAACAACTTATATTGGTTCGGGAGGCGGTAATCCACCGTATACACAAGTGATGGTTTTGTTTCCCATTTAATGGAGAAGTATATGGTTAAATATTATTACATAAACCTAATAAAATGTTATTATATGGTATATAATGGTTTTATTATAATTTAATGTTTAGGAAATAATTTAAGGTGGTAAAATAAGAAGAAAAAAGAAAGTATTCAACTAACAAGATTACCTCTTATTTGAAAGCGATTCTTTAGATATCCTCCTAAGGACACTAGGGTTGGTCTTTTGAGAAGATAAAAACCACTAGAAAATATATATGTATGTCGGGGATATATTTTTATAGGTTTTGGATGAGATTAGTTTCTCAATGTGGTGTTAATTATAGAGGATAGGTGGTGTCCTTCTATAGTGAAGTAAAGGACACACTTGGAATTACTTAAAATATCCCAATATAATACATTCATTTCCATGTGAAAGTGAAAAAAAGTGGCCAAAATTTTGAAGTTAATATAGGTTAATGTTAAAATATATTCAACCAATAAAAATTTTATTGGTTTATGTGACATTTTAAATCTTATATTGTGGTTTAACCCCTTTGTTAAATAATTTTATCCTTAACAGTAAGGGTTATAAATTTACTTATAAGGTAAAAATTGGATAAAAAAATGTCAAGGGATAACATTGTAAACCATATCCTGTCCCCCTTTTCCTAATTTAAAATTTTTATTTTTTTAAATCATTTAATAATATATTATTTATCATAATGTAACATCTTGTTACCTTCTTTCAGATACTTCTTGGCCATTGTTTTGATTACACTTTGTTTGGGTATTATCTTGGGTTATTTTGAGTGAAGTTTTAGAAGTTTTGTAGGCCCATGGGGTATTAATAGTTGGTGAATTGTTAGGTAAAACCATGTGGTTTGGCCTAGAAAACTATGTGCCCCATCAAGAGGGTCTGGAGGTGGCACACAGTTGATATACAGTTTGTCCAAACCCTGCAAGCACCCCTCCAAACTATGAACCATTAGATAGTGAGGGTTTTCATGGTTGGTCCATTGTTAAACTATCCATGTGACCAAATCATACACCCTATATTTAATTCCATTAGGGAACATGGTTAGGGAATACAGTTACTACTAACCATGTAGCCCTACCCAGTAAACCATGCACGCGAGTGTTTCACCCTCCAAAAATTTAATTAAAAATCATAAGACCCCCATTTAAGATACCTAACACCCCCATTCTACCGTAATTAGTTTATTTTAATTTTTGAGGCTATCTAGAGGATTCCATGTCACTCCAAACCTCTTTTATATTGAATCAAAGTGCCGATGGAAGATCCGATCCCTTTCTAGTAAGTGGACCCCTCTTGCTTAGTTTCTCCCGATCTTCTCTTCTCTCCTTATAAGAGAGTGATAGATAATAATGTTATTGATGGATATAATATCTATTTTTATGGATATTTATTCTAGGTTTTATTTCATTATTTGATGTACCTTCATTATTTGTTGGTAGATCCTGTTGTGGGTGTTGTGTTGATTTGATCATGTGATCAAAGGTCAGTTTCTCCATAAGGATTTACACTAAAATTGAAACCCTATATTGCTTGATTAATTTGTAATGAGTTTTTTATTTAAAAACCTGGATTTTATATGATTTTATGATTTATTTAAAATGTCATGGAATTTTGAAAATCCCCTAATTTCAGTGGAATTGAAATTATTGGGTGGATTTTGAGAAAAATCATGGCTTGAATCGAGAGAAGATTTGATGAAATGGTTTCATGTAAATTCTTGATAAAATTGGCTTAAAATAAAATATTATTTGAAAAGGCATGAATTTTATGAAAACCTATGTTTGGTTTTTAAATAAAAAGGCATGTTGAAAACTAAATCAGGGCAATTGAATTGTGAATGATGAAAAGATTTGAAATGATTGATATTCCCATGATTTATTGATAAATTATTGATGTAAATGTGAGAATGGGTAGTTAGTGGGTGATTAGGATAACCACACTAGGATTATATCTCCCTAAAAATGGATTTATAGTGACAACACTAACTAAACCAAGTTTGGGATTGCAAAGAACCAAAATTCTCATACATAGTTATTACATCTTTTTAGATGAATATTCAATATATTTCATAAATACATGATTTTGGACCATATAATTTTAGTTTCTTTAGAGAAAAATCACAAAATATTCTTATTTCTTGAAATATATTCTACATATCCCATAAATATCTTCCCATATGGTACTATTCTTAAACATACCCTACCTAAAATCTTTCTTCATAACCCAAGGAAAGGAAACATAATAAAGGGTGTTCTCAGATTCTCATTAAGGGTAAACAAGTGAGATATCGATATAACATTTACATATGGGAATGAGAATATGAAAATAAAATTTGAAAACCATACCCTATATATCATAGATCATAAACACGAGTCATGGCATAAATCTTGGTAGTTCATAATACATGAATCATAATGGAATCAAAGAACATGAACCAAGAGAACATAATATTAGCATAATACATAGATTTTTGGCATACACATAAGTATAGAAAATCATTTTCTTAGTAATCAAGACTCAATTCCAAAACTATCATAATAGAATTATTTCACTCCCCAAACCATCATAGTAGTCATGGTTCACTCCCAAGACTATCATAATGGAAAGAGTCCCTTACTGAACTGGGTTCACTCCCTATTCCAGCCCTATTTATATCATGAGATATCAATATTTACCTAATAAATTGCAGGGAGATATAAGTCCCACCTATCACATAATGAAAATCATACATATGTGTTTCACAAGATCATAAAACATTCACCAAATCAAAACCCATGAAAAGAAAGGGGTTTCATAAACATCTCATTATAACATAACCTATGGTAAATAAATTGGTTTCACAATCACTTCATCATTTCATCAAATCCTAACCCATGAAAAAAGAAGAGGGATTTATAAGAATTTTATCATGGTATAACACATGGAAGAGAAATGGGTTTCATAAAAATCATTTCATTATAAACATAAACCATTTAAAGAAAGAATAAGAATGGTTTCCTTGGATTATATCCCTAGTAAATCATAGGTTATATAAAAGGATGTTGTATTATATGAAAAATGATTTTTAAATATTACTTGGAACATTTATTAAGGAAAATAGACTTTCCACATTGAAAAAACACTTTTTAAAACTTAAAAAACTCTCAAAATCATTTTATTTAAAAATAACCTTTGAAACTTACAAAGAAAACTTTATAAATAATTTAAAATATTTCTTAATAAAAATACCCTTTCTTTTAAAAATCATTTTTAAAACTAAAAATTCATAAAACATTTTGGAAATCCTTTTCTTTGAAAATAAAATTTGAAACGTATGAAGGAAGCTTTAATTATTTTAAAATTTTTTTTGAGGAAAATATTATTTCTTTAAAAATATTTTTTTAAACTAAAAATTCATAAAAATTTTGGGAATAATTTTCTTTTAAAATAAACTTTGAAACTTATGAAGGAAGCTTTAAAAATAATTTATAACATTTCTTAAATAAAATTTACTTTCTCTAAAAACTAATTTTTGAAACTAAAAATTAATAAAACATATTATAAATCCTTTTATTTGAAAATAAAATTTGAAAATTATAAATTAACCTTTGAAAAATTGATTGGTCATAAAGGGGGAAAATACTGTTCATGTTGTGTATGTTAAAACAAAAAATCCTTTCACATTTTTGGTAAAATAAAAATGATATTTATTTGGAAAACGATATAAATATTACTTTATTTTCTTTAAAATAAAAACATGGTTAAAAATGTATTAAATAAATAAATTGGATAATTTTGTAAATATTTTTGAAAACATTTTTAGAAAACATGGTTTTGGAAGAAAAATGATTATCGACTAAAGAGAGAAATGATGCCAATTTTTCTTACAAAAATTATTTTGGTTTCTTGAGCACATAAAGAGAGGAAAATGAAGGAAAAAATGTATTCACATGACATAACCATATTAGAATAAAATTCATGAGTTTCTTGAGGTATGGATTATAAGATTTAATTATTGGAAGAAAAATCATGAGCAATCCCGATAAATGATGATATTGTTATATAAAACTCTTACCACTTTGGTAACTTTGAATTGTTAGAACCATGAAATAAAAATGTTAAATGAAAATTAAAATATAATGAGAATAAATAAATTCATGATATCACATGTCAAAGGGGATGTATATAATCCTTCTAAAAGAATATAGGTGCATAACATAACATATACTCAGAAAGCTTAGGGCAGAGCCCTATTTATTAGAAGAAAAGAAAAGTTCCCTTTTTAATAGGGATAGGGTAACCCATTACATACCCGAAGGCCAGAGGAAAATAGCCAAAGGTTCAAGAGACAAAATTATAGAGATACACTGATCAAAACAGAAAAAACCCATCAAAACAATTCCAAATGGATATGGCCCAAAAAAACCAACACCACATTGAAACCCTAGCCACTGTTATGGTGTCCCGCATACCAGCCACCAAGCCAATATCCAGAATCAGCCCACTGCACTACCGCAAAGCCGCACACAGATCCCTGCCCAAACACCCTTCGTCATCCGCACCACGACGTCGCTCCGCCATTCGCTTTGTTGCCATGATCCGCAACCCACCCGCTTTGTCGCGATGAACACCTGATGAGACAGATCCATAGATACACTCTGACATCGTCGATCCATGCGCACCATTGCATACTGAGGGTTAACCGAGACACCATCACCCTCTAAGCACCAAATCCAACCAGATCTGGTCCATCTGGACCAGATCTATTAAATCCGACCGCCAACAAGAAGCCCCCGACTCCTCCCGCACGCTGAAGCATCGTGTCCACATTTAGATCTTCCGCCTTCGCCAGGGTGTGCCACTACAAACAGGAGACCGAAGCTGAAGTCGTCGGTCCTGCGTCGTCGCCTTGACCGAAGCCAAGGAAGGAAAATTGAGGCAACAATCCCTCACCGCTTTGATAAATTTTAAACTGTAAACCCCACGAAAGGGATATAATAAAATGGATATGTAAATCATAATAATTTTTAGGATAATAATAGTAAAATACATTCAAGGACAATGTATACACAATATAAAAGAAACATGTGGTATAATGCTCTGTGTGGCCTTTCTTCTACCCCCCGGTCTATTGAATATACCATTCATAGGTGTAAGGGACTAGTGAAAAAATGCATGGATATTTTTCATAAATGTAATTAAGGGAATTTTTTATCAGATTTTATATCTTCCAAGGTGATCCAAGGTGTCTATATTTCATATTTATTTGATCTTGGACCCCTCCCTCCAGAGGGAGTCAACCTTGTTCGAGCAGACACTCTCAGTCTCATTACTTAATACCCACTTAATTTATTTACTTTTTACTCTATTAATATATTTATATGTGATGTCTCTATACTATATTATAATAAAATAAATAAATAATGTTTTCATGAGTAAAAAAAATAAACATGTGGTGAATATGACATGTGTCGCATGGAAAGTAAAAGTGAGATGGAAATCTGTTACCTTACGTCTTGACTTCCTTTGTATATGTTTGAAACTCATGTATAATAAATATAAGTTTATTATACATATATTATAGGACCATAATTATATATATTACCTTATATGATTTACTTATGTCCTTTTATTACCTATTTATTAACAATTCATTGTTAAAATTATGTTTCAGGTAGTAACTACTTCATTTTTCATGTATGTTTTGGTTGGTATTTTCGGTCCTATTACATTGATCATGGTTTCATAATATCTATAATGTTAAACATTATATAAATAATATTTATATATATTAACTATATATTTATTTATATTAATCTATAAAAGTTAGAGATACAAAATGAAATACACCTTTCACGGAGACGGTAGGCCGTACGTATGTATGTATACTGTTTCCATCTTCTCAAAGGATTGAAAGGAAAAAAGGTAAATAATATTTTATCATTATATAATAATTTTTATGTCATATATATTTTATATTTTCATTAAATACATCCTTATTACCTTCCATGTAAATCGTGAATGAATCACATCGCTTCATGATACAGTAGTCTGCTATACAACCAAATAACGTTATCATATCCCACAAAGAATGGAAATTAGGAAGGTATATGTGATATAATTATTAAATAAGTATAATAATATTAAAAATATAATATATATTCATTTAATATATCCTTATTAACATCCAATTAAATTATAAATGAAAAACACATCACAACGGTTCGTGAGGCGGTGGTCTGCTGTACACACGAGCGACATTATTATTTTCCCAATGGGTTTGGAGGTAAGAAGGTATATGTGGTATTATAATATAAAAGTTATAATAATATCATAAATATAATATATAAACATTAAATACATCATTATATCCATCCGTGAGAGGTAGTGATTGAAAGTGAAAAACATCGGTTCGCGTGGCAGTAGTTCGCCATACACATGAATGATAATTTTATATCCCATTTAATGGAAGAGGATATAGACATAGGTCATTCCATTAACATAATAAAATATAATTATATTAAATATAATAATATAACTATATCATCACATTTTAATAATAATTGAAGGAAGTGTAAGAAGAAATAAAATAAAATGCTTGGTTAGGGACATTACCTTTTATTCAGACAACTTTATTTGGTTTTCATACTTCCTAGGTTAGATTTTTGAAAAAGTAAGGATTCTTGGATGAGAGGAGTTAATTAAGGAATGTATTTGGGTGGTTATTATACAAACCAAGGGGTTTTAAAGTATGAATAGTATAGGATAGTGGGTGGCCTTTTATAAGTGAGTTGTGTGACACACTTTTAATTTTTGAAAAGAAAAAGGCGTACCCACGTTTTTCACAAACCACAAGGATAAAAAATGGTCCATTATCTAAAATATAAAATATGAGGTATTAATATTTTAAAAAAATGGGTTTTGGACATTTTTTGGGCCCTTTTAAGCCCTTATATTTTTATTTTAACCCCCGATAAACCCATTTTCACCTTAACTACACTAATTAATTTTTACTAATTTTACTATTCATAATGGTAAAAAACTAAGTTTAAATTATTAGATAATATAAATTATTATGATTCAAAATATGGAATATATTTTTACAAATTATATTCAAAAAATTGGAAAAATTTAATTTAAAATTAATCCCACAGACGCGATGAAAAAATGGTTTTCGAAAGAGAAAAGTTTTAAAAGTTTTAAAAGTTTTTAAATTAAAATTCAATATGAAATCGATTAAAACAACATAAATTGGATTAAATATATATATATATATATATATATATAATTTAAGTTATTTTACTTTTAAAACCATATTAAAATAATTTTTATGTTTTTAAATTATTAAAAAAAATGACAATTTTAAAAAAACCCAGTATTTTATACTATTCATTGAAAATTTATATTTTCAAAATTTTTTCAAAAATTCACTCCAAGATAATTTTGAAATGATGAAGTCAAAAAATAATTTTAATTTCTATAATAATTTTTTTACAAGTTTTAACATTAATTTTAAAATAAGTGTGCAAAAGGAGACAAAACTACTTTTTAGAAAAATATAGTTTTAAGCGTAAAATTGGATTTATTATTATATATTATCTAGAAAAAACATATGACGAATGTTAAAAAATTGATTGAATATATAATATATAAATTTTATTAAAATATTTAACCAAAATGTATTTGTTTAATTTATTTAGGTAGAACACATTTGTGCACATAAAAATAGTTTTCCAAAAAAAATTCTTTATTTTTAAATGGTTTTTATTTTCATTTTTAATTTATTGGTCACCAAAGAATTAATTATATATACATATGTAAACCATATATTTTCATAATTTAGTTAATCCTATTCATACCCTCCATTCCAATGGCTAGGTGATAACTATCATATTAAATAATAGTATTTTAATAGTATGTTATGTTTTATTTAAACTCGATGTTGCATGTAATACAAGCTACACTCAGTGTTGCTCGCAACACAAGATAAACTCATCTTTGTGTGTAATTAAAGATAAAATCAGTGTTTTATGTTACACAAAATATAAAAAATATTAGATTTATGAAAAAAAATATTTCACAAAATCTCAAAGTGTTGCATTGTACCACCTTAAATAAATTGGGTCCTTATAATTTTAACTTATTCTAGGTAAAAAAGGGTTTAATATTTGAAAATAACTTTATGGGAAACCCACATTATAAAAAAGGTTAATAAAAATTCCTCTTCAAAATAGAGAAAAGGATGTGCGAAGGTCATCTAAAATGACACATAACTTAGTTTCCACGTTGTAGAAATTGGTGGGAAGTGAAAACATAGACATAAAAGAGAAAGATAACACCAAAATACTGATGGAGAGTGATAAAGAACACGGTCAATAGAAAGTTAACAACCACAAATCCATACATCCTTAATAGGTGGAAAGAACATTCATTCATTATAAATGATGGTAAATGTTTAACATTTTATTTTAAGATCCTTTTTCTAATGTTGTTGATTTTTCATGAGAAGATACAATTACTTGATTTAATTCCATTTAATAAGCACAATCTCATCCTTTGGTTGTTCTTCAGTCAAAATCCACTTTATGTCTTTACTATAAGAGATAATTTTTTCACTCCTGAAGCACTAACAGGTAACAAGATCCATAAAATAATGACAATTCATTCCTTTCATCTCTAGATATTATCAAAAAATAATTGTTATCATAGGTTATCCTATAATATCCAAAATCCAAATTAATCCATTCCATGAATAGTTGACCATAAGGCTCCTCCATGTTTGGCCAAAATTGAAATACAAAATTTATAAATAAGGTTACTAGATTTCCAAAATCAACTTATCATTACCCCCCCAAATTAAGTATCTCTTGATTCCACATACCAAATATGTGAATAAATTGATCATATATTCTCTTGAAACATGGTAATATCTTGAATTACCATATAACATTAATAAAAACATACCTTCTTTTAAAAATCAACTCTTTCCTCATTCCTTAAATAAAATCCCAAATTATTTATTTCATAAATCCAAAAATATTGTAAAATCCATCATTGTTAACACAAAACACTTTTTCATTAAATCATTAATCAGTTCCAAGGTAATCAATATTATCCAATTTACTTTATCCATATCAATCATCTATTTATTCAAACTAAATTCCATTTTCTCATCATCAAAAGCATATTAAGCGTTATATTCCCTTAATCAAAATATCACCCTACCATTAAATCAATTTTCTATGACATCAGTTCCATTTAAAATATTCTTGTAACTCCTCAATTAAAAACTAACGAGGAACAATCCATTGATTTCTCATGATTCTAAAATCAGAATAACATAGATGAAAATATAATCATTTGAATCCTAATATATAAACACATCAATCATTATAATTTCTTCATACACCATTAACCAGGATTCATTGTATTATTCAATAAAAATTATTTCCTTTCATATGTCATTTTTAGTCTCTTGATCATCAAAAATATAACCATTATTTATACAACCATGTTGATTCTATTCGTGAGCTTTTCCCTTAGGACATCAATTTGTATAATTCCCATACTTTCCATATTTGAAACATTCACCCGTCGATGATATATTTGGGAGAACATTATTCTCATCCACTGTGTTAACTAAAATTTTCATTTTTTTCTCTGTAATTACTTGATTTGTGTCCTTTTCCACACTCAAAAAATCTTCCTATTCCTCTAAGACATCCACTTGGTTAATTTTTTCCACATTCTCAACACATAAGAAACTGAATCTTATTTCCTCCATGGTCTCCACCACCCGAACTCTCAATGAAATCTATCCCTCTCTTATTTGGTGATCCCAAGAGTTAGTTAAGGTGAAAGTTGTTAATCATATATCATGATAACTGATTAGGAATAATCACAATATTCTCCACTCTAATCATCACCCCATTTGGTTTCTCATCAACACATTATCTATCACATTCAATATTAATTCAGTTCCTTCTGGTTAAATTCATTGACTAAAACCAAAAATAATAGTGTGATAAATAATAATAATATTGAGAAACCACATAATCATGGAAAATAATTATAGAATGTATAAATAATTACACCTTCTTTATAATCTATGGTACCTTGGATTTGACCTAGGTCATCCATGGTCATTATTCAAATCCCTCATGATGGTTTATAAAGAGTTTGTGAATTTCCAAAGCATATCCCCCAGGAGTGTTAAACTAGGTGTGAAACAAGGACCATTATCATACACCTAGTGATGATTGATTCCAGCTAAATGTAACCTTTTTGGAGTTATTACACCTATGTACCTCTATTCTAGAGCCACATCTACTTGTAGTATCTAGACATGAATGTAATTTCATAGAAACCAATAACTTTATCCTTTACCAAAATTATAGGACATTTTAATATAATTTGAATCATCCTTAGAATTATACTCAGACACATCCATATACATATCCTTATAAATATCCCTAGGGATCCTAGTTTTTAAAGGTTAACTAAACCTTTCCTCTGATACCAACTATATAGACCCTAACTTCTCATACATAGATATTACATCTTTTAAGTTGAATATTAAATAAATTTAATAAATACATTCACATGGACCATATAGTTTAAGTTTTTTTGGAGACTAGACACAAAATATTCTTATTTCTTGAAATATATTTAGAATATTCCATAAATATCTTCCCACATAGTACTCTTCTTAGACATACCATACTTAAAAAATTTCTTCATAACATGAGGAAAAGAATTATAATAATGGGTGAGCTCATATGATTAGTAAGGGTAAACAAGGGAGATATTAATATAATATGAGAATATGCGTATGAGAACATGAGAATAACATTTAAAAGACACACCCTATATATCATAGTTTATAAAAGTGTGTTATGGAATAAATATTGAAAAGTCATAAGAAATGAATCATAATGGAATCAAATAATATGAACCATGATAACATAACATTGGCACAAGACATAGATTTTTGGAATACACATAAGAATAGAAACCATTTCATTAGTAGTCAAGGATCACTTTAAAAACTATCACAGTGTAATGAGTTCACTCCCTAAACCATCATAGTAGTTAGGGTTCACTTATAAGAATATCATAGTGGATAGAGTCTTTTAATGAATTGGGTTCACTCCCCATTCCAATCCTATTTATCTCATGAGATATAAATATTTACCCAATGTATTGGAGGGAGATATAGATCTAACTTGTTACATAATTAAAATCATACTTATGTGTTCCAAAAGATCATAAAACTGTCATCATATTAGAACCCATGAAAAGAAATGGTCTTTATAAAAATTTCACCATAATATAACATGTGGAAAATAAATAGGTTTCATAATCATTTCTAAATTTTATAAAAGCATAACCCATGAAAAAATAAGTAGGTTATGTAAGCTTTTTTATCATAGTATAACCCATGGAAGAGAAACAAGTTTTATAAACATCTTGTCATTATATACATGAACCATTCATAGAAATAATAATAATAATGGTGTCCTTGATTCATATCCCTAGTAAATCATAGTTTATATCAAAGGATATTATATTATATGGAAAATTATTTTGAAAGATTACTTAGAACATTTATTGAGTAAAATATCCTTTCTACTTAAAAAAACACTTTTTAAAACTTAAAAAATTTTAAAAAATAATTTTGTTTGAAATAAACTTTAGAAACTTATAAAGTAAGATTTAAAATCTTTTTAAAATATTTCTTTAGTAAAATATCCTATCCTTGAAATTCAAATTTTAAAACTAAAAATTCATAAAACATTTTGGAAATTATTTTCTTTGAAAATAAACTTTAAAACTTATAAAGGAAGATTTAAAAACAATTTAAAACATTTCTTGAGGAAAATAACCTCTATTTGAAAATAAATTTTTTTAAAAGTAAAAATTAAAATTTTGTTTCCTTTTATTTAAAAATAAACTTTTAAATTTATAAAGAAAACTTTAAAAATAATTTAAAACATTTATTGAGGAAAATATACTTTCTTTAAAAATAAATTTTTAAAATTAAAAATTCATAAAAAAATTGGAAATAATTTTATTTTAAAATAAACATTGAAAATTATAAAATAATATTTAAAACATTTATTGGTTATGAAATCATAAAATACCATTCATTTTGTACATGTTAAAACAAAGACTCCTTTCACATTTTCAGTTAAATCCAAACAAGTATTGTTTGGAAAATGACATGAAGAATCCTTTCAAAATATTTTGAAAAAAAATTAAAGCATGGGCAATTTTTTTTAATAAATAATTTGGATAAATTTATAAAATTTTTTGAAAACATTTTTAGAAAGAACGGTTTTGGATGAAAAAATAGTTTTCGACCAAAGAGAGAAATAAAGATAGTTTTTCTTAAAAACATTATTTTAGTGTCTTGAGTAACAAAGATAGTAAAATGAAGGAAATTTTTTTATTTTCATGATATTACTATAGGATAATACAATTCATGAGTTTCTTGATATATTGATCATAATATTTCATCATCGGAATCATAATCCTGAGCAATCCTAATAAACAATGAGATTGTAACATAAAACCCTTACCACTTTGGTAACTTTGAATCGTAATCCCCAGGAAAGAATAATGTTAAATGAAACTCAAAATATAATTATAATAAATAAATTAATGATATTACATGTCAAATGGTCTATATATACACCTCATAAAAGAAGATAGGTGCATAATATAACATATGTCTCAAAGAAGGAAAATTGAGAGAAATATCCCTTACTGCTTTGGTAACTTTTGAACCATAAATCCCATAAAATAGAGATAATAAAATGGATATGTAAAAAAAATAATAATTTTCAGGATAATAATAATAAAATAAATTCATGGGTAGTGTATACACCACATAAAATAAACAATAGGTGAATATGACATGTGTCTCACAGAAAGTAAAAGTTAGATTAAAATCCCTTACCTTAAGTCTTGACTTCCTTCATACATGTTCAAACATCCTATATAATAAATATAATTTTATTATAAATATATTATAGAAACATAATTATATATATATATATATATATACCATACCATATATGTTTTACTTATTACCTTTTATTACCCATTTATTAACAATTCTTTGTTAAAATTACATTTCAGGTAATAACTACTTCATTTTTCATGTATATTTTGGTTTTGTATTTTCAGTTATATTATATTGATCATGGTTCCATCATATAAAAAATGTTAACCATGATATAAATATTATATATATTCATTATATATGTATTTATAGTAATACATAAAAGTTAGAGATAGAAAATGAAATACACAGTTCATAGAGACCATAGACCGTACGTACACAAGAACGCGACTTCCATTTTCATAAAATATTGAAAGAAATAAAGGTAAATAAT
The DNA here is from genome assembly GCA_963277665.1 of Viscum album. Taxonomy (NCBI): domain Eukaryota; kingdom Viridiplantae; phylum Streptophyta; class Magnoliopsida; order Santalales; family Viscaceae; genus Viscum; species Viscum album. Next base: position 628,136,732 of record OY728163.1, on the reverse strand, counting down.
ATATTATAATCATATAATAATTTTATTTCATATATATCACATATGTTCATTAAACCCATCCTTATTACCTTCCATGTAAAGTGTGAACGAATCACATCACTTCGTAAGGTGGTAGTCCTACGTACACACGAACGATGTTATCATATCCCAAAAAGGATGGAAAGTAAGATGGTATATGTGATATAATTATAATAAATAAGTATAATTATGTTAAAAATATTATATATTAATCTATTATTATTACCATCTAAGTAAATTATAAATGAAAAACAGATCACATCGGTTTGCGAGGCGGTAATCCGCTGTACACACGAGTGACGTTATTATTTTCCCAAAGGGTTTGGAGGTAAGAAGATATATGTGGTATTATAATTATAGAGGTATAATAATATCATAAATATAATTTATAAACATTAAATTTATAATTATATTGATCCATTATAGGTGGTTATGGAAAACGAATAACATTAGTTCACAAGGTGGTAGTCTATTGTGAACACGAATGATGATTTTATATCCCATTTGATGGAAGAGGAGATTGATATAGAATATTAAATTAACATAAATGCATATCAATATATATAAAATAATTAGGTTATTATATTATTATGGTTTAATAATAATTTATGGATGTGGATGAATAAATAAAATAAAACACTCAGTTAGTGATGTTACATCTTCTTCAGAAAACTTCTTTTGGTTTACACCAAAAGACTTCCTAGGTTAGATTTATAACCAAAATAAGGTTTATATTATGATAGGAGGAAATTAATGAAGTTATTTGGGTTGATATTGTCTGAAACAAATGTTTTTAAAAGTGTAAATGGGAGAGGATAGGGGGTGTTATTTTATAAGTGAGTTGAGTGACACACTTGTAATTTTTGAAAAGAAAAAGGTGTACCCACGTTTTCCACATGACAAAAGGCTCCAAAATGGTCCATTATAGAAAATAGAAGAGATAAGGTCAAAATATGTACATAAAATGGGTTTTGGATAATTTTTTAGTCATTTTTAACCCTTATATTTTTAGTTTAACCCACGGTAAACCCATTTTCACCCCAACTGCGGTAATTAATTTTTACTACCTTTACTATTCATAACGGTAAAAAATTAATTCAAAATTATTAGATAACATAAATTATTATAATTCCAAATATGGAATCAATTTTTCCAAATTCCATTCATATTAGTGTAAAATATTAGTTTAAAATTAATCCTATAGATGCGATGAAAAAGCGGTTTGCGAAAGAGAAAAGTTTAAAAAGTTTAAAAAGTTTTTAAATAAAAATTTAATATAAAACTGATTCCAATATATTACTAGATATATAATTTAACTAAAATTAATTTTAATACCATATTAAAATAATTTTTAACTTTTTAAATTCTTTAAAAGAAATGACAATTCTTAATAAAAACCAGTATTTTTCACTATTTATAAAAAAAATTATATTTTTAGAAAATTTCTAAAAAATTCACTCCAAGATAATTTTGAAAACATTATTTAAAAAATTAATTTTGTTTTATCAAATAAATTTTCTAAAATTGGAAAAATTAATTTTAAAATAAGTGCACATAAAATAATAAAACTACTTTTTAGAAAAATACAGTTTTAAGCATAAAATTGGATTTATTCTTATCTATTGTCTAAAAAATACATAAGACGAATGTTAAAAATTTGAATGATTATATAATATATATGTTTCATTAAAATAATTCACCAAAAGTGATTTTTTAATTTATTGAGGTAAAACATGCTTGTGCGTATAAAAATAGTTTTTTAGAAAAAGATTTCCTTTATTTTAAAATGGTTTTTATTTTAATTTCCAATTAATTGGTCCCAAAATAATTAATTATATATACACATGTAAAAAATATAATTTCATAATTTTTTAATTTTATTAAAACCCACAATTCCAATGGCTAGGTTATAACTATCATATTAAATAATAATATTTTAATAGTATGTTACATTTAGTTTAAACTTGATGTTGAGTGTAATGAAAGAAACACTCAATGCTGTATGTAATGTAGGATAAACTAGGTGTTTCCTATAAAATAGAATAAAATTATTTTTCATGTAAAAATATATCAAAAGATTAAATTTATTTGAAAAAAAAACATTTTACAAAATCTCAGGGTATTATAAGCATGATTTACCATGATGGGTCCCCTGATAGGGTGTTGATAGATTGTCCAAATGGATTGATCCTTAGGCAGTGTACACACATATCTTGAGTTGTGATTATGATTGTGAAGTGTGAAGATCATATTTCTAGAAAATAACATACCACATGGCTTATTAGAATGGTTTTTTTTGTTTTTTTTGACTTGATTATACATGCCATTGATTGTAGAACTATTTTATTCATGCCAATTGATTCATGTAAATTATTTTATATAAAATGTTCATTTAATATTATTTTGATGTATTTGAAGTCGTTTTGATTTTAAAGAATGTTTTTTTAAAATATGTAAATATCATGTGTAACGACTCAAAGTTTTATCAATGAAAATTCCCTTATTATAATTATTTCATATAGTATTAATCACATTAAAAAACATAAATAACACAATATAAACTTTATAAATGAAGAATTAATTAAATAAGAAGTACTTCAAGAAGTTAAGAAATCTATAGCGATGAAATAATAACTTAACCTTCGGAATAGTAATGTGACCCTTATGAATAATAAACCAGACAATGAAATAGTAACCTCACCTATGAAAGTATAAATAAAATTTAATAATCTTATAAATGGTAATATGATATAATTATATCATTGTATAAGTAAATAAATATTTTATAAAATTATTAATTAAGTGTTGGTATTTTTGTAAGTCATTAGTATTAAATTAATTTTTTTTATTCATTTAATTATTTAAAATAAAATTTATTTTCATAAAATGCGTTCATAAATTATTATTTTGATGTCTTATGATTATAAGATAATTTTATGAGACCTTAGTTAATTTTTCAAAGTGTTACAAAATCATTTATAAATTTAAAAACTATATTTTCCAAGTAAATGATGATTTTAATTAAAATTAAAATTGTGCATATTTAGAAAATTATTTTCATAAAATTTAGTTCATTTTTTAATTCTACACATCAAAAAATGGTTAGGGTGATTTTTTGGTATTTTTCTAACATATTTGAATTTTTGGTGAATAGTAAAATATGATAATTTAGGATAAATGATAAATACTTGAATTATGGAGTCATAGGTGATGTAGTGATGATTTAATCTCATTATCTTGAAGTCACATGATCTAATTACTATATTTAGTCATAATAATCAACACAATTTTTTTTCTTGAGCAAAATAATAAAATAATGATTAAAATATTCAAAAAACACCCCTTCTCCACTATAAATACCACCCCTCACCACCTATTCTCCTCACACCTCTAAAGCCTTAATCCTTATCCAAATTCCACCCAAAAGTTTTTCCCAAACTCTTCCCCACATCCATTAGATTTTGGTCTTAATAAAATTCCAAAATAAATCCCCTAAGGAGGTTCTCTAGAAGAAGGAATCAAGAGGAACAACCCTCTTCCCTTTCTTTTAATTTCTTTTCAAGTTCCTTTATTTTCATTTTCTCTTCTCAAATACCCTCATCCAAATATCATGAAAACTCCAGTATCATACATATACTATAATTTTATCATTTTTATGGACTAATTATTCACCAAATCTATTCTCCACTCTCTTTTATTTTAAGAATGAAAACATCATCCGCAAGGTGCCGATTTACCACCTTCACGGACGATGTGCTTTAATATTTTAATTCCATATTCAAGTATGGTCATGAAACCATTTTTATAGTTGAAATATATTATAATATATTTATTATATCTTATTTAATGTTATGGAATCATTTTTTACACATGATATTAATTTGTAAAACAAAATGAGTTTGTTGTGATAAAAGAACTCTAAATAAATCTAAACAATTATCATTAATGATTTATCTAATGAATCATAATAACTCCTAAAAAAATTTATTTTAATATTTTATAATTTCATTAATAACATATAAGTTTATTATATACAACTATCCTCATTATACATTATTTTCCAAACACATATACAAGTAAACCGATTGGGAAAACCAAGGAAATCAACGCTACCAAACGATGAAATCGAATCTATTAACCCATAAAAATGGTCATAAATGAACATAATAAAGTTATAATAAATAAAATACATGTATAAATGGTTCTATAAATATTAATTAATGAATCTAATTTTATCATTCATGATAATAAGATCAAGTGTGGAATCATTTCAGACATAAGGTAAGGGATCCTACCCAAACTTCCATTATTCCTTTGGGTTAATCTTTCTATATTTTTAACCAAATGGAATTCTATTTATTTTTATGTAAATATTATAAACTATGTGTATATGTTCCAAAATCATGTATCAATATCCATTTATCCTTCTTTTTCAGTGATATACTTGTTTTTTAAAAGGTTCCCTACTGAATTCTTTCCGATAAGCAAACCCGATTTAAGGGAAATTCCCAAATTCTTACCATTTTCAAATGTGTGCCATAATCTATTTTAATACAACATTTTTTTATAAAATCACTCATTTTATTATTAAAAAACTACATTTCTTCAATTCTAGTTTTATACAAACAATTATGGCTTTTCCATTTTAAAGAATCTTGAAAGTTTTCCCTTAAACCGTGTTAAAACTTTTTATTTATAAAGTTTCTTAAACACTCTTTTTAATTAGTTTGACTTAAATTATCATGATATATACATATATTACTTTATTAATTTCCATGTATAATTTAATTCCTTTATTTCATGGACACTTTTACAATAACCCATTTATTATGCTTTTGACATGATTATGATACCCAATTATTTCCATGGATAACCCTTATGTTTATGTTTGATTACTTATATGTGATTATTTATGTGGAAAGAATATTTATGAACATGTTATGATGGGTTCACCTAGATATCACTCCAATGAATTGGGTGATTTTTAGTCTCATGAGACCTTGTGTGCAACGATCTTGGTGGTTATCCTTGAATCATGTTCCTCTATGTGCAACGAGCCTTAACTCGTGCTCCCCTATGTGAAACGAGCCTTGACTCATGATACCCTATATGAAACAAGACTTGAATAATGATAAATCCATCTTTTATATTTCAACCACATTACTATGATTCCATGATTATATGATCCCATGTTCTATATGTTATGATTTATTATGTTTAATCATGTTCCATGCCTTTATATATATTTATGTTATGCTTTATAACCCATGTTTTAAGCTTTATTTTAATGTTTATTCCCATACTAAGATTTTTAGATCATCCATTTCTTTATGTTATCCCTAGGTTATCCTATTCATATGTAAGAGCTCAAAGGAAGTTATGAGCTTTTAATAGATAATAAATAAATAAAATTTTTATTAATTCCCATGTTTTTAGCTTTATGTACCTAGTCTTACAAGACATTAGAATTTACGATCACTGACCTGTAATTTTATGTTTAATTATGCTTAAAATCATGTAATGATATGTGTAAAAGTATAGGGTCTCTATAGTTGGTATCATTGGATGATCTAGTTTTTTTGAGACTAGGAATAGAGCACTTTAGTAAGAACCCTAGGGATAAGAGAAAACATCCCTAAATTTTGGCTAGTATAGAGTAATTGATTTATCAAGAAAATAAATCCCTGTCAGGATACTATAAGTGGATGTGATTTTGGCATAGATTCACCTAGGATTAACAACTCTGACAAGGTATTTCGAGCCTGACTTGAGGTAACCTGGTATAAGACAATGGGCCTTAATGCGCACCTGGTTTGAAACTCCAAGGGGATATGCTTTGGTAAATTCATAAGCTCATTACAAACCATTATTAGGGTAAAAAAGATAATGCTCATATGAATATATTTTAGGAAATATATCATGTATAACCTAGATTAAAACCTAGGAAATCACAAGTTAGGACATAATTTTCCTTTAAGAGTTTATCCTTTTATGTTTAAAGTTTCCTTTTTATTCTTATTAGCTAAGTATTGAAGCCCATATAATTGCACTTTATTTTTCTTAGTTAATGGTGGGAAATAGAATAACATGTTCCAATAATTAATGTGATAGGAACTGTAATGATTTCCCTAATAATGGGACAAATATGATGGAAATGAGTTCCAAAAATTCATGACAATACTTTCTCAACTAGATCAAGTTATGAATAATAACTTTAATCGCACGGAACACCCTCCTTATCCAAGGAAAGAGAAAGTTTCCATCGAATATTTATGTGGAAATGGCCTCCCATGTTTAGTGGATCTTCTAATCCCATCCTCATGGAAAAGTAGATTAACTCCATTGAAAAGATATTCTTTATCCCCTAGTTCTCAGAAAAAGAGAAATTTGTGCTGGCGGTCTACCGTTTTGATGGGGAAGCTGATTAGTGGTGGACACTAATAAAAAATAAAAATTATAAGGATAAAATTGATTCTATGGATTGGGAGGAATTTAGGAAAATGTTTTTCAATAAATATTTTACCTAAACCCTCAATATCAAGATGGAAAGAGAGTTCCTTAAACTTAAGCATAATAAAGATGAGTCTATCAGAGTGTATGAAGAAAACTTTACAAGGCTTGCAAGATACACCTCTAGATTTTTAATGAACATCGAAATAAAGGTGGATCACTTCTTTAGTAGACTAAAGATGAGTCTAAAAAAATCATTGTAAATTTGAGACTTCTATAGTTTTGAGAAGATTGTCCGTTGTTCCCTCAAGGTTGAAATAGAGATCAGAGACTCTCAATGGTCTCGTGGGACTGATGAAAAAAAGTAGAAAATATAGTCTAATATGGGTGGATCTGCAAATAAACCCCATGATGGAAATAAGAACAAATATCCCACATGTCAAAATTATGGGAAGAAACATCCTAGGAACTATATAAATGGAACCAAGAAATTCTTCAAATATAGAAGAACGAGGCATATGGATAAGAACTACCAAATAGATATGAATAATCCCACTAATTTGGAAGAATAATGTAAGGTTCATATTAATTCTCAAGCAGTAGTAGAGTTTTTCAACTAAAAAGAACATAGGATTTTTTCAAACCAATGCCCTAAGCCTAGGGTTGTTAGAGGCAATCAACAACAACCTCCAAGGAAATAGGGAAGGGCTTATTCTATCACTACTACTGATATAGAGATAGATAATGATGTGGTGATAGATACACTGGTTATTCATTCAAAAATAGTGAAAGTACTATTTTATTCTAGTTCTACTCATTATTTCATATCTTGTAATTTTAGTAGAACTATTCAAACACCACCTAAAAATTTGGAGGTTCATTTATCTGTGAGAATAGCTAATGGGGAAATTATTGCATCCAAATTACATAACTCCTCCCTGGTTAATGTTTGTGGACTAAACCTCCCAGAAAATATTGTCATACTCCCTTTGGTCAAGTTTGATTCTATTTTGGACATGGATTGGATATATTTATACAAATCCAAATTCAACTTTTGAGAAAGGGAGATCACCCTTCACATCCCTAAGAATCTTACAATTCTTTAAAAGTGTAAGGAAGAAGATGAATCTCTTTCAGAATCATCATCTCAAGTGTGGATATTACTGCCTTATGAGAAATTATATCTCACTCAAATGATTTAGACAAATGAGATGATCATGCTCGAATACATGCCCATCGTGAAGGATTACAATGATTTATTCCCTAAATAATTTCCTAGTATTTTACCTGGTTGATAAGTTGAGTTCTCAATTGAACTTATTCCTGGATCTCTACCTATATCAAACATACCTTATATCCAGCGTTGATCTAGAAGAACTGAAGAAGCTATTACAAGAGAATCTGGACAAGGGATTTATATGCCTGATTGCTTCACCACGAGGTGTTTAGGTTCTCTTCATCAAGAATAAGTATGGATCAATGCTTCTCTACATCGATTATCATGAGCTTAATAAAATCATAATAAAGAACAAGTATCACCTTCCTTGAATAGATGAATTATTCGACCAGCTATGTGGGGCCAGTTATTTCTCTAAGGTGGACCATTAGTCGGGATATCACTAATTAAAGGTGAGGAAGGAAGATATTACCAAGATTACCTTTCAAAATAGGCATGGAAACTATGAGTTCATAGTGATTCCATTTGGAGTCACTAATGATTCAACAATTTTCATGGATTTAATGAATATAGTCTTTATAGATTACCTAGAAAAATTTGTGGTAGTCTTTATCAATGATATTCTAATATACTCCAAGATAAAGGAGGAATAGGAGGAGCATTTGAATACTCTGATGAAGAATTTGTGAATGGAGAAACTATACACAAAGTATAGTAAATGTGAGTTCTTGATGGAGGAAGTATCATTTTTGGGGCATGTTATCACCAGTAATGGAATATACATGGATCCTTCTAAGACAAAGGCAATCAAAGAGTGGCCCAGGCGAACATCTGTAATGGAGATCTATAGTTTTCTTCATCTAGTTGGGTATTACCAATGATTTGTGAATAACTTATCATGATTTTAAAACCTAATAACCAAGCTAACACAAAAGGTAGTGAATTTTTTTTTGGACTCAAGAATGTGAGAAAAGCTTTAAGGAGCTGAAAAAGAGGCTTATCACTATGTCAGTAGTCACACTCCCAATAAGCGAAGAACTATTTATGGTATACAATGATGTTTCAAAGAAAGGATTAGTCTTTTTATTGATGTAAAATGGTAAAGTGATATCCTGTGCCTAAAGTTAGTTGAAAATTCATGAGCAAAACTACCCTACATATGATCTGGGGTTGGCAGCTATAATCTTTGCGTTGAAAATCTGGCGGCATTATCTCTATGGGGAGAAGTATGAGATATATACTGATCAGAAGAGTTTAAAATATATATTAACATAGAAGGAGATTAATATGTTTGAGCGAAGATGGTTAGATCCCATCAAGGATTATGGCTGCTCAATCCACTACCATCCTGGTAAAAAAATAAGGTTGAAAATGATCTAAGTAAAAAGGATCATGCATCCTTATAAATGATGATAATTGAGAAGGATCTAATATTATTAGACTTACAAAGGATGGACATGGGAATCATTAAGGGGGGAACATCATCAATCCCCTATCAAATGATTTCTCAACTATACCTTGTGGGGAAAATAAAGGATGTTCAAAAAAATGACGTGGAAATTCAAAAAAGGGTGGAAGCTATCTGAAATGGGAAATCATCAATGTTTAAGATCAGTGAGGATGGAGTCACAAGATTTGGGTCACGACTAAGTGTACCATCCAATACAGATATAAAGAAAGATATTCTAAATGATGCACATAGCTCAACCTTCTATATTCAACCAGAGAGCACAAAGATATATCGAGATCTATGGGAGAAATTTTGGTGAGACAATATGAAAAAGGAGATCACTGGATATACATCATAGTGACTGGTATGTTAGCAAGTGAAGGCTAAAAAGAAAAAGTATAAAGGTATTATGAAATCATTATCCATACCAACATGGAAGTGGGAGAACATCACTATAGAAATTTTCACTAGAATTCCAAAGACTTATATAGGAAATTATGCTATATGGTTTATTGTGGATCATATTACAAAGACGACTCACTTTATCACAATTCAAGAGAACTTATCACTAGATCAAATTGCATGGATATATATCAAATAAGTGGCAAGGATTCATGGAGTACCACAATTGATTATATCTGATCAAGATCTGAGATTCACCTTGAATTTCTGGAAATGTCTCCAACATGCTCTAAGCATTGAGTTGAAATTCAGTACGTCCTATCATCCCCAAACTGATGGCCAATACGAGCGGACTATTCAGACACTGGAAGACATACTGAGAGCATGTTCAATGGATTTAAAAGGAGGATGGGACCAACATCTTCCACTGGTCGAATTATTCTATAATAATAGTTTCCACTTGAGCATCAAATGGATCCATATGGAGCCCTTTATGAGAAAAGATGCAGAACACCAGTATGCTGGGATGAATTCAGTGAATGTAAGTTGCTAGGACCTAAAATGGTTGAAGAAATGGTGGAGAACGTGAAAACCATTTAGCATCACATCAAGGTGACCCAAATTCGATAGAAGAGTTATACATGCAATCATTAATGAGACCTTGAGTTTAAAGTTAGAGACATGATATTCCTACAAATATCTCTATGGAATAATGTGATGAGATTTGGGAAGAATGGGAAGCTAAGACCCAGGTATATTAGCCCCTTCAAGATCCTTGATCGTGTCTAAGTTGTGTCCTATCGACTAGAACTTCCACAAACCATTTCTCAAGTACATGATGTATTCCAGTTATACCTATTAAGGAAGTATATACCAGATCCTTCGCATGTAATGACTTCAGAGGTGGTACAGTTGGAGAATGATCCTTCTTACGATGAGCATTCAGTGAGGTTCTTTGATCATAGAGATAATGTTCTACACAACAAGACTACTCACCTTGTGAAATTACTTTTGCAGAACTATAAGTAAAAAGAGGCAACATGAGAGCCGAAGGAAGCAAACAAGGAAAAGTACCCATACCTATTTTCACCGTAGTATACAAAACAAAATTTTGAGGGTGAAATTTTATAAGGGGGAAGAATGTAATGACCCCAAGTTTTATCAATGAAAATTACCTTATTTTAATTATTTAATATAGTATAAATCACATTAAATCACATAAATAACATAATAAAAACTTTATAAATGACGAATGAATGAAATAAGGAGTATTTTAAGAAGTTAATAAACCTATAGCGATGAAATAGTAACTTGACCTTTGAAATAGTAATGCGACCCTTATGAATAGTAAATCCAATAATGGAATAGTAACCTCTCCTATAAAAGTATAAATAAAATTTAATCATCTTATAAATGATAATATGATATAATTATATCATTGTACAAGTAAATAAATATTTTAAAAAATTATTAATTAAGTGTTGGTATTTTTGTAAGTCATAAATATTAAATTACAATTTTATGAATAATATAATAATTTAAAATAAAATTTATTTTTATAAAATGTATTCATAAATTATTATTTTTATGTCTTATTATTATAAGATAATTTTATGAGACCTTAGTTAATTTCTCAAAGTGTTATAAAATTAGCAATAATTTTAAAAAATGTATTTTCCAAGTAAACGATGATTTTAATTAAAATTAAAATTTCTCATATTTAGAAAATTATTTTCATAAAATTGAGTTTATTTTTTAATTATATAGATTTAAAAATGTCTAGGGTGATTTTATTTGGATTTTTCTAAAATAATTGATTTTTTGTGAATAGTAAAATACGATAGTTTATGATAAATGCTAAATACTTGAATTATAGAGTCATAGGTGATGTAGTGCTTATATAATCTTATTGTCTCAAACTCACATGATCTAATTACTATATTTAGTCTCAATAATCAACACTATTTCTTGTCTTGAGAAAAATAATAAAATAATGATTAAAATATTCAAAAAACACCCCCTCTTACACTATAAATATCACCCCTCACCACCTCTTCTCCTCACACCTCTCAAGACTTTAGACTTGTCCAAATTCTACCCAATAATCTTCCCAAACATCTTCCAAATTTATAGGAACTTTTTTTCTTAGTAAATTACAAAAATAAATCCCCTAAGGAGGTTCTCAAGTAGAAGAAATCAAGAGGTAAAACCATCTTCCCTTTCTTTTAATTTCTTTTCAAGTTCCTTTATTTTCATTTTATCTCCTCACCTCCCCTTATCAAAATAGCATGAAAACTTCATTATCTTACATATACTGTAATTTCATCATGTTTATGGAATAATTATTCATAAAATCTCTTCTCCCCTCTCTTTTACTTTAAGAATGAAAACATCATCAATGAGGTGCTGATTTACCACCTTTGTGGATGACGTGCTTTCATATTTCAATTTTGTCTTCAATTCTCATAATGAAACCATTTTTATGGTTAAAAAAGATTATAATATTTTTATTATATCTTATATAATGTTCTATAATCATTTTTTACACATGATATTAATTTATAAAACAAAATGAGTTCGTTGTGATAAAAAAACGTTAAATCAATATAAACGATTATCATTAATGATTTATCTAAAAAATCATCCCCAATTATAGAAAAATAATATTTTAATATTATATAAATTAATTAATAACATATAAGTTAATTTATGTACAAATATCTTTATTCTACATGATTTTACATACACATATACAAGTAAACTGATCATGAAAACCAAGGAAATCAATGCTCCCAAACGATGAAATTGAATCTCTTAACCCATAAAAAAGGCCATAAATGAAATTAATAAAGTTATAATAAATCAAATAAATGTATAATTTTTTATTTAATTATTAATTAAATAATCTAATTTTATTATTCAAGACATTAATACCTAGTACAAAATCATTTCATACATAAGGTAAGGGATTCTACCCGAACCTCCATCATTCATTCGGGTTACTCTTTATATCTTTTTAAACAAATGAATATTATATTTTATTTTTATGTAAATATTCTAAATTATTTTTATATGTTCTAAAATTCTTTATCAAGATCCATTCATCCTTCTTTTTTGGGATATACATATTTTTAAAAGGTTACCTACTCAATTCCTTTCGATAAGAATACCCGATTTAAGGGTACTTCACAAATTCTTACCCATTTTCAAGTGTGATCCATAATATATTTTAAGCCACCATTATTTCTATAAAATTAATAATTTTATCATGAAAAAACTAACTTGGTTCAATAATGGTTTTATACAAACAATTATTCCTTTTCCATTTTAAAGAATCTTGAAAGTTTTCCCTTAAACTGTACTAAAATTTTTTATTTATAAAGTTTCTTGAACACTCTTTTCACTTCAGTTTGACATAACTTATCCTGATATATGACTATATTCCTTTATTAACTTCCATGTATGATTTAATTTCTTTATCTCATGGACATTTTACGATACAACCATTTATTATTCTTTTGACATGATTATGATACCCAATTCTTTCCATGGGTAACCCTTATGTTTATGTTTGATTAATTATGTATAATTATTTATGTGGAAATAATATTCATGAACATGTTATGATGTGTGTTACTAGATAGATATCCAATTCATTAGGTAATGTTTAGTCTCATGATACGTTATGTGCAACAATCTTGGTGGTTAGCCTTGACTCATGCTCCATGTGCAACAGTCTTGGTGGTTAGCCTTGACCCGTGCTCCTCTATGTGCAATGAACCTTGACTCATGACCCCCTATGTGAAAAGATCCTTGAATCATGATAAATTCAAGTTTTATGTTTCTTCCACATTTATATGATTCCATGATTATATTATCCCATGTTCTATATGTTATGATTTATAATGTTTAATCATGTTCTATACCTTTATATATATTTATGTTATTCCTTATAACCTATGCGCTAAGCTTTATTTTAATGTTTATTCCATTACTGGGATTTTTATCTCATCCATTTGTTTATGTTACCCCTAGGTTATCCAATGAATATATAAGGGATCAAATGAAGTTAGGAGCTCTTAATGGATGATAAATAAAGAAATTTTTCATTAAGTCCCATATTTATAGTTTTATGTACCTAGTCTTCCAAGAAACTAGAAACTACGATCCTTGGCTTGTAATTTGATGTTTAATTATGTTTAAAATCATGTAAGTATAAAAGGACAGGGTCACTATATATTTCCATGCCTTGTTTTATTTAAATTAAAATCATAAATTGTTTATTGTTATGGAAATTATTATAGAATCTTTAGTGCTATACTACTAGGATATTTTTCTCACACCCTACCTTTACCTTCAAGTATTTTTAGATATTATTTTTCTTGGTCTAAGAAAAGGGAAAGTGTTACTTAGAGGTGGTGGATGTTCTTGATCCTTAGGACCTAGAGTGATTAAGGTGACCGACAGAGATGTGATCCACCTGTTACCTAGGTTGTATGGGTTTTTATCTTGATAGGTGGTATTTCCTTAATGATGTACTATTCTGGGTATTGTATTACCTGTTTAATTTAAGTAATTTCTCCTTGAGGAGTGTTGATATATCAACTTATATCTTTTATATTCCATTTTTCTTTATAGAAAAACATTCCCACTTGATTATTTTATGATTCCAGGTGCTTTTTGCTAACCCATGGGTATCAATAATTCCCATTGGTCCAAGTCAGGGATGACTCAGGTATTAGTGCACCCGAGTATCAACTTATATCTTTTATATTCCATTTTTATTTATAGAAAAACATTCCCACTTGATTATTTTATGATTCCAGGTGCTTGTTGCTAACCCATGGGTATCAATAATTCCCATTGGTCCAAGTCAAGGATGACTCAGGTATTAGTGCACCCGAGTATCCAGGATAGTTCATGAAAAAGTGGTATCAAAGTTATAATTTATGAATTTTCCCTTGAATTCAGTATGAAATTGGGTTCTCCTATTAGACATGAGTTAGGATTGTTGGGAGTTAGGAGGTAGATACGAGTGAGTTCCTGAACAACTATCATCGTAATGAGACTTAAGTCACCACGAGTGTTTAGGAAAAGTGTACTTGATAAATGTTTGATCCGATTATTATATTTTCCCAGTTTATCTAAGTGATTTGATATCACTGTAACTCTTGATTTAGTTAGTGATATGTGTATCCTTGCTAATGTTTCAGTGTTGTCTGTTGATGTTATGTAGTAATATGACTCCAAGAAGATGTTTGAATAGGACAAAGGAGGGATTTGATGGTGAACTATAGCAGGTGAATCCTTTAGTAGACCAGAATATTTTTGAGATAGTGGTGCATGTTGTATAAGATTTGGGATAGGTATCCACACCCATTATCGTTTAGTGTTCGATCATGGAACCAAAAAGAGATGAATCTCATAGTCATGATCAAGAGTTTCTTAAAAAAATTCTACTAGTCTTCCAAGTCTCTAATTATCCTCAAGAGTATGAGGATTGGTTAAAAAATATAGATCTAATTTTTGAGTTCTTGGAAATTCCAAACTCGATTAAAGTGAAATGTGCTACATTAAAGCTTGAGGGACCTAGTTTGAGATAGTGGTATTTGATGGTGATGGTGAATAAAGATGAGGGCCTAAAGTGGAATAAATTTATATTTCTATTCACATAGCATTTCTATCTATAGTTGTTGGTCTTGGAAAATTATATGGAGTTTCTTAGCCTCCAGCAGGGTGAAAATATTGTGAAATAGTATGCAAACCATTTTTCTGATCTTGTTTAGTTTTCTCTTAAAGTGGTGAAAAATGATAAAATAAAGGATCAAATATTTGATATGGGTATTTTATTAAATATTTGATCTCAATTATTTATGATTAAGATCCCATATTATTCTCAAATGATGGATAAACCGTTGATGGCTAATCTTGATCTAGTTAGCAAGTCAGGGTTGATGAGAGTTCCTTTTTATCCCAATGGTAGTTCTATGAGTTCCTTAAAATGGAAGAAAAAGTATGATGAGTCTCGTGGTGGATTTCAATATCAGGAATCTTCTAAAACTCTTATAATTCATGGAAGAGTCCCTCTAACATTCTTTCATCATGGAAATTTTGGGCATTCAAAATAGGTTTGCACTAAGGAACCCAATATTCAGAGTTTGCACGGTCACTCAGGTTTCCTATTGAAGTTATACCATATCTTTTCTCATATGTGTAAGGGAATAGGAACATAAACACCAAAAATTAATATGTTACAATCAGATACTTCAATAAATAAGGGGTTTTATCCACAAGCATCCAGAACAAAGCACTTTCACATAATGGAAGAGTATCTAGAAGAAGTTGATGTGGGTCCAGTGACTGTGAGAGGTACTATCACTATAGATTCATCTTTAGTGACTGATTTATTTGATACTGATAAATATCACTCATTTATATCAAATCATATTGTGAAACTGATAAATATTTCTATATATCTTTAGTATTATGTGATGGATATTACTACACCCCTTAGAATAATAATAGAACATGGTCTTCATTGTACCTATTGTGTTTTCTCTATCAAATATCGATCTTACCTCGAATTTTCTATTTATCAACATGAAACATATTGAAATATTTTTTGGGATGGATTTACTAATTTATCATAAGGATCATATTGAATGTTATCTTTGGTGGGTCTCCTTTACTATTCTGGATGGGGTGTGTCATGTTTTTTTAGGGAGAATGGGACCCGAGGTTGATTAGAGTTAGACCTCATTTTCTGAAGTTGAATAGGGTAATATCAGTGTTTTATTTTTTACTTGTAGAGAAAATCTTTGAGTGGTAATCTCCCTATAGTTTTTATTAAGTTTTCCAATGTGTTTCCATCTTATTTATCTATATTTCCCCTGTTAAGAGAGGTTAAAATTTCTATTGATTTGGTACCTGGTACTTAGCCAATGTCTAATCCTTCTTACTTCATTGAACCATATGAACTTAAAGATTTGAAAACTAATTTAAATGATTTGATAGAGAAATATTTTATACTCTTGAGTGTGTCACCTTGGGTGGATCCTTTTCTCTTTGCAAATAAATTTTATGGGACACTTTTCCTATGTGTTGATCACCAGAAACTCAATTGAGTCATGGTAAATAAAAATATATCCATTGCCATGGATTGATGATTTATTTGATTAGTTTAATGGGGAAACACATTTATTGAATATTGATCTTTGATCTGATTATAACCAATTGAGAAATAAATAATCTAATATTGATAAGACCACCTTCAGAAGTAGGTATGACTATTATGAGTATCTTGTTATACCTTTTGGTATGACCAATGCTCACAAAGTGTTCATGAAATTGATGAAAAAAATGTTCCATGAGTACATCAACTCCTTTATGGTAGTATTTATGGATAGAATATTGGTTTACTCTAAAACCAAGGAGGATCATGTGTGTCATTTGAGAGTAGTTCTATACATATTTAAAGATCACCAAATTTATGTAATGCATTCGAACTATAATTTCTATATTTGGGAAGTGAAGTTATTAAGTCATGTGGTCTTAGAATGTGGTATTTCTATTTATCCTAAGATGGTGAAAGCTGTTATGAAATGGGATAAACTTCATAATGTTTTATAGATATGGAGCTTTTTGAGATTAGAGGGATATTTCCATAGGTTTGTTAAGGATTTCTCAAAGTTGGATTCCTCGATGATCGTTCTCAATCTAAAATGAGTAAAATTCATGTGGATTATGAAATTTCATATTTATTTTGATGAGATGAAATGTATTTTGAATTTATTACTATTTTTGACTCTTCCAGTGGTTTTATAGGTCTATATGGTATTTTTTTCATTAGGTTTAGGTTTGGGATTTGTACTTATGTAAGGTCATGATGTGGTAGCCTATGGTTCCAAATTACTTAATCCACATGAGAAGAACTACCCAACCCATGATCTTGAAGTCGTAGGTTTGATTCACGATCTTAAGAGTTAATGACATTATAATGTCAAATAAAGGTTTATCGTTTTTTATGAAAAAAAATTCTGGATTCACATCTTCTTTAAAAAATATTTGAATGTCTGACAGAGGCGTTGGGTGGAGTATAAGTAGTCTTTTGATTTTGAAATTTCCTACACCCTAGTAAGGGGAATGTCTTCATTTATGCTTTGAGTAGGAAAATTCTAACCCAAGTCATGACAGAATCATTAGAAGAGTGTAATATGATGGATCTCTTATCATAGTTTCATTTGGGAGTTTGTGAGGATGACACCAAGATTGTTCTGGAAAGTTTTCAATTGAACTCCTCACTTCTCATGATGATTCTTAAAGAGTATAAACTTGATGATGAATTATATGGAATTAGGTACGATCTTTATGGTGTATATACCATTGGTGAGTATTTTTTCTCCTTGTAGGGAGTCCTATGTTTTCATAACTGATAAATTTTACCTTTGTTAGTAAGAAAGGGTGTGATAGGGTTTTTTCATAATTCCCAATGGGTGGTGCACCCCGTAATCACAAAGATGTTCTATGATATGAAGGGATGAATTTTATGGCTAGGTATGTGATGAGACATCACTGACTTTGTTTCTCATTATCATACCTTATGATAGTTCAAATATGATCATCAAATACCTTAGGGTTGTTAGGTCAGATTGATTATGATGAAGACACAAGGGGGGGGGGGGTGAATTGAGATCCTTTAAAAACTTCAACAGATTTGAAACTTCCCTCTTGATATGCAAGTATTATTTCATTCTCTCTTAAATACGAGTAAGTAGTGGATATAAATAAATAAAATAACATGAGGATTTATAGTGGTTTAGGGCACAAAGATCACCTAATTCACTCCACCAATGCTCTCTCTATGAGCTCAGTGATTTTCACTTGTAATTCCTCTTACCAGAGAATTAAAAAACTTAGTACAGGCAATTGATACATTTATAATAAGGCTTTTATAAGTCCTTATGGTTCTTTTACAAGGAACCATAAATCCACAACTTAGTTTGAGAATATGATAATTCACCACAACTCTGTCCAAGAAGCTGATACTCTAATAAATTAAATACATGTATAAATGGATCTAGAAATATTAATTAATGAATACAATTTTATTATTTAGGACATTAAGATCAAGTGAAGAATCATTTCGGACATAAGGTAGGGGATCCTACCCAAACTTCCATTATTCCTTTGGGTTACTCTTTCTCTCTTTTTAACCAAATGAAATTATCTTTTATTTTTATGTAAATATTATAAATTATGTTTAAATATTCCAAACTCATGTATGAATATCCATTCATCCTTATTTTTCGGTGATATACATGTTTTTTAAAATGTTCACTACTCAATTCTTTTCAATAAGCAAGCCTGATTTAAGGGAACTTCCTAAATTCTTATCCATTTTCAAATGCGTGCCATAATATATTTTAATATAGCATTATTTTTATAAAATCACTCATTTTATTATGAAAAAACTATATTTCTTCAATTCTGGGTTTATAAAAACAATTATGCCTTTTCCATTTTAAATAATCATGAATGTTTTCCCTTAAACCATACTAAAATGTTTTATTTATAAAGTTTCTTAAACACTCTTTTCACTTCAGTTTGAAATCACTTATCATGATATATGCCTACATTACTTTATTAATGTCCATGTATAATTTAATTCATTTATTTCATGGATACTTTTACAATAACCAATTTATTATTATTTTGACATGATTATGATACCCAATTCTTTCCATGGGTAACCCTTATCTTTATGTTTGATTACATATATATGATTATTTATGTGGAAAGAATATTCATGAACATGTTATGATGAGTTCAAATAGATATCACTCTAATGAATTGGGTAATTTTTAGTCTCATGAGACCTTATGTGCAACGGTCTTGGTGGTTAGCCTTGACTCGTGATCCTCTATGTGCAACGAGTCTTGACTCGTGCTCCCCTATGTGAAATGAGACTTGACTCGGGCTAAATTCTTGTTTTATGTTTCTGCCACATAACTATGATTCCATGATTATATGATCTTATGTTTTATATGTTATGATTACTTATGTATAATCATATTCCATGCCTTTATATATATTTATGTTATGCTTTCTAACCCATGTTTTAAGATTTATGTTAATGTTTATTCCTGTATTGGGATTTTTAGATCATCCCTTTTTTTCATGTTATCCACAGATTATCCTATGCAGATATAAGGTATCAAAGGAAGTTAGGAGATATTAATGGATAATAAATAAAGAAATTTTTTATTAATTCCCATATTTTCAGTTTTATGTACCTAGTATTCCAAGACACTAGACTTTACAATCCTTAGCCTGTAATTTTATGTTTAATTATGCTTAAAATCATGTAATGATATGCGTAAAAGTATAGGGTCACTATAGTTGGTATCATAATATGATCTAGTTATTTTTGGATACTTGGAATAGAGAAATTTAGTAATAACCCTAGGGATAATACTAAGTATGAGAAAACATCCCTAAATTTTGACTAGTATAGATTAAGTGGTTTATCAAGAAAATACATCCATATATGGATACTATAAGTGGATGTGGTTTTGGAATAGATGTACCTCGGAGTAAAAACTCTGATAAGATATTCCAGGCCTGACTTGGGGTAACCTAGTATACGACAATGAGCCTTACTGCACACCTGGTTTGAAAATCTAAGTGGATATGCTTTGGTAAATTCATAATCTCATTACAAACCATTATCAAGGGAACAAATATAATGATCATAATAATATATTTGAGGAAATATATCATGGATAACCTAGATTAAAACCTAGGGAATCACAAGTTAGGATATACTTTTCCTTAAGAGTTTATCCTTTTATATTTAATGTTTCCTTTTTTATTCTTATTATCTAAGTATTGAATCCCACCAAATTTCACTTTATTTTTCTTTGTTAATGGTGGGAAATAGAAGAACATGTACCAAAAATCAATGTGATAGGCACTGTGATGATTTCCCTAATAATATGACAAATATTATAAAAATGAGTTCTCAAAACTTTATGACAATGCTTTATCAACTAGAGAAAGTTATGAATAATAACATGAATCGCATGGAATGCCCTCATTATCTAGGGAAATAGAAATTTTCCATTGAATCCTTTATCTGGAAAAGGCCCCCCATGTTTAGTGGATCTTCCAATCCCCTCCTCACGGAATAGTGGATTAACTCCATTGAAAAGATATTCTCTATTCTCCAGTACTCAGAAGAATAGAAAATTGTGTTGGCAGTCTATCATTTTTATGGGGAACCTGATTAGTGGTGGACACTGATAAAAAATAAAAATTCTAAGGAGGAAATTGATTCCATAGATAGGGATGAATTAAAGAATTTTTTTTCAATAAATATTTTACCTGAACCCTCCGTATCAAGATAGAAAGAGAGTTCCTCAAACTTAAGAAGAATAAAGATGAGTCTAGCAGAGTATATGAAGCAAACTTTACAAGGATTTCAAGATACACCGATATTTTTTTCATGAACATCGAAAGAAATGTGTATCACTTATTTAGGAGACTAAAGTTGAGTCTAAAAAAAACATTGGAAATTTGATACTTCAACAATTATGATAATATTTTACATTGTTCCCTTAAGGTTGAAATGGAGATCGGATACTCTCAATGGTATCATGGTACTGATGAAAAAAAGAAGAAAATAGAGTCTAATATGGATGGATCTGCAAATAAATCCCATGATGGAAAGAAGACCAAATATCCTACATTTCAAAATTGTGGGAAGAAGCATCCTATTAACTATCTAAATGGAACTAGGAAATGCTTCAAATGTAGAAGAATGGGGAATATGGCTAAGAACTGCTAAATGGATATGAATAATCCCACAAATATGGAAGAATAAAGAAAGGTTCATATTAATTCTCATCCAGTAGTTCAGTTTTTTAACTAAAAGTAACATGGGAATTTTGCAAACCAATGCCCTAAGCCTAAGGTTGTTAGAGGCAATCAACAATAACCTCTAAGGAAACAGGGAAGGGCTTATTATATCACTATTACTGACATGGAGTCAAAAAATGATGTGGTGACATGTATGCTAGTTATTCATTCAAGAATAGAGAAAGTACTATTTTATTTTAGTTATACACATTATTTCATATCTTGCAAGTTTAGTAGAACTATTCAACCACCACATAAAAATTTGGAGGTTCATTTATCTATGAGAATAGATAATGGGGAAATTATTGCATCCAAATTACATAACACCTCCCTAGTTAATGTTTGTGAACTAAACCTCCCAGAAAATCTTGTCATACTCCCTTTGGTAGAGTTTGATGCTATTTTGGACATGGATTGGATATCTTTATACAAATTCAACTTCAACTTTAGAGAAAGGGAGATCACCCTTCACATCCCGAAGCATCTTCCAATTCTTTACAAGTGTAAGGAAGAAGATGAATCTCCTTCAGAATCATCATCTCAAGTGTGGATATTAATGCCTTATGAGAAAGAATATCTCACTCGAATGATTGAGATAGATGATATGATCATTCTTGATGACATGCCCATTGTGAGGGATTACACTGATGTATTCTCTGAAGAATTTCCTGATCTTTTACCTGGCTGAGAAGTTGAGTTCTCAATTGAACTTATTCCTGGATCTCTGCCTATATCAAAGAAACCTTATAGAATGGCCACCATTGAGTAAGAAGAATTAAAGAAGCTGTTAGAGGATAATCTGGACAAGGGTTTTATATGCCTGATTGCTTCACCATCAGGTGTTATAGTCCTCTTCGTCAAGAAGAAGGATGGATCTATACTCCTCTACATTTATTATCATGAGATCAATAAAATCATGATAAAGAACAAGTATCCCCTACCTTGTATAGATGACTTGTTCAATCAGCTATGTGGGGATATTTATTTCTATAAGGTAGACCTTTGGTCGGGATATCACTAATTAAAGGTGAGGAAGGAAGATAATCCCAATACTACCTTTCGAATGAGGTATGGACACTATGAGTTCATAGTGATGCCCTTTTGAGTCACTAATGCTCTAAATATTTTCATGGATTTAATTATTAGAGTCTTTAGAGATTACCTAGAAAAATTTGTGGTAGTCTTTATCAATGATATTCTAATATACTCCAAGAGAAAGGAGGAACACGAGGAGCATTTGAATACTCTGATAAAGACTTTTTGAAGGGAGAAAATATACACAAATTATAGTAAATGTGCATTCTTTATGGAGAAAGTATCATTATTGGGGCTTGTTATCCCCAGTAAAGGAATATCCGTGGACCCTTTCAAGACAAAGGCAATCAAAGAGTGTCCCTAGCCAACATCTATAACAGAGATCCATAGATTTATTATTCCAACTGGGTATTACTGATGATTTGTGAAGAAATTATCATGATTTTAAAACCTAATAACCAAGCTGAAATAGAAGTTAGTGAAGTTTTTTTGGACTCAATAATGCGAGGAAAGATTTAAGGAGCTCAAAAAGAGGCTTATCACTATTCCAGTACTCACACTTCTGATAAGTGGAGAACTATTTGTGGTATACAATGATGCTTAAAAGAAATGATTAGTCTTTTTACTGATGGAAAATGATAAAGTGATATCCTGCACCTCAAGGAAGTTGAAAATTCATGAGTAAAACTTTACTACGTATGATCTGGAATTGGAAGCTATGATCTTTGTATTGAAAATATGGCGACATTATCTCTATGGGGAGAAGTGTGAGATATATACTAATCAGAAGAGTCTAAAATATATATTAGAACAGAAGGAGCTTAATATGTTCCAGTGAAGATGGTTAGATCCCATCAAGGATTACGACTGCTCAATACACTACTATCTTGGTAATGAAAATAAGGTGGAAAATGATCTAAGTAAAAAGGATAATGCATCTTTTTCAATGATGAGAATTGAGAAGGATCCAATATTATTAGTCTTAGAAAGGATGGACATAGAAATCATTAAGGGTGGAGCATAATTAATACTTTCTCAAATGATTTCTCAATCATACCTTGTGGAGAAAATAAAGGATGTTCAAAGAAATGATGTGGAAATTCAAAAAAGGGTGGAATCTATCTGAAATGGGAAATCCTATGAGTTCAAGATCAGTGAGAATAGTATTGTAAGATTTGTATCACGACTATGTGTACCATCCAATCGAGATATAAAGAAAGATCTTCTAAATGACGCACATAGATCAACCTTCTCTATTCAACCAGGGAGCACAAAGATGTATCGAAATCTATGGGAGAACTTTTGGTGAGACAATATGAAAAAGGAGATCACTGAATATACATCAAAGTGACTGGTATGTTAGCAAGTGATGGCTGAAAGAAAAAGTCTAAAGGTATTATGAAACCATTATCCATACCAACATGGAAGTGGGAGAACATATCCATGTAATTTTTCAATGGACTTCCAAATACATCCATAGGAAATAATGATATATGGATTATTGTGGATCATCTTATAAAGACAACTAACTTTATCACAATTTGAGAGAACTTATCCCTAGATCAACTTGCATGGATATATATCAAATAAGTGGTAAGGCTGCATGGGGTACCACTATCTATTGTACCTGATCAAGATCTGAGATTCACCTTGAAGTTCTAGAAAATTCTCCAACATTCTCTAAGCACTGAGCTTAAATTTAGTACGGCCTATTATCCTTAAACTGATAGCCAATACGAGTGGACTATTCAGACATTAGAAGACATGTTGAGATCATGTTCTATGGATTTAAAAGGAGGATGAGACCAACATCTTCCACAAGTTGAATTATCCTACAACAATAGTTTCCACTCAAGCATCCAAATGGATCCATATGAATCCCTTTATGAGAAAAGGTGAAGAACACTGGTATACTAGGATGAAGTCGGTGAATGCAAGTTTCTAGGACCTAAAATGGTCAAATAAATGATAGAGAAGGTGAAAAAAATTTAGTAGCATATCAAGGAATCCCAAAGTCAATAGAAGTATTATTCATACATTCATCAACAAGACCTTGAGTTTAAATTTAGAGATAATGTATTCCTATGAATATCTCCATGGAAAAGGTGATGAGATTCAGGAAGAAAGGGAAGTTAAGACCCTGGTACATTGTCCCCTTCAAGATCCTTGATCATGTCAGAGATGTGGCCTATTAAACAGCACTTCCACCAACCATGTCTCAAGTACATGATGTGTTCTATATATATCTCTTAAGTAAGTATATACCAGATCCTTCACAGGTACCGACTTCAGAGGTGGTACAGTTGGAGAATGATCCTTCTTACGAGGAGCAGCTAGTGAAGATCTTGGATCATAGAGATAGAGTTATATGCAACAATACTACTCACCTGATAAAATTACTTTGGTGGAACCATAATTAAGAAGATTCAACATGATATCTGGAGGAAGCGATGAAGGAAAATTACCCATACATATTTTCACCTTATTATATAAAACAAAATTTTGAGGGTGAAATTTTATAAGGGAGAAGAATTTAACAACCCAAAGTTTTATCAATAAAAATTCCCTTAATATAATTATTTCATATAGTATAAATTACATTAAATCACATAAATAACACAATATAAACTTTATAAATAAACAATTAATGAAATAAGAAGTATTTCAAGAAGTTAATGAACCTATAGAGATGAAATAGTAACTTGACATTTGAAATAGTAATGTGACCCTTATGAATACTAAATCTGACAATGGAATAGTAACATCACCTATAAAAGTATAAATAAAATTTAATCATCTTATAAATGGTAATATGATATAATTATATCATTGTATAAGTAAATAAACATTTTAAAAAATTATTAATTAAGTGTTGGTATTTTTGTAAGTCATAAATATTAAATTACAATTTTGTTATTAATATAATAATTTAAAAGAAAATTTATTTTCATAAAATGTATTCATAAATTAGTATTTTTATGTCTTATTTTATAATATAATTTTATGAGACTTTATTTAATTTTTCAAAGTGTTATAAATTCAGTTTATTTAATTTTTCAAAGTGTTATAAATTCAGTTAAAATTTTAAAAACTATATTTTCCAAGTAAATGATGATTTTAATTAAAATTAATTTTTTTAATATTTAGAAATTTATTTTCATAAAATGGATTTCATTTTTTAATTCTACACATCGAAAAATTTATAGGGTGTTTTTTTGAGATTTTTCTAAAATAATTGATTTTTTTGTGAATAGTAAAATACGATAATTTACGATAAATGCTAAATACTTGAATTATGGAGTCACATGTGATGTAGTGATTATATAATCCAATTTTCTCAAACTTAGATGATCTAATTACTTTATTTAGTCTCAATAATAAACACTATTGCTTGTATTGAGAAAAATAATAAAATAATGATTAAAATATTCAAAAAACACCCCCTTATACACTATAAATAGCACCCTCACCACCTCTTCTCCTTACACCTCTCAATCCTTGAGACTTGTCCAAATTATACCCAATACTCTTACTAAACCTATTTCCAATTTCTAGGAGATTTTGTTATTAATAAAATATAAAAATAAATCCCCTAAGGAGGTTATCAAGTATAATGAATCAAGAGGTAAAACCCTCTTCCCTTTCTTTTAATTTCTTTTCAAGTTCCTTTATTTTCATTTTATCACCTCCCATCCCCTCATCAAAATATCATGAAAACTATATTATATTACATATAATTTAATTTTATCATTTTTATGTAATAATTATTCATCAAATCTCTTCTCCTCTGTCTTTTACTTTAAGAATGAAAACATCGTCTGTGAGGTGCCGATTTACCACCTTCGTGGACGATGCGCTTTCATCTTTTAATTCTGTATTCAAGGATAGTCATGAAACCATTTTATGGGTTAAAAATATTATAATATATATATTATATTTTATTTAATGTTCTATAATAAATTTTTACACATGATATTAATTTATAAAACAAAATGAGTTCGTTGTGATCAAAAACCGCTAAATCAATCTAAACGATTATCATTAATGATTTATCTAATGAATCATACTCAATTATGGAAAAAATTGTATTTTAATATTAAATAAGTTCATTAATAACATATAAGTTAATTTATGGACAACTATATTCATTATACATGATTTTACATACACATATACAAGTAAATTGATCATGAAAACCAAGGAAATCGATGCTCCCAAATGATGAAATTGAATCTCTTAACCCATCAAAAAGACCATAAATAAAATTAATAAAGTTATAATAAATAAAATACATGTATAAATGGTTCTGTACTTATTAATTAATTAATCTAATTTTATTATTCATGACATTAAGACCTAGTACAGAATCCTTTCAGATATAAGGTAAGGGATTCTACCCGAACCTCCATTATTCATTTGAGTTATTCTTTATCTCTTTTTAACCAAATGAAAATTATATTTTATTTTTATGTACATATTATAAATGATGTGTATATATTCCAAAATCATGTATCAATATCCATTCATCCTTCTTTTCTGGGTATATACATGTTTTTAAAAGGTTTGCTACTCAATTCTTTCCGATAAGCAAGACCGATTTAAGAGAACTTCCCGAATTATTACCCATTTTCAAGTGTGATCCATAATATATTTTAATACAAAATTATTTTTATAAAATCAATCATTTTATCATGAAAAAACTACCTTGGTTCAATTCGGGTTTTATAAAAACAATTATTCCTTTTCAATTTTAAAGAATCTTGAAAGTTTTCCCTTAAACCGTACTAAAATTTTTTATTTCTAAATTTTCTTAAACACTCTTTTCACTTCATTTTGAGAACACTTATCTTGATATATGCCTATATTTCTTTATTAATTTCCATGTATGATTTAATTCCTTTCTTTCATGGAAATTTTATGATGCACCCATTTATTATTCTTTTGACATGATTATGATACCCAATTCTTTCCATGGGTAACCCTTATGTTTATGTTTGATTAATTATGTATGATTCTTTATGTGAAAAGAATATTCATGAACATGTTATTATGGGTGTGCCTATATATCACTCTAATTATTTGGGAAATGTTTAGTCTCATTATAAGTTTTGTGCAACAATCTTGGTGGTTAGCCTTGACTCATTCTCCATGTACAACAATCATGGTGGTTAGCTTTGACCCATGCTCCTCTATGTGCAATGTGCCTTGACCCATGATCCCCTATATGAAAATATCCTTGAATCATGATAAATTCATGTTTTATGTTTCTTCCAAATTACTATAATTCCATGATTATATGATCCCATGTTCTTCATGTTATTATTCTTTATGTTTAATCATGTTCCATGCATTTATATATATTTATCTTATGCCTTCTAACCCATGTGTTAATCTTTATTTAAATTTTTATTCCATTAGTGGGATTTTTATCTTATCTCTTTGTTCATGTTACCCCTAGGTTATCCTATGAATATTTAAGGGATCAAAGGAAGTTAGGATCTCTTAATGGATGATAAATAAATAAATGTTTTATTAAGTACCATATTTTCAGTTTTATGTACCTAGTCTTCCAAGAGAGTAGACTTTATGATCATTGGCTTGTAATTTTATGTTTAATTATGTTTAAAATCATGTAATTATAAAAGGCTAGGGTCACTATATCATTCCATGAATTGTTTTATTTAAATAGAAATCATAAATTATTTATTGTTATGGAATTTATTATAGAATATTTAGTGGTATACTACTAGGATCTTTTTCTCACACCCTACCTTTACCTTCAAGCATTTTTAGATATTATTTTTCTTGGTCCAAGAAAAGGGAAAGTGCTACTTAGAGGTGGTGGATGTTCTTGATCCTTAGGAACTAGAGTGATGAAGGTGATCGGTGGATATTTGATCCACCTATTACATGGGATTTATGAGTTTTTTTATCTTGATAGGTGTTATTTCCTTGATGATGTACTATTTTGGTTATTGTTTTACCTATTTTATTCTGATACTTTATCCTTGAGGAGTGTTTATATATTAACTTATATATTTTATATTCTTTTTTTATATAGATAAAACATTCCCACTTGATTATTGTATTATTCCAGGTGCTTCTCGCTAACCCATGGGGATCAATAATTCCCTTTGGTCCAAGTCAGGGATGGATCGGGTATTAGTGTACCTGGGTATTCAGGATGGTTCATAAAAATGTGGTATCAAAGGTATAAGTTGTGTATCTTTCCTTGAAGTCAGTATGTATTTGGGTTCTCCTAGTATATATGAGGTAGGATTGTTGGGAGTTAAAAGGTAGATATGAGAGAGTTCCTAGCCAACTATCATCGTAATGAGACTTAAGTCACCATGGGTGTTTGGGAAAAGTGTACTTGATAAATGTTTGATCATATTCTTATATTTTCCCATTTTATCTGAGTGATTTGATATCATTGTAACTCTTGATTGAGTTAATGATATGTGTATCCTTGCTGATGTTTTAGTGTTTTTTGTTGATGTTATGTAGAAATATACCTCCAAGAAGATGTTTTAATAGGCCAAAAGAGGGAGTTGATCATGAACTATAGAAGGTGAATCCTCTAGTGGACCAGAATATTTTTGAGATAGTGGTGTATGTTGTCCAAGCTTTGGGATAAGTATCCACATCCATTACCATTTAGTGTTTGGTCATGGGACCTCAAAGAGATGAATGTTAGAATCATGATCAAGAGTTTCTTCACAAAAATCCATCAGTTTTCTAAGGCTCTAATTATCCCCAAGAGTATGAGGATTGGATAAAAAATATAGATCTAATTTTTGAGTTCTTAGAAATGCTTGACTCGATTAAAGTGAAATTTTATACATTAAAGCTTGATGGACCTAGTTTGAGATTGCGGGATTTGATGGTGATGGTGAATAAAAATGAGGTCTTAGAGTGTAATGAATTTAGTGTTCTTTTCAAATACCATTTATGTCCAGAGTTGATGGTATTGGAAAATTATATAGAGTTTCTTAGCCTCCAGTAGGGTGACAATACTTTGACATAGTATGCTAACCATTTTGCTGAGCTTGTTTAGTTTTCTCCTAAAGTGGTGAAAAATGATAAAATAAAGGATCAAAGATTTTATATGGGTATTTTATTAAATATTTGATCTCAATTATTTATGATGAAGATCACATATTATTCTCAAATGATGGATAGATCATTGATGGTTAATCTTGATCTGGGTGGTATGTCAGGGTTGATGGAAGTTCCTATTTATCCCAGTGGTAGTTATATGAGTTCCTTAAAAGGGAAGAGAAAGTATTATTAGTATTGTGGTGTATATCAATAATAGGAATATTATAAAACTACTATAATTCCTAGAATAGTCCCTCTGACTTTCTTTCGGTATGGAAAGTTTGGGCATTCAAAACGGGTTTGCATTGAGGCACCCAAGATTTGTAGTTTGTGCGGTCACTTAGGTTTCCTACAGAATTTCTACTATATCTTTTCTGATATTTGTAGTGAAATAGGCTCATCAACCCCAAAAATTAACATGTTTCAATAAGATACTTCAATAACTAATGGGTTTTATCCACAAGCATCCATAAAAAATCATTTTCACATAGTGAAAGAGTCTCCAGAAGAAGTTGATGTGGGTATAGTGAATGTGAGAGGTACCATCACTATAGCTTCATATTTAGTGACTAATTTATTTGATACTGATGAATCTCACTCATTTGTATCAAATCATATTGTAAAACTGCTAAATATTTCTATGGATCTTTAGTATTATGTGCTGGATATTACCAAACGCCTCAGAATAATGAGAGAACAGGGTCTCTATTGTCCCTATTGTATTTTCTCTATCAAAGATTGATATTACCTTGAATTTTCAATTTTTCAACATGAAACCTATTGACATCATTTTTTGGTATGGATTTACTGATTGATCATAAGGATCATATTGAATGTTATCTTTAGTGGGTCTCCTTTACTGTTCTGGATGGGGTGTGTTATGTTTTTCAGGGAGAATGAGACCTGAGGTTGAGTAGAGCTAGAACTAATTTTATGAAGTTAGACAGGGTAATATCAATGTTTTAGTTTTTACTTGTTGAGATAATATTTTAGTGGTAATCTCCCTATAGTTTTTATCGAGTCTCCCAATTTTTTTACATCTTATTTATCTAAATTTCCCCTTGTAAGAGAGGTGGAGCTTTCTATTGATTTGGTACCTGGTACTTAGACAATTTATATTCCTTCTTACTTCAGGGAACCATCTAAACTTAAACATTTAAAAACTCATTTGGATGATATGATAGAGAAATACTTTATATGCCTAAGTGTGTCACCTTGGGTGGAGCTTTTTCTATTTGCAAATAAATCTGATGGGACACTTCTCCTATGCATTGATCACTAGAAAATCAATTGAGTCATGGTAAATAAAAAATATCCATTTCCATGGATTGATGATTTGTTTGATCAGTTAATAGGGGAAACACATTTATTGAAGATTGATCTTTGATCTGATTATCACCAATTGAGAATTAAAGAATACGACATTCATAAGACCACCTTCAGGAGTAGGTATGACCATTATGAGTATCTTGTTATACCTTTTGGTCTAACCAATGCTCCTGAAGTGTTCATGACATTGATGAATAAAATGTTCCATGAGTTAATCGACTTCTTTATGGTAGTATTTATGGATGGAATATTGGTTTAATCTAAAACCAAGGAGAATAATGTGTGTAATTTGAGAGTAATTATAGTCATCTTTAGAGATCACCAAATTTATGAAATGCATTAGAACTATAATTTTTGTATTTGGGAAGTGAAGTTCTTGAGGCATGTGGTCATAGAATGTGGTATTTAAGTTGATCCTGAGAAGGTGAAAGCTGTTATGAAATGAGAGAAACAACATAATGTTTTAGAGATATAGAGCTTCTTGGGATTAGGGGTATATTACCATAGGTTTGTTAAGGATTTCTCAAAGTTTCATTCCTTGTTGATTGCTCTCACTCGAAAATGAGTAAAATTCATGTAGGATATGGAATTTTAGAGTTATTTTGATGAGATAAAACGTCTTTTGAATTTTTTACTAGTGTTGAATCTTTCAATAGTTGTCTAGGTCTATATGGTATTTTGTGATGCATTAGGTTTAGGTTTGGGATTTTTCCTTATGCAAAGTCATCATGTGGTAGCCTATGGTTCCAAATAGATTAGGCCACATGAGAAGAACTACTCAACCCATGATCTTGAACTCGTAGGTTTGATTCATGCTCTTAAGAGTTAATGAAATTATATTTTCAGAGAAAGTTTTACCGTTTATTATGAAAAAAATTAATTGATTTAAATCTTCTCTAAAAAATATTTGAATCTCCGATAGAGGCATTGGGTGGATTACTAGTAGTCTTTTGATTTAAAAATTTACTACACCCCAAGTAAGGGGAATGTATTTATTGATGCTTTGATTAGGAAATTTCCATCCCAAGCTATGATAGAATCATTAGAAGAGTGTAATATGATAGATCTCTTAGTATAGTTTCATTTGGGAGTTTGGGAGGATGAAACTGAGATTGTTTTGGAAAGTGTTCAGTTAACCTCCTCACTTCTCATGATGATTATTCAAGAGCAGAAATTTGATGATAAATTATATGGAATTAGGGATGCTCTTTATGGTGTAGATACCATTGGTGAGTGTTTATTCTACTTATAGGGAGTCCTATGTTTTCATAACTGATACATTGTACCTTTATTAGTGAGAAAGGATGTGATGGGGTATTTCTATAATTCCCAACGGGCGGTTCACCCTATAATCACAAAGATGTTCTATGATATGAAGGGATGAATTTGGTGGCTAGGTATGTGATGAGACATTTATAACATTGTTTCTCATTATTATACCTTCCAATAGTTCAAATATGATCACTAGATACCTTAGTTCTGTTAGGTCGGATTGATTATGATGAAGACACATGGGGGGGGGGGGGTGAATTGTGATCCTTTAAAAAATTCAACAGATTTGAAACTTACCTATTGATATGAAAGTATTATTTCATACTCTCTTAAATATGAGTAAGTAGTGGATATAAATAAATAAAATAACATGAGGATTTATAGTGGTTTAGGACAAAAAGATCCCGTAATCCATTCCACCAATGCTCTCTCCATGAGCTCAATGATTTTCAATAGTAAGTCCTCTTACCAAGGACTTCCAAAACTGAGTATAGACAATTGATACCTTTATAATAAGACTTTTACAAGGCCTTATGGTTCTTTTACAAGGAACCATAAATCCACATCTTAGCCTGAGTAGATGATAATCCACCACAACTGAGTCTAAGCAGATGATAAAGAGAACACTAGATAGATAAATAAACATATATTTCTCCAAAGTTTAACTTTGAAAAATGATTTTTTGAACTTGAAAAATAATATTTAACAATAATACATAGCAACATCAACAATATTAGCAATGATTCGATCATATAGATAAAAAAATGTATGTATCCAAATTATATCTCTAAAGGAAATGACACGCTATTATTTTCAAGCACATGACTCTTTATTTTCTATGCATATATTTTTCTGAGTGACTCAATATGAATTATTATTTTGATTTTAAATTCTTCAAATTATTTATTTTAAATCAAAATTTCTTTCATATTTTGATACTCCATTTGAAGTGTATCAAAAAATGTTTTTGAAATAGACACTTTTTGAAGTTCTTCGTACGACTTCTTAGAGGTATTCAAATCAACATGCGGATTAACTATTTATTTATTCAAAGTATTAACCTTAAATATAATATCTTCATAAGATATTTCAAATTTAATCATTTGAGACAATGAAACTTATGGTTTTTAAAAACTATGAACTTCCTTATCTTTTTTAGAGGATTTTTAAAAATAATCTTTAATATAGGAAGCTAACTATTCTCTAAACATATTAGAAGAAGGATTACCATTTGTTTTCTTCTGAGAAATACTTTTATTTGAACTATAAGTTCTTGATCACTTCCTTTTTCTTAGATTAGTTTCAAAATACTTTGAAAAGTATATTTCAAAGAAAAAGGATAAATAATTTAAGAGGTTTCAAGAAGAAGACTCTTGGTTTCTAAAGAGTAAGATGATACATTTTGTTCTAATAATTTGAAGATGAATCTTCACATTCTTGAGCTAAAAATATAGTTTAATCATTTAAGAATTTAAATTTTTGAAAAGACATTTTTCACAAGAAAAATATTTTGAAAGAAAAGTTATGTAAACAGATAAAATTTCTAAGAACCTGAAATTTAAAGACATTAAAATATTTAAACAAAGAATATATTTTTTCATAAACTTATTTTTATAATTAAATGATTAATATATTTTTTAAAGTCTAGTTTTTTAAGAGGAACATATTAAAATAATTTTTATATAAATTTCAATATTTTATCAATTTAGTTATATGCTTTTATATGAAATTAAATAGACTAAGTTTTAATAGATTTATTTAAAGAGTGAGGAAGGATTTAACACTTAAGAATAAAATATATATCTCCTCCTATATAAAATAGTTAATATAATAAAAACACATATATAAATATAGTAATGAAATACATATCAGATTATTAGTTCCATTTTTAAGGTTTTTTGATAACAAACTACTTCATAGTTGATCATTACTTTGTTAAAATAGAAATTTCCATATACTTTTCAAACAACCACATAATGATTTAATGATGCTGTTCAGTGGTGAATTCCTACAAAAACTCAAATACAAGTGCCTTTTGGTACCAATTTTCTTTTGGGTTTATCTATGTTAGAAAGTAAGGTTTTAGGTAACCAAATATGTCTATTTTGTGTAGATATTCTACTATTTAAGTTAGATAATTCTTTTTAACATTTAACATATTTAACACTAAAAAATTAAGGTTTTATAAAGAAATAATCATTTTAATATTGTCTATTAATACCATAATAAAAAAATTTAATAGTTTACATTCCTTTTCTTTTTGAACCATAAATAAATTAATTCCTATATAATTTTGGTCTTTCACCATTACTACATATTCCAAGTTTTCCCTTGTGAATTTTATTTTTACCAAGAATTTGATTTAAATAATTTTCTACTTTGATAAGAATACTAGAGGCTTGTTTTAAAGTATCAACTTCATCTAATAAATATTTAATTTTAGTTTCATGTAGATCATATTAAATTTTGTAATAATTATATCTTAAATATGTATTTTGTTTTGGAAAAATATCTTTATCTAATAAAATAGCATC
Organism: Viscum album; assembly: GCA_963277665.1. Lineage (NCBI taxonomy): Eukaryota > Viridiplantae > Streptophyta > Magnoliopsida > Santalales > Viscaceae > Viscum > Viscum album. The sequence goes on along the minus strand of OY728163.1, from coordinate 628,102,048 downwards.
ATAATATTTTCTAATTTTTTTATGATATCTCTTTAAAGATTAAAATTTATCTTGAAGCATAAAACAATACTTATTCAACTCATCATAAGTAAGTTTTTAAGAATTAGATTTTTGAGAGTAAGAAGATTGTACTTCATCAGTATTAGTCATAAGATATACCATTTTATTTTTATGTTCAGCTTCAGAGATCATAGAATATTTATTATTTGAAAAATAAGAATCACTCCAAGTATAATTCATAATTTTATTTCCTTTTATTTTATACTTGGATTTACTTTAAGCTTTAAGCAAAGGACAATTAAAATTTTTATGACCTTTCTCTTTGCATTCATAGAATTTATTCTCTTCAATCCATTTATTTCTTTTTCTATACAATATTTCAAAAAATTTAACAATATTTGATAAATATTTATTTTAATCTAGATAAATTGAATAATATGATTCATCCATAATATTTTTGAGAGCATCTTCTTCATATTTGATATGATTTTCAGCTTCGACCTATATATCAGCTTCATACATCATCAAGGTTCCAATCAATTATTTATTTGTTAATTTTTTTAATTGGTGTAGATTTTCATATATCATTAGATATTCCATTCCACTTAGAAGGTAAAATTCTAAGTACTTTTAAAACTTTTTCTAATTGCTTAATTGGATCTTCCAAAGAAAAAACATTATTTAAACTTATGTCAATCTTCCATTCATATGAGTGATATTTTCATCTTCATAAATTCTAAAATTATCAAACTTTAAAATTATATTATTATACCTTAGTTGTTTAAGATTATCAGTTCCTTTATAGGCAAAAAAAATATTCTGCCACATCTCATATGTAGTAGCACATTGAGAAACTAGATTAAACTCATCAGTACCTAAACCACAAACAATACCATTCGTTTATCTTGAATTAAGTTCATATTACTTTTATGAATCATTATTAAATTTTTTAGACATTACTTATGAATTTAATAAGGATTTACAACCTTTAAATAAACTCATATTCTAATATTTTTCAAGTAAATACTCATGCGATCTTTCCAAAATCCATAATTATCACCAATAAAGTAAAGAGAACGGATCATCGATATACCTTCTTCGAGATCAACCATTTTTTCAAATTTTCTTCATTAAAATATTTAATTCAGGATTGTTAAAGCTAAACAATACCTTTTATATTTCACAAGAGTCTAAACTTTTGATGCACTTTATAGTATCAAACAAAATAATCAAGGGTTTACAAAAATGAATTTAGCAATAGAGCACAACCTTTGATATTACTTTTTGGTATCAAATAGAAACAAAATAATTTTCAATGATTTTAAAAAAGTGAAATATACCCAATGAAGAATGATAATATATGTTAGTTTGGATTTATTATGATGAAGATACAAGAGGGGGGGGGGGTGAATTGTGATCCTTTAAAAACTTCAACGAATTTAAAACTTCCCTATTAATATGCAGTGATTGTTTCCTTTTCTCTTGAAGAAGTGTAAGAAAAGATATAAATAAAGAAAATAACATGGTGATATATAGTGGTCTAGGTCATAAATATATTCTATTCCACTCCACTATTTCTCAATCCATGAGCTTGGTGATTTTAATTAGTAAGTCCTTTTACCTGGGGATTCTACAAATGAGTAAAGACAGTTGATACCTTTATAATATAGATTTTACAAGGCCTTTTGGTTCTTTCAAAAGGACTCATAAATCCATAGTTTAGTCTGAGAAGATGATACTCTACCATAACTGAGTTTGTGTATCCGATACTCTAACAAATCAATAGAGATTGATTTGATTAAGAAAAATAGGTTTCGCTCACAGTTACAGCAACAACTGACAGATGTGTTGATATAAAATAAAGCATAAAAATAAAAAATAGATCTTAAAATTCACACAAGAAACCCTTAAATAAAGATAGGGAAAATGCTAGATAGATGTATAAGTATGTATTTCTCCAATGTGTAACTCAGAAAAATGATTTGTCAAACTTGCATAAGAATATTTAACAATAAGATACAAGAACAGTGACAAAAAAATAGTGAGTTGATTAGTTAGATCCAAACATGTATGTCTCCAAAGTGTAGACCTGAAGTAAATGACACACTATTACTTTTAAGCACACAACTATTTATTTTTTATGCATATATGTATATTGAGAAGATGAATATCTCAGTATTTATCCTGATGCTCGAGCATCTCTTGGTAAAAACAACTCTAGAAATACCACATAATAAATCACCAATATTTGAACTCAAATCATAAAAATAATTCAAAGAGAGTCATTAATTTCCTTAGAAATAGGAACAATTTAACCCATTTAGTACGAGCATTTGAATTGGTAATAAAATAGATTTAAATTGATATTTACTTCTGGAGAGACCCTTATAGAAAACACAGATAATATCTTAAATTTAAAACTTCATCATTGACAAGTCACATGTAGGGTTACTTCACATAGCAACAAACTATAAAATTATGATTGATACCATATGGTTGATTAAAAAATAAGTGTTAAAAAATAATACATTTTTTCTAAAAACTTATGGTTTCTTATAAATGTAGGGTTGATAATCCATACTTTTCCAACAACACAGGGTTCCTGATCTATACGTTTTATTCTAAATGTAGGGTTCCCAAACTATACGTTATGCTTATAAACATAAGTTATGAACAATGTTTCCAGATTACGTGTAAACACATCCAGAATACTTAATCAAATATTTTCTATGGATTAATGACTCATGAACACTTCCAGAATAAAAATAAATATTATAATGAATATCATCTTACTGAAATTCACTTAAAAGAAACTTTATTAGTAACATAAATTTAGGTGTTTGTAAGCATCAAAATCAAAAAGTAATTAATGAAATTTTTGAATCAACACTTGTCAATAAGGGTTTGATTTAGACGCTTCTAGTGCGAACTTTGAAGTGGGATGAGATTTATATAGACTTTGTGGTTGGGTTTCCGTGTACCCATCAAGGGAAGAATGTGATATGGGTAGTGATCGATAGGCCAACGAAATCGGATCATTGGTTGTTATATGACTCATGATCATTCATACGCATTAAACACACATATAAAAATAATTGTATAAAAAAATAAATCTATAATAAATTATTTTTGAGGAAAAATTTATTAAATTAAAAATTCACTCTTATTTTTAATTCAAAAATTTACAGTTGTTCAGTCTCAATATTGATTTAATTTTAATGCCAAAATTTCAATTAATTAATTAATTTAATTTAACACATAAATTAAATTAATTTATCTCAGATTATTAAAAATTAAAATTTTTAACCAAAAATTAATATTTAATTAATTTTATTTAAAACCAAAATAAAATAATTAATTAAATTAAATTTGATAATATAAAATATACATGGGACCCAAAACCCTAACCAGACCCATGCGGGTCGGGCTGATATCATGTAGGTCTATACCGGGCCATGAAGACCCCTTGTAGGGGTGTTCTGGGATGGGCATGCCTTCCCCAACCTACTGTAAGGCGATTTAGATTTGGAAGAACCCAAAGGATGTGTGGCATGTTGCACGTGGGTTTGGTCAGAGGTAGGAACACCAATGCTCTATTGTGGGTGGTGATCCACAATAGGCCGATGTGAGATGGGTCTAGTGGGGCTACAATAGAGGGTGAGGCCGGGACGAGGCTGATAATTGTGGTCTGGTGAGAGGTGCACTGAAGAGGGAGGCTGGGACTCGACCTGGAAATGAAACGACGATGGTGGCGCTATGTTGAGATGGAGGTGCGGGGTCTAGGTGTGGTTGGATGAGGAGGTCATGGTGGTCTATGGTGCACCGCCTCATGGTGAAGGAGGAGAATAGTGGGGAGGGTGGCACTATTCTAGGGGTGTGCCGAAGGGGATGGGGCAGGGGGTTCCTCCTGGAGAAGATAGGTTTTTTGACTGTTGTGTACCCAAGTCCCGCCATTGGCATAAAAATATTTTTTTTAATATTTTTTTTAAAAAAAATTCTCTTTGTTGACTCTCACCCTACCATGCCTTTTGAAAAGTTTATTTTATTAAAACTTTTAAATTTCCATAGACAATCTAATAAGATGTTAAATATCATAATAATAAATGTTTTATAATTTCCACTGGTGAAAAAACTTCCCGGTCGGAAAATACTATTCCAGCCGACCACAGAACAACCAGTGTTTGGGTTCACCAAAAATATCCAGTGCCGAATGACTTTAGAAATAAAAACATATAAATAAATATATATGTTCATCAATTTAATACCCATAAAAATATGATTTAATCTGATTTAAAAAATTTAGATGACTGTAGACTTGCCATCCGGTGACGCATTGAAATGCTATCTGTGGTGTTAAGGCCGGAACAATACCCTCTTTAAAGTTTAATGAAAATTTAATTTTTTATTGGCTTAAAATTTTCATGCATTTCTCTGATACCAATTGAAGGCATGTGAGCACTCAAAAAAATCTAGTGGGCCATAGATTTAAAAATTTTCATCGACAATCAATGTAACAACATTATAGCTAGAAATGCACTACCCCGATTAAGCCCAAGGATCACACATGAATAAGTTAAACACTAAAAATTAAACCAAACACACATTCTTTGATCTGAATCAACAACTTCATTATCTGTTCATCACCAATGATTACTGCTCGAAGAATCTGAAGTCAAATTTATCTAGATCATCCACATACGCTTCAAAAATCCGTGGGAGCATCGATCATAAATTTTTGGGTTCTAGCATGGAGATTCGGCGATGCATGAGGGAGAGCTTGATCTGATCACCCAAATTGAGAGATTTGTTCTCTAGAAAGAGGTAGATGAGAGAGAAGTTCACAAGTGTTCATAGTGAATAGTGATCATGTGAAACCCTCTCCACTATATATAGCGAGTTATGAAATTACCTAGAAAAGGATCCTTGGTCCTTGAATATTTTTACCCACTATACAAATTATAAATGATATATTATGACTGAGTCAGAAATATCATTTATATATCACTTGTAATATAATAAAGATATTATGTGATGAAAATGAGTTATTAAATTGACTCATCATTCCCAAAAATATTAAATGAAACTTGAATATTAAAATAATATTTATTCAAATAATATTCTTAATGTATTTACTTTAATACATGTAAATAAATTCAATAAAAAAATTCATTAATAATCATTTCAACTTGAATAATATGAATTTATTTATTCAATGCTGATCATACATCCTTGGAAAAAAACATAGACCCCAGTGGTGGGTCCCACCATGTCCTATATACCTATTCACCAAAATAAGTCAGATTCTTGAATACACTATTGCATGTGACCCTCTAGGTCCATATCTTGATAGTAGCGAATACTTTCCACAAAAGAGGAGTGGATTCTAGCAATCCATCAAGTCCCCTAAAGAGATAAGGAGTAGTTATAACAAAAAAAACAAACCTACAAACATGCACTATGTAATATAATCTATTTTGTCATTAGATATCTCATAAAGTATGAAACACACTTATGTAATCATCCTTTATTGATTTATTATTTGTTGATACAACTAGAAAGACTTACCTTCGACTACAATGACCATGGATTTATGAAGGTACTACCATCTTGATCAACCTAGACCAAGATATTACTTAACCTGGAAGTGAAAAATCTAATCTTGATCATTCAACCAATGTCATACAACCAATGATGCACCCATCACAAGCTACCCCACCATGATTTAATTATCATGGTTTTTGACTTGCATCAAAGTACATGATCAAATGGAATACATTGATAATGATATCAAGTTAGGAGACCAATACACATGTATATAAATAAGAACTACCAATGAATCCTGAAACATGTGGTATTCCTATTGATGAGTCTTTCCTCACGATCTCAACTACTAGAGATCACAAAGTGAAAAATTCATGATAAGAAGTCTCAATTATTATGATCCCATGACACCTGATAGTTATAAATCTACTGTGTCTATTTAGTATGATGTATCTAGACCATAATACATATATTTAGGATCAATTTTATAGTATATTGAGGTTCTCATTATAGCATGAGATTTTCTATAACCTTTTGATATGATATTTAATCTATGGAAATTTCTATTAAATAATAGACACAAAAATTTCTACACTATAATAGTAAGTGTACATCATGCATATCTAACTATTTACATGAAAGGGTAATAAAAAAGTACTCATAAAGTTAGGTCTAGGGAACCCACTTTTACAATAGAACAAACATTGTACAATGACTGACACACAATGTGCCTCCAATTATTCATCATTGTGCCAAAGTGTGTGCGATCGTATTTGTTTTCAATATTTCAATATGTGTTAGAAGAGAAAGTTGAGTAGTATATGTTTTTGGAGTTATTATGGAAGACTAAAGAAAGTTTCCTTAACTTTATTAGGAAACTTTATTTACAAAGTTAGAAAATTCTAAACTATTCTTCAAGAACCTAATATCATAAAGTTTTTTATGATTCAAAAATAAATCCAAAGGGGGATATTGAGGTTATTAGACTGAAGGTAACAAACATGGGCCACCGGAAAAAGATTTCCAGACAAAGGTGATTAGATGAAGAAGCAGTTGTACCAAGTCCATGAGGAAAGATGTGCAAGAATGTTGTTATGATAAGTATAAAGTGAAAAGAGTCCAAGATTAATTAGTAGTAATAAGTTCATGTTGGAGTTATCAGATAGACTATTTGTACAAAGTTTCATAATGATATCGAATGGACAAAACAAACAAAAAAATGTTATTGGACAGACCTGATGGAGAAGTCATTATCGAATAGAGATATGAGTTATGAAGTTTGAAGAAGTGGTTGTATAAATATTGATCTATATAGTTTCAACCTTAAAAATATTGAGTTACAAAGTTTTGATGTAGACTGACTGGACAGAGAAATTGGAGATTTTTTGATCGGACAAAGGAATGTTATGAAGTTGCATTGAACAAAAAATAAGAGTACAAAGTTCACTAAAAATAGGATATCTTGTCTATATTATCACCTAGAGGAAACCCGAGTAGAGAATTGGATGGAGATGTTAATGAATTTTCAATGGTTTAAATACCTTCAAACATACACTCAAAATATCCAACAGATAGATATTTTCCACTGACATCGAATAGAGAAATGTGAAGGTGCTCAAGGAGAGATAGGAATACATAGTTAGAGATAACATTGAGTTTCACCGGACGAAGTACACTGGGTAAAGATAGGGTATACCATATAGACACACAGAATGAAGATATGAGATGTCATTGGACACACATATGATGAGCTTAATGGAAAAAGGTTTCCTAAAAAAGAGAAACCAGACGAAGTTCCATCAGACAATGAAATATTCTAAGATCCATCAAATATAAAATTCTAAAGGTGTACCATTGAAAATAGAAGTCTTAATGAATCAAATTGAAAAACACACACTAGACAGAGGTGATCCAAGTAGGTTTACATAAACAATGTAAATTCCTTAACATGAAGATTTTGTGCTGAACATTCAATGTTTTTTATCTTTCAAAGATTAATGAAGTTCATAGAAGTTTCTTAACACCAAGTTTAAGGAATTTTGAACAAAGGTTGGAGACATTGAGATTTTTTGAAGCTTCAAGAATATTATAGAAGACTATATAATGCTTGATAGAGAAAGTGAATTTTTCCCTCATTTTCTATTTTGGGTGCACCTATATAAAGAGGGTGTAAAGTAAAACTATACTAACATTTTTCACTCATGTGAAAAGGTTGACACACTGAAGTTTTTGTGGTAGACTGAGCTTCCAATGAAGTTAAATTTCAGGTTGAAGAAGTGCTACCAGACCGAGTTCCATCAGATGAAGAATAAACATAGTGAGTAGTGACCAAGTTGTCGTGAAAAGTCAAATTGATTATATTTTTAAGGTTGATTTATAGTCTAGGGTAAACCCTAGGTCGTCTCTCAAGGAGCGTTGGTAGGTTTAGAGTGTGTATTTTTAATAAAAATGACTAAGAGAGGGGGTGGTTTTGAAAACAGTTTAAAACAATGACTTAGTTGAAATAACTTAAAAGATGAATGACCAAGTGGATTTGAGAAATATGAGATAAAAGGGTCGATGTTATTTCACTACACAGATATCAAGTTCATTGTTCATAGAGATTCATCTTGGGTTTAGAGTAATTCTTTGGTTGGAGTTAATTGGAATCCCGATTAATTCCTAAGATTTTATTTCAATGCTTTAAGGACCAAACCTTGACGTAACAATCGTATTGTCAAGGTCCAGTACTTATGCATGGAATAAGAGCTTCCAAAGCATATTGAAATTTCAATAAGTTGGGTATGAAAAGGATTCTTGTGATGTCCAATCGGAACAACACAAGTCACGCACTCAAAACCTCACACCGATCGGTTAGAAATTAAGAGCATAACACTCACATGTATCAAATAAAGCATTAAAATATGAAATAAAATAAGATACATGGAATTAAATGTTTAAACACCCAAATTAATCCAAAACAGTAGCTATTTTATGCATCAGAACTCCCTTGACATGTGTTTAGCTCCCTCACAATGAACACCCAACTTTTAGCTCGACATCGGGAGGAGGAGGAAGCTCGGGTGGAACTCCTTCTTCATCCTTGATTCCCCTATGAGGATAGGGGCCTCCAGAACCTCCAAGGTGATTAGGAGACTCCTATAAGACTTCAAATTGGCAGCACTTCACTCCTTGTCCGAACTTACAAATGAGGAGCCCAAGGTGCCCTTTTATAGGAAATGTGGGAGGTGGTTTTGGGCACACAGATTTCATCAATCCACTTGCATGATGCATTTCGGAATTCAGAAAGTCTTATCTCACTTTTGAGAAAACAGAAAAGTTGTAGACCTACCTCTTGAATGTCTCCAACTAAAGTTTAGAACCATTTAGACAAATACAACTCAAGATATTGATAAAATACAGAACACCGCATTTGACTTGGTCCAAATTCGGTGGTTTGGACAGATCAGTTCGGATGGGCCCCATAAAAGACGAATCAGGATTGGGTTCCTTCATATGAAATGTAGCCTATTGAATTTTGGAAATGAACAAAAAATTTCAGCCCATTTGGATGCACGAATTTTTTTAACTATTCAAAACAGTGGACAGATGTCCATGAATCCATGCAATTTTGGCCCATTTTTCTTTCACTTCATCAAGGGCCCTCCAAATCACCTCCACCTACATTGAAACAATAAAAACAAGTAACATTGACCATTATAATAGTTATAAAAACAAAATTATTTAATCAAACATGATGAAAAATTTGATAATATTTTTATAATTTTTAATACAAAATATGTTTAGCACGGCGGTGTAAGGGTGAAAATGAAACAGTGAATCGTGGTACGATCACACCCCCACACCTAAACATTTTCACTCCTAGGAAAAGTCACATATCCAATTACAATGATGAATATATGTATAAATATTTCCAACATCCCGAATATTTATAATTTGAAGAAATTTTATTTAAAGTAAAGTGATCAATGCACGAACCACACCAAGGAGTTCTTCCTAGTGAAAATAGAAAAAGATGTCTCATAAATCATATCATAGCGAAATTCAAAAAGATTCATGATACCCAATTGAGAAAGGAATTCAGAAGTAAACCATGACAGTAACTCTCCATGTGTGTGTGTGGAAACCATTCCATTCTATTCTTTCCACTTTCTATCCAATAAATATATGTTATTTTAACATTTTTTAGCTTAAATGATTTTGTCACCGAACCTGTCCTACATCATTTGAAATCATATTTCAAGACCCAATCATTTAAGCATTTCTAGAAGTCAAACCATAAGCTCCCGACCTAGATATCCCCATATTTTTCACATTTCATCACTCCCCTCATTTATTATATATATATATTTTTTGAAGTTGCAATTGGAACGAATCTCACACTCATCTCTCAACCCTTTGTTTGATCTCCTCACGACACTAATTGCAATAGTTATAACAAGATCAAAGGTTGATGAGGAGTGGTTTTTGACCTGCCCAAGACACAACAATTTTTTTTGAGGGCGTACAATAGTCGGACATTAGGTACACACGCATAGGTCAATCTGGTACAGTAATGAAACAGATCGGATAAGGAACGAACGTATAGAAATATCATTTAAAGCTGAAAATATTAACCCAACATATATTTAACTTATATTAAGTAAGAAATAATCGCACTTTTTGGTTTGGTGCAAAAATTTGTGGAGATATTAGTGACACAGTTTTCCCAAAAACTACTCACACAATGGGCATCAATCATCTCAAAGGTTTCACATGGATACGACCATTTATATCATTGACAGAAAACCAATTCACTAAAAATCACTCCCCGATGTTAAATTCATACAAATACTCTTTTTAGCCTTTGTTATGGTATTTTTACTTTCCCCACATTATGGTCTCCAAATCATTGAACTTCGAAATTGTTGATGGGGAAAAATGAAAATACCATAAAGAAGGCCAAAAAGAGAAAACAAAAGGATAAAAAAATGAAAATTCCTAACTATCCCAGGAATGTATCCACCCCCCCACAACTAGAGAATGCAGTTTACCCACTGTAATAAAAGAGACTGTGGGAAGGAAGGATAAAACCTGGTGAGTGTTATTCATAGACCACTTCTTGAACATGGAGTTCCTCCATTGGGGACTCCGGAATGGCTTTATGGAAGTGCTTCAGCCGCTGCCCATTGATAGTGAAGGTTTTCTTGGTGTCTTCATTTTGAACTTGGACAACACCAAATGGAGAGACATTAGTAACAATGTAAGGTCCAAACCAACGGGAACAAAGCTTACCAGGGTGCAACTTTAGCCTTGCATTGTAAAGGAGGACCTTCTGCCCGATGTGGAATTGACGATGAAGGATGAGACGGTCGTGGGAAGCCTTGGTTCGCTCCTTATAAATTCGGGAGTTCTCATATGAATCTCTTCTCATTTCCTCTTTCTCCTGAATCTGCAACTTCCTTTGAATACCTGCACCAGAAATATTATAATTGCATTGTTTAATAGCCCAGTAGGCCTGGTGCTCTACCTCAACAGGGAGGTGACAACTCTTCCCAAAAACTAGCCAATATGGTGACATGCCAATTGGAGTTTTGAATGCAGTACGGTAAGAACATAATGAATCATCGAGTCTAAGACTCCAGTCTTTTCTATTTGGCTGAACCGTTTTCTCAAGAATCTATTTTACCTCTCTATTTGATACTTCTTCTTGACCATTTGTTTGTGGGTGATAAGCAGTAGACACTCGATGCCCAACCCCATACCTGCGCAAAAGAGATTGCATTGTGCAGTTTCAGAAATGAGAACCCTGATCACTGATGATAAACCTAGGTAATCCAAACCTACAGAATATTTGGGTTCTCAAAAATTCCACAACCGTCTTGGAATCATCTGTCCTCGTGGCTCATGCCTCTACCCACTTTGAAACATAATCCACTGCCAGAAGAATGTAAAGGTTCCCAAATGAATTGGGGAATGGTCCCATAAAGTCAATGCCCCAAACATCAAAAATGTCATGGAAGAGCAAGGGTTGTTGGGGCATCTCATTTCTTTTAGAGACATTCCCCATTCTTTGACAACGAGGACAAGATTTACAGAATTCATGGGCATCCCTAAACAATGTGGGCCAAAAGAGACCAGAATCTAAGACCTTGCGAGCAGTCTGTTGGGGACCAAAGTGGCCCCCACAAGAAAGTGTGTAGAAGAACCTAAGGACAGACTGAAACTCACTATCGGGAAGACAACACCTAATAACTTGATCACTACATGTGCTCCAAAGGTAGGGGTCATCCCAAATGTACCAACGAGACTCATGTTTTAGACGGTCGGCTTGGTTTTTGGTGAAATCAGCAGGAATGAAAGACGCTACCAAATAATTTACAATTTCATCATACCAAGGAATAACATCTTGTACTCGGTACAATTGCTCATCAGGAAACAATTCATTTATGAGAATACAGGGGGATGAGTCAATATCTGAGGATGGGAGAATCCTACTGATATGGTCAGCAACCACATTCTCTGCTCCTTTTTTATCCCTAATTTCTAGATCAAATTCTTGAAGGAGGAGCATCCAGCGAATGAGACGTGGTTTGGCTTCTGGTTTCTTTAAGAGATATCGGAGGGCTGCATGGTCTGAGAACACAATGACTTTGGACCCTAGAAGGTATGACCTGAATTTATCCAAGGCAAACACAATGGCAAGAAATTCTTTTTCAGTTGTGCTGTAGTTTCCTTGGGCAGGGTCCAGAGTACGTGAGGCATAAGCTATGACATGTGGAGCTCGGTCGACCCTTTGTGATAAGACTTCCCCAACTGCATAGTTAGAGGAATCACACATGAGCTCAAATGGTAAATACCACCTAGGTGGTTGGATTACCGGGGGTGACGTGAGACTCCATTTTAACTTATTGAAAGATTCCTCACATTTTTTATCAAAAACAAATTCTTTTTCTTTTTGGAGTAATCGGGAGAGGGGGAGTGCAATTTTACTAAAGTCACAAATGAAACAACGATAAAATCTAGCATGACCCAGGAAAGACCGCACATCCCAAACATTTTTAGGGAATGGTAGGGAGGAAATGATATCTACTTTTGATTTGTCCACTTGGATACCTTCCCCAGAAATGACATGTCCCAAAACTATGCCTTGTCAGACCATGAAATGGCATTTCTCATAATTTAATACGAGATTCTTTTCAATACAGCGACGTAGGACAGAAGCAAGACTACTCAAACATTCATCGAAAGAGGATCCATAAACAGTAAAATCATCCATAAAAACTTCCATGCAATTCTCCAGGTAATCTGAAAAAATACTAACCATACATCGTTGGAAAGTACTTGGAGCATTTCACAGACCAAATGGAATCCTTCTATAAGCAAATGTACCAAAGGGGCAAGTAAAGGTTGTCTTTTCCTGATCCTCAGGGGCAATATGGATCTGAAAGTATCCAGAATACCCATCAAGGAAACAGTAATGGGACTTCCCTGCTAGCCTCTCTAGCATCTGGTCAATGAATGGCAATGGGAAATGGTCCTTCCAAGTGTGTTAGTTTAGTCGGCGATAGTCTATACAGACACGCCAACTATTCTGCACACGAGTTGGAACCAATTCATTGTTTTCATTTTTAACTACAGTAAGGCCAGTTTTTTAGGAACTACTTGAACGGGACTGATCCATTGGCTGTCAGAGATAGGGTAAATGATTCCATTAGCCAATAGTTTTGTTACTTCCTTTTTAACAACATCAAGTAGGTTTGGGTTCAGTCGACGTTGTGACTGCCTCACTGGTTTAGCCTCATCATTTAATAAAATATGATGTGTACAAATTGATGGGCTAATGCCAGGAATTTTAGCAAGTGTCCATCCCAAAGCTTGTTTATACTCCCTCAAAAGATCAAGCAGTCGCAATTCATGCTCAGTAGGGAGTGAACTAGCAATGATGACGGGCAATTTGTTTCCATTATCAAGATATGAGTATTTTAAATATTGAGGCAGTTGTTTCAGTTCCAATTCTGGGGGATTTTGGATTGAAGGAAGTGTGTGTGAAAGTGAGAAGTCACTGATCTCATCTAACTGCTCAATGGTAACATCCTCAGATGAGGAATGAGCTTTTACAAGCTTAACAGTATCATCGATAGTCATGTGATCCTCTGTGTTCAAGAAATCATCAATTAACAAACATGCATGAGACTTTTCTAGACCACTACAACAATCATCACATGAATGATTACCAAGAATTTCAATCAAAGAAGAAAACTCAGAAAGGGGATCAGGGGAAACAAATGAAGTGATTTTAGGGGAAGGGAGTATATCAATTGAATTTACCGAGAGAGAGGAATGTTCTTCTGAGGGGTGCTTCATGGCATCAAGGATGTTGAAATGGACTATGTCACCACCAAATTCCATAGATAATGTACCATTATGGACATTAATTATGGATTTGGCAGTTTTTAAGAAAGGTCTACCCAATATAATTGGGGCATGTCCATTCATCCTATCATCTTCCATTTTTAGCACATAAAAATAAGCAGGAAATATTAAATTTTGAACCCTCACAAGAACATCCTCTAACACACCAGAAGGGTGTGTCGTGCTCCGATTTTCTAGCTGAACAACTATTCCTGTGGGCTTTAGTTCACCGACCTGAAAAGAAGAGTATATGGAGTGAGGAATCACATTAATAGAAGCACCCAAATCAAGCATAGCATTGGAGAAAGAATACTCCCCTATGGTGCACATAATCGAGAATGTTATAGGATCGTTTCACTTGGTGAGAAGTGATGGTTGTATCAATGCTGAGACATTCCTCCCTAAGATCACCTTCTCATCACCTCTAAGTCGCCTTCGGTGGGTACACATCTCCTTCAGAAACTTTGCATATCTCGGAATTTTCTTGACGGCATCAATCAATGGAATGTTAACCTGCACTTTTTTGAAAGTTTCCAAGATTTATTTATCAAGTTCGGTTTCTTTTTTTTTTCCTAGGTTGGGTATCCCTTTGGGGAAATGGAAGAGGAATGCTTGGGCTTGGTAACTCATCAATAGACACACTCTTTCCTTTGGTAGGACTTCTCTCAAGACAAGGTTCCATCTCATTTGAACCTTTTTCAATGGTTGGGATGGTGGTTTCCTTAGGAGAGGATGACTCTAATGGAGGGTTCATTTGGATTTTAAGTTGAGTTCCACTCCTAAGTGTGATGGAACTAACATTTCCCTTATACCTAGGGTTGAAAAGTGGTTGAGAGGGTATTTTACCAGACCCATGGCTTTGGATTTCACCCACCGAGTTAGCTAGTTGGCCTAATTGGGTTTTGAGGTCTTGTATGGCTGCTTGGGTGGTTTGTTGGAATTGGAGATTATTGGCAGCCATTTTCTTCATCATATCTTCTAGGCTAGGATCATGTTTTGTAGGGGGTTGTTGGAAAGTCCTTTGGGGTGGTTGAAAATTTATAGGTGGTGGTGGTTGATGACTACTTTGCCCTGTTTGGTTCCATTGATGTTGAGGTTGGTTTGAATACCCCCCTTTCCTATAGTCTTGGTTGTCCTTCCACCCTTGGTTGGATGGATAGTATGGTTCTTGCCTAAAGGGTTGGTTAAAGGGGCGTCCTGGAAATATTGCCTCACAACTTTTAGAAGTTTCTCTCAATTGAGGACATTGGTCAGAATAGTGGGTGTCAGAAGAGCAGATTCCACAATGGATGGGAGGAGGAGATTGAAATTTCCCTTGGGAGAGAGAAAGTTGTCATAGAAGGGTACTTACCTCTTCAATCTTCGTGTCCACCTTCTTTTAAAACTCAGTACTTTGCACCTCATGGACACCTCAAATGGGAACACTGGACCATGTACCGAATTGTTAAGTGTTCTGTGCCATGTTCTCAATGAGGGTTCTTGTAGCAATTGGGGTCTTATCTACCAATGCACCACCTGCAGCAGCATCAATCATATTTCGATCAATAGGAATCAAACCTTCATAAAAATATTGAATTAAAAGTTGATCACTTATTTGGTGGTGTGGGCAACTTGAACAAAGCCTTTTAAATTTTTCCCAATATTCATGAAGTGTTTCCCCTTGAGATTGTCTTATACCACATATTTCTTTCCTTATAGTTGCAGTTCGAGAGGCTGGGAAGTATTTTTCAAGAAAAAGGCGCCTCATGTCCGCCCAACCTCTTATTGGTGAATTAACATAGTACAACCAATCTTTCGCAGTGTCTTCTAAAGAAAATGGGAATGCTCTAAGATTTACTTGTTCCTCATCAACATTAGCAGGTTTTAATGTTGAACAAACAATATGAAATTCTTTTAAGTTCTTATGAGGGTCTTCTCCAGGCAGTCCATGAAATCTTGGTAATAAATGGATTAAACCAGATTTTAATTCAAAATTAGGTGCCTCACCTTGAATTTGAATGTAAGTGGGTTGGATATCAACATCAGGTGAGGTTAATTATTTTAATGTTCAATTATTTTCATCCATGATATACAAGTTATGTTCAGTTTTAACTTTGGTTTTAGAAGAAGAAGAAGGATCAAGAAGAATTTTAAGATTTGATGTCTCCTCCTTCCAAGTGTGGTCTTGTATGTCTCGGTTTCATTGATGTAGGATCCTCTCCGGTTCAGGTTCGAAAGTTTGTAGGTCTCCCGGAGTAGAACGTGTCATACAAAGAACCTACACAATAAATAAATTAGAACACAAAAACAAATTCAAAGGTAGAAGATAAAACAAACAAATATTCACAAAAATTACAAAAAAAATTATAAAAAACACGCACAAAAAACCAAAGCGCTCTCCGGAAACGGCGCCAAAATTTGACCGCGTTGTCATGACACATCAAATTGATTATATTTTTAAGGTTGATTTATAGTCTAGGGTAAACCCTAGGTCGTCTCTCAATGAGCGTTGGTAGGTTTAGAGTGTGTATTTTTAATAAAAATGACTAAGAGAGGGGGTGGTTTTGAAAACAGTTTAAAACAATGACTTAGTTGAAATAGCTTAAAAGATGAGTGACCAAGTGTATTTGAGAAATATGAGATAAAAGGGTCGATGTGATTTCACTAGACACATATCAAGTTCATTGTTCATAGAGATTCATCTTGGGTTTAGAGTAATTATTTGGTTGGAGTTAATTGGAATCCCGATTAATTCCTAAGCTTTTATTTCAATGCTTTAAGGACCAAACCTTGACGTAACAATCATATTGTCAAGGTCCAGTACTTATTCATGGAATAAGAGATTCCAAATCATATTGAAATTTCAATAAGTTGGGTATGAAAATGATTCTTGGGATGTCCAATCAGAACAACACAAGTCACGCACTCAAAACCTCACACCGATTGGTTAGAAATTAAGAGAATAACACTCACATGTATCAAATCAAGCATTAAAATCTGAAATAAAATAAGATACATGGAATGTAATGTTTAAACACCCAAATTAATCCAAACCAGTAGCTAGTGTATGCATCAGAACTCCCTTGACATGTGTGTAGCTCCCTCACAATGAACACCCAACTTTTAGCTCGACATCGGGAGGAGGAGGAAGCTCGGGTGGAACTCCTTATTCATCCTTGATTCCCCTATGAGGATAGGGGCATCCAGAACCTCCAAGGTGATTAGAAGACTCCTATAAGACTACAAATTGGCAGCACTTCACTCATTGTCCGAACTTACAAATGAGGAGCCCAAGGTGCCCTTTTATAGGAAATGTGGGAGGTGGTTTTGGGCACACAGATTTCATCAATCCACTTGCACGACGCGTTTCGGCCTTCAGACAGTCTTATCTCGATTTGGAGAAAATAGAAACGTTGTATCCTTACCTCTTGAATGTCTCCACCGAAAGTTTGGCACCGTTTGGACAACTACAGCTCAAGATATTGATAAAATACAGAACACCGCATTTGACTTGGTCCAAATTCGGTGGCTTGGACAGAGTAGTTCGGATGGGCCCCATACAAGACGAATCAGGATTAGGTTCCTTCATATGAAATGTATCCTATTGAAATTTGTTAAGTAACTCAAAATTTCAGCCCATTTGGATGCACGGATTTTGTTCACTATTCAAAACAGTGGACAAATGTCCATGGATCAATGCAATTTTGGCCCATTTTTCTTTCACTTCATCAAGGACCCTCCATATCACCTCCACTTACATTGAAACAATAAAAACAAGTAACATTGCCCATTATAATAGTTATAAAAACAAAATTATTTAATCAAACCTGATGCACAATTTGATAATATTTTTATAATTTTTAATACAAAATATGTTTAGCACGGCGGTGTAAGGGTGAAAATGAAACAGTGAATCATGGTACGATCAAGTAGCCGATTGAGTTCTTACTCAGTCGAAGGAGGAAGTTCATTAGGTCAAGTATGATTTATCAGACATATAATTAACATAGAAAGAAAAATAGATGAAGGTTAATCTTAAAATGAAAATTAAAATAAAATCAAGTGAGTTGAGAAGCATCATAAAAAGATTCATCAGAGAAAGGAAACTGTACAGATTCATCAAATGGACATTTTCTAAGGATTCTTTGAGAAATAGTTCTAAAAATTTTAGATTAAGTACATATAGGACAACCGAATACCTTGAGGAATTTTCATGACCAATATAATCTTATAATATTTTCTGAATATTTTGAAGTTTGTACACAAGTTAAGGTTATCCAACTTGCTTATGGAGGAAGAGAATATTTTTCTATAGTGGATCAAGAAAGGAGGAAAGATCTTATAGCTAGGGGGTAAAACCAGTTGTTGAAAAGGATTGTTGGTTGGGGGGTATAACCAACTATGATGAAAGAGGATACAATTAGGATAGTCGAGAGGTATAACCAACCATGTAAAAGAGACTATTTATGGGGGGTAGAACTAGGGTTAGCAGGATAAAAAATTATTGGGGTGTATAATTGGTTGCTTCCCATGTCTTTGTAATCCCATGATGATAGTAAAATAATCCTTATTTGGGGGAATAACCAAAATTATAAGGAGTAGATATTTATACATAACCTTGTAAATATCATGTACTGATATCTATTTATATTTGTTACATATGAAAAGTGGGGTTGAGATTCATATTTGAGTGAATCATAACTTTTACAAGTTTCATAGGTTAAGAAAAGTATCCTTAATGAAGATAATATAATTTCCTATAAAAGAAAAAGGGATCACCGATTCACCTCTCTCATTGATCCTACATCAATACAAGGGATCTACAGTCATAAAATACATACACCTGTGTATCACATGATAGTGATGTCATCGACATCATCAACCTACTAAGTGAAGTGATCATCTATCCAAGTCTTATACATACAACTATTTTCAATGGCCCCATCATTATATGGAATCACCATGTCTAGTAATTTCTCAACTAGAGAATACTAATCACTAACTTCCATTCTAATAACAACAACACCTTGAATAGATATGTTTAACATAAATGAAACAACTTCCAAAGTGATGTTCATATCTCCCTTGGGTAGATGGAAAGTGTGCGTCCTAGGCCCCCACCTCTCGATAAGTGCTAAAATAATACATTGGTCCACAAATGTAAAAACCACACATGGATATACCATATAATATAACACTCCAAAGATGGGAAATGATCATAGTAAGAGTCACAATTTGATAAAAAATGGTGAAATATCTATACTCTCAGTTGTGGAATGAAATTGCCTTCCAAGACATCACATGAAACATGGTTATCTTATGTAGTGAGCAAAGGCACGTCCTTCGTATCAACATATGATATCAATATTATGTTGGATTGGTGTAGCTAAATCTATTTCGATGGTGTTGGGCCAAATGATAGTGGCCCATATTACACACCAAACAACAACTCTCACGAGTCGAGCTCTATAGTGTTCTTGTTGTGGGGTGTTGGGGAAACATACCCCTAATTTGGGGGTGCATGGGCCAAAGGCCCCAAAACCAAATTTTGGGGAATAGTGGAAACTCTGACTGATTGTAGTAGTGCTGACCAGGATACATTGACATGGAACTGTAGTATTTCAAAATTTGTTATAGTTACTATAGCATTTTGGAATTTGGAGACGATAGTACTATAGCTTTGAAAACTTTTAGCCACTAGTCACTATTGTAGCTTGGACATGGGTATCCACAACACTATAGTAGTGTGGACTCCCAGCTTCTTTTTACTATAGAATAATGTAATTACTATGTTCTTGGTGGAATAATGCTTCTTATTCTTTATTATCTCATTTGATCTAGGGTTTTTTTGTGTGTGAGAAAATCTGAAACCTCCCTATAATTCTGATTCAAATTTTAGTGAAGTGATTCTACATTTCAGTGGATGTTGGGATTATTTCTGAACCATTTAAATAGATGTTTCTATATTCATATTATTCTTCTACTTCATTTTTTTATATCCTTTCTTCATCTGCAAACCTCTATCACTATGACTCATATTTTTTACGCAACACATTACTGTTTAATTTTAATAAGGTAATTTTTAAGGGTTTATGAATTATGAAGAAGTGATATAAAATTTAAAGTTTCCTACATAAAATTTTTATGAGATTGTGATTTATAGTTATGAAATATAGGTAGTCATTCATAAGTCATAGATGGAGATAATACAAACTGAAGAAGAAAAATGTGTTTATATAGAAAAAAATAACACATAACAATCCACTAATGCTACTGAGATCTTGAGCTTCATAATAATACATCAGGAAACCCATTATGAGTGTGAATATCCCTATAATGACCCGCCAATTCTCATTGGATTGAGAGTACAACGAGTCATTACTAGGCCTTAAGAGACATCCCCAAGACGCCAAAGGCTGGCAATAAATGCCAGAGGGTTTCAATGCAAGTGGGGGACGATTTACCCTTTAAGAAATAACCCAGTAACCCAACCAACCATACCCAAACATTAACTACATGATGCATGAACAATTGAAAGACAACTAAAAAACCTCATTTATGTCAAACCACATCAGAGTACACAACAGTGGAAGACCAGACCAAGTATCAAAGTGCACAACAGATAAACAACTCAAGACTCTCAAAGACACTAAGACTTCGTGCTCCACAAGCTCCAAGCTCCACAACATCTCCCAAGCATCACCACGAGCCACTAGCAATAAGATGATTTACCTTTACTTGTGTCCCAGAACATGACATCTGAAAAAGCACCAACGTTCCAAAGCAGGGGTGAGTATAAAACTCAGTAGGTTTTCCCCAATGACTTCCCTACTCATGCCACTAAGATAGAAGAGTTAGAAACATTTATACAAAAACAGTTTATATAAAACATTTTCTCAAAAGCAGTTTATAACTGAATATAACAAGTTTCCAAAACCATACATAACCAAAGGCATCCAAGATAAATTGAAACCAATTTTTCCAATAAGTTATTTTTCCAGAAAAATAACCAAACAAGCTTAAGAACCATTTCACAAACATTCTTTTTTGGAACACCCAACCATTTCCACAAACCCATGCAACCAACCATGCATGCTACCTGGAAGAGGGGAGAATCCCTAACCCTTATCCATCCCAACTATGATGGGGGAGACTTCTTACCCTAATCCAACCCAAATTCACATGAATTCTTGATGGGGGAGAGCCCTAACCCTTATCCATCCCAACACTGATGGGGAAGACTCCTAACCCTTATCCGTCTAGAATGCAATATGAATGTTTGATGGGGGAGATCCCTAACCCTTATCCATACCAACACTGATGGGGGAGACTCATAACCCTTATCCATCCCACATTCTTGTGAACAAACACAACCATAATATCAAAAACCAAGTGTGTTCAACTAATTCAAACCATTTCAATGCTTAACCATTTCAATTCCAAATCATTTCAATAAAACTCCTTTTTTTATTGAAAACAAAATCCATCAATGTCATTTCAATCTCAAACCATTTTAATAAAACACCCTTTTTATTGAAAACCCATTTTTCATCAAACCATCTACAATTTCAGAAAATACATAATTTAAAATCAACATTTTAAATTCAATAAGCCAAATCACTATGCACAATAATTCACCAAGATTTCACAATTTCACTAAAACCATAAATCATCACTAAATAAGATTTATTCCATGATTTTCACAATTAAATCCATTCAAACAAACCAATTTGAAACTAAGACAATCAATTCTAACAAGATGAGTCAAGAGTGAAGCCTCCTACCTCAAAGGTTTTGACCCTAACAAACAGAGAACGCACAAGAAGACCGGGTTGCTTCTTCAAGAACCTGCCTTAGATCTCTTCTCCTAACACAAAAAAGACCAAATCTCATCATATTTGGAATCCATACACTTATATCTACCCCTAACGGATGTAGATATAAAAAATCGAGAGAAGATGAGAAGTAGATCTAAGTAGATCTAAGAAATCAAACACGAACGATTACATACCTCAAGAATCCAGCTTCGATTCGCCAAGAGAAGCCTTTGGATCACCTCCAAAACTATGGGAGAACCCTCCTTGACCTTGGGAGAACAAAAATACTGAGTTAGGTTCTCTTAGGAGAAAAAACAAGCTACATAGAGGAAAAAACGCGTGAGATCCACCTTTATAAGATCTCATTTAAGTGGCCGCACGGTTAGTTCACACGATTTGACAAATCGTGCGCTAATCGTGCATTAGCTACTGCCTCGACCGCCCTTCTCGCATGGTTTGGACGCACAGTTAGACAAACCATGCACCGACCATGTGGAATCTACTGCCTCTAAGACCCACTATGCATGGTTTGGCTGCACGGTTTAGACAAACCGTGCACCACCCGTGCGACTTCCCCTTTGCCTCAAAACATCATACCAAGTTCTCCCAACTCTCCCATTCAACACCCTTAACTTTAAAACCATGAAAAGCATAAAGAAAGGGTTACATACCAGAAAATAGGGGTACTA
This sequence comes from Viscum album, assembly GCA_963277665.1. Lineage (NCBI taxonomy): Eukaryota > Viridiplantae > Streptophyta > Magnoliopsida > Santalales > Viscaceae > Viscum > Viscum album. The sequence goes on along the minus strand of OY728163.1, from coordinate 628,079,628 downwards.
CATTCTCCCCACCATTGGTCTTTCCATCCTCAAAAAGTAGAAAAACTTCAGCCAACTGAAAGAGTTCCGACCACTGCTCTTTCATTTCCTTTTCACGTTCCCAAGTCTCTTCCTGAATCTGACCATGATTCCATAAAACCCACACTAGACCGATGCTTTTTCCACACAAGACTTTATATTTCCTATCCACAATCCGTACTGAGATATGTATCAATGAAGCATCCGACTCTAGGTCAATGTGATCCCATCTGATCACATGGTCAGGATCAGGCTGATACTTTTTCAATTGAGATACATGGAACACATTATACACCGAACTAAACCATGGTGGTAATTACAAAAAATATGCCACCTCTCCAACCCATTATAGTATCTCAAAAGGGCTAATGTATCTAGGAGATAATTTTCCCTTCTTTCTGAAATGATGATGCCCAAGCCTTGGAGAGATCCTCAAGAAGACATGATCACCCACAACGAATGACAATGGTCTTTGAAGGTGATCTGAATAAGATTTCTGACAACTTTGAGCCATCTCCATCCTCTTTCCAATCAAATGAATCTTCTCCGTTGTTTCTTGGACAAGGCTCGGCCCAACAAGTGAAGTTTAACCAGTTTCCACCCAGCATAGTGGAGAACGACAAGGACACCCATACAATGCTTCAAATGAACCCATGCGTATCGAGGCTTGATAGCTATTATTGTACATGAACTCCACTAAGGGTATATTCTCCTCCCATGAGCCACCAAAATCCATTACACAAACCCACAACATATCTTCCAAAGTTTGTATTGTCCGCTCGGATTGCCCTTCCGTCTGAGGATGATATGCCGTGCTCATTGTCAAATGAGTTCTGAGGGCCTGCTGTAATGATTTCTAGAAATGAGATGTGAACCTCAGATCTCTATCTGAGACTATAGACACTGGTACACCATGCCTCTTTACTACTTCCCAGATATAGATTTTTGAAATATCTTCCACCGTATGAGTTTCACAAATAGGGATGAAATGGGCTGACTTGGTTAGACGATCCACTATCACCCAAATGGTATTGTGTTTCCAGACCGTTCTTGGAATACCTATAACAAAATCTATTGCTATCTGATCCCATTTCCACACTGGGATAGGTAAATATTGTAACATACCAGCTGGTCTCTGATACTCTGCTTTAACCTACTGACAAGTTAAACACTGCGAGATGAACTCGGCCACCTTCCTTTTCATGCCGCTCCACCAAAACTGCACCTTCAACGCCTTATACATATTCTGTGTACCTAGGTGTACAACCCATCTTGAATGGTGATAAGCATGAAGGAGTTGTTCCTGACAAAGCATAGGTAAAACCATCCGATCTTTGAAACACAAAACAGAACTCTCATCCAGTTTCCATCCCTCAATGGTCTCCCCACCATTGAGTTTTGAACTCATTGAAACACAATGTACATCAGATGCCTACTCCTCCTTTACTATCTCCACCAAGTCAGGAACAAGCGCAAATGGAAAGAAAAACACAAATTTGTCTTGGTCTTCACATTACATACGCATGTCGGCTAGGACCGAAATCAACTGCTACTCATCTGAAGCTTCTTACGCCAACTGAGCATACGAATTTCTGCTTAATGCATCGGCCACCGAATTTCCCTTACCCAATGTATATATCAAGTCAAATTTGAACATTTGAAGATATTCCATCCATCTCCTCTGCCTCAGATTCAAATATCGTTGCGAGAAAATATGCTTCAAACTCTTATGATCTGTAAACATAGTGAATTTCTCACCAAAGAGATAATGATGCCAAGTCTTCAAGGCATGGACAACTACAACATATTCCAAATCATGTGTTGGATAATTTTTCTCATGAACTCTCAACTGAGTTGAACGATAAGAAACCACATGGTGTCCTTGTATGAGAACACAACCCAAACCTGATCCTGAAGCATCACAATAGACCACATAACCCTATCCTGATTCTGGAAAGATTAAGATAGGTGCCGATGTAAGTCAAACTTTTAGTTCCTGAAAGGATTTCTGACATTATTCTGTCCACTAGAAGAGAGAATTCTTCTTAGTCAGTGATGTCATTTGTGAAGCTAGTCATGAGAAATCATGCACAAAGAATTGGTAGTAACTAGCTAGACCAAGAAAACTGCGTATCTCGAACACATTCTTTGGTGGTTTCCAAGAGATAACGGCTTCTATATTTTCAGGATCAACAGAAACGCCTTTATAAGAAATGACATGGCCAAGGAAACGTACTTCCTATATCCAAAAATCACACTTTGATAATTTGGAATACAAATGATGATCTCTTATGATTTGTAACAATGTTTCCAGGTGCACCTCATGATCATCCCTTGTATTTGAATACACCAAGATATCGTTGACAAACACCACAACAAAATAATCCAGATATCGTTGAAATATCCGATTCATCAAATCCATGAAGACCATTGGTGCATTCGTTAGACCTAAAGGCATGACTACATATTCATAGTGGCCAAATATGCTTCTGAAAGCTGTCTTTGGAATATCCTCCTTCCGAACTCGCAATTGGTGATATCCTGATTGCAAGTCAATCTTGGAGAACCACCAAGCTCCCTTCAATTGATCGAACAGATCATCAATGCGTGGAAGTGGATATCTATTCTTTATCGTAACTTGATTAAGATTATGATAATCAACACACATCCTAAGAGTTCCATCTGCTTTCTTCACAAACAACACCGATGCTGCCCATGGAGAAGTACTTGGTCGAATGAAACCCTTGATTTTCAGCTCCTCTAACTACACTTTCAATTTCCATAACTCTATTGGTGCCATCTGATAAGACAGAAGGGAAATAGGACTGGTCCTTGGAATGAGATCAATCATAAACTCCACTTCCCTTAGAGGTGGTAACCCTGAGAAGTTATTGGGAAAGACATCTAGAAATTGATCCACAATAGCTAGAAGACTATTTTACTCAATCTCTTCCATTGATGCCAAATTCAATGCTACCAGTTGGTGAGAGATCGTTCCCACCATTGGTTCCAACAAGCTCTTTGGATCTTTCTTTACTATCCTCTCTCATCTGAAGAGATGGTTGATGCCGTCCTCAGTCGTCAAACTAACCGTTCTCCTATAACAGTCGATGTGAGCCTTAAACATTGTCAACCAATCCCTACCCAGGATTACGTCATAGACATCCATGTCCAACATTGATAAGTCCCATTTTAACTCAGCTCCATCAACAGTTATAGCGCATTCTCTACACACAAAGGATTGACGTTCTCTTTCACTAAGAGGAGTTTTTAGTTTCAAAACAGAAGACATCATTTCCATTTTTAAACATAGTAAGTCAAAAAAACGAGAATCAATGAAGGAATGTGATTCACCAGTATCAAAGAGAACTTGCACAAGGGTAGAATTCAAAAGAATCGTACCTCTCAACGTAGATGGTCCAGCCTGATCATCAACCATAATCTGCTCAGCTCTATACAATTGATTCGTCGCTGCACTGTTCTCCTTGTTGCCTTGCTGAGATTTCCCTGGTTGATGATTCATGGTATTTTGAGAATCTCCATGGCTAGCTCTGTTATGCTGATGAGATTGATTTTTCTGTCCGCGTCCTGTCGAAGCATATGATGCTTGAGATGCCTGAGGAGTGTCACGTGCCCCCGACCTCGAAGCATTCCTTTAATAGCGCTGTAGATTCCCCATCTGCTTGCAATTGTGACATGCTCTAGGTTGCACCGTACAATCTCGCCTTTTGTGGTCAAGCGAACCACATTGAAAACAACTTACTTTGCTCTGGGGTCGTGGAGGAAGGTTCACTGATCCCACCACCTGATAGTGATTTCCACTTGCACCGTGGAAATAGGTATCCCATTTTCTCTTGTTCCGAGAGGTTGAGTTCCCACCATTTCCTTTAGGTATCAACATTCCTCCTCCTATTGATCCTGAGATATCACATTCAACAACAATCAATCTATTCACCATCTCTGTATAATCCTTAATACAGAGCACCACAATCTTCGATCGAATCTCCTACCTTATCCTCGATTCAAAGATGCGTGCTTTCAATGATGCACTTTCCGTAACCTCTGGTGCAAAACAGACTAAATTCATGAATTTAGCCACATACTCTATGATAGAGAGACTCTCTTGTTTCAGGCTAAAGAAGTTCGCCATTTTCTGGATCTTGAACGTGTGAGGATAGAATTGTTTGTTGAACAATTCTTCAAAATCTTCCCATGTTAGGCCTTCATCCAATTTAGCATGAACCGCTAAATCCCACCACTGACGTGCAAGATCCTCGAGCATATACGTTTCCAACTTTACTTTGAGCTATGATGGTGTGCTGATGAAATTGAAGATACGATTCATCCTACTTAGACACACCTCCACCTTTTCGAGTTCAGCATCACCCCGAAAGTTTGGTAGATTCCGCTTCATGAACTGGATGGTATGATCCACATGCCTTGGTTATTTCATCTAGTTCCCCGTATCCACAACATGAAAATCTTGGACGATACTCTGAACTAGCTCTTGGTTCATACATGGTTCAGGTGCAACCACATTCTCCACATCTTCTTCGGGTTGGTTCCAACGATGCCTACAAGGTGCCATTTTCTAAACCAACAACAAACTCTATCAATCTCACTCTCTAGCAACTGATGGCTTAGCATTTCAAATTCTATCATGTCATCTATAACAACATTGTTTTCTAAAACATCCTTTTTCCTTAGTTCAACCATTTTTGAAAACATTCAACATACTTTTTGAAAATCAACTTATTTTCAAAATACACCAAATACCCTATTTTCATAATCTTTTACTTGAAAATAATTTCTGCATTTTTCAAAAGTTCACACCTTGCACAAAATCCTTACTCATTCCTCACAATGAGTTATGAAATCCTAGTGAATTTTCCAATCGATGCACAAGATTCAATAATAAGTGTATACATATACCTCAAGGCCTAAAAGTTTCCACAGTCATAATATATTTTTTCCAATAACACCACTAACACTTGACCATTATTTCATGCAATATGATCAAGCACTTTGTTACCTAAAATATGCTTTATTCTAGGTCTAAGATTCATATATGAAATGATGATGCTTCGTGTAATTTTTTTTTCAAAGTATCATTGGAAGTTTTAACGAAACCACAACCCTAGTTGTATTCCTCCCAATCCCATTAGGACCATTCAATAAAGTAATTCACATAACAAAATAATGTATCCTCAACTAAGCCAATTATTATAAGTTTAAAAACACCCTTGAAGACTCTGTTGATACACTCAAAAATATTAGTGGTCATATGTCCATATCGACTACAATCATCATACACTAAATAACATTTATACTTCAAAATTCACATCATATAATCATACACATCTTGATTTTACCTTCATATTTATTTAATAAGCACATTGAATTTCCTCTTTTTAGGCTTTTATACTAAAAAAAATTGTTTAAAAAACCTAAACCTAGTAGTCCAGATCCAGTGATTACTTTTTTACATTGATACAAGATACAAGATATCTCACCACCCAAGATCGAATTGTTTATTAGTCTTGGAAAATTAGAAACATGCTTGAACCTCATATAATATTTGAAAACATAAAATATAACATAGTATTTTTTCAAAAACATTATTATTACCTCTAATATACCCTTTCATATGAATCATAGTACAATTTCTAGCATCCTAGGGAAAGGAAAAAAATAAAAGGGTGAGTTTAGATGCTCAGTACGAGAATACATACAGTGAAATCTATCATAGAATAAATAAGACATGAATAATCTGACAAAGTTAAAATAATAATAAAATATTCCATATAAAAAATATCATAAAAGGGGACTAAATTATGGGTGACATAAGAACATAAATAATTTTATGGATAATAATAACTAGTTTTATAATGATAGAATGCATAATGTCAGACATCATGATCTTACCATCAATGCCTTTTTCCAAGAAATAATATGTAAATAGGTAAGGCTTATACCAAATATCCAAACTAGTTTATCTCATGAGATCTACCAATGCATCAGGGGGACATAATATGCCCCGCCCACCACTTAATAAGTCCAATTCATTCATTATATAAAAATAGTGTATGAAAATTCAATACATAATCAACAGAAACATTTATATTGAAAAAATAACATACAAAATTTCAATATATTCCCTAATAAATAAATAGAATAATACAATCATAAGCTATCTAGTGTAATATGGTGGATGTTATTAATATATTTTATCCCTAGTAAAGCATAATATTCATAAAAAATATGTTCACATAGATAAAAATACTTTAAAAAAACACTGTAAGATTTCATGAGGAAAACACCCTTTTCATTTTGAAACCACTTGTTTAAAATCTAAAAAATTACAAAATATTAGGATTTTTTTGGTAATAAGCATGAAAAATTTTCAAGGAACATTCAAAGAAAAAAATAGTTATCATGATTGGAAAATCCATTCATACGGTGTAAGTTAAAACAAAGATTCAGTTCACACATTTGGTAAGAAGAGTATCACTTAGAAAACATTAAGAAGATTCATTTTAAACATTTTTATGGATTTTAAAACATGGTTAAAAAATAATTTAATAAATCATTAAAGAATAGTAAAAAATTTCTTGAAAACATTTTAAATAAAATATGTACATAGAATAAAAATATTCCCAATCGAGTAGAAAAATAGTTATTTTTTATTAAAAACATTCATTCGATATTTTTGAGTGAAAAAGAAGGTAAAAATAGAAATATTACTTAAAAAACCAAAAAATAACCAGATGAGAATAAAATTTACAGTTTTTAAGATAAAAGGATAATATAATTCCCCTAATGTAAACTTAAAAATAAACAATCCCGAACAAGGATGAGATTGTGAAATAAACCCTTACCCCACACTTCTACTTGGTTGGACATGATTTAACCTCCTGTATAATAAATTTATATTTATTATAAATACATAATAAAACCATATACATATCTATAATATCATATATGATCCAATTATAACATCTTATCACCCATTTGTTAACAATATTTCATTATTATCAATGTTTCAGTTGTTAACTGCTTTATTTTTTTATGTTTGTTTTGATTCAAAAGTTATAATACTTATGTCTTGATCACAATTATATCATATATAGAATATTAATAATGATATAAAAATAATAAATATTTATTATATAAATATTTACAATAATTTTTTAAAATTTGGCATGAAAAATGAATTACATCACCTCGTGGAGGTGGTAGTTCACACATACACACAGAGGAAGTTATCATTTTTTAATGGGCAGAAGGGTAAGGAAGTGGAAGATATATTAAATTTATAAAATCATAATTATTTCATAAATAACATATATATATTCATAAGTTCCATCATTATTACTAGTTATGTGAGGTGGGGATGAAAAAAACTTATATTAGCTTGTGAGGTGGTAGTCCACCGTTCACCCAAGAGATAATTTTGTTTCCCATTTGATGGAGAAGGATATAGATAAATATTATTCCATCAACATAATATCACATTATATGGAATCCAACCTATTTATTACATGATTTTGACCATAAATAAAAAATATTATATAAATAAATCCAAAGGACCTTTTTAGGTTTAGTGTCTTGAAATCTAGATACATTTTACAAGACATACATGATACATAAATGAAAACATAAACAAAATTAAAATAATCTTTAAAGTATTCTTTATTATCCCATCCTAGATCATCTCATTGCATAGGATAACTGAACAATTATCAAATTAAAGGGGTGATCATAAATCCTAGTAAGGGATAGAAAATGTAAGAGTACATCATAGGTGATACATGAAGCATAAGATAATAACTTGTACATAAGAACTTGAGGCATAACATAAGTACATGAATGTAATAACATGAGGTATAACATGAAAATTTGGTGACAACATAAGTATTGATACATTCATAAACATATCACCATAGATTATCACTAAGGTGTCATAAAACACATTTCTAAGGATTTTGACCAAGGTATCATAAAATATTACCAAGTAATGATGCTAAGTTATCATGAACATGTCATCTCTAGAGTTTTATTTTTTACCCAATGTATTGGAGCGTTATTTTGGAACACCATTCATATGTCTAATATTATGTGTTCCATATCATTTAGAAATTATAAGTTCATATCATTTTTAACCCATGAGTAGGGAATTCGGGTTTCACACATGGGTTTCCACAATCAATAGTTAAATGACACATCTAAATTAATACCCTTAAAAGAAAATAGGGTTGGGTGTTCATGAATTAAAAACATAGCTTGAAAATCAAGTGTTTATTTCATCAGCGTAATGGGTATAACAAAGGAATATGGAAAAAATATTAATGATAAATAAATAAGACCTCTCATTAACTAGACATCATATAGACAATAATGGTGGTGTTTATACAAACTTGATAGTATAATAAATTTTTAATCAAAAATCCTTATACGGAATAAGTACTTGAATTGAAAACGTTTAGTAAAAAAATCCTTACCTCAAGATAAAGCTTCTTAAATATAGAGAGAGAATCCTTAGAACCTTAGAAACACCTTGTAGATATTATTGAGAGGGTAATTAAGAGATGATTCTTGCTCAATGGTTTTTGTGTAGAGAGTGAGGAGGGAATGAGGGGTATTTTTACTTGGGGAGGGGTGGTTATAAGTGATTAAATAATGATTATTTTGTATTTAAAGCTTAGCATTTTTAGTGACATTAATTTCAAATAATTTGGTAGATAATTAATCTAGTAAATTTTGGTTAAGGACGTTACAAACCTCAAATACCCATTTAAAGTTTTTATTTCTAGTTGTATTAAGTCTTTTCCTTTTAATTTTAACCATTTACATTATTTTACCTATATTACGGTAACTCTTTTTTTACCACGGTAAATTTTTTATTCCTAAAAAATGAAATTTACCTTATTAACTAATTTTAATGTTTTAATTCTCAATATACAATCCATTTTACTTGATTCAATTTATAAAAGTGATAAAATTAATTCTAATATGATACATGTATAACTCATAAAAAAAATTTTCTTTAGAAAGGATAGAATCATGGTTTTAAAAAAGTTATGCATGTGTTTCTAAATGTAATGAATTTTGTATTATGTTATTACTTAAATAAATTTTATCAAGTATTATTAATAAATTTTAAATTATGATCATATCTTGGTTATATCATAAGAGTTATAGTATTTCATAATAAAACAATATTTTCACTTTTTATCCCCAAAATCAAATTTTTTATAAAATTACCACAATTTCACCATAATATAATTTCAATGTTATGAATCCAAAAATTATATTTATTTTATAAAAATTATACTATAGATATGATAGTTTTATATTTTAAATAAAAATCCTTATTTATTGAAAACTGATAGTTTTTATGACATAAAGAACTTTCTAACCGTTATAAAAATTAATTAGGAATTTGTTAATTTATATTAAATTCTAAAAGTGTTTTCTAAGATAATTTCAATGAAAATAAAATTTATTGAAGACATAAAAATTTATCATAAAACAAACCTTTAATGGAAATTAAATATTATTATAGTTTCCAAAAATATAATCATAAAATAATTTCAACAGCCACTTTATTAATCCAACAATAATAATGACCAATTATCTTATTGATTAATGGTAATAATGTCTAGAATAAATTTTTTATAGTGTTAAAAATTCCATATGGACATATTTCCCTATAAAGACAACATCTTGTTTAGTTCATCATTCATTACTTCACTTATAAAGGTTCTTACATATCCTTTGATAATGTTAATTGTTTTCCTGATGCTTATCTTTATTTTTTATGATCTTTATGATAGGGGGGATGTTATTGGTGGAATTCAAACCTATGGGGTTTATTTTTGTGAATTTATTACTATTTCATGTGTATATCAATTTACTATTCATAGTTGTAATAGTCCATATTTACATATGACATGTAAAGTTCTTATGGAATGTAATTGTCCATATTTAGATATGATGTGTAAATTTCTTATGAAATGTAATAGTATTTATTTGTGTAAATATTGTAAAACATAAAAAAAAATTGTTGAGGGTCATGCACTTCTTTATTAAGATAAGACTATTTTAGGTTGTTATATTCTCACCCCCTTAATAAATTTCTCCCTCAAAATTTTGTTTTACAAACTAAGGTGAAAAAATAGAGGGTATTTCTACTTCATAGATTCCATTAGTTCCCATGTTGCCTCCTTTTACTTATAGTTTCTCTATATTAATTTGAATAAGTGAGTTGTCTTATTGTGTAGAACTTTATCTATATGATCCAAGATCTTCACTGGATGCTCCTTATAAGAGAGATCATTTTATAGCTATACCAATTCTGAATTCAATACATGTGAGGGTATAATGACCCAAGATTTTTGTACATGGATATTAAATATTTTTAGATGAATATTAATTACATTTCACAAACACATTCTCAAGGAACATAATAGTTTAGTGCCTTTGGAAACTTGAAACACATTATTCTAATTTAGTGAAAGATATTCAACATCTTTCATAAAGATCTTCCCCTTTAATACTCCTACTTAAAACATTTATTTATAACCTAAGGAAAGGAAACATAATAAAGGGTGAGATTATATGATAATTAAGGGTAAAAATGAAATATATGTAAGCATAACATGAGAATAAGGATATGAAAACATGATCATAACATTTAAAGATCATACCCTGTATATCAAAGATCATATACAAGAGTCATGGCATAAATGTTGGAAGATCATAAGACCCGAATCATAAGAAAATCAAAGTACATGATCCATGGAAGTATAAAAATGGAATAAGACATAGAAATTTTGGAATACACATAAGTTTAGAATATAATATGTACATGATTCCTACCAAGACATTCATAGTATGTTAGGATTGGGTTAATCACCCGTGTACCTACTTCAGGCTTGGGATGGACTCCCATGTAACTTCTAGTTTTGGGATTAGGATGACCTGTTGTGTACCCTATTATTGTGGGATTAGGATATCCTCCCACGTACCCTATTATTATGGGCTTAGGATGACCTCCTGTTCACCCTCTTGTTGCAGGAACAGGATGACCTCCCGTGCACCCTTTTGATCTCATAGAACATTTATCATCACTCAATTCATTAGAGGGAGATATAGGTCCCACCCGTTACATAATGAAAACCATATATATATGTGTTCCATAATAACATAAATCATTCATCATATCAAAATCCATGGAATGAAATGGGTTTCATAAATATCATTCAATCACAACATAACCCATAGAAAAGAAATGGGTTTCATAAATATCATTCCATCATAAAAATAAACCATTATTAGAAAGAATAAGAATGGTATAATTAGATAACATCCCTAATAAAACATAAGTAACATAAAATAATGTTTTCTTATATGGAAAATGATTTTGAAAGATCACTTGAAATAATTCTCAAGGAAAATATCCTTTCCATTTCGAAAAATTCTTTTTAAATCAAAAAACATTTATCAAACCTTTTTCATTGAAAATAACCTTGAAAATTTATAAATTAATATTTTAAAACCATTTTAAACATATTTTAAATCATTTTACTTTAAAATTATTAAAATATCATTTAAAAATATTCTTGAAAACATTTTTAGAAAACATTATTTTGAAGGAACACAAATTTCTGACCGAAGTGAGAATAACATTACATGAAACTTATAATATCATAAAAAGAATTATATTCACGATAAATCATGTCAATATTAGTATATACAGCTTTTAAATTAATATAGGTGCATAACATAACATGTTTCTCAAAGAAGGAAAATTGAAACAAAATTCCCTTATAGATTTGGTAACTATTGAACTGTAAACCCCATGAAAAAGTGATCATAATATGGATATGTAAATACCCATAAATTTTAATAATAAGACTCATAAAATAAATTCATTTATAGTATATACACCACAAAAAAATAAATTAGTAGTGTATAGGGCATGTGTCCCACAAAAATAAAAGTGAGACAAAAATCCATTACATTAAATCTTGACTTCCTTCGTATATGTTAAAACCTCATGTATAATAAATATATTTTATTATAAATATACCACAAAAAAATATTCATATATATATTACCATATATTATTTACTTATAACTTTATATTACTCTCTTATTAACAATTCCATGTTAAAGTTATGTTTTAGGTGATAACTACATTGTTTTTCGTTCATATTTTGAATTTTTATCCTTGATACTCTTACATAGATCATGATTTCATCATCTATAGAATTATAAACATGATAAAAATATCAGATATATATATATATATATATATATATATTAATTTTATATTTATTCTTGTAGATTCACAAAATTTATAGATAAAAAACAAAATACACTGTTTATGGAGACGGTAGGCCATACATACGCATGAACGCTATTTTTATTTTCTTTTCATATTAAAATAAAGGAAAGTATATGATATATTATAATTAAAGAGTAATTTTTATGTTATATATATCATATATATTATTAAAATCATTCCTCATTACCACCCATGTGAAATATATATGAAAAATGAACCATGCCATATCATGGAGATGGTAAGCCATACATACTCACGACCGATGTTATCATTTCCCAAAAAATTAGGTGGTAAAAAGGTAGATATGATATTTTCATTATAGAAGTATAATAATTTCATAAATATGATATATAAAAATTAAAACCATCATAATTACCACTCATAAAATATGTTTATGGAAAATGAATTATATCACTATGTGGAGATGGTAAGGCATACGTACACATGAGCAATACTTTCTCTTCTTGTTTGATGGTAAAGGGGTTGTATAATGGTGTGTTAATAATCATAATAACATCTAATAATATTTATTATGATTAAGTTATTATTTTATAATATATATCATAGATTTATCAGAGGTATATAAGAGTATAAAAAGAGAGTGATCAGTTAGAGAGATTACCTCTTCTTCGAAATAGATCCTTTAGATCTCCTCTAAAGGATTCTAGAGTTGGTCTATTAGGAAGAAAAGGAACTCTATAATATGGATAGGAAATTGGATAAGATAATTTTTTATAAATTGGTTGAGATATAAGGATCAAAGTGTTGAAATGGGATGAGGGAGTAGGTGTCCTTATATAATGAAGGTGAGGGGCACTTTAGGAATTCCATAAAAGATTAAATTATAATAAATTAAATATCAATTAAAATACCTCAAAATAGAAATTAATTAGAATATAATGTGGGATATGGTGTAATTAAATCAACCAATATATTTTATACAATTTTTTTTGTAATTTTAAACCATATCTTTTTGATTAACCTATTTTAATTTTAACTATGATAACAACATTTTCAATATTAAAAGGTGGATATTTTTACTTATAAGATTTAAATTAAACCTTAAATGGAAAATTTATTATATTTCAGATCATAATTTATCCCCTTTGTACTTATTTAATATTTTTATTATTTTTAACTAATTTAATAAAATATTATTCTCATAAAATATCATTAGTATCAATTTGGGAACTATTCATTACAGTGACTTTAAAAAAATAATTCCAGCCTGATAACTTCAATAAAATTAATTTAATACACCTATAATATGTCATATTAAATATAAAATTTACATATCAACTTAATTAATTCAAATTTAATTTATTTTAATATTTTTAATACCACTTAATTGGGGTTTTCATTAATTAAAAAATTACCACATCATCTATTTTTAATTATTTATGATAATTATTTATTCAATATAAATTAAAAAAAATCATGATGTATATAAAACTTATATATTTAATAAGAATATATATATTTGAACATATCTTATATTTAACCCCATATTAAAAATATTATACTTATTAAAAGTAAGAGTGTGATATTTTGTCACTCTCTTTGATTTTAATTATATCCAAGTTTTTTTCATGGAAAAATATCCATTAAATTTTTATATAATTATGTGTTAAGGGTCAAATTAAATTCATCAAATAACATCTGGTCAAGTTTTATGGTAGTTTTATAGTATTTATAATATTATTTTTACCCTTAATTACCCAATTTACCCTTAACTGTGGTAATAAAAATTACTAAAGTCACTATCCATATTATCTAAAAATAAAAGGGACCTAATTTATAAATTTATACCTTCTAATTCCAAATTTTGAATCCATTTTTTCAAATTCAATTCACATAATTTTCAGAAAGTAGTTAAAAATTAATCCCTTAGACAGGATAAAACAATGAGTTTTTAAAGTGAGAATGTTCAAAAGATTGAAATGTTTTTATATCCAAATTCAATGTGAAATTGATTACAATGAACTGAATTAGATTAAGCGATAATTTTTTTATCTAATTATACTTTAAAACCAATTAAAAATATAATTTTAAACTAGCAATTATTTAGATGAAATAGATATTTTCAATTAAAATGCAATATTTTTCACTATTTTTCAAAACATAAAACTTAACAAAAAAATACCAAAAATTCAAAAAAAAGTAATTTTTTATATCCCTATTTCAAATAATATGTTTATTTTTTCAAATATAATTTATAAAAGTGTCAAAAACTAGATTTAAAAAAAGTGTGCCAACAAAAGGTTGTAAAACTATCTTTTTATAAAAATATATCTTTTATGCGTAAAATTGGATTTGTTCTTATATAATGTCTAGAAAACACATAGGACGAATGTTAAAAATTATATTTAATATATTATATATATATATATATCATTAATATAATCCAACATGATTTATTTTTTTATTTATTGGTATAAAACAAACTTGTGCACATTTAAATAGTTTTTCAGAAAAACATTTCATTTTATTTTAAAAAGGGGTTTATATTCATTTATAATTAATAAGTCAAATAATTATATATAAATTTTTAAACCATAATTTCATAATTTAGTTAATCATGTTCATATTCTCTATTATAATAACCATTTTATAATTATCTTTGATTAAATAATTACAATAATAAAATGATGTTTCGTAGAAACTCAGTGTCGTGTGTAACGTAAGCTAAGATGGTGTTTCAAGTTGGTAAATCATAAAATGGTGTATCATACAATGAAATCTATCAAAGAAATAAATTATTTAAAAATCCATTTCAAAAAAATTTTGGGGTCTAACATTGTAGCCCCCTTAAAATTAATTTTTCCCTTGAAATTAATCTGGGTTATCAAATGTTTAATACTTGAAATATTATTTCATAGAAACCCACATCATAAAAATGAATACTAAAATCCATTTAAAAAGGTAAATTTGTAAACATAAAGGATACTCAATGTAACTCATAACTAGTTTTCCACATAGGAGAACATAGGTGGGAAATGAAAACATAGACATGGAAGAGAAATATAACTATCAAGTTCTAATGGAGAGTGATAGAGAATATGATTAGGATAAAGTTAACAATCATAAGGCCATAAATATGTGATGATCTAAGGGACCATTTGATTCATTGGAAAATAAGGTACTCGGATAACATTCCTGGTTTCAAGATCCTTTCCTTAGATTTAAAGAATTTTCATGAGAAGAAATACCTACTTGATTTCATTACATTTCATAAGCACATCTCATCATTTAGTTGTTCCTTGATCAATTTACACTTCATCACTTATTCCAACAAATAAAGGTGATTTTTTCATTTCTGAAGAATTAATAGGTCATGAGATACCTAGGATGATAAGTTATTTCATATATCTTAACATTATATCAAAAAGGTTAACACAGGTTATCCAATATGCATAAGTCCTCATAAAGTGAGATAATAATTTAACCTATAAAACATCATCTGATGTTTAACATAAACTATTCTATAAATGGTTAACCTTATAACCCTTCTAAAAACTAAAAGTCCAAAAATTTATAAATAAGGTCACTAAATTTCTCAAAAAATAACTTAGCATTGGCCCCCCATATCATAAATTAGTTCTTGTTTGTCACATAACAAACATGTGAATAACTTCCTAATGTATTCTTATAAAACCTTATTGAATACACACATGCTTCTTCTTTCCTTATATAAGATATTTTATTAAAAAACATTTCATGGGATGATTGGGTTCATACTTGTATCGATAAAATATGTGATTTTATTATTTCATAATCCAAGTAGATAATCACATGAAATTTCACTAATGGATGAATAATAATATTTTTTAGGGTTAATTCATAAAAAAAATGAAACATGAAATTTCTAACTAAGGAGAGAAGGTTAATTATTCCTTAATTATCATGGTTTACTTCATCCATTTTAATAGAATAATATTTACCTTTTTCATTTTTCCTTATAGGTTTTTGTTGATTATAATCCATATTAGTCCTTGGATTGGGGTACTTGTTAGCATAATGCCAAAAATCCATGCCATTAAAACAAGGAATTATGAGAGGTATATTTTGTGAATATTTCTCATTATTCACATAATTAGCTACCTTATTTCCATCAATTTTGAATTAAGCTTCTTTATGACCTTTATTTCCACACTTGTAACACCCTCTTATCCCTTTTAGGAATTCACCTGAGTGATTCCTCCCACATTTATAGCATACATACACCAATAATTTCTTTCCACCATTTAAGTTTTCATGAGACTTGATCCTCCTTTTATTATCAAAACCAGAGGAATAGAGGGAATATAAAATTTCCATTTCTACCTTCATTTCACATGGAAACACTTCTTCGTAGCCACTAAAGTCTATTATATCCAAGGCCTTTCAAAGACTTGTTTTCAGGATAACAAATAATTGATTGATTTTTCTTTTAGGGATGATAATTAATCCAGAATCATACCTTATAAGTCTTGTAAAATTATCCTCATAGGTACCAATTTATTCATCATACTTTTTCTTAAGCTTAAGGAATTATTTCTTCATATTTTTTATAGAATATAAGGGAATTAATTATTGAAAAATATCCCCATAAACTCTTCCCATTCTGTAGATTCAATTTATTCTTGTTCCCTTGTGTTCTTAATAATATTACACCATTGATCAAATTCACCTTCCAAAATATAAATATCTAAAATCATTTTTTCATGTTTCAAACACTGAAGGATGAAAAATATATTTTTAGTGGTACCGATCCACTGTTCAGTAATAATTGGATTAGAAGACCGATTGAAATAAGGTGGGAGTTGCATCATGAAGGAATAAAAAAAAGTTATTCCCTCCTTTTCTCATTTGGAAGTCCATCATGATTCATATATTGTGTGGTTATAGTGGTAATATTTTGCATTCAAACTTCCATAACATTTTCTTACTCATGAGGACAATCATTACATTACCCATCGCATTCAGCATTAACGTGTTCCCTTTAGGTTCCATCCATTTACTAAAACAAAAAAAGAATAGTGTGAAAAAAAATAATTATACTAGGAAAGCCTCATAATCAAGGTAAATTACCTTCAATATATGACAACTTAGTTTTAATCCTAGGCTATTCAGGATAGTTATGAAAACTCTATGATTTTAACCTATATATAGACTTATCCTTAGAGATAATGTTAATATTTTATTATCCTAGTTTCCAAAGGTTGACTAAACCTTTTATCTAATACCAAATATAATGACCCAGGATTTTTATACATGTATATTATATTTTTTAGATGAATATTCATTACATTTCACAAACACATGCCTGAGGACTGTAATACTTTAGCACCTTTGGAAACTTGTAACACATTCTTCTAATTTGGTGAAAGATATTCAAAATCTCCCATAAATATCTTCCCATTTAGTACTCATACTTAAAACCTTTCTTTATATCTTGAGGAAAGAAAACATAATAAAGGGCGAGCTCAGATGCTCAGTAAGGGTAAACATTGATGATATGTAAGCATAACATGAGCATAAGGGTATGAAAACATGATCCTATCATTTTAGGATCATACCCTATATATCAAATATCATATAAATGAGTTATGGTATAAATAATGGAATATCATAAGACATGAATCATAATAAAATCAAATAACATGAGACATGTGAGTATAACAATGGAATAAGACATGGAAATTATGACACACACATAAGATTAGAATATCTTATATCATTTATTTCTACCAATACATTCATAGTATGCTAGGCATGGGTTAATCACCTGTGTATATACTCTGGGATTGGGGTGGTATCCCATGTACCTTCTAGTTTTGGGCTTAGGATGACCTCTCATGTACCATCTTGTTGTAGGCTTAGGATGCCCTCATGTTTACCTGCTTATTATAGGCTTAGGATGACCTCCCATGTACCCTCTTGTTGTGGGATTAGGATGACCTTTTATGTACCCTTTTGAGATCATAGAACATTTATAATTACCCAATACATTATAAGGAGACATAGGTCCCAACCTCCACACAATGAAAACCATACATATGTGTGCTATAAGAACATAGACCATTCATCATATTAGAACCCATAGAATTAAATGGGTTTCATAAACATCATTCAATCATAACATAACCCATGGAAAATAAATGAGTTTTATAAATATAATTACATAATAAACACAAAACATTATTAGAAATAATAATAATGGTAGTATTGGATCATATCCCTAGTAAAACATAAGTAACATAAAATAATGTCTTCTTAGATGGAAAATTATTTTAAAATAGCACTTGAAATAATTTTTGAGGAAAATATCCTTTCCATTCCGAAAAATGATTTTTAAATAATCAAACATTTATAAAAAAATCTTCATTGAAAATAAACTATAAAAATTATAAATTAATCTTTGAAAACCATTTTAAATATCTTTGAAATCATTTTCCTTTAAAATTATTAAAATATCATTTAAAAACATTTTTGAAAACATTTTTAGAAAAAATTATTTTGAAGGAAATTTTTTTTTCAACCGAAGAGAGAATAAAATTACATGAAAGTTATAATATCATGAAAATAATGGTATTCATGATAAATCATGTCAAGGTTAAGTATATAAATTTTTTAAATTAATATATATGCATAAAATAACATGTTTCTAAAAGAATAAAAATTGAAACAAAATTCCATTACCGATTTGGTAACTTTTGAACCGTAAACCCCATGAAAAAGAGATCATCAAATGGATATGAAAATAACTATAAATTTTCAGAATAAGAATAATAAAATAAATTCATGTATAGTACATACACCCACAAAAATAAATGAGTAGTATATAGGGCATGTGTCCCCCAAAAATAAAAGTGAGACAAAAATCTCTTTCTTTAAGTATTGACTTCCTTCATATACGCTCAAAACTACTATATAATAAATATAGTTTTATTATAAAAATACCATATAAGAATATTAATATATATAATTCCATATATTATTTACTTATAACTTTGTATTACTCTCTTATTAACAATTCCTTGTTAAAGTTATGTTTCAGGTAATAATCGCTTTGTTTTTCATTCTTGTTTTGACTTGTTATCCATGGTCCTCTTACATAGATCATGATTTAATAATATAAAGAATGATAAACATGATATTAATATAATATATATATTTATTATATATTTATTCATGGTGATTCATAAAATTTATAGATAAAAAATAAAGTACACCGTTTATAGAGATGGTAGGTTGTATATACGCATGAACACCATTTTCATTTTCTTGTCATATTAAAAGAAAGGAAATTATATGATATATTTTAATTATAGAACCATTTTTATGTTATATATATCATATTTATTCATAAAATTCATCCTTATTACCACCCATGTAAAATATAGTTGAAAAAACAAAGCACATCGCATCGTGGAGATGGTAGGCCATACATATAAATGAGTGACATTATCATTTCCAAAAAAATTAGGTAGTAAAAATGTAGATATGATATTATAATTCCATAAGTATAATAATTTCATAAATATCATATATAAACATTAAAACCATAAAAATTCCTACTCATAAAATATGGTGATGTAAAATGAATTGTATCACTACGTGGAGATGGTAAGTCGTACGTACACAAAAGTGATACATTCACTTCTTGTTCAATGGGAAAGGGGATTTATAATGGTGTGTTAGTAATTATAATAAAATTTTATAATATTTATGATTCTTAATTTATTATTTTATGATATATATCATAGATTTATAGGTGGTATAGAAGAGTAGAAAAAGAGAGTGATCATTTAGAGAAATTACTTCTTCTTCAAAATAGATCCTTTAGATATCCTCTAAAGGACTATAGAGTTGTTATTTTAGGAATTACATAACCTATATAATGTGTATAGTGAAGTTGAGAAAATAATTTTTCCGAAATTTTTTGAGATATAAGGCTAAAAGTGGTGAAATGAGATAAGTGAAGAGGTGTCCTTTTATAATGAAGTTGAGGGGAACTTTGCGAATTTCTCAAAAGATTAAATTATAATAAATTAAATATCAATTAAAATAGCACAAAATGGAAAGGATTTAGAATATAATTTATGATATTGTGTAATACCATAAAAAAAATATATTTTAGACAAGTGTTTTTTTAATTTTAAACCTTATATTTTTTATTAACCTTTTGTTAACCTATTTTAATTTTAACTACGGTAACAATGTTTTCAATATTAAAAGGTGGATATTTTTAATTACAAGATTTAAATTAAACCTTAAATGGATAATTTATGATATTTAAGACTATAATTTATCCTATTTTTACTTATTTAATATTTTTTTATGATTTTTAACTAATTTAATAATATATTATTTTTATAAAATATCATTAGCATCAATTTTGACACCATTCATTAAATTGACTTTAATAAAATAATTACATAAAGATAAATTCAATAAAATTCATTTAATACACCCCTAATATTTAATATTCACCTATAAAATTTTTGGATCATCTTAAGTAATTAAAATTATATTTATTTTAATATTTTTAATACCACTTAATTGGGTTTTTCATTAATTGAATAATTAATCTATCATCATTGTGTAATTATTTATGATAATTATTTATTCACTAAAAATTAAAAATAAAATTCCAAGATGTATATAAAACATTTATATTTCATAATAATATATATAGTCAAACATATATTCTATTTAACCCCATATTAAAAATATTATACCTATTAAAATTAAGAGTGTGTATCTTTGTCACTCTCTTTGATTATAATAATATCCAAGTCTTTTTCATGAAAAATTATCTATTAAATTGTTCAATTTATATAATTATGTGTTAAGGTTAGAATTAAATTCATAAAATAACTTTTTTTCAAGTGTTATAGTAGTTTTATAATATTTATAATATCATTTTTACCCTCAATTACCCAATTTACCCTTAACAGTGATAATTTTATTTACTAAAGTTGCTATTAATATTGTAAAAAAATGGAAATAATTAATAAATTTGGATCTTATGATTAAAAAATATAATAAATTTTACAAATTAAATTCATAGAAATTTAAAAAATTAGTTAAAAATTAATCCTACAGATGGGACGAAACAAAAAGTTTTTAAAGTGAAAACGTTCAAAAGATTGGAATATTTTTATATCCAAATTCAATGTGAAATTGATTCCAATGAACTAAATTGGATTAAATGATAAATTTTTTATCTAATGATACTTTAAAACCAATTAAAAATATCATTTAACACTATCAATTATTTAGATGAAATAACCATTTTCAATTAAAATGCAATATTTTTCACTATTTATCAAAACATAAAAATTAATAGAAAAATACAAAAAATTAAACCATAGTAAATTTTTATATCTCTATTTCAATGAATAATTTTATTTGTTTCAAATATAATTTATAAAAGTTCCAAAAAATAGATTTAAGACAAGTGTACCATCAAAAGGCGGTAAAACTATCTTTTTATAAAAATATATATTTTTTTCATAAAATTGGACTTGTTATTATATCATGTCTAGAAAAAACATAGGAAGAATTTTAAAAATTATATTAAATATCTTATATATATATTTCATCAATATAATATAAAAATATTTATTTGTTTATTTATTAGTATAAAACACACTTGTGCACATTTAAATAGTTTTTTCAGAAAAAACTTTCCTTTTATTTTAAAAAGGGTTTTAAATTCATTTATAATTAATTGGTCAAAGAATTATATATACATTTTTAAACCATAATTTCATTATTTAGTTAATCCTGTTCATATTCTATATTCTAATAGGTAGGTTATAATTGTTTTATTTAAATAATTACAACAATAAAATGATGTTTTATAAAAACTCAATGTTGTGTGTAACGTATGCTAAGACGGTGTTGTGTGTAGCGCAAGGTTAACATGGTGTAGCGTGCAATGAAATCTATCAAATAAATCAATTATTTAAAAAAATATTTCATAAAAATATTGAGGTGTTATAGAGGGACTAGGTATGTACTTCCTCAAAAGGGATACGTGGAATACATCGTGTACTTGAGACAAGGTTGGTGGGAGTGCTAGTTGATATGACACAAATCTGATGCGATCAAGAATCTCAAAGGGTCTGATGTATCTAGGAATTAGCTTACCCTTCTTCCCAAATCTCATGAGTATCTTCTATGGATATATACAGGGGAACACTTTATCTCTAACCTCAATCTATAGGTCTTGTCGATGATTTTCAGTATATCTTTTCTATCAACTCTAAGAATCTTTGGAGTGCTACTGAATGGTCTTGGTATTTTCTATCATTTCCTCAACCATTTCAGGTCCCAATTTTTTTTTCACCAATTTTATCCCAAAATGTAGGTGTTATTCATTTATTCCCATAATGGGATTCATATAGATCCATTTGGATATTTGATTGAAAACTATTATTGTACGAGAACTTGACCAGATGAAGATGTTGGCCGCATACTTATTTAAAGTTAATCAATCATTCTCTCATCATGTCTTCCAATGTTTAGATATTCTTCTTAGATTATCTATCAATTTGGGGGTGATAATTCATACTGAGGTTCAAATCTATGTTTATAGAATGTTGGAATCTTTTTTCAGAACTTGGAGGTAAATCTCAGATCTTGATCGGATACAATTGATAGTGGTGTTCCATCCACCCTCACCACTTATCAAATGTATATCCTCTCAATTTTATCAAGAAAGAAGTCACCTCAAATTTCAATGATGTGGGAAGTATTTGTATGATGATACACCACAACCTATATAGCATATTTCCTATGGATATCTTTGGAAGACCAGTGATAAAGTCCATGGTGATATTTTACCATTTCCACGTGGGTATGAGAAATGGTTACATCATCCCCTTAGTCCTTTTCCTTTCATCTTTCACTTGATGACATACTAGAAACTTTGATATATATTATGTGACCTATTTATTTATATTTTACTACTAATTGTGCTCTTA
This sequence comes from Viscum album, assembly GCA_963277665.1. NCBI lineage: Eukaryota > Viridiplantae > Streptophyta > Magnoliopsida > Santalales > Viscaceae > Viscum > Viscum album. The sequence continues at coordinate 628,056,282 of OY728163.1, read as the reverse complement.
GAGATCTTAATACATATTCATGCTCCCGAGGTGGATGAATAAGGTAGTGCTATATGAATAATTTAATAAATCATTCTTTATCCCTGGATTTGATGGTACACATAGTCATGAACCAAATATTACAAATCCTTTATCAATTTTTAACTCTGAGTATTTTCCTTTTCTTATTGATTCCATCTTCTTCTTTATTTTAACATCATCTCTTTGAACATACTTTATCTTCTCTAGAAGGGATGGTAGAACAATCATATGAGAAAGTAATGATGATGTTCCTTCCTTTATTATTTCCATGTCCAAAATTTTCATGTCTAATATGATAAGATCCCTCTCTATTCTCATCATTGATAAGGTTTCAAGATCCTTTCTACGCAATGAATTAGAGACTCTATTTTCTCTTATGGGTGATAATGAATTCAAAAGTTAGTCTTTAAGAAGATACAATCACCCCCTTTGCCTCATGTTCAATTCATTTTGTGTAAATATATAATTAAGACTTTGGTGGTATATATATATATATATATCATATTTTCCCCATAAAGATAGCATCTCTATATTTTCAGATAAAAAATAACTCCAAATAACTATTGGTCATGAGTAGGGTAATTCCAATCATGAGGCTTTAAATTTTTGAGATTCATAGGCAACCAAATTTTCATTTTACATGAGGACACATCCAATACCTTTCATAGATTCATCACTAAATATAGAAAATCCTTTCTTGTTAAAGGGTAATGTTAGAATGGGTGCACTAAACAACTGTTTCTTCAGTTATTGGAAGATTTCTTCTCATTATTTCATCCAAATTAACTTAAATCCCTTTAGAGTTAACTTAGTTAATGGATTTTAAAGTCATGATTTTTTTTTCAAAAACATTCAATAGTACCCATCTAAACTAAATAAAATATGAATATATATTAATATTTTTGGATGAGTCCACTCATCCACTACCTTAGTCTTTATTGGATCTATAAAGATTCCTTCACATGATACAACGTGTCCCAATAATGACACTTGTTGCAACCATAACTCAAATTTATATAATTTAGTAAAAACATTATCTTTCCTATGAGTTTGTAATATGACTCTTTAGTATTCCTCATGTTGTTCTAAACTTTAGGAATATATTAGAATATCATCAATAAAGACTATTACAAATTTATTGAGGTAGTCCCTAAATAATATCTTCATAAAATCCATAAATATCATGATATAATTAATAAGTCTGAAGAACATAAAAATGAAATCATAATATCCATACTTTGTTTGGAAAGTTTTCTTTGGGATATGTTCTTTACTTAGCCTCAATTGATGACACCCTAATCAGAGATCAATCTTAGATAAGAATTGAGATTTGTGAAGTTGGTCAAATAAATCATCAATTCTTTGAAGAGATTATTTTTTCTTCACTATGATCCCATTAATATCTCTATATCCAATTCATAACTGCATTTATCTATCCTTCTTCTTCACAAAAAGATTAGGAACTCCCCAAGGAGACACACTTGGACGGATAAAACCTTTCTCCAAGAGATCATGTGGTTTCTTCTTCAATTATTATAGCTCTATAAAGTCCATTCTACATGAGATCTTTAATAAAGGTTTGGATCCAAGTATGAGTTCAAATTATAATTACACCTCTCTTTCTAGGGGAGGTTCAGATAATTCTTTAAGAAATACAAAAATGTATTCCTGAATAATGTGTATACATTATATATTTTTTACTTCCACTTCCTTCCCCTTCTCCACCGATCATTTAAATAATGAAATCTACAGGAGGTAGTTCTTGAAAAAACTAAGGCTATGATATCTATCATTTTGAAAATTATTTTAGGATCCCCCCCAAGAAAACTTAAATTTACTTGATTCTATAATTTATCTTGGCATTATACTTTGAAATATAATTGATCCCTAGTATTATGTCGAATTACACCATTGAAATGACTACTAGATTTGAGATGATATTTTTCTCACATAATTTTATAAGGGAATCCCTATATACTATTGTGGCTTGAATATATCCTCTAGGGGTTTTAACTGAAAAAATTAGTTCTAAATGATCTAGGTTTGATTCGATGTTCTTTTTAAAATTAAAAGAAACGAAGGAGTGTGTTGAACTAGAATAAATAGTGTTCTATAAATCTTTGGGAATATCTTAAAATCCTAAAAATATTTTCAAATATTTTTAATGGTTTGTAAAGAAAATGTGAATTAACCCAAGCATATCCCTAAGAGTTTCAAACCATATGCATAGTAAGGGAACATTCACTGTGCACCAGAATAATGACTGAGATATACCAGACTAGTTCTTTTCAAGGTTATTACCAGTATATACATATGTGACAAAACCGAATCCACTTTTAGTATTGATATAGGGATTTATTTCTAGGCAAAACAAGTAATATACATCTTACCAAAAATTTTAAAATATTATCCTATAATTAGACATATCCTTAGAGTTTTTCATAGGTTTATATTCCCCAATCTATGTTTTCCTAAATCTAGTTCCCAAAGTTCACACTAAACTTGATATGATACGAAAGGTAACAAAACTGAACCTAGTAGTTTAGAGAAAGTGGTTTATTTATTACATTGTTACAAGATAAAATGGATCTCATCACCCAATATCAAATAGTTTAGTAGTATTAGAAAACTAGAAACATGTTTGAGCCTCACATCACATTTGAAAATATAAAATACAACATAGTGTTTTGTTCAAAAATGTTACTATTCCTTCTAGTATATCCTTACATATAAACCATAGCACAATTACCAGCATCCTAGGGAAAGGAAAAAAATAAAAGGGTGAGCTCATATGCTCAGTAAGGGAATGCATACAATAAAATCTATCATAGAATAAATAAGTCATGAATAATATAGAAGATATAAAATAATAATAAAATATTCCATATAACTAATATCATAAAAAATGGGACTAAATCCATGGATGAAAAAGAAACATAAATAATCACATGGATAAAAATAACTAGTTTCATAATGATAGAATTCATAATGCGGGACATCACCATCAATGACTTATGCTAAGACACCATATGTAAATAGGTAAGGCGTGCACTAAATACACAACATAGTTTGTCCCATAAGACCTAACGATGCATTAAGGGATTATAATGGTCTCCTACCATCACTTTATAAGTTCAATGCATTCATAATATTAAAAGGGAGAATAAAAATTCAATATATAATAAATATAAATATTCATATTGAAAAGCTAGCACACAAAATTTTAATATTTTCTTGAATTAATAAGTAGAAAAATATGATCATAAGAAATCTAGTGTAATATGGTGGATTATATTTATAGATTATTTCCCTATTAAAACATAAGATTCATCAAAGGATGTTCAAATAAATGAAAATACTTTAAAAAGATGACCAAAACATTTCTTGAGTAAAATACCATTTTCATTTTGAAATAAATTATTTAAAATCTAAAAATTTCCAATATATTAGGAAAAAAAATTTATTTTGAAATAATGATGGAAAATTGTAAAGTAATATTCATAGAAAATAGTAGTCATGATGGAAGGAAAAACCAATTGTGTGGTGTAAGTTAAAACAAATATTCGGTTCACATCTTCAGTAAAAAGTGCCTTGTTTGAAAAACTATAAGAAAATTACTTTTAGTTTTTTTGAAAGTAAAAAATGGGTAAAAATGAATTTAATAAATCATTGGATAATATTAAAAATTTTATTGAAAACATTTTAAAGAAAATATGGATATGGAAGAAAAGATTCTTGATCGAGTAGAAAAACCATTCGGTTTTCCTTAAAAACATTCATTTGGTAATTTTGAGTACTAAAGAAGGTAAGAATAAATATAATTATTTTAAACCTCAGAAATAACTAATGAAGAATAAAATTTATGGGATTTAAGCTATAATCATCATATAATTTCCACAATATAAACTTAAACATAAACAACCGTGAATAGGGACAAGATTGCAAAATAAACTCTTACCTCACGCTTCCACTTAGTTGAATGTACTTTAACCTCATATATGATAATTTTAGATTTATTATAAATACATAATAGAACCATATATATATATATATCTATAATATCATATATGACCCGCTTATAACATCTTATTTCCTTTTTATTAACAATCTTTCATTATTATCATTGTTTTGGGTGTTAACTGCTTCATTTTTTATGTTAGTTTTGATTCTGTTGTTATGAACATTGTGTCTTGATCATGGTTATATAATATCTAAAATGTTAATAATGATGTAAAAATCATATATATTCATTATATATATATTTAATCATCCATAAAAATAGAACATGAAAAATGAATCACATTGCTTCATGGAGTTGGTAGTCCACACGTACGCACGGACAACATTATCAATTTTTAACGGGTGAAAGGGTAAGAACGTAGATGATATATTATATTTATATAATCATATTTTTTTTTATAAATGAAATATATATTCATTAGTTCCATCATTATGATCATCTGTGTGAGGTGGTGGTGGAAAACAACTTATATCAGTTCGTGTGGCGGTAATCAACCGTATACACAAGTGATGGTTTTGTGTCCCATCTAAAAGAGAAGGATATGGTTAAAAATTATTCAGTAAAAAATAAATTTTTTATGTGGTAGATAATGGTGTTATTATAATTCAATGTTTAGGAAATAATTGAAGGTGGTAAAATAAGAAGACACTACTACAAAATAAGCCTTTTACAGTACAGACCTTTATCAACACTAGAAAAAATAACTAATAAAGGTTCCCTTTATTAGTGCTAAAGCAAGAACTAATAAAGGAAACCCTTTATCAGCGCTTTTTTTCATCACTCATAAACAATACCCTTTATCATCACATTTTTTAGTGTTGATAAATAGTGCCCTTTATCAGTGCTGATAAAGAGGACCCTTTATCAGCGCTTTATTTTTAGCACCCATATAGTGATCCTATATAAACACTTTTTTAGCACTGATAAAAGTCCGAATAAAATGAAATAATTAAATAAATAAAAAATAAAAATGATTTTATTAAAAAAATTATTAAATTTTTTATTAATTAAATAATTATTGTTAAAAATGAATAAATTGAATATAATATATATAAATTATAAATTTTAATAAATAATATATATAAAATATATTGATATATGTAAAATAAAAATTTTAAAAATAAAATTTAAAATAAGTAAATTGGGAAAAATATTAAACATTTAATTAATTAAATAATTATTAATAATGTTAATAAATAATATATATTAAATATATAGACGTATATTAATGTACATAAATATGATTTAGATAATAAAAAATATTTATGCTTTATATTAAATATTAATATATTTAGTGAATAAGGGTTCATAATTAAAAATTTATATGAATTATAAATACTGATTAATTGCATCGAGTAATGGACATAATTGAATGTTGTTTGATTTTTTAATTTAACATGGATCAAATGTATTATATAGATTTCACATATATGTAATTAATATATTTTTATATACAATACACACATACAAATATTTTTTTTGGGAATTTACTCAATTTATATTATTTATTTTATATATATTTATTTACTATGTTTTAATATTTTCAATATTTATTCATCTTTATTTCAATATATATCCATTTTTATTGATTTATATTTAATTAATCAAATTTATCCAAATTTTCAATATTGTTAAAGTGTACTAATTTTTAATTATTCAATTTCCCTCATTTTTAACATGCATGCACTTAAGATTAAATATTCATTAATAATTCTAAAAATATATTTGTAAAAAATATTTATAAATAAATATATTTATAAATGTATATTTACTATTTTTATACATTTATATATTTATAATTATAAATAAATAAATATTATTTTTAACAATAGAATTTATATAATTATAAATAAATAATTATATATATTTAAATAATTATAAAATTATAATAAATTTATTTAAATAATGAATTTATTTACTATATTTATATTTATATATATATATTATATATATATATATAATTATATAAATATATATAATGATATAAATAATATTTTTTAAAAAAGTTTTTATATAATTATAAATAAATAATTATATATTTAAAGAATTATAAAATTATAATAAATATATTTAAATAAAGAATTTATTTACTATATTTATATATATATATTATATATATATATATTTACAATTTTTTTATTTATAATTATAATTATAAAACCTTTATCAGCACTAGATTAATTAGTATTGATAAAAGGCATCTTTATGAGTGTTTTTTAGCACCGATAAAGATAGAGATTTATTAGCGCTGAAAAAGCACTGATAAAGATGTATTTTATTAGCACTAATTAATCTTGCACTAATAAAAGAGATATTTATCAGTACTTTTTTAGAAGCACTGATAAAAGTCTCATAATCTATTTAAATTAACCCTAACCCGTTGTGAACTCATCACGATATCTAAAGTTTTCCACAAAATCCACCCTCTACCAGTACTCCTCCTAGGTGAATCGAAGCACGGTTCAAGGCTTGAATCATGGTTTGAACAATTTCAAGGCTCAAATCCAAGGTTCAAATGATTCAAGGGTCGAACAAATCCAAGGCTTGTACATTTTCCAGGTTATCGATATCTCTACTTTCACTCAGAGGATTCAAAGCTTCAATCCAATGTATCTTATTTTCTCCTCATCATCCTTACTCGTTGATTGATTTTTTGAAGAGATCTATTTGCATTTTTTATCATCATTCTTGCTTTACCTTCAGCATATCTCTATGGACAACAATGTTTATTGGGGTTGTTTGGTTGAAAGGATATAGGGCTATCATTCCTTGCACTCCCCCACCCTTACCCCTTTCTGATTCTATGTAGAGCACCCACTCCAATGCCACTGAAGGAAGTAAATTTTTATTACTGAGACTAAAAATTCCATTCAAATCATGGATCATTAATTACGAGACTTTATTCCACTCTATAACCAAGAAGGGATGCATGGATTATTATGTATCTCATTTTTTCAGCAATGTCCATTTAGTTGATGATAAAGATCTTCAGATTATGGGGAAGAGTATTATTAAAGATGATATTTCATATGAATGTTACTTGAACTTAGAAAGAGTTAAACACATACCAAGTTTATGGATGAACATAATTCCTGTTGTTCAACTGGATAAAGTAGGATTTGGCTCATGGTTCACGAATGAAAAACGTAAAATTACCCAGGGTTCTATGGTTTTGGATATAGGTGTAAAATATAATTTTTTTATATATAGACACACACACATGTATATTATAAAAATAAATAAATAAATAAATAAATAAATAAATAAATAAGTATATATATAATATAGATATATATTATACAAATACATTATGAAAATATATATTATAAAAATAAAAATATATATTATACTATACAAATATATATTATAAAAATATTTTATAAAAATATATTATAAAAATATATTATAACAATATATTATGAAAATATACTATATAAATATATTATAAAATTATATTATAAAAATTTACATTATAAAAATATGTTTTACAAATATATTTCACAAATTTATATGTATACAATTAAAAAATACAAATTTGTTATATATTTATATATAAATAAATATATATTAAATATTAAATATTTATATATTATACAAATATTTTATAAATATATATATATTATACAAACACAAATATATATTATATTACAAAAATATATAAAATAAAAATATATACTATAAAATTAAAGATATATATTACACAAATAAAAATAATATATATATATATATTATACAATACACAAATATATATTACAAAAATATATATTATACAAGTATATTATACAAATATATTTTACAAATATATTATAAAAATATATTATACAAATATATTTCAATAGAGTTCATTCAATAGTTGAAATTAATCATTCAATTTTACTTATGAAGATTCGTCTCACTTTGAAACTATTTTTATAAGAGTAGTTCATCTCCCATTTAACTTGAAACCTCTATATATTCCATAATTACTCTTATTTATTTCATTATGACTAAAATTTTATATTATGTGGCCAAAATCACCATATAACTCATAATGGTGATTGAAATGAAATTTTATTATAAATCCTACTCTTCTACTGCTTGAAAATAATTCTTGTTTTCATCCTATCTTGACATAATTATTGAATCCATTTATCAACTAAGAATTTTTATTTGTTTAAAACCTTTATCATTATTAGGTATATTTTTTTACTAAACATTTTTTTCCACTTCTTATCATTTTTTAATTGAAATTATAATTTTGAGATGTTTTTAAATATTTGGTATACCGTTAATATTAAATGTAATAATTCCTTAAGTTGTTACATCACTTGTTCTAAAAAATAGAATGTAGGTTATAAAATTATATATATGATGTAATAATTATTATAAATTATTTTTAGGTATTCATCATTTTATGTCTACATGTATCGGTTCCTCCCCTAGTAATCTTTGATTACCATCCATGTATATGAAAAAACACTTTATTTATTAAAATATTTTACCAATAAATTTTTATATCTTTTAGTTGATTGAATGATAGTTTATTATTATTATTTATCATATTTGGGTTTCTTATTACTCCCTAATTGTCTATATTATATTTTCATTTATTTATGGTATTTAAGAAATACTTGATGGATCATTTTAATAGAGTTAGGATTAGTATTAGTTAGAGGACTAAAAGTATTTAAAGTGATATTTCTCTTATAAATATAGAATTCATAGAGTCCCTAAAGATTCATATATCATTACATTTCCTTTCCAAGACCTCTTGAATCACATACAAGAATGTTTATGCCCCCCAAATATCTCCTTTAATAGGACAAGATTTAGTAACTAGTTCTAATGGTGTAATTCTCACAAATGGGAGGCATTACCCCTTTTAGAGAACATAATGGAGTACAATTGTCATCATAATAAACTTCATCTCCCAAACTATTATTATTTCATTTTATTTCCTTGAGACTCATCCCCCATCTCTTTTATATTTCTTGTACTACTCTGAGCATTAGTTATCTCATAGATGACTACTGCTTAGATTATTTCAAGCAATATAGTTTCATTTCCACAAGATATGGATGATTATACAATAAAAAAATATATTTTAATTAAATTTTAATGGTATTAAATGTTCATTTTTGATCTTATGGGCCTGAGTTAGTGCATTTTCATTATGAACATCCATTCTCATCATTTGTGCACTTCATGCCTAATATACAACAATTTAGTCCCAATGAGTCATCTGATTCTAAGGAATGTAATTATCAATATTTTAATTTGATATTTTTGTAACTATATCTACACTTAAATTTGAACATTTTTCATTCAGGGATCAATGGATGATTCATAAACAATGATGGATATATTTGGAGATGAATGGAAGCAATTCTAAGAGAAGACAGATTGGAAACCATCCCACTTATGAGACTGTGGGGCCCAACATACAGGCCCAATGAATCCCAAATTTTGTGAGATGATATAAAACGTGTTGAGAAACAAATCACTATTAATGAGATAATACTAATTCGGCCTCTATGGTGGTCATTAAGGCGGCCCAATTTAGAGATAAAATTCTGGGCCAGATTCTGCGGCCCAGAAAAACAGCCCACTAATCTGATCATATATCCGAATATAAAACTCAAAATGGGCCCCAATTTTACAGGAGGTTAGGATACATCTGGGTATCCATTTTATTCTTCTATGGACCACTCTGATTATGCCATCTAGAAGGTCATCAATGCACGTCTGTTCGGTGGATGAAAGTTGGATGCCACCTCGGGTCAAATGTGGAAAGTCTAAGTTCCACAAGCTTTCCACCACTCTAGGCCTAACATAATCAAGTGAGATGCTTTGTACTGTTGGAGGATTGACCCAAGGCTTCAAAAATTATTATTTAAGGAAGTGGTGGTAGAGTATTTGAGAATATTTGACTTGTTTTCATCTTAATGTTATGCTGCCAATTTCTCTTTGTAATGTTCTTCCTTCACATGTAAGTTGTTTTAATTCATCCTTGTTTCTTAATAAAAGTTCCTCTTATCTTATTATTCTGTTCTTCTCCTTATCACTTTGATACCGTTGGTTCAAGGTGTGAACTTTTTCATACCAAACCTTGTGAGATTATCACACAACGGTGGAGTGATTGTTATTTTATTGCGTTTTTTTTACTTCTCCATTTCCTCCCTCATGAGTCTACTTTCCGCTTCCATTGAAACCATAGAATCAATGGAGGGATAACCCACTTATAGGTTGATCCAAGGGAGTAGAAAGGGGCTGGATTGTATGTTATTTATCACCTCATGAATGTATAATCACTTCTTTAATTGATATTTTTATTTGATGATTTTTAAACTCCATCATCCTTGTTGAATTTAAGGCCACGCACTTCAAGTGCTAATACGAACCTTTACCTTGAAGTGCTCAAAACTTTGATCCTTCAAGTGTATAGGTGATTAGTATTAAAGGGTGTAGGAATTAAACCAGTAAGCGATGATGTTGTTTTATCTCCTTAAATGAACCCATCTCAAATTTAAGAAATTGAAATCTTTAAAAAGAAAATACGTCCAATCCACCCCGAGCGATAACCTAGGATCAACTCATTATTTTAAATTGAATTCACTTAAATCTGTTAGTTATACTTTAAAACCATATAAAATCAACCCAAGTTGGCCACTTCATAGCCAAAAACTATCCATAGAATGCACGTGTCTATAGGTTTCTTCTTAGGTTTCTAAGGATTCGATAACCCAAGCTAAAATACAAGGACCGTTCTACCTTCATCTCTTGGGTAAATTTGAGCGAGAGTCAAATTTTGGCACCGTTTCCGAGGAGATAAGTAAGTTATCTTAGACACTATCATCATTTTTTTTCATCCCTCTTCTCTGTTCTCACCCCATCACTCCTATGGAATTTAATTTTGAACAAGTCCAAACATGGGACACTTATCCCTACTTTGATCACCCAACCCCATGTGTGATGTACAATGACCATCCTAATTTCTACTTGTGGGATCATCAACAACCTAATGAAACACAATGTTTCTACTCCTATGATCCACAAGACATTCCAATATATAATGAGTTTCAATCCCCACAGAGCCAATATGAACACCCTCCTGTGCAATTCCAACAACTTAATTATCTACCTAAAATAGACCATATTTCTCAACACCTTACCCATCATGATCCACAACCATTACTTGAAAAATTGTGTCAACAAATGGAAATAATGAATTTTGAGGTTTCATCATTGAGGTTAGAACTACAAAGCATTAAAAATTGTGAGGAACCCATCCCTACACAAACTGTCCCTTCCATAACCTTATGTGAAGTGTCTAGTTTCCCACAAACCTCTCATGAATTTACTGAAGAGAAAACCTTTGGATTTGGGATAGATGAAGAGGATCAAGGAATCATTGAAGTTTCTTTAAATCAGGAGGAAATTGAATTTTTGGATTCAAAAGAGGAGAATTTGACATCATGGATTGCGTCTCCTAAGGATAACTCCATTGATGATTTTTCAAAAACACTAATCACTGAACCATTGAGAGAAGTCACAAACATTGAGTCTATACCCATTCCTAACACCGATCTTTCCAATTTTATTGTTGAATCTTCTTTTAAAAAGGAACCGATTCTATTGAGAAATTTGGAAAATGAAACTGAGTTAGATTCAAAATCTCAACCTATGTCTAAATGTCCTATCCAACCCGAGATCAAAATTATTATTCTTACTTACCCAATCAAGTATCCATTCATAGGGTATAACCATGACCTTTTAGTTGGAATTCATTTGTCTATTGAAAAAGAAAATTTAGGAATGATTATTGATGCCTTAGGCAAGACTAGAGAAGCAACTAGATCCACCATTTCTGATATTCCTTGGATTTACCCACTCATTTTAGGATATAGGTTTGCGAATGAAACAAATTCTAAACATAGAATCAAACTCAACCTAGTTGAATTGGTGAAACATGTGGTCTTTAAAATGTTGAAAGTTGGTATTGGATAAGTTGGGGGGTTCAAGTCGAGCTAGCGACGTTAAACAAAGCGCTGCACGGGAGGCAACCCGTGGTTTTTATGTTTCTAATATTTATGAATCATCTTTATTTTTCAAATAAGATTAATTAATCATTTTTAAATTTAAAAATAAAAAAATAGACTTTTTACCTGTTCTTCTATTATGATTATGGATGGGTATGAAAGGGGAGCACCATATTCATCCGTGTCACGTGGTGTGATCCTTGAGTAATACCTTACCTAGAAATTTAAAAAGAAGACAATGTATCATCAGTTTATTTTGTTGTATTTTTATTATTTTATAGGTTAATATAAAAATAATAAAAATAATAAAAATAATATAATAATTAAAAAAAGGGTACATGCCATAGGCCGTGGGGAAAACCCCGTCACAACCGGCAAAGCCGCGGGGACTCGAACCCGGGACCGAAGGGAGACAGGGGCACACGCTTACCACTGACCTATAGCTTAATGTGCTTAATTATTCTATAATTTTTATATATATACTTATATTTTACTTATATATATATACATATATTGTTTTGTTTTGTTTGTTTGTTTTCCTTTTTCCACTAGGGAACTTTGCAAGCGAAATGGATATCAAAGGACTAAATTCGAGCGAAAAGAACTTCAAACTTAAACAACCAGGTGACTTCATTCCATGATCCTCATATTTCAATTTCCTTATTGAACTCCCCTTTTATTCCTCTACCCCATTCTAAATTTTATTTTTACGAAACTAGGGACAGTTTCATTCTAAGTTGGGGGGTGTGGAAACAAAATGTTTGTTTAAAAAAAAAACAATGATAAAAAAAGAAGTAAAATTCCTTTATCATTCATATAATAACATCTTTTCTCACATTAAAACTATATATAAAATAACTTTTATTTCCTTGACTCTTAATTTAATTCATGATTAAGTTTAAAAGAATTTATTTTGTAAGTTTGGTTGTCCAATGAAAATTTTCATCAATTTTATTTTCATCCATTAAATCAAAATTCCACAATGCACATCCTCTAGACTGTGGGGTACTAATTTGAATTTTTGGGGTCCCATAATAAATATCATAGTATGGTTTTATTTTTATGAATAATATGAGTATTCAAAAAAAATAATAATAAAAAAAAAAAGTGTGTAGAGAAATGTATTGATAAAATGCGAGGCTTTCGACACTTGGGGATCGTGACTCCAGAGTTGTCTAGCCCTGAGTTTTTCAATATACCTCTATTTATCGTAATATGACTTTGTTTTTGATTAAGTTAACTCGAGGCGATGCCCGAGTATGTGGGATTAACTTGGTGCCCTAAGTCCTTTGAGTCTGGGAGTCATCGGCAAAGTCTTGCTACATGGGTTAATTTGATAAACTGCAATCTCAATTTCTATGGAAATATTGGAAAAAAAATCCAAAAAAAAATAGGAATGAAGAATACTCATATTAGGATTAAATGTGATTCCACCTAGCGCTTCCATGATTTCCCCCTTGAATGAAAATGAACCCCCATATCTATTGTGATTCACAACACATCATTACACTTAATTGAGTTGGATGAAGTATGATGATGGATTTGATCAAAGGAATGGGCTTGGGATTGGGATCTGATTTTAAAATAATCTTGTTTTAAATTATCTTGATAGGTTATAAAAATATATTTGTGTGTAGTTTACATTGTGAGCACTGTTTGTTATAATGTGTTTGAAGAAAGGAATTCAAATAAAATCATTGAATTATTTGCTCAGGACTTGCAAATATCAAGTTGGGGGGTGTGAATATCCAATAAAAACATATATTTTAATTAAATTTTAATGGTATTAAATGTTCATTTTTGATCTTATGGGCCTGAGTTAGTGCATTTTCATTATGAACATCCATTCTCATCATTTGTGCACTTCATGCCTAATATACACCAATTTAGGCCCAATGAGTCATATGATTATAAGGAATGTAATTATCAATATTTTAATTTTATATTTTGGGAACTATATCTAAACTTAAATTTGAACATTTTTCATTCAGGGATCAATGGATGATTCATAAAAAATGATGGAGATATTTGGAGATGAATGGAAGCAATTCTAAGAGAAGGCAGATTGGAAACCATCCCACTTATGAGACTGTGGGGCCCAAAATACAGGCCCAATAAATCCCAAATTTTGTGAGATGATATAATCAATGTTTAGGAACAAATAAATCTTCATGAGATAATGTTAATTCGTCCTCTATAGTGGTCATTAAGGTGGCCCAAGTTAGAGATACAATTCTGGGCCAGATTCTGCGGCCCAGAAAAACAGTCCACTAATATGATCATATCTCCGAATATACAACTTCAAATGGGCCCAAATTTTATAGGAGTTTAATAGACATCTGGGGCTCCATTTTATTATTCAATGGACCACTCTGATTCGGACATATAGAAGGTCATCAAAGCACGTATGTTCGGTGGATGAAAGCTGGCTGCCACCTCGGGTCAAATGTGGAAAAGTCTAAGTTCCACAAGCTTTCCACCACCCTAGGCCTACCATAATCAAGTGGGATGATTTTTACTGTTTGAGGCTCGTCCCAAGGCTTCCAAAATTCTTATTTAAGGCAGTGTTGGTGGAGGAGTTGAGAATCTTTGAGCTTGTTTTCATCTTAATGTTATGCTGCCAATTTCTCTTTGTAATGTTCTTCCTTCACATGTAAGTTGTTTTAATTCATCCTTGTTTCTTAATAAAAGTTCCTCTTCTCTTATTATTTTGTTCTTCTCCTTATCACTTTGATACCATTGGTTCAAGGTGTGAACTTATTCATACCAAACCTTCTGAGATTATCACACAACGGTGGAGTGACTGTTATTTTATTGCGTTTTTTTACTTCTCCATTTCCTCCCTCATGAGTCTACTTTCCGCTTCCATTGAAACCATAGAATCAATGGAGGGATAAACCACTTATAGATTGATCCAAGGGAGTAGAAAGGGGATGGATTGGATGTTATTTATCACCTCATGAATGTATAATCACTTCTTTAATTGAGATTTTTTTGATGATTTTTAAACTCCATCGTTCTTGTTGAATTTAAGGCCACACACTTCAAGTGCTAATACGAACCTTTACCTTGAAGTGATCAAAACTTTGATCCTTAAAGTGTATAAGTGATTAGTATTAAAGGGTGTAGGAATTAAACCAGTAAGTGATGATGTTGTTTTATCTCCTTAAATGAACCCATCTCAAATTTAAGAAATTGAAATCTTTAAAAAGAAAATACGTCCAATCCACCCCGAGCGATAACCTAAGATCAACTCATTCTTTTAAATTGAATTCACTTAAATCTGTTATTTATACTATAAAACCATATAAAATCAACCCAAGTTGGCCACTTCATAGCCAAAAATAGTCCATAGAATGTACGTGTCTATAGGTTTCTTCTTAGGTCTCTGAGGATTCGATAACCCAAGCTAAATTAGAAGGACTGTTCTACCTTCATCTATTGGGTAAATTTGAGCGAGAATCAATGTAGGATGTGTATCAAACAAAAAAAAAATCAATTATAAATGATTTGGAGATGAGTTGACGATGATGATGGTTGTCTATAACTTTCACCTTTTAATGAATTTAAAGGATAAAACCTACAATAGTGGAGTAATTCCTTTCTTAAATTAAATTACCCATTTATTTCAAAGCATACTAAAGTTCTTTCACCCCTATAGTGTTGCATTTATCACTTTCCTTCAAGTTCCCTCCACTTACATTACCGAAAGAGAAACAAAACTTCCTCTACTTAATCACAAAGTTAATCTTGATGTTTGCACAATAAAATTATTATCCATATAATTAATGTATTGTTTCATATTTATGTTAAATTTATTTCTTTTTAGTATTATTTACATAATACTTTCTTTCTTATATAGGTTGATTATTTTGTTCGAGTTGGGGTGGTCTGTACATCTTTTATGCCTTTCTACACTAAAACTTCCAGAGACTTATTCTCCCTAAAAACATTTTCACCCATACAGTATTAGCATTTATCACTTTCCTTCAAGTTCCCTCCACTGCTCAATTACATAGGCAATCTTGATGTTTTCATAATAAAATCATTGTAAATAGAATTAATTTATTTTGTAATATTTATGTTTAATTTATTTATTTTTAGTATTACTCATAAAATAATTGTTTTCTTATATAGGAAGATTCTTTTTTTTTGATTTGGGGTGGTTTTTTCTAAGCTTATCATGCTTGTGAGGGTTTGGAATTTGAACCTGAAAATGAGATAATGAAAACAATTAAATGCGTCAAGAATGCATACAACCATCATGAAAAAGTGAATTCCTACTACTTATTTAATTAATTTTTTCATCATTTTATCTATTATTTGTAAGTTAATTTATTTATCATTTTTATCCAATGATTATTTAGTTTTTTTTTCAAAAATCTTTTGGGAAGTCATATTTTTTTCTACAATCTACAAAAAGCCACAAAAGAGATAAAATGTTTCTTTCTACCAATGTTACCATGATTTCCATTTTTATTGTCTTTCCTTGTTGAAAAAATAACACTGCATATTGAATCGATGTTCTTAACTAAAAAACCTTTCTCATTGTTGAAATCCAAAAGAGTATAGAAATATCATGTGCCTAGTATGAAGAATTCTTGTGATATAATGGGAACATGATATTTATCTAATCTTATGGATTTCAACAATGTGAAAGGTTTTTCATCTAAAAACATCAAGTCAATATGAATTTTTGGTAGTTGAAAAATAAAGGTAATGGAAATCCTTATAAAATTTTAATTTAGGATTGTTTTTAGACTTTGGTATGTATAGGAATTAGTCTCACCTGAATCTGACACGCATTCTGATCGGTATGAATCCAAGTGTTTTTTTATTTAAAATTGACATTAATTTTTAGTTAAAAGGACAATTGACATAATAAAAGCTAAAAAAATATATTATGATTGTTTTGATACTTTATGAAAACAATCCATAAATCATTTGGGACATGTAATAATCATCCAAACCTCAATTCGATGCACGATGTGACCGCTATGACTCAAAGTGCATATTTTTATTTAAGATTGACATTAATTTTAGTAAAAATGGTAACCGACCTACTCAAAAATAAGAAAATGAATTTTTATTATTTTTATACTTTATAGAAATAATACATAACTCATTTTTGATGTGTATGAATCAACCTCACCTCAATATGATACACGATGTGCCCAGTATGACTCAATGTGTCCGTTATCAATTTAAAATCTATAGTTTAGTTCAAAAAATGCCACTCATTGAAAAATGATAAAAAATTATCATATTTTTATGTTAATTTAGGAAATTTATTCATAATTCATTTGTTATGTGTAGGAATAAATCTCACTTCAAACCAATACATGATGTGATTGGTATGAGTCAAAGTGCATGTTTCTAATTTAAAATAACATTTTAGTAAAAAAAAGTGATGTACTCAAAATTGATGGAACACAATAATACTATTTTTATACTTTAGTAAAATGATCCATAAGTCATTTGAGACATGTAGTAATCATCCTCATCTCAATCTGATGCATTATGTGGCCAGTATGACTCCAAGTGTGTCTTTTTATTTATAATTGACATCAATTTTATTAAAAAGGAAAACTGACCTACTTAAAACTGAGCAAAAACATTCAGATTATTTTTATACTTTAGAAAAACTATCCATAAATTTTTCTGTGTATGAATTATCCTCACCTCAATACAATGAATGATGTGCCCAGTATGACTCAATGTGTTCGTTATCAGTTTTAATCGACAATTTAGTTCAAAAAGTGTCACTCATTGAAAACTGATAATACAAGATCATATTTTCTTGATAATTTATAACATATATTCATAAGTCATTTGTGATTTGTAGGAATAATTCTCACATAAAATCGATACATGATGTGACCGGTATGAGTCAAGGTGTGTGTTTCCAGTTTAAAATGAAATTTTAGTAAAAAAGAAAAGTTTCATACTCAAAACTAATTAAACACATTCATATTGTTTTTATACTTTATGAAAATGATCTATAAGTATTTTTTTACTTGTATTAATTAGAATAACCTTAATCCGACACACGGTGTGACCAGTATGAATCCAAGTGCGTCTTTAAAAAAATGATATCAATTTTAGTAAAAAGGACAACTGAGCTACTCAAAAATGGAAAAACATATTCATATTAGTTTTGATAATTAAGGTAAACTATCCATAAGTAATTTTTTATATATATGAATCATACTCACCTCAATCCTATGCACAATATGATCAATATGACTAAATGTGTCCATTATCAGTTTAAAATTGACAATTTAGTTTAAAAAGTGTCACTCACTAAAAAGAAAACAAACACACTAATATTTTCTTGATAATTTATTACATCGATTCATAAGTTATTTGTGATATGTAGGAATTAGTCTCACATTAAAACAATACACGATGTGATCAGTATGATTCAAAGTGCATGTTTTCTATTTAAAATGAAATTTTAGTAAAAAAGAGAAGTGACACACTCAAAACTGAGAAAATGAATTTAAATTATTTTAATACTTTAGAAAAATGATACATCAATCATTTAGGACATTAATAAATCATATTCAACTCAATAAAATGCATGGTGTAACTAGTAAGACCCCGAGTGCATCTTTTTATTTAAAATTGACATCGATTTTAGTAATAAGGACAACTAACCTACTCAAAATCAATAAAACACATTAATATTATTTTGATACTTTATTAAAATTATCCATAAGTCATTTTTGAGGTATATGAATTAATATAATCACAATCCAATCATTGATGTGATTTTTATGACTCAAATTGCATCTTTTTATTTAAAATTGACATCAATTTTAGTAAAGAGGACAACTAACCTACTCAAAACTAAGAAAACACATTCATATTATTTTGAAACTTTATGAAAATGATCCATAAGTCATTTTTGATGTGTAGAAATCAAATAAACATCAATATAATACACAATGTTCCCAATATGACTCAATATGCCCATTATCAGTTTAAAATCGACATTTTAGTTCAAAAAGTGACACTCACTAAAAACTAAGAAAACAAACTCGTATTGTCTTGATAATTAAGGAAAATGATTCATAATTAAATTATGAAATATAGTATTTGGTATCATAGAACATCATCACATGATGTGATCGACATGAGTCAAAGTACATGTTTCCAGTTTAAAATGTTATTTTAGTAAAAAAGACAAGTGACACACTCAAAATTGAGAAAAGACATTAGGTTTGTTTTGATACTTTAGGAAAACGATCCATAATTCCTTTTATATGTGTAGAAATTATCCACACCTCAATCTGATTTACAGCATGATTGGTATGAATCCAAGTGTATCTTTTTAATATATCGGTGTCATTTTAGTTTAAAATACACATCACATCGCCAAAAACGAGAAAATGAGACTAGATTGTTTTCTCATCATTCAATCTATTATTACTTAATTAATTTACTTATCATTTTTATCTTATAATTATTTAGTCAATTTTCATGAAGATAATTCTTGAATATGAAAAAGAAATGGTGTGACATGCAAGAATCAACCGTAACTCAATCCGATACACCATGTTCTTAGTACGACTAAAAGTTTAGTTTAAAATTAAGACTTTATATTAATTTATTTCTTTATATTGTTACTAACATAAGAATTTTTTTTCTTATACAAGCGTGCTTTTTACTCGAGTAGGTGTTAGGATCAAAAGACAAAGGAACACTACTATTTTTGAATGTATGTAATAATTTGTACTTATATAATTGTATAAACCAATGTTTGAAATGTCTATAATATAGTTTTTTCTTTTATTTGTGTTGTAAATTTTATTTCATATAAATTCTATGTTTTACTTGATTTTTTTGATTTCATGGAATTTTTGGTGCTGTGGTGTACTATTACAACACAGTACAGCATGCCCCTTTATCAGTGCTTCATCAAGCACTGATAAAAGACCCCTTTATTAGTGCTTTTAAAAGTGTTGATAAAGGGACACTTTATCTGTACTTTTTTAGTGCTGATAAATGAATAGGGATTTTAATCTCGCTCTAGTAGTTAGTGCTTCTCTAGTGCTGATAAAGGCTATTTTTAGCGCTATTAAAGGCCTATTTTGTAGTAGTGAGAAAAAATAAAGCATTTGGTTAACATGATTACCTATTATTTTAAAGATATCCTTTATATATCCTCCTAATGACCCTAGGGTTGGTCTTTCGGGAAGATAAAAACCTATAGAACATGGATATGGATTTTTGGGAGATATTTTTATAGGTTTTGGATGAGCTAAGTTTCTTAATGCAACGTTAAGTATAGAGGATATGTGGTGTCCTTCTACAATGAAGGAAAGGACACACTTGGAATTACATAAAAGATTAAAAAATAATAAATTTTTCCATGTGAAATTGGTACACAGTGGATAAATTTTTTAAGTTAAGATAGGTTAATGTTTAAATATATTCAACCAATAAAATTTTGATAGGTTTATGTGACATTTTAAACCTTATCTTTTGGTTTAACCCCTTTTTTAAAAAAGTTTATTTTGTGTGAATTTTGATAATTTTTGGAAGCCCATGGGGATGTAAATGGTTAGTGCATGGTTAGGGAAAACCATGGGGTTTGGCCCAGGAAACTATTTGCCCTATTGAATGGGTCTGGAGGGTAGTGAAAAATTGGAATACAGTTTTTACAAAATGTGTAAGCACCCTTGGATAGTGAGGGTTTTCATGGTTGGTTCATGGTTAAAATAATCATGTTGAAAAATCATGCACCCCATATAGAAGTCCAGTGGGGGAACACAGTAAGGGCAGACATTTACTACTACCCATGTGGCCCTTCCTAGTAAACCATGCATATAATATTTTAAGCCCATGAAAATTTAATTAAAAATTCTAAGACCCCCTTTTAAGATACCTAAACCCCAATATTCAACCCTAATTGATTTATTTTTCTTTTTGAGGCTCTTTAGAGTATTCCATGGATCTCCAAAACTCTTTTCTAGCAAACCGAAGTGCCAGTGGAAGATCTGATCCCTTTCCGATAAGTGGATATCCTGTTGCTTAGTTTCTCCTAATCTTCTTTTATCTTATTATATGAGTGATATATCATCATGTTATTTATGTATATAATCTCTTTTTATGGATATTTATTCTAGTTTTGATTTATTTATCTGATATGCCTTCATTATTTGTTGGTGGATCCCGTTGTGGGTGTTGTGTTGATTTGATCACATGGTAAAATGTTGGTGGTTTCATAAGGCTTTATTAAAAAATTTAAACCCTATATTTCTTGGTTTATTTTAAATGAGTTTTTTTAAAAAACTGGTATTTGAGATGATTTTATTATTTATTTTAAAGGTTATGGAATTGTGAAAAAACTCTAATTTTAGTGGAATTGAAATTATTAGGTGGGGTTTGAGAAACAATATGGCTTGAATTGATAGAGGATTTTATGAAATATTTTGATGTAGATTCTTGATAAAATTATATTAAAATGAAATATTATTTGAAAAGGTGTGAATTTGATGAAAACCTATGTTTGGTTTTGAAATAAAAATGGCACACTGAAAACTAAATTTGTGAAATTGAATTATGAATGATGAAATTATTTGAAATGATTGATCATCCCATAATTGATTGATAAATTGTTGATGAACATGTGATAATGGGTAGTTAGTTGGTGATTAGGATAATCATTCTAGGACTCTGTCTCCATAGAAATGGATTGACAATGACAACAATAACGAAACCAAGTTTGGAATTATAAAGACCCCAAATTCTTATACATAGATATTAAATATTTTTAGATGAATATTTAATACATTTTATAAATACATGTCTGTGGACCATACATGTTTAGTGTATTTAGATACTAGAAACAAAATATTCTTATTTACTGAAGGATCTTCAATATCACCCATAAAGATCTTCCCACATATTACTTTTCTTCTATATACCCTACCTAAAACCTTTCTTCATAACCCAAAGAACGAAAACATTATAAAGGGTGTTCTAAAATGACCAGTAAGGGTAAAAAAGTGAGATATGGATATAACAAGAGCATATGGGTTTGAAAATATGATAATAACAATTGAAAAACATACCCTATATATCATAGAACATAAACACTAGTCATGTCATAAATATTTTTAGTTCATAAGACATGAATAATAATGGAATCAAGGAACACAAACCCTAATAACATAATATTGGCATACAATATATATTTTTAGCATACACTTAAGCATAGAAAACAATTTTCTTAGTATTCAAGGATCAATTCCAAAAAAATAATATTTGAATTAGTTCACTCCCCAAACCATCATATTATCCATGGTTTACTCCAAAGACTATCATAGTGGACAAATTTATTTACTGAACTGGGTTCACTTCCCATTCCATCCCTATTTATCTCATGAGATATCAATATTTACCCAAAGAATTGGAGGGAGATATAAGTCCCACCCATTACATAATGAAAATCATACATATGTGTGCCATAAGATCATAAAACTTCACTATATAAAAACTCATGAAAAGAAATGGGTTTCATAAACATATCATCATAACATAACCTATGAAAAAGAAATAGTTTTCATAATAATTTCATTATTTCATCAATATATAACCCCTGGAAATAGAATTTGGTTTCATAAGCATTTTATCATGGTATAACCTATGGAAGAGAAACAGGTTTCATAAAAATATTTTAATCATAAAAATAAAACATTCAGGGAAAGAATAAGAATGGCATCCTTGGATAATATCCCTAATAAAGAATATGTTACATCAAAGTATGTCTTCTTATATGGAAAATGATTTTGAAAATTTCCTTGGGACATTTATTGAGGAAAATATTCCTTCCACATTAAATAAAAAACTTTTTAAAACTTAAAACACTTTCAAAATCACTTTCTTTGAAAATAACTTTGGAAACTTATAAAGGAAACTTTAAAAATCATTTAAAATATTTATTTATGAAAATATAATTTATTTTAAAATCACTTTTTAAAACTAAAAATTCATAAAACATATTGAAAATCATTTTCTTTGAAAATAAAATTTGAAACTTATAAAGAAATCTTTAAAAATATTTTAAAACATTTATCGAGAAAAACATCTTTTATTTGAAAATAAAATTTTTAAAAATAAGAATTCACAAAACATTTTTGAAATCTTTTTCTTTTAAAATAAACTTTTAAAATTATAAAGTAATATTTAAAAATTATTTATAACATTTCTTGAGGAAATTATACTTTCTCTGAAAAAACACTTTTTAAAACTAAAAATTCATAATTTTTTTTGGAAATACTTTTATTTGAGAATAAAATTTGAAAATTATAAAGTACGATTTAAAATATTGATTGGTCGTGATGGTGAAAAATAATGTTCATGTTGTGCATGTTAAAATAAAGAATCCTTTCACTTTTTCAGTAAAAGGCAAACATGCGTTGGTTGGAAAATGACATGAAGATTGATTTAATTTTTTTAAAAAAGTAAAAAATGGTTAAAAATATCTTAAATGAATCATTTATAGAATTTTGTAAACATTTTTGAAAACATTTTTAGAAAACATGGTTTTTGAAGAAAAATAGTTTTCGACCAAAGAGAGAAATAAAGATGATTTTTATTAAAAAATTTATTTTAGGTTTTTGAGTACATAAATAGATAAAAATGATTATAAATATGCATTAACATGACATAACTATAGGAGAAGAAAATTCATGAGTTCATTGAGATATGGATCATAAAATTTCATTATTAGAAGCATAATCATGAGAAATCTTGATAAATGATGAGATTGTTACATAAAAAACTTACCACTTTGGTAACTTTGAATTGTTATCCTCATGAAAAAAATGTTAAATGAAACTTAAAATATCATGAGTATAAATAAATTCATGATATCAAATATCAAAGGGGTTGTATATGCACCTCCAAAAAGAAGATAAATTCATAACATAACATATGTCTCAAAGAAGGAAAATTAAGACAAAAATCCCTCACCATCTTGGTAACCTTTGAACCGTGAACCCCATGAAAGATATATCCTAAAATGGATATGAAAATACCAATAATTTTTAGGATTATAATCATAAAATACATTAATGTAAAACATATATTCCATATAAAAGAAACATGCGTTACAATGCCCTATGTGGCCTTAGCCCTACCTCTTGGTATATTGAATATACCATTCATAGGTGCAAGGTAATAGTGAAAAACTATAAGGATATTTGTCATAAATGGTGTTAAAGGGAATTTTTTAGCTGATTTTATAGCTTTTAAGGTGATCCAAGGTGTGCATATTTCATGTTTTTTAGATCTTGGGTCCTTCCCTCTAGAGGGAGTCAACCTTGTTCGAGTGGATACTCTTAGTATTTATTACATCAGAACCCCTTGATTTCTTGAATTTTTAATAAGTTAATCTATTTCTATATTATTTTAATATATAATATTAAAATAAAATAAATAAATAATGGTTCCATGAGTAAGAAAATGAAACATGTGGTGAATATGACATATGTCTCATAGAAAGTAAATGTGAGACGAAAATCCCTTACCTTAAGTCTCAAATTCCTTTATACACATTTGAAACTCATGTATAATAAATACATGTTTATTATAAATATATTATATATCCATAATTATATATATTACCATATATTATTTACTTATGACCTTTTATTACCTGTTTATTAACAATTCATTATTAAAATTACATTTCAGGTAGTAAGTGCTTTGTTTTTCACGTATGTTTTGGTTTGAATTTTTGGTCCTCTTACAATGATCATTGTTTCATAATATATATAAATTTAACCATGATATACATGTAATATATATTCATTATATATATATTTATAGTAATCTATAAAATCCATAGATAGAAAATAAAATACACCTTTCATGAAGACTGTAGGTCGTACGTACGCATGAACATTGTTTCAATTTTTGTGAAGGATTAAATTAAATAAAGGTAAATAACATATTATAATTATGGGATCATTTTTATATCCTATACATTTCATATTTTTCATTAAAACCATCCTTATTACCTTCCATGTAAAGAGTGAATGAATCACATCACTTCATGAGGCGGTAGTCTTCCATACACATGAATGAAGTTATCGTATTCCCCAAAGAATGAAAATTAAGAAGGTATATTTGATATAATTATTAAATAAGTATAATTATATTAAAAATATACTATATACTCATTTAATATATCTTTATTACCATAAAATTAAATCATAAATGAAAAACATATCATATCTATTCGTGGGGTGGTAGTCCGCCGTACACACGAGCGACATTATTATTTTCCCAATGGGTTTGGAGGTAAGAATTTATATGTGGTATTATAATTAAAATGGTATAATAATATCATAAATATAATATATAAACATTAAATTCATCATTATATCCATATGTGATAGGTGGTGATTGAAAATGAATAACACCGGTTCGTGAGGCAGTAGTCTTCCTTACACACGAATGGTAATTTCATATCCCATTTGATGGAAGAGGATATAGATATAGGTCATTATATCAACACAATAAAATATAATTACATTAATGATACTGAGGTTATTATATCATCATATTTTAATAATAATTTAAGGATGTGGAGGAAGAAATAAAACAAAATGCTCGGTTAGGGACGTTACCTCTTATTCAGAAAATTTCTTTTGGTCTCCACAAAAATACTTCCTAGGTTATATTTATGAAAAATATGAATTTTAGGATTATAGGAGTTAAGTAAGAAATTTATTTGGGTAGTTATTTTCTAAACCAAATGTTTTTTAAGTGTGAATATAAGAGGAGATGGGGCGACCTTTTATAAGTGAGGTGAGTGCCACACTTGTAATTTTTGAAAAGAAAAAGGTATACCCACATTTTTCACATGCCACAAGGATCCAAAATAGTCCATTATCAAAAATGGAAGATATAATTTCAAAATATGGTTATAAAATTGGTGTTGAAAAAGTTTGGGGTCATTTTAAACCTTTATCTTTTTACTTTAACCCCTTTGTAAACCCATTTTCACCTTAACCACGGTAATTAATTTTTACTACTTAATATTCATAATGGTAAAATATTAAGTTGAAATTATTAGATAATATAAATTATTTTTTACAAATAATTAATATATTTTTACAAATTAAATTCACACAAGTGGAAAATTTTAATTTAAAATTAATCCCATAGATGCGATGAAAAAGTGGTTTTCCAAAGAGAAAAGTTTCAAAAGTTTAAAAAGTTTTTAAATAAAAATTCAATATAAAATTAATTCTAAAGACCTAATTTGGATTAATATATATATATATATATATATAATTTATCTAATTTTACTTTTGAAACCATATTAATATAATTTTTAATATTTTAAATTCTTTAAAATAAATGACAATTTTTAAAAAACTAATATTTTACACTATTCATCGAAAATTTATCTTTTCAGAAAATTATAAAAAAATAACTCCAAGATAATTTTAGAATTATGATTTCAAAAATTAATTTTGTTTTATCTAATAAATTTTATATAGGTTTCAAAATTAATTTTAAAATAAGTGTGCAAAATGCGACAAAACTACTTTTTAGAAAAATAATGTTTTAAGCGTAAAATTGGATTTATTCTTATCTTTTATATAGAAAACACATAATATGAATGTTAAAAAATTTATTGAATATATAATATATAAATTTAATTAAAATATTTAACCAAAAGTGTTTTTTTAAATTTATTTAGGTAAAACTTGTTTATGCGCATAAAAATGGTTTTTTCAAAAAAATATTTTCTTTATTTTAAAATGGTTTTTATTTTCATTTATAATTAATTAGTCACCAAATAATTCATTATATATACATATTTAAACTATATATTTTCATAATTTATTTAATCCTATTCATAACCTCCATTCTATTGGCTAGGTGATAACTATCATACTAAATAATAATATTTTAATAGTATGTCATGTTTTGTTTAAACTTGGTGTTTCGTGTAACATAACCTACCCTATGTGTTTTATGTAACACAAGATAAACTCAGTTATTTTTATAATTCAAGATAAACTCTATATTTCATGTAATAAAAAATATAAAAAATATCAAATTTATTAAAATAAATATTTTACAAAATCTTGAGGTGTTGAATTATACCCCCTTAAATAAATTGCATACTCACAATTTGAAGTCGTGCTTAGTAAAAAAGAGTTTAACATTTGAAAATACATTTTTAGGAAACCCACATTTTAAAAATATTTAATAAAAATTCCTCTTAAAATGAGATAAAAGGATGTGTGAAGGCCATCTAAAATAAATCTCAACTTGGTTTCCATGTAGGAGAAATTGGTGGGAAGTGAAAACATTGACATAGAAGAGAAAACTAACACCCAAATACTGATAAAGAGTGATATAGAAAATGGTCAATAGAAAGTTAATGAACAAAAATCTATACATATATGATAGGTGAAAATTCAATCCATTCATTGGAAATGAAAGTAAATGTTAAAAATTTTATTTCAAGATCCTTTTCCAAACATTAGTAAATTTTCATGATAAGATACACTTACTTGATTTAATTCCATTTCATAAGCACAATCCCATCCTTTGGTTATTCCTTGATTAATTTCCACTTTATTTCTTTACTCTAAGAGATGATGTTTTCATGCCTAAAGCAGTAATAAGTAACGAGATCCATAAAATAATGATAATCCATTCCTTTTATCTCAAGATATTATCAAAAAAAGAATTTTTAGCAAATGTTATCCTATAACATCCAAAGTTAAACTAAATCCATTCTATGAATAGTTAACCATAAGGCTCCTCCATGTTTTTCCAAAATTGAAATCTAAAAATTTATAAATAAGGTTAATAAATTTATAAGATAAACTTATCATTAATACCCTAAAAAAAATTAAGTATCTCTTAAATTCACATACCAAATATGTGAATACATTGATCATATATTCTCTTGAAACATGGTAATATCCTAAATTACTATAAAACCTAAATGAAAACATACCTTCTTTAAAAAATTAACTCTTTCTTTATTTCTTAAAAAAATCACAGATTATATACTTCATAAATAAAAAAATATTTTAAACTCCATAATTAAAAAAATTAAACACTTTATCATAAAATAATTAATTATTTCCATGGCAATCAACACTATCCAATTTACTTTATCTATATAAGTCATCTCTTTATTCAAACTAAACACCATTTTCTCCTCATTAGTGTAACGACCCAGGTATTTATAGAATAATACGTATTCATATCTATTAATATTTATGAATAATATATTAATTTTATGTTAAATATGACACTTTTTTCAATAGCTTACTCAACATGCAATAATGGGTTTCCTTGAAATCTTATGTTGCAAACAACATTGAGTTATACCGAAAAATAATATAATAATATTATTATTTTAAATGGTAGTTAATGCATAGCCATTGTATTTCTAGGAATTAACATAACTAACTACATTATTATTACACATGTTTTTTAAATGTATTTACATTTATCCAATAAATTTTAGAGGCTTAAAATAAGAATACATCTGATTTTAAGCATGAAATACTCTAATATTCTTTAAAAGGTCAATTTACCACATTTTGATGGTGAAAAATTTTTAAATCTAGTTTTTTCACTTTTATATGATCCATTTGAAAAAATAAAATTCTTCTTTAGAATCGGGATATCAAAATTTACTTTGGGTAGATTTTTTGTATTTTTCTGATAAAGTTCATTTTTTAATGAATAGTGAAAAATACTGTATTTTAAGTCAAAAATTTCTTTTCATCTAATTTATTTATATGATTATATTATCCTTTTAATTGTTTTTAAAGTGTAATTAGATTATATTTTTATCATTTAATCCAATTTTGGTAATTGGAAGTAATTTAACTTTGAAATTGGACGTAAACACATGTCGATCTTTTGGAAGTTTTTACTTCTTAAAAACACGCTTTTTGGTTTTGACAACGGGCATTAATTTTAAATTAATTTATGAAACTTATGCGTTTTGAATTTTGGAAAATTTATTCCATATTTGGAATCAGGAGGTCCAAATTGTGTAAATAGATACCTTTTATTTTTAGACAATATGAATAGTAACTTCAGTAAATATTTTATTTACCATGGTTAAAGGGTAAATCTGGTAAATAAGGGTAAAAGATAATATTATAATAATATTAAATTACCTTAACACATGTACTAACCCTATTTTATGAAATATTTACAACCATGGGAATCCTAGGGTTGATTTTAGAACCCCACAGATCCACTCGTGTGTGAAAATGACATTTAATTACTTTTAATTTAAAGTTAAGGAAAATATAATATAAACACACATATTTTACTAAAAAAATTTTTATATGGGGTTATATAAGTGATATATTGGACTATAAATAATAATTATAAACCTAAAATTATTTCCTACATCATGGTATTTTATTTATAATTTTTAGACATTAAATAAATAAATTTATTTATGAGACAATGATGATGTAGTGATTATCTTATTAATGATTGATTAAAATAAATGAGATTATAGATATTAAAATAAATTTATTTTGAAACTTTTTTATTCCATATAATAATTTTTTGGATGAGTATGACTTGTTATATTTTAATTAATGATGTTTTTTGAGTTAATAAAGTTGTTATGGATTTTTAAAAATTCATGATATGAATAGTATAAAAATTGACATAAATGAGTTTTTAAATCAATTAATATTTTACTAAATTATATAATAGTACTAAAAATAAAATATTCAGAAAAATAACAAGTATTATGTTACAAATTTCATTAATGATTCATTTTGGGTCACTTGGAATTTTATTGTAACTATAGTAACCATATATTACGAAAATAAAAGAAGACATGGTAAGAGTTAATTTATTTAACTAAGGGTTAAAGCTAAAAGATAAGGTCAATTTTATATCCTAAACTTGTCTAAAATCAATTTTATGAGAGTATTTAGACCCATCCTTATCTGTTATTTGAAATATATCACTTTTGGTGTTATTATAATTTGAAAATCAATATATAGTAAAATAATATTTCAAAACATTCCTAAAGTGCCCCTCGTCCCTCTTATAAAAGGAAAACACCTCTAAACCATTACTAACACCTATCAAGATCTTTTTTCTCATCAAAAATCATATCCAATAAGCTCCTAAAATTACTTTCTTCCTACTAGAATCCTTCCCCTAGTTATAAGGCAATTCAAGAAATCCCTTTGGCTCAAATCAAAAGAAGTTACCTGATTTGAGGTAATGTCCTCTCTCAAGTTCCTTTCTATTATTTTTACCTCTGCACTTTCTATTATATTCTTATTCTTTTTTTACATAAAAAATAGTATCCTCAATATACTATGTTGTTTTTATAAGAAGTATTCGAACTACACTTACACACACCTCTGTCTAATGGGTATAGAACATACTGTTTCTATGAACGACGAACTACTGCCTCACAAAATGACGATTGTTCAATATTCTACTACCACCTCTAATGGTGGACATTATTATGGAACTGTAATTATATATTATATATATAATATTTATTTTATCTATATTATTATTTAATTCTCATTTAGAACACACCTTTATGCTTTTCATGTTGTATAAATATGATAATTTTATTTAAGGAAGTGCAGACTACCGCCCCTTCAAAGTGATATGACTCATTCATGCTATACATGGAACATATAAAGGATGATATTAATAAACTTTTGTAACATATATAACATATATATTATACTGTAATTATAATATATCTATGTATCATTTAGTTTTCATTCCATTAAGTATAAAAAATAAATGAAAGTAGTGTTCATGCGTACGTACGACTTACCATCTCCATGAATGTTTCATTTCATTTCTTATATCAAAATTATATGGACGATTTTAAATTCATATATACATGATATATATGATATATATGATATCTAAATCATGAATATCATTCTAGAGATAATTTACTTTTGACCACGTGGACAATTTGTAATTATAATAAGTTCATTTTTGACTCAAGTACCGAGCATCGACAAAACGAACGATATGAACTTGAATAAATATTTGATTTTTATAGAAAGGTAATAAGTGATATAAAAGAAATAATAAACTTTAAAAATGTTCTTAAGAAAGTATAAATTAACTAAAGTTAATTATTCAGGAATAACAAGGAACATACGTGACGATTCAGACTCAAGGTAAGGGACTTCATCTCAATCTCCTTTACTTGAGGAATATTTTGATTTATACATGACTTTATTTTATATGGTGTAGAAACCACTTTGAATTTTAATTTTGTTTCAAATGGAATATTTTATCTAAGAATCATTTTACTAAACAACAAAAGGAATGTTTTTAACGTATGCGGCGACAATGACCTCTCCACCGCTGTAATCGTTATTTGGATTCCTCTATAAGACTTAATGTTTTTAAAAGGAAAAGAAATACCTTAATACCTTTTTGGGTGTATTCATATTGAAAATAGTTTTTAAAATGGATTTTTTATTTCAATATATTGAAATTATTTCTCATGATTTCAAATGAAATGTAATTAGTGAAATGTTGATATTTGCAATATTTTATGTGTTATGATTATATAATGGTAATTGGACATTTGATAGGTGGTTACATGATAAAAAAATTATATATGGTTATGTGATAAACCAAATTATGGGTGGTTCCATGATAAACCAAGGATGGATAGTTACATTATAACCACCAATGCATTGGGTATGGAAATCGGCCGTATGGCTATTCCATTTAGTGATATGTGTGGAAGTCGACCGTCTGGTTATTCCATTTCAGTATGTTTATGTACCAAGTTACCTTATATTCTATATGTTTCTTTCTATAGGCTACATGGTAATATTTTGGTTACAAAAGGGTAAGCAATGAGCTTATTTTCAGTGAAGTTTTTTTCTACTTATTTAAGGTGAAAAGTATTACTTTATGATAAAGTATTCATGGTTTACCTGTTGTTTTGAAAAAAATAGTTTTCTTTCTTTATGTATCCATTGATAATATTTTTATGATCATCCCAAGTTTTGAATTTTTTTTCAAAGGATATAAAGATGAATATGATCAAGGATTGGATCAAGGAAAAGTCATGCTGTCTAAAACATGAAACTAAACACGTTTATTTTTAAGTGTTTTTATTTTATGAAAAAAATGGATAGTGAGTAGAAGTGTTTGATTATAATATTAAAGTTGTTATATATAAGTTATGACCTAATTCTCTAAATCTCTAAACCTGAAATGATCCTCAATGTGAATTATTAACTTAATTTAAGATTGTGTAATTTTTAAGGTGGATCCTTACAGTTGGTATCAAAGGTCGGTTTAGATACCTTTACAGGATAGGGTGTTATTTAAGTATAAGTGAAATAACCATAATGGTTAGAATATTAGAAAGGGTTATAGTTATTTTAGAAAAGTTGAATGAGTTTAATATAACATGAATAAGTATATCTTTATGTTTACCCTCCTCATAAGATAATATATGATTATTTTACTGATATAATCACATTGACCTTTTTGGTTTTAGTAAATGGATGGATCTAGCAAGAACCAAAGTAATAATGGATGTGAAGGAAACTGTGGTGGTTTTTTGAATGAGAAACTGAATGAAATGGGAGCTACAATGATAAATCTTGTGGTTATTCTTAACCAACTATCTGGAGTCATGATTGACCACTTAAACCTTGGTAATTTTTATAAGGAATAATATATGAGAGAAATGAATCCTAGTGGAAGTTTAGGTAATAATCATAAAGGAAAGTATATTAAAAAACCTATGTGTCAAGGATGTGGAAAGAAACACCCAAGAAAAAGCTTCAAAGGTACCAGAAGATGTTTCAGATGTGTTAATGAGAGTCATAAAGCAATAACCTTCCATAGAAAAAGGAAGTGTCCAATTGACTTCAGGAAAGGGAAATAATTTCCTTCCAAAGGATCAATTGAATGTTTTAAATGTGGTGTGAATGGTCATTATACAAATAGTTGTCCTATGAAGAAGGTTTGGGAATGGGATCAACATGATCATAAAAATATATGTTTACCAATTCCTAATGCAATTCCAATTGAAGATGAGGAAAATGAAAATAACCTATGAAAGGAATGAATTATTTTTTAGCTCATGTTTTTACATTACTGAAATCTTTAGACATTATGCTTTTGTATGAAATAGGTATAAAAGAATAAGATGGAAAAACATGGATAAAGGATCATGAATAATGTTATATGATTAAGATGTCTAGGAATTGGAGAGTTATGTTGGATATGTGGATGATGATATGTTTAAATATATTGATGATAGGATTGTCACTAACCGTCCTCCAGGGCCCGTATTGTGACTACCCCAAGCCCACATTCCATAGGCCAGGGGCTGGCGACTAGCACCAAAGGTGTAAATCCCTAAACTGGGAAGGCATTGCCTTTAAATTGATACACACACAACAGAGTACACAACTAAAAGAAAAAACACTAAGTATAACTGTATACAAAAGAGAGTTCTGAAATTAAGGGGGTTCAGAAATACAAGCCCAACAGTAAAGAACAAGGAAATGAAAAAATACAAGTACAATTGAAAGAAGAAGTAAAGTAGCTACTGGGAAATCCTCTGGGAAACCCTACCTGGAGGGTAGGTACAGATAGACTCCTCAACACTCCATGTCCATCTGGATCCTCCGTGTACCGTCACGCTGAGTGGTCCACCTCCGGGTACCGTTCAGTCCTGCTACTCTCTACCTCAGTCAGTGCTGTCCGTCATCTGCATCCCACACAACGAGGTGCGAGCATAGCCCATGCATGGGTGAGTATAACGATACTCAGTAGGGACCCCGAGACCCTCAATTTATCACCAAAATCCAACAAGGATAAATCACAAATCATGAAATCAATAGATAACTACTACTTAGGTATATGCCCATACATATACCTAAGTTATCTAGTAACCCATCTCAATTATGAGGAAAACACAAAAGTCATTGACTCAACTCAAAAACAGGATTTTATTAAAGGGGTGGTAACATGTAACACTCCCATTCAAACTATCGAAACCTCGGTTTCTGGTGTAAAATTCCTCTATAGAGTACGGTGGGCCTGCCGCGTCACACAGAGGCACTTCCCACTATCCTGGACTGCTGTGGTACTCCTCCTATTGAGTACCGTGGGTATGTTGTATCACACAGAGGCACTCCCCACCGTGGGTCTTCCGCGTCACACAGAGGCGTTCCCCCTCGTAGCCTGTTGAGGTACTCATCCTGTCGAGTACCATGGGTCTGCCGCGTCACATAGAGGTGCTTCCCACTGTGGGTCTGTAGTGTCACACAGAGGCGCTTCCCACTGGGCAAGTCGAAATACTCCAAGTCAAAAGGTCAGTAGTCGTCAGGTATCATCCAGCTACTAGGTCTCCATACTCCGCTCACTCGTCTTTGGGAGGATCCGCTCCACGAGCTACTGGTTGATACTACAACTGTCACGAAGTCCCAAGTAGAAGTATCACAAAGGTCCACCTTGTCATAGGGGGAGAATCCAAGCAAAAACATGTCCAAGACATAGTGGTGAGATGACCAAGACATTTTCCAAAAAAGTACACGGCGTGTTAGTATGGTTACACGCCGTGTCTTCAGACCTTGGGTTTTACCCGTGTTCAACAGCTCGTGTCGAAGGGCTGGTCGTGTGGAAGTGGAAGTACATGGAGTGTGTTATGGTCACACGTCATGTCCAAGCATCTGGGGTCAGCTCCATGTATGCTGGCCATGTGCCCGTACACGGCCTCAACCTATGTTTGCCAACCCGTGTAACTGGTACACGGGGTATCCCGTGTCACTAGCCTTTCCTGGCCATGTAGTGGAGTACATGCCTGTGTATTTCACCTGTGTCTGTGTGTCCTTGGGTTACACATTGAGTCTCGCGATGTCGCTTCTGTCATGCTGCGTTAGAGATTACACGCTGTGTCGTCAGGCCGTGTGATTCTTCCCATGTCCGTGTATTTCCCAAAATACACAACTTATGTCACGTAGCCACGTCTTCCAGGCCGTGTGGAAAGTACATGCCGTGTGACCGGGGTCACATTCCATGTGCTACCCATTTGATGCTCAAACCCTAGCCGTAGTACTCCCGTACTACACGGCGTGTCCTTCAAGAGTACACACCGTGTATTCTGGAATTTTCCAGAAACGATGTCTCTAGCCAGCGTGCCTCCCATGTTGCCTGTTCTTTGTTCCGGTGGTCCGATTGCCACAAAACCACAAACTTTAGGTCTCCCTGATGTTCCGAAGTCATTGCCGGTGTTTTAGGGCCTCCTATCGGCTCTGAAAACACGTTTTGATTCTCCCGCATGAGAAAGGGTCAAAGAACGGTCCTTCCGTTCTGGTCCGATTTGTCACCCGCTATCGTCGCCTCACCTCCGCTAGGTCATCGTGACATTGGGTCTTTATTCTGGGATCATTGTGTCCTAAAATGAACCCGCAAAGATCCGTTGTTTGTTTCCGAAGAAGTCCGTAAAGAACACACCAATATTCAAAAGAACAGAGGAAGGAATCGGGCCATGTTTGTTTGGCCCGGTCCTTCCACATTAGTTTGATAGCAAACAGATCAAGAGAAAACAATTCAATCATGGAAGGAAGAATTAACGTTTCTCAAAACCAAAACAAATACCTACCTCGTTTGTCGATGATCTATGACGAAGTCGTGGAAAGGAGAGTTCAGAGAAGACGAAGCTGAAGATGACGTCGACGTTCTTCATGGACGACGCTTCCCTTTATTTCCCCAATTGAAGTTCATTCTTCATTGGAAAAAGAGGCATTCTTCGTGGGAGAATTCTTTCTCTCCCAAGTTCATCCAAGGCTCCCCCAAATGAAAAGATTCCAACCAAAATGAAATAATAGGTTTGTATATTATTTAATTATTAGCATGAATTCAAAAGATTTCAAAATTAATTAAAAGAGATAACCCACTTAATTAATGGGGGAGTTGGATCAATAAAAAAGTGGGGAAGGTGAAGAGTTTTCTCCCACTTATGGGGAGTTCAAGGAGTTAAGAAGCTCGGGTGGTCCCCACCTTAATTATCCTCCCAAGGGAGGTTATGCTCGGGTGGGACCCACCACCATAACCTCCCATGGGAGGTTAGGGTGTGGTGGAACCCACCTACAACCTCCCCTTGGAGGTTTTAACTGCCAAAATAAAAATAATCTACACTTATTTTTATTTAACTTTATTCTTAAAAACTCAAAAAACTAACTTCAATTATTGACCATCTACTGTTGATGAAAAAGCCTTCTTAAGTGAATATCGACACTGCGAGTTCAATGGTGCCCTCATATTTCAATTCCAAGCCTCAGTCCAAAAGTTATAAAATCTCACTCATACGTATACTGAATGTACCCAAACAAAACTTCAGAAATTGATTCCGGGCACACCGAGCCTCAGAATCAAGCACCGTAAATTTTCGCTGAATCGTAAAATTCCCATGTATTTAAGGAAAAAAAATTCCACAAAATTTAAGAGTCTTTAAATTCTCCCCACCTCAGGGATTTATGTCCCCGTAAGATATAACTCGAACTAAGGGAACAAATAGGGGTTCTGAGCATGCATCTGAGCCTCTCGCTCCCATTTGCTCTCCTGAAGGTTCCCGTGCTGCCAGCGAATGCACACCAGAGGTATCGACCATCCACGTAGGACCCACTCCTGTTGATCCTCAATCTCTACTAGAACCTCCGTGAAAGTCACTCCATCATCGATGTCAAACTCCTCGTGATCGATGATGTGGGAAGGGTCGTGCACGTATATCCTTAGTTGAGATACGTGGAAGACGTCGTGCACCCGGTGCAATTGAGGTGGAAGATCTAAGCGGTAAGCCACATCACCTACTCTGCTGAGGACCTGGAAAGGTCTGATGAATCATGGAGATAACTTTCCACATCAGCTAAATCTCCATAGACTTCGTCGAGGTGAGACCCGTAGAAAGATGTGGTTACCACCCTTGAACTCCAGAGGTCTCCGTCTCTTGTCAGCATATGACTTATGCCTTCTCTGTGCAGTCTTCATCCACTCCTGGATGATCTTCACCTTCTCCGTGGTAGCCTATACCATATCTGGTCCCACTAGTGCTGAATCCCCAGGGTTTGTCTAGCACAGTGGCGATTTGCAAGGTCGACCATACAATGCCTCAAAAGGTTCCATCCCGATGGTAGAGTGATAGCTGTTGTTGTAAGAAAACTCCACCAAAGGCAAGTGATCCTCCCAGATGCGACTGAAGTCGAGGAAACATGCACGTAGCATGTCCTCAGGGGTTTGGATGGTCCTCTCGGTCTTACCATCTGTCTGAGGATGGAAGGCGGTGCTCAAGCGAAGCCATGTCTCGAAAGCTTCTTGCAACCCCTTCCATAGCCGGGAAGTGAACCGTGCATCACGGTAGGAGAAAATCAAGGAAGGTACTCCATGTAAATACACAATCTCCTACACATAGAGGTGTCCCGATCTCTCTACTAAGCCCTGCTCTTTGATCAGTAGGAAGTGGGCCGATTTGGTGAGTCGGTCAACAATCAACCATATCGAATCGTGACTCCTAGATGTACGTGGAAGACCTATCACGAAGTCCATGGATATCCCATCCCATTTCCACTCTGGGACCTCTAAGGGCTGAACCAAGCCTGCTAGTACCTGGTGATCTGCCTTCACTTGCTGACAAGTGAGGCACCATGAGACAAACTCTGCTACTGCCTTCTTTATACCTGGACACCAGTGCTGTCGTCAGAGGTACTGATACATCTTCGCCACTCCTGGATGTACTGCTAGAGGGGACGTGTGGAACTCCCTCAACACTTCCTCCTAAAGTGAAAATGGTACCATGGTACGTCCTCTGAAGAGGACGATATTCTCCCCACCTTTAGAAAATCCATCAGGTGCTTGCCCTGAGGATATCTGAGCACGTCGTGTCTCACAGTCAGGGTCCCCACACTGCACCTCCTTGACTCGCTGAAGAAGTGGAGGAGTGACTGTAAGAGACTGAAGATAAGCTGTTCCATCTCTGTCCACAAAGGATATCTGTAAGGAAGCCAAATGCTCTGTCGCCTCTCCTAGAAGCTGTATACCAGTACTCCTGCTGAGAGAATCTGCTATAACGTTCCCCTTCCTAGGGGTATATACTATCTCAAAGTCATAGTCCTGGAGGAACTCAAGCCAATGCTGTTGTCTCAAGTTTAGGTCCTTCTGAGAGAAGATATACCTGAGACTCTTGTGATCAGAGTACACAGTAAAACATTCGACCATCAGATAGTGCCAACACATATTCAAGGTGAAGACCACTGCTGCTAACTCTAGGTCATGGGTAGTGTAGTTCTGCCCATGATGTCTCAGCTATCGAGAACCATATGAAATCACTGCTCGATCCTATATTAGGACACACCCAAGTCCGGTCCCTAATGCATCGCAGTAAACTACGTACCCTACGCCCTCCTCTGGAAGCCTCAAGATGGGGGCACTAGTCAGCCACCGCCTCAGCTCCTGAAGGCTCTGCTGGAATCTCTCTGACCACACTAAGGGTTGACCCTTCTTCATCAAGGATGATAGTGGTGCTTAAACTCTCGAGAAGTTTGGAACAAATCTCCAGTAGTATCCATCCAAGACCAGGAAACTCTGTACCTCCGTCACACTCCTGGGTGGATCCCAGGAAAGTACCGCTTCAATCTTCACTGGATCTAATACAACTCCAGCCTCCGAGATGACGTGTCCCAAGAAGTGAACCTCTAGAATCCAAAACTGGAACTTTGAGAGCTTACCATAAAGCTAGTGATCTCAGAGTGTGTCCAGTACTACCTGCAAATGGTAGGCATGCTCCTCATCAGTAGTCGAGTAGATTAAAATGTCGTCGATGAATACTACGACAAAGCGATCGAGGTATGGCTGGAAGATCCTATTCATGAGACTTATGAACACTGCTAGAGCATTGGTTATGCCAAAGGGCATAACCAAGAACTTGTAGTGGATGTATCGACACTTAAAGGATGTCTTCTGCACATCTTCGTCTTGAACTCTGAGCTGGTGATAGCCTGATCTGAGGTCTATCTTCGAGAACCACCGTGCTCCCTTGAGCTGATCGAAGAGGTCATCAATACTTGGGAGAGGGTACTTGTTCTTTATAGTCACATGGTTCAGGTGACGATATTCAACACAGAGCCTCAAGCTCCCATCCGCCTTCTTGGCGAACAGAATCGGGGCTGCCTAAGGAGAAACACTGGGCCAGATGAATCCCTTTCCCTGTAAGTCCTCTAGCTGTACCCGCAGCTCGCGAAGCTCAGTGGGAGCCATCCGATATGATGGTGTAGATATCGGTGCCATCCCAGGGTATAGGTAAATGTAGAAGTCTACCTCTCTGTGAGGAGGTAATCCTGGAACATCATCAGGGAAAACATCCACGTACTGGTCCACCACTACAGGATAAGTCTAACTCTCCACATCAACCGCTCTGAGGGTGAGGCAAGCCAACTGATGAGTGATCGGTTGCACCCTCCTCCGAGTAAGTCTATCCTGTGTTGCAAAGGCTCCCTTCTCACTGGTAAATGTAAACCTAGTCCCATCTATGCAGACAGACCACACTTTTCACCTAATACAGTTGATCTGAGCATGGACTATAGATAACAAGTCCATACCCAAGATGGCATCGTAAGGCCTCGACACCTCTACGAGGAGATCCTAGACGAAGCTCTCAACTCCTAGATTAATCTCACACTGCCGGTACCAGTATGTAATCATCGAGACTACTCCCGTAGGAGTATCTAGCCATAACGATCAATCCAACGGCTCCGTTGGAATCTCTGAGCTCCGAACGAGGGCAGTGGCAATGAAAGAATGACTAGAACCTATGTCTATAAGAACTACAACTAAGGTGGAGTAGACACAGATCGTACCTCGAATCATCTCCGGAGCGCCGTGGTCATATGCCTAAGCTGCCTGAATCTGAGCTCTCCCCTGTCCACCTGCTCCATGCGGTCGGGGTGGACCTCCTGGTGGTGGTGGTGGTAACACCTCGTAACGTTTTCCACCACCAGATGCACGTCTAGCTCCTCTGCCATGTCTACCTCGATCGAACCTCTGCCTCTACCTGAGAGGTCCCTCAACTGTCTCGTGATTATCTGAATGGCAGATCATACAGTCACGAGCCATGTGACCCTGCCCGCCGTATGATTAACACTTCCTGCTACCGGCATGTGTGTCTCTGCTCTGTGTGCTCCGTCCAACCAATCCTGAGTCATGCGGTCGACCACCGGTGGGTCTGGTCCTCTTGGACCTCTGCGTCATCTGTCTACTGCCAGCTGCATAAGACTCCGCTGCATGTCGACTAGTTGTAGGTCTTGATGCTGGTGACTGCTCATCAAGGAAACAATCTAGTAGGAGGGCTCTCTCTAACACCCCCGCCTACGTCGGGATGCTGAGGGGGATCATCGATGCCCTAATCTCTCTCATGAGCCCCTTCTTGAAGGTTTGGGCCCTGAAGAATGGGTCCCGCACCATATATGTGGAGTAGCGTGAGGGATCGGTGAACCTCACTGAGTACTGCGCCGCCGTCATGCTACCCTGCTGTAGATGTAGTAGCACCTATATCCGTACCTCTCATAGGGTCGCTGGAACAAACTCCACCCGGAACAGGCTCTCGAAGTCTGCCCAGAGTAGTGTCGCCTCGTCATACACCAGGAGCATCAGGCTCCACCATCTTCCTGCTGTTGGCTGAATGAGGCTGGTAACAAGGATCAACATAAAGTCTTATGGTGTCCCTACTAGCCTGAATACTCTCACCACAACCTCTAGCCAATCCTCAGCTGCCTATGGGTCAATATGACAACCTTGATTTTATTACAAACTTAAACATGATTTATTACATATACTATTCACTTGATACAACATGGAAGATCAAGAGGTCTAGTGTCTTTGGGTCTTAGGATCATTACATAACAACTTAAAACATGAAATACAACATCTTTATTGAAAACTTACTTTACATGACCACTATATTCTCTTGTACTTAGCATTGCATGGGATAGCCTGAGGACATGCCTAAGAAAAGGGGTGAGATATAAATCCCAGTAAAGGAATAAACATGGAATACATGAGGAGTACAATACATGTTAGACAAAAGGAATATCAATAGAGAACAAGAGAAACATGAACATAAAGGCATGATAAAGCATGATAATCATAACATGAAAATGTGGAAACAACACTTAACATGTAATTAGTACGAGCCAAGGCTTATTGCACATGGAGCATGAGTGAATTCTCATTGCACATGAAGCATGAGTAAACCCTAGTTTCACTTGAATTAGCATGAGTCAACACTCATTACACATGATGTATCATGATACTATACTTTACCCAATGCATTGGAGTGCTATAAGGGCGCACCCTTCTTAAACATTTCATTTCATGCATAAGTGTGCCACATGGATCATAAAACATGGATTCATTAAACATAATAATTTATTCCATGATAAGGAATGTGGAATTAATACATGAAACTTTATAATCAATAAGTAAATGCGCATAAAGGTTAATACCCTTGATGGAGAAATGGTTATGGTATTCACTACACAAAGGTATTGGATTAGAAAATCGGTGCAATTTCGGCAGCGTAACGGCGTGACATAAGAATTCATAAAAAAGGTTGATGAGAGAGAAATGAGTGTCTCATCATATTTATATGAAATTTATAGTAAGGGGGTTATATAGATAAATTTCCAAACAATTTTAATGAAATTTATATTCATGATACAAAAGTATTGCTTGAATGTAAATGAAGAGAGAGAAGTTCCTTTCGGAATTTCGGCATAGTAACAGGTGTACATGAGAGGCATTTAATGAGAGAGAAAGGGGTCTCCCATCATTCAAACAATAATAGGGAAGTATGGGGGAGGTGAGAAACCATACCTCAGCATTTATAATTGAAATTAAAAGGCCATAACAATATTAAGAAAATTGGACAAAAAAAATGAAAGGAAGAAAAACCCTTACTTGGAAGTGTGCTTCCAAAGGCTTGAGAGAGGACTGAGAGAGGATTCTTGGGAGATTGGGGCACCTTGGGATGATTATAGAGAGATTAGGGCAGAGGTTATACGAACTCTAAAGGCTTTGAGTGAGAAGGAATTGGGATCTTGGGTGGGTTTATATAGGAAAGGTGAGTAAATTCTTTATTGTTTAGGTTTGGGACCCCTTACATTAAACTAATCCAAACCACAAATCATATCATGGTTTTTACCCATGGTTTTTAGAAAATGGTAGAAAAAAATAATATTTTATAAGGCCAAAGTCTGAAATTCTTAAAATAATAGGGTTGCTTATGTGGAGGTGAGTCACACTCCCATGGAAAATAATTTAAAAATACAAGATGTTTAATAAGTCTTGAGGGGTCCATTAATACTTTGAAAAGTAAGTAAAACAAACCCAAAATAAAATTATTTTAATGGTAAAAAATATATTGGCCGAACATAAAGCTTATAGTATTTTATTACATCACTATTGGGTCATTATGATGTCATAAAACACATTATATATTTAAACGGTATTTAATTTTTACCCAAAAATTTGACTGTCTCAGAAAATTATGAAAAATTCACAATTGGATAATTTCAACATCCTGATTCCAGAAATATCATTTATTTTATTTAAATAATTTTATAAATATGTTATTTTTAACTTTTAAAATAAAACCTGACATTTATCGAAAATTCACGGGTTTTGACAGAAATAGCTTTCAAACCTTAATAAAAATTATAACTGCATTCATAAAATGATAAGATCATTTATATTTAATAAAAATTAATTTTAATTATAAT
This sequence comes from Viscum album, assembly GCA_963277665.1. Lineage (NCBI taxonomy): Eukaryota > Viridiplantae > Streptophyta > Magnoliopsida > Santalales > Viscaceae > Viscum > Viscum album. The sequence goes on along the minus strand of OY728163.1, from coordinate 628,013,392 downwards.
AATAATATTTTATTAAAATATTATTTAATTAAAAAATCCCTTAATTTAATAAAATATAATTCTTAAGTAAATAATTACTAAAAACACTATTTGTACTTTAAAAACTATTTACAATGTATCAATAATGATAAGAAATTATATTCATTATTATATACAAAAATAATGTACATGGACATAGTACTAGAGATTTGTTACATAACCCCTTAAAACAGCTGCATAAGACCTAAGGGTAAGGTGTGCGATGTTGACAGACTCTTGGGGTGGGTCAGACAACATTGCTCGAGTGGTAATCTCTATCAACTTCCACTTTTTACCTAGATGGTCTCATTCAATCTTGACATGATGAAGCTCAAATTGGGCTTGGTCAAGATTGAAGCCCAAAGACACCACCTATTTTCCGATCTCTGACAAATGGGCTTCATATGGAGCAATTCTACTGGATGAGGCCATCACTTTTTTTGTCTGAGTAAATTGGATTTGTTAAAGCCCTATATTTATACTAATCATGTGATCACTGTTCAACGACTATAAAAGCAACGATCACAATTCTTAACATAAAACCAAAGAAGTTGACATTTTATATAAATATTTTACATAAAGAGACATTTAATTAGATCAAGAGGGATTTCCATTAATGAAACTTTGGGTCGTTATAGTCTGTCTCTTCCCTGAACTTGGGTGACCTCTGGTGCTGGAACTCATGAAATGCGCTCAAGTGGCGTGCATCGTCTGCTGTTGGGGCTGGTGGCATTGGTGGCCCAAGAGGAAGTGGTACCACTGGTACCTCTGCTGGTGCCTCAACTGGAAGAGGGCCCTGCACCAAGGCCTCGTCGCTCGGTGGGCTGTCAGTATGTATAACTCTCGAGGCTCTAACTAGTAATTCGCGGGGAGGCATCCTGAAAGAAACAGATGCAACACAGTCAAAAGATTATACCTGGTGAGCTAACTTGGTTGGGATGACTTAAGAAAACTTTAGAAAATACACACACAATCAGTGTTTTCATGCAGTGAGTCGGAAATCAGAAGTCAGGGTCCTGGTGTATGGATACGTCGGCCGCCCGCACCAACACTGGACTCCCTGAACTGAAAACCACACTTAGTAACCTCAACACTATTGCTTCACAAAAAAGAAATATCAGAGTCCTAAGTTCTGTAGTAGAACCAACTCCTTTGATACCAATCTGCCATGACCCGTCTCCCGGGGCCTGTATTGTGACTACCCCAAGCCCGCCTTCCATAGGCCAGGGGCTAGCGACTAGAACCAAAGGCATAAATCCCTAAACTGGGAAGGCATTGCCTTTAAATTGATACACACACAACAGAGTACACAACTAGAAGTAAAAACACTAAGTATAACTGTATACAAAAGAGAGTGTTGAAAGTAAGGGGGGCTAGAAATACAAGCCCAATAGTAAAGTACAAGGAAATGGAAAAGTACAAGTACAAATGAAAGAAGAAGTAAAGTAGCTACTGGGTCATCCTCTGGAAAACCCTACCTGGAGAGTATGTACAGATAGCCTCCTCAGTGCTCCACATCCATCCAGCTCCTCTGTGTACTGTCACACCGAGGGGTCCGCCTCTGGGTACCGTACGGTCCTGCTACTCTCTGCCTCAGTCAGCACTGTCCGTCATCTGCATTTAACACAACGAGGTACAGGCATAGCCCGTGCAGAGGTGAGTATAACGATACTCAGTAGGGACCCCGAGACACTCAAGGTGTCACCAAAATCCAACAAGGATAAATCTAAAATCATGAAATCAACAGATAACCATAGCTTAGGTATATGCCCATACATATACCTAAGTTATCTAGAAACCCATTTCAATCGTGAGGAAAACAAAAAAGTCATTGAATCATCTCAAAACCAGGATTTTATTAAAGGGGTGGTAATATGTAACACTCCCATTCAAACTATCGAAACCTCGGATGTTGGTGTACACTTCCTCTATAGAGTATTGTGGGGCTGCCGCATCACACAAAGGCTCTTCCCACCATCCTAGACTGCTGTGTCACTACTCCTGTCGAGTACCGTGGGTCTGCTGCGTCACACAAAGGCACTCCCCACCGTGGGTCTGCCGCGTCACACAGAGGCGCTCTCCCTCATTGCCTGCTGAGGTACTCCTCCTATCAAGTACCATGGGTCTGCCGCATCACATAGAGGCGCTCACCACTATGGGTCTGCCACGTCACACAGAGGCGCTTCCCAATAGGCTAGTTGAAACACTCTGAGTTGAAAGGTTAGCAGTCTTCAGGTATCAGCCAGCTACTAGGTCTCCATACTTCGCTCGCTCGTCTCCGGGAGGATCCGCCCCATGAGCTACTGGTTGATACTCCAACTATCACGAAGTACCAAGTAGAAGTATCACAAAGGTCCTCCTCGTCATAGGGGTCAAATCCAAGAAAAAATGTGTCCAAGACACAGTGGCGTGATGGCCAAGCCATTTTCCAAAAAGTACATGGCGTGTTGGTATGGTTACATGCCGTGTCTTCAGACCTCAGGCACTGCCTGTGTTCAAGGGCCCATGTTGAAGGGCTGGTCGTGTGGAAGTGGAAGTACACAGCGTGTGGTATGATCACATGCCATGTCCAAGCATCTGGGGTCGGCTCTGTGTACACTGGCCATGTTCCCGTACATGGCCTCAACCCATGTTCGCCAACCCGTGTAACTGGTACACGGGGTATCCCGTGTCACTGGCCTTTACTGACCATGTAGTGGAGTACATGCTCGTGTACTTCACCCATGTCTGTGTGTCCCCAGGTTACACGGTGAGTCTCACGATGTCGCTTCTGTCATGCTGCGTTAGAGAGTACATGCCGTGTCATCAGGCCGTGTGATTCTTCCCATGTCCGTGTATTTCCCAAAATACACACCATATGTCGCGTAGCCACGTCTGCCAGGCCGTGTAGAAAGTACAAGCTGTGTGACCAGGGTCACATTCCATGTGATACCTATTTGATGCTTGAACCCTAGCTAAAGTATGCCCGTACTACACGGTGTGTCCTTTGAGAGTATACGCCGTGTATTCTGGAATTTTCCAGAAATAATGCCTCTAGCCAGCGTGCCTCCCATGTTGATTGTTCTTTGTTATGGTGGTCCGATTGCCATGAAACCATAGAATTTAGGTTGCCCCGATGTTCCGAATTAATTGTCGTTTTTTTCGGTCCTCCAATCAGCTCTGAAAACACATTTTGATTCTCCCGCATGAGAAAGGGTCGGAGAACGGTCCTTTGGTTTCGGTCCGATCCATCGCCTGCTATCGTCACCGCACCTCCGCTAGGTCGTCGTGACATTGGGTCTTTATTCCGGGATCGTTGTGTCGCAAAATGAACCTGTAATGATCCATTGTTCACTTCTGAATAAGACCGTGAAGAAAACACCAATATTCACAAGAATGGCAGAAGGAATCAGGTCATGTTTATTTGACTCGATCCTTCCACATTAGTTTGATAGCAAGCGAATCAAGAGGAAACAATTCAATCATGGAAGGAACAATTAACGTTTCTCAAAACCAAAACAAATCCCGACCTCATTTGTCGATGATCGATGACAAATTCATGTAAAGGAGAGTTCAGAGAAGATGAATCCGAAGATGATGTCGACGTTCTTCATGGACGACGCTTCCCTTTCTTGCCCCGATTGAAGTTTGTTCTTCGTTGGCGAAAGAGGCATTCTTCGTGGGTGAATTATTTCTCTCCCAAGTTCTTCCAAGGATCCCCCGAATGAAAAAATTCCAACCAAAATGAAATAATAGGTTTATATATTATTTAATTGTTGGTATGAATTCAAAATATTTCAAAATTAATTAAAAGAGATAACCCACTTAATTAATGGGGGAGTTGGCTCAATTAAATGGTGGGGAAGGTGAAGATTTTTCTCCCACTTATAGGGAGTTCAAGGAGTTAAGAAGCTTGGGTGGTCCCCACCTTAATTATCCTCCCAAGGGAGGTTATGCTCAGGTGGGACCCACCACCATAACCTCCCATGGGAGGTTCGAGTGTGGTGGAACCCACCTCCAACCTCCCCTTGGAGGTTTTAACCACCAAAATAAAAATAAGCTACACTTAATTTTATTTAACTTTATTCTTAAAAACTCTAAAAAACTAACTTCCATTCTCGACCATCTGCCATTGAGGCGAAAGCCTTATTAAGAGAATACCGGCGCTGTGAGTTCAACGATACCCTGAAATTTTAATTCCGAGCACCGGTTAAAAAGTTATAAAATCCCACTTGTATATTTACTGAACGTACTCGAACAAAACTTCAGAAATTGATTCTGGGAACACCGGGCCTCAGAATCAAGCGTCGTAAATTTTTGCGGACTCGTAAAATTACCATGTATCTAAGGAAAAAAATTTCCACAGAATTTCTGGGCCTTTACAAGGATTACTTTGGAATAATTTTTATAATATGTGTAACCCTGAATTTTGATATGTGAGAATTTTATTCAAGGAAGAATTATCTTTTCTTATGTGTACATAATGGATAACCTTAGGGGTTCATGCAATATTTTTTTTGAGGCAATTATGGGTTATTAGTTTTTGGGTTTCAAAACATGAGGTATGAAATAACCTTTGAGGTTAAAACATGTTATGGATATTTTTAGGGATTTTATCTCATTTTGTTAATGTTATTAGAATTATATGGTTTTTGAAAAAGGACAACACACAGACCGTGTGATAACCCATCGCATTGGACAAAGTTGCGGGAATCTAACCCAAAACCAAAGTGCAACTAGGATTTATCACCTACCATGGGACTATGTGAAGTCCCTAGTTAGTATGACTAGTTATTTTTATTTTATTATTTTATGGATAAAGAATAAGTTGATTTTGGAATATTATGTTTTATCAAATGGATATCTTTAATATAGGGAAATGATTTGGTGATTAAGTGATAAAGGTTATTTTGGAAGATGTTCTCTCTTTTGGGGAACACTATATGCCTAAGGAAAATAGAATACTATGGGATATCATTTGTGGAGTAATGGTTGAAATTTTATTTTGGAAGAATCTATGTTTTTATTGTGGACATATGGAGATTTGGGTTATTTATGGAAATAATTAACCTATCATATAGAATATATGATTAGGTTGATTACACTTCAGTATGATAATTTAAGAGTAGTCAATGTTATTTTGAGATAAATGTTAAGATTTAATATGGAAGAATATGTGATTAAATTCTTCTGAGTTTTGGGTTTCAATCTTAGTTTGGATTAAAATGAAGAATTTTAAGGACAATTGTACATTGAATGGTTTTTGTTGAACTTTTGGTACTATTTATTGAATTTTGGAGATTAAGAGCAGTATTTCTTTTTATAAAGGATTATCCTTTTGGGGGTTATCTGATCTTGTACTAACCGTTTTGGTTTTGTTCAATATCTAAAGACAAGGGAAATATATAGTTCATCTTTTTTTAGATTACATGATTCTATAGAAGTTGATTCTAGCACTTTTTATGTGACCAAGTCATCTTGAATACCCATCATTTGAAGAAAAGATGAGATTGTGGTATAAATTTAGTAAAGGATGAAAGTATACATGACAAGTATGTTTCTTTATGTTCTTAGTCAAGATCATAAATAAATTCATCGACTTTATGAAAAGTAACTTAAAACAAAAACATTGCCTGTTTACTTTTCCTACTAGGGAATCAAATACCATTTAACCCATCACAAGTTTGTGATTTTTTGGTGGTTAACTTTCCCCTAATCATGTTTTCTATCACTCTCCATCAGAACTTGATGGTTAGTTTCTCTTCCATATTCATGTTTCACACATGGAATCCTAGTATGGGTTATCTCGGGTGACCTTTTCACTTCTCTTTATTTATTTTAAAGTGATAGTTTTATTGACACTTTTTACGATGTTGGACTTTTAATGAAGTTTCCAAACCCAATTTTAAAATTGTGAGGATGCAATTTTCAAAAGGGGGAAGGATGCAACGACCTAGGTATTTTTAGAATAATAATTTTTCATATCTATTAATATTTATGAATAAGATATTAATTTTATGTTAAATAGGGCACTTTGTTCTATAGAATACTCAACACACAAAAATGGGTTTCTTTAAAATCTTATGTTGCACAAAACTTTAAGTTATATCAAAAAATAATATAACAATAATTTTATTTTAAATAGTAGTTAACACATAGACATTGTATTACTGGGAATGAACATAACTAAATATATTATGATTACACATGTTTTTTAAATGTATTTACATTTATCTAATAAACTTTAGAGGCTTAAAATAAGAATGAATCTGATTTTAAGTATGAAATACTCTAATATTATTTAAAAGGTTGATTTACCGCCTTTTAATAGAGAATCCTTTTTAAATATAGTTTTTTCCAATTTTATATGTTACATTTGAAAAAATAAAATTCTTATTTAGAAGCGAGACATCAAAATTTACTTTGGGTAAATTTTTGGTATTTTTTTGATAAAGTTCATTTTTTAATGAATAATGAAAAATACTGTATTTTAAGTCAAAAATGTATTTTCATCTAATTTATTTATATGATTATATTGTATTTTTAATCAGTTGTAAAGTATAATTAGAATATATTTTTATAATTTAATCCAATTTTTGTCGTTGGAAGTAATTTTACTTTGAATTTGGACATAAACACATGTCAATGTTTTTGTAGTTTTTACTTCTTAAAAACATGTTTTTTGGTTTTGACAACAAGAATTAATTTTAAATTAATTTATGAAACTTATGTGTTTTAAATTTGGAAAAATTGATTCCATATTTGGAATCAGGAGGTACAAATTGTGTAAATAGGTACCTTTTATTTTTAGACATTATGAATAGTAACTTTAGTAAATATTTTATTTACCATGGTTAAAGGGTAAATTTGGTAAATAAGGGTACAAAATAATATTATAATAATATTAAATTACCCTAACACATGTCTTAACCCTATTGGATGATATATATATGACCATGGGAATCCTTGTGTTTATTTTAGGATCCCATGGAGCCACTTATGTGTGAAAATGACATTTAATTATTTTTAATTTAAAGTTAAGGAAAATATAACATAAACATGTATCTTTTACTATAACAATTTTTATATAGGGTTATATAAGTGATATATTTGAATATAAATAATAATTATAAACCTAAAAATATTTCATATATCATGGTGTTTTATTTATAATTTTTAGACATCAAATAAATAAATTTATTTATGACACAATGATGATGTAGTGATTACCTTATTAATGATTGATTTAAATAAATGAGATTATAGATATTAAAATAAATTTATTTTGAAACTTTTTATTACATAAAAGAATTTTATGGATTATTATGACTTTTTATATTTTAATTAATGATTTTTTTTTCTAATTAATCAAGTTGTTATGGTTTTTCAAAAAGTCATGATATGAATAGTATAAAAATTGACATAAATGAGTTTTTAAATCAATTAATATTTTATTAAATTATATAATAGACCTAAAAATATAATATTATTCCAACTAACATATATTATATAAAAAATTTCATTAATGATCCATTTTGGGTCTCTTGGCATTTTATAGTAACTATAGTAACCATATATTATGAAAATACAAGAAGACATAGTAAGAGTTAATTTATTTAAATATGGGTTAAAGATAAAAGGTAAGGTTAATTTTATGACCTAAACTTGTCTAAAACCCATTGTATAAGATTATTTCAACCCATACCCATCTTATATTTGAAATATATCACTTTGTGTTATTATAATTCAAAAATCAATTAATAATAAAATAATATTTCAAAACATTCCTAAAGTGACCCTCCTCCCTCTTATTAAAGGAAACCACCTCTAACCCATTTCTCACACCTCTCAAGCCCCTTTGGATCGTCCAAAATATACTCCAATAATCTCCCAAAATTCCTATATTTCTTTTAGAACCCTTCACCTATGTAGAAGGAAATTCAAAAAATCCCTTTGGCTCAAATCAAAAGAAGTTACCCGATTTGAGGTAATGTTCTCTCTCAAGTTCATTTCCATTATTTTTACTTCTTCACTCCCTATGATCTTCATATTCCCTGTTTACATAAAAAAATAGTATTCTAAATATACTAGTTTTTTGTTATGAGAACGATCCTATATATACTTACACACACCTCTGTCTAATGGGTATAGAACATATTGTTTCTATGGACGACGAACTACTCCCTCACGAAACAATGATTATTCAATCTTATCCTACCACCTATCATGGTGGCCATTATGATGAAACTATATTTATATATGATATATATGATATTTATTTTACCTCTATTCTTAGTTAATTACCATTTATAACATACCTTTATGCTTTTCATGTTGTATAAATACGATAATTTCATTTGAGGAAGTGCGGACTACCGCCCCTCAAAGTGATATGACTTGTTCATGATATACATGGAACATATAAAGGATTAAATTAATGAAATTATGTAACATATATATAATATATATTATAATTTAATTATAATATACCTATTTATCATTTAGTTTTCATTCCTTTAAATATAAAAAATAAATAAAAGTAGCGTTCATGCATACATACTGCTTACCGTCTCCATGAATGGTGCATTTCATTTCTTATATCAAAATGATATGGAATATTCTAAATACATATATACTAGATATATATGATATATATGATATATAAATCATGAATATCATTCTATAGATAATTTACTTTTGACCACATGGACAATTTGTACTTATAACAAGTTTATTTTTGACTCAAGTACCGAGCATCGAAAAAACGACCGATATGAACTTGAATAAATATATGATTTTTATAGCAAGGTAATAAGTGATATAAAAGAAATAATAAAATTTAAAAAGGTTATGAATAAAGTATAAATTAACTTAAGTTTATTATTCAGGAAGAACAAGGAACATACATGATGATTCAGACTCAAGGTAAGAGACTTCGTCTCAATCTTCTTTCCTTGAGGAAAATTTTTATTTATACACAACTTTATTTTATACTGTGTATAAAACCCTTTGAATTTTAATTTCTTTCAAATGGAATATTTTATCTATGAATTGTTTTACTAAATGAAAAAAGGAATGTTTTTAACGTATGTAGTGATAATGACCTCTCCACCGCCGTAATAATTATTTGGCTTCCTCTATAATCCTTAATGTTTTTAAAAGGAAAATAAATACCTTATTACCTTTTTGGGTGTTTTCATATTGAAAATGTTTTTTGAAATGGATTTTTTATTTCAATATCTTGAAATTATTTCTCATGATTGCGAATGAAATGTTATTAGTGAAATTTTGATATTTTCAATATTTTATGTGTCATGATTAAATAATGGTACTTGGACATTTGATGGGTGGTTACTTGATAAACTAATGACGGGTGGTTACGTGATAAACCAAATGAAGAGTGGTTCTGTGATAAACCAAGGATGGGTTGTAACGTTATAACCTCTAATGTATTGGTTATAGAAGTCGACCGTATGGCTATTTCATTTAGTGATATGTGTGGAAGTCGACCGTATGGTTATTCCATTTCACTATGTTTATGTCCCAAGTTACCTTATATGCTATATGTTTATTTCTATGGACTATATGGTAATATTTTGGCTATAAAAAGGTTAATCATTGAGCTTATTTTTAGTGAAGTTTTTTTCTACTTCTTTAAGGTGAAAAATATTACTTTATGATAAAGTATTAACGGTTTACCTGATGTTTTGAAAAACTAAAAGTTTTCTTTCTTTATGTATCCTTGACTGAGATTTTTATTATTATCCCAAGTTTTGAAATGTTTTTCACATGACATAAAGATGAATAGGGTCAAGGATGAGATCGAAGAAAAGTCATACGGTCTAAAACATGAAACTAAACATGTTTCTTTTTTTAAGTGTTTTAGTTTTATGAAAAAAATGGATAGAAAGTAGAAGTGTCTACTTGTAATATTAAAGTTGTTATGTATAAGTTATGGCATAATTCTCTAAAGATCTAAACTTGAAAATATCCACAATTTGGATTATTAACTTAATTCAAGATTATGTGATTTTTATGGTGGATCCTTGCAGTTGGTATCAGAGGTCGGTTTAGATACCTTTAGAGGTTAGGGTGTTATTTAAGCATAAGTGACATAACCATAATGGTTAGAATATTATAAAGGGTCATAGTTATTCTAGATAAATTGAATGATTTTAAGATAACATGAATAAGTATATCTTAGTGTTTACCCTCTTCATAAGATATTATATGATTATTTTACTGATATATACACACTGACCTTTTTGGATTTAGTAAATGGATGGATCTAGCAGGAACTAAAGTAACAATGGATGTCAAGGAAACTGTGGTGGTTTTCTGAATGAGAAACTGAATTAAATGGGAGATATAATGATAACTATTGTTTTTATTCTTAACTAACTATATTGAGGCATGATTAACCACTTAAACCTTGGTGATTTTTCTAAGGCACCATATATTCAAGAAATTAATCCCAATAGATGTTCAGGTAATAATCATAAAGGTAAGTATATTAAAAAACCTATGTGTTAAGGATGTGTAAAGAAAAACCTAGGAAAATGCTTCAAAGGGACGAGAAGATGTTTCAGACGTGGTAATGAAGGTCAAAAAGCAATAACCTACCATGGAAAAGGGAAACATCCAATTGAATCTAGGAAAAGGAAATAATTTACTTCTGAAGGATAAATTTAATGTTTTAAATGTGGTGTGCATATTCATTATACAAATAGATTTCCTACAAATAAGGTTCAGGAATGATATCAGCAGGATTGTACAAATATATGTTTACCAATTCCTAACGCCATTCAAATTGAAGATGAGGAAACTGAAAATGACATATGAAAGGTGTGGATTATTTCTTATCTCATATTTTTATATTACTGAAATCTTTGGACATTATGCTTGATTTTTTTGTAGGAATCAAACAAAAAATAATAAGATGGAAAAACATGGATAAAATATCATGAACAATGTTCGATGATTAAGATGTCTAGGAATTGAAGAGTTATGTTTGATCTGTGGACGATGATATGTTTAAATGTATTAATGATAGGATTACTTTGGAATTTTTTTAGTATGTGTAACCATGAAGTTTGGTATGTGAGAATGTTATTAAAGGAAGAATTATCTTTTCTTGTGTGGACATAATGGAAAACCTTAGGGGTTCATGTGATCTTTTGTTTTTGAGGAAATTATGGGTTATTAGTTTTTGGGATACAAAATGTGAGGTATGAAATAACCTTTGAGGTTAAAACATGTTATGAATATTTTTAAGGATTTTATCTCATTTTTTTAATGTTATTATAATTATATGGTTTTTTGAAAAAGGACAACACACAGACCTTGTGACAACCCATCGCGTCAGACAAAGATGCAGGAATCAAACCCACAACCAAAGTGCGACTAGGATTTATCGCATACCATTGGACTACATGAAGTACCTGGTTAGTATGACTAATTATTTTTAGTTAAATAATTTTATGGATCAATAATTAGTTAATTTTTGGAGATTATGTTTTATCAAATGGATATCTTTAGTATGGGGAAATGATTTGGTGATGAAGTGGTAAAGGTTATTTTTGAAGACATTTTCTCTTTTGGAGAGCACTATATGCCTAAGGAAAATAGAATACTATGGGATTTCATTTGTGAAGTAATGGTTGAAATTTTATTTTGGAATAATATATGTTTTTATTGTGGACATATAGCGATTTTGGTTATTTATGGAAATTATTAAACTATCATAGAGAATATGTGATTAGGTTAATTACACTTTAGTATGAGACTTTAATAGTTGTTGATGTTATTTAGAGATAAATTTTAAGATTTACAATGGAATAATATGTGATTAAATTCTTCTAAGTTTTGGGTTTCAATATTAGTTTGAATTATATTGATGAATTTTAAGGACAATTGTATATTGAAAGGTCTTTGTTGAACTTTGGGTAATTTTTGGTGAATTTTAGAGATTAAGAGTAATATTTATTTTTATAAAGGATTATCCTTTTGGGGATTATCTGATCTCGTACTAACCATTTTGGTTTTGGTTAATGTCTAAAGACAGGGGAAATATATATTTTCCTATTTTTTTTGGATTATGTGATTATTTAAAAGTTGATTCTAGCGCTTTTGATGTGACCAAGTCATCTTGAATACTCATCATTTAACAAAAAGTTGAGATTGTGGTAGAAATTTAGTAAAGGATGAAGGTCTATATGAAAAGTAAGTATGATTCCTTATGTTCTTAGTCAAGTTTATAAATAAATTACTCAACTTTATGAAAAGGAACTTAAAACAAAAACTTTGTCTGTTTAATTTTCCTAATGGGGAATCAAATACTTTTTAACCTATCACAAGTTTGTGATTTTTTGGTGGTTAACTTTCTCCTAATCATGTTTTCTATCACTCTCTATCAGAACTTCATGGTTAGTTTCTCTTCCATATCCATGTTTTCCTATATGGAATCCTAGTATGGGTTATCTTGGGTGACCTTTTAACTTCTCTTTCTTTATTTTAAAATGATAGTTTTATTGACTCTTTTTTCTGATGTGGGACTTTCAATTAAGTTTCCAAGCCCGATTTTAAAATTGTGAAGATGCAATTTCCAAAAGGGGGAAGGATGGAACGACCCAAATATTTATAGAATAATACCTTTCTATATCTATTAATATTTATGAATAAGATATTAATTTTTTGTTAAAGAGGAATTTTTTTTGTTAACGTACTCAACACACAACAATGGGTTTCTTTGAAATCTTATGTTGCACACAACTTTGAGTTTTACCGAAAAATAATATAATAATAATTTTATTTTAAATTATAGTTAAAGCATAGACATTGTATTTATAGGAATGAACATAACTAACTACATTATGATTACACATGTTTGTTAAATGTCTTTACATTTATCCAATAAATTTTATAGGATTAAAATAAGAATGAATTCGATTTTAAGCATGAAATAATCTAATATTCTTTAAAAGGCCGATTTACCACCTTTTGATAGAGAAACCTTTTTAAATATTGTTTTTGTCACATTTATATGTTATATTTGACAGAATAAACTTATTATTTATATGCGAGACATCAAAATTTAATTTAGTTAAATTTTTGGTATTTTTTTGATAAAGTTCATTTTTTAATGAATAGTGAAAAATACTGTATTTTAAGTCAAAAATGTCTTTTCATATAATTTATTTATATGATTATATTGTATTTTTAGTTTTTTAAAGTATAATTAGATTATATGTTTATCATTTAATCCAATTTTTTTTCATTCGAAGTAATTTCACTTTGAAATTGGTCATAAACGCAGGTCAATCTTTTGGTTGTTTTTACTTCTTAAAAACACTCTTTTTTGTTTTGACAACAAGAATTAATTTTAAATTAATTTATGAAAATTATGTTTTTTGAATTTGGAAAAATATATTCAATATTTGGAATCATGAGGTACAAATTGTGTAAAGATGTACGTTTTATTTTTAGACATTATGAACAGTAGCATTAGTAAATATTTTATTTACCATGGTTAAAGGGTAAATATGGTAAATAAGGGTAAAAAATAATATTATAATAATATTAAATTACCCTAACACATGTACTAACCCTATTTTATGAGATATGTACAACCATGGGTATCATTGGGTCGATTTTAGGAACCCATGGAGCCACTTGTGTGTGAAAATGACATTTAATTACTTTTAATTTAAAGTTAAGGAAAATATAACCTAAACATGTATCTTTTACTAAAACAATTTTTATATGGGGTTATATAAGTGATATATTCGACTATAAATAGTCATTATAAATATAAAAATATTTCCTTCATCATGGTATTTTATTTATAATTTTTAGACATCAAATAAATATATTTATTTATGACACAATGATGATGTAGTGATTACCTTATTAATGATTGATTTAAATAAATGAGATTATAGATATTAAAATAAATTTATTTTGAAATTTTTTATACCATACATGAATTTTATGGGTGATTATGACTTATTATATTTGAATTGATGATTTTTTTTAATTAATCAAGTTTTTATGGATTTTTAAAAAGTCATGATATGAATAGTATAAAAATTGACATAAATGAGTTTTTAAATAAATTAATATTGTATTAAATGATATAATAGTCCAAAAAATCTAAGATTAGTCCAACTAAAATATATGATGTTAAAAATGTAATTAATGATCCATTTTGGGTCACTTGTCATTTTATAATAACTATAGTAACCATATATTATGAACATACAAGAAGATATGGGAAGAGTTAATTTATTTAACTAAGGGTTAAAGCTAAAAGATATGGTTAATTTTATGACCTAATCTTGTATAAATCCCATTTGATGAGATTATTTTGACCCATTATCACTTGATATTCAATATATATCACTTTAGTGTTATTATAATTCGAAAATTAATTAATAATAAAATAATATTTCAAAACATTCCTAAAGTTCCCCTCCTCCCTCTTATAAAAGGACACCACCTCTAACCCATTACTCACACATCTCAAGCCCATTTTTCTCATCTAAAATATGATACAATAATCTCCCAACATTTCACTATTCCTCCTAGAATCCTTCCCTTAGGGAGAAAACAATTAAAAAAATCCCTTTGGCTCAAATCAAAAGAAGTTACCTAATTGGAGGTAATGTCTTCTCTCAAGTTCCTTTCCATTATTTTTACTTATCCACTCCCTATGATCTTCTTATTATTTGTTTACATAACAAAAACTGTATCCACAATATATTAGGTTGTTGTTATTATAATTATTCTAACCATAATTACACACAACTTTGTCTAATGGGTATAGAATATACTGTTTCTATGGACGACAAACTACTGCCTTATGAAATGATGATTGTTCAATCTTCTCCTACCACCTATCATAGTGGCAAATATGATGGAACTATAATTATATATGATATATATTATTTTTATTTTATCTCTTTTCTTCTGTAATTCTCATTTATAACATACCTTTATGCTTTTCATGTTGTGTAAATACGATAATTTTATTTAAGGAAGTACAGACTACCGCCCCCTCAAAGTGATATGACTCGTTCATGATATACATGGAACATATGAAGGATGAAATTAATGAACTTATGTAACATATATAACATATATATTATAATTTAATTATAACATTCCTATATATTATTTAGTTTTCATTCCTTTAAATATAAAAAAATGAAAGTAGCGTTCATGTGTACGTACGATTTACTATCTCCATGAATGGTGCATTTAATTTATTATATCCAAATGCTATGGAATATTATAAATACATATATACTGGATATATATGATACATATGATATCTAAATTATTAATATCATTCTGGAGATAATTTAATTTTGACCACATGGACAATTTGTAATTATAGAAAGTTCATTTTTGACTCAAGTACCGAGCATCGACAAAATGACCGACATAAACTTGAATAAATATATGATTGTTATAACAAGGTAATAAGTAATATAAAATAAATAATAAAATTTAAAAAGGTTATGAAGCAAGTAGAAATTAACTTAAGTTTTTAATTCAGGAAGAATAAGGAACATACGTGACAATTCAGACTCAAGGTAAGAGACTTCATCTCAATCTCATTTACTTGAGGCATATTTTGATTTATAAATGACTTTATTTTATATGGTGTATAAACCCCTTTGACTTTTAATTTATTTCAAATGAAATATTTTATCTACAAATCATTTTACTAAATGAAAAAAATGAATGTTTTTAACGTATGTGGAGACAATGACCTCTCCGCCATTGTAATAGTTATTTGGATTCCTCTATAAGCCTTAATGTTTTTAAAAGGAAAATAAATACCTTATTCCCTTTTTGGGTGTTTTCATATTGAAAATGGTTTTTGAAATGGATTTTGTATTTCAATATCTTGAAATTATTTCTTGTGATTTCGAATGAACTGTTATTAGTGAAATGTTGATATTTGCAATATTTTATGTGTTATGATTATATAATGGTACTTGGAAATTTGACGGGTGGTTACGTGACAAACCAATGATGGGTGGTTATGTGATAAACCAAATGATGGGTGGTTCTGTTATAAACCAAGGATGGGTGGTTACGTTATAACCTCCAATGCATTGGGTATGGAAGTAGGACGTATGACTATTCCATTTAGTGATATATGTGGTAGTCAACCGTATGATTATTCCATTTCATTATGTTTATGTCCCAAGTTACCTTATATGATATATATTGCTTTATATGGGATTTATGGTAACATTTTGGTTGTAAAAAGGGCAATCAATGAGATTATTTTTAGTGAGGTGTTTTGCTACTTCTTTAAGGTGAAAAGTATTACTTTATGATAAAGTATTTATGGTTTACCTGTTGTTTTGAAAAACTAACAGTTTTCTTTCTTTATGTATACCTTAATAAGATTTTTATGCTCATACCAAGTTTTGAAATGTTTTTCACAGGACATAAAGATTAATAGGATCAAGGATGGTATCAAGGAAAAGTCATGATGTCTAAAACATGGAACTAAACATGTTTATTTTTTAAGTGATTTTGTTTTATGATAAAATGGATAGAGAGTAGAAGTGTCTACTTGTAATATTCAAATTGTTATGTATAAGTTATAACCTAATTCTATAAAGCTCTAAACCTGAAAATATCCTCAATGTGAATTATTAACTTAATTCAAGATTATGTAATTTTTAATGTTGATCCTTACAATCAGGAACATATTAAGGGTTATATTCCCTTAATCAAAATATCACCTTGCCATCAAATCACTTTTCTAGGACATTAGTATAATTTAACATATTCTTCCAAATCCTTAATTAAAAACTACCATGGAATAATCCATTGATGTTTCGTGATTCTAATAACCATAATAACACTAATAAAAATATAATTATTTGAATCATAATATATAAACACATCGATCATTCCACTTTCTTCATACATCATTAACCAATATTCATTTTCTTATTCCTTAACACTTCTTTCCATTCATATGTCAGTTTTAGTCTCTTCATCATCAGCAATATAATCATTACTTATACAACCATGTTGATTCCCTTCATGAGATTTTTGATTAGGAAATATATTTGTATAATTTCCATAATTTCCACATTTGAAACATTCATCCATCGATGATATATTTGGGAGACCATTATTATAATCTATTTTGTTAACCAATATTTTATTTTTCCTATGAAATTACTTTCTTTGTGCACCTTTTCACCCTTAAAACATATTTCCATTCCTCTAAAAAATCCACTTTTGTACTTCTTCCCATATTTTCAACATATAGGAAACCAATCTTCTTTCCGCCATAGTCTCCACCACCTTAAGTCTCAATGAAATCTATACTTCTAATCTTTGGTGATTAGGAGAGTTGTTTAAGGTGTAAGTTGGTAATCATATATCATGATAAATGATTAGGTATAATCACAATATCCTATACTCCATTCATCATCCCATTTGGTTTCTCATCAACACATTGTCTATCACATTCAAAAATAATCCAGTTCCTTATGGTTCTGTCTATTGAATAAAACAAAAAATAATAGTGTGAGAAATAATAATCATATTGGGAAACAATATAATCATGAAAATCACTTATCAGATGTTTAAATCATGACACATTATTTAAAATATATGGTACCTTGGGTTTAACCGAGGTCATCCATGGTCACTATTCAAATCCTTCATGATGGTTCATAAAGATTTTGTAAATTTCTAAAGTATATCCCCTGGGAGTGTCAAACTAGGTGTGTAGTAAGGCCTATTATCATACACCAGGTGATGATCTATTTGAGCTCAATGTGACCTTTTTGGAGTTATTACCACCAGGTATCTCTGTCTAAATCCACATCCACTTATAGTATCTAGATGTGGATGTAATTGCTTGGAAACCACCTACTCTATACTTTTCCAAAATTCTAGGATATTTTACTATACTTTGACTCATCCTTAGACTTATCATTATACACATCCCCAAAAATATCCTTATAAATATCCCTAGGGATCCTATTTTCCAAATATTAACTAAAACTTTCCTCTTATACCAATTATAAAGACCCAAAATTATTATACATAGTTATTACATCTTTTTAGATTAATATTCATTAAATTTAACAAATACACTCCCATGGACTATATAGTTTTAGTGTTTTTGGATACTAAACACAAAATCTTCTTATTTCTTGAATGTTCTTCAAAATATATCATAAATATCTTTCCACACATTACTATTCTTAGACATACCCTACCTAAAAAATTTCTTCATAACCTGGGGAAAGGAATTATAATAAAGGGTGAGCTCAGATGCTCAGTAAGGGTAAATAAGAGATATATTAATATAACACAAGAATATGAGTATGAGAACATGAGAATAACATTTGAAATCCATACCATACATATCATAGATCATAAATATGAGTCATGTCACAAATATCAATAATTAATAAGATATAAATCATAATATTATCAAATAATATGAACCATGAGAACATAACGTTGGCAGAATACATAGATTTTTGGCATACACATAAGAATAAAAAATCATTTACTTAGTAGTCAAGGCTCATTTTTAAAACTATCATAGTATTATGAGTTCACTCCCCAAACTATCATAGTATTCAAGGTTCAATCCCAAGAATATTATAGTGAACATAGTCCCTTACTAAATTGAGTTTAATCCCCATTCCAATCCTATTTATCTTATGAGATATCAATATTTACCCAATTCATTGGATAGAGATATATGTCTCACTATTCACATAATTAAAATCATACATATGTGTGCCACAAGATCATAAAACATTCATCATATCAGAACCAATGAAAATAAATGGTATTTATAAACATTTCATCATAATATAACATGTAAAAAAGAAATAGGTTTCATGATCATTTCATAATTTAATCAAATCATAACTCATGAAAAAAAGTGGGTTTCATAATCATTTTATCATGGTATAACCCATGGAAGAGAAATGAGTTTCATAAACATCTTGTCATCATAAACATAAAACATTCAAAGAAATAAAAAGAATGGTGTCCTTGGATCATATCCCTAGTAAAGCATAATTTATATCAAATTTTATCATCTTAGATGGAAAATTATTTTTAATGATTACTTGGAACATTTATTGAGGAAAATATCCTTTAAACTTTGAAAAAAATACTTTTTAAAACATAAAAAATTTTCAAAATCATTTTCGTTGAAATTAAAATTGTAAACATATAAAGGAAGCTTTAAAAACCATTTAAAAAATTTCTTGTGGAAAATATCCTTTACTTTAAAATCACTTTTTAAAACTAAAAATTCATAAAACATTTTGGAAATCCTTTTATTTGAAAATAAACTTTGAAACTTATAAGGGAATATTTAAAAATAATTTAAAACATTACCTGAGGAAAATATCCTTTCTTTGAAAATAAATTTTTTTAAAACTAAAAATTCATAAAACTTTTTGGAAATAATTTTATTTGAAAATGAACTTTGAAACTTATAAAGTAAGTTTTTCAAATCATTTAAAATATTTCTTGAGGAAAATATACTTTCTTTGAAAATAATTTTTTAAAATTAAAAATTATTAATTTTTTTTGGAAATAATTATATTTGAAAATAAAATTTTAATCTTATAAAATAGGTTTTAAAATATTTATTGGTCATGATAGTGGAAAATACTATTCATGTTGTACATGTTAAAATAAATATTCCTTTAACATTTTTAGTAAAATCCAAAAAAAGTTGTTTAGAAAATGACATGAAAATTCTTTTCAATTTTTTTTAAAATAAGTCAAACATGGGTAATTTTTTTAATAAATAATTTGGATAAATTTTTAAACATTTTTGAATTTTTTTAGAAAAAATGGTTTTGAAGGAAAAACTATTTTCGACCGATGTGGGAAATAAAGATTATTTTTATTTAAAAAAAATATTTTGGTGTCTTGAGTAATAAAGAGAGGAAAATGAAGGAAAAAATTTATTCTCGTGAAATAACTATAAGAAAATAAAATTCATGAGTTTATTGAGATATAGATCATAATATTTCATTATCAAGAGCATAATCATGAGAAATCCTAAAAAATAATGAGATTGCAACATAAAATCCTTACCACTTTGGTAACATTGAATAATAATACCGTTGAAAGAATAATGTTAAATAAAACTTAAAATATCACAAGAATAAATAAATTCATGATATTACATGTCATAGGGGATGTATATACACCTCATAAAAGAATATATGTTCATAACATAACATATGTCTCAAAGAAGGAAAATTGCGACAAAAAATCCATTACCACTTTGATAACTTTTAAACCATAAACCCCATAAAAAACTGATAATAAAATGGATATATAAATAAAAATAATTTTCAGGATAATAATTATAAAATACCTTCATGGTTTGTTTATACACCACATAAAATAAACATGTGGTGAATATGACACGTGTCTCACCGAAAGTAAAAGTTAGATAAAAATCCCTTACCTCAAGTCTCGAATTCCTTCACACATGTTCAAAAATCAGATAGAATAAATATAAGTTGATTATAAATGTATTATATAACAATATATATATATATATATAATACCATATATTATTTAGTTATGATCTTTATTACCCGTTTATTAACAATTCTTTGTTAAAATGACATTTCAGGTAATAACTGCTTCATTTTTCACATATGTTTTGGTTTAGTATTTTTAGTTATGTTACATTTATCATGGTTAAATAATATAAATAATGTTAAACATGGTATAAATATCATACATATTCATTATATATGTATTTATAGTAATATATAAAAGTTTGAGATAGAAAATGAAATACACCGTTCATCGAGACAGTAGGCCGTACGTACACAAGAATGTAGTTTCCATTTTCTTGAAAGATTGAAATAAAAAAAATTAAATAATACATTATAATGAAATAATAATTTTATGTCATATATATCAAATATTTTCATTAATACCATCCTTATTACCTTATATGTATATCATGAATGAATCACATCGTTTCATGAGGTGGTAGTTCATCGTACACATGAACGACGTTATCGTATCCCACAAAAAATGGAAATTAACAAGGTATATGTGATATAATTACAATGAATAATTATAATTATGTAAAAAATATTATATATTAATCTATCCTTATTAATATATAAGTAAATCATAAATGAAAAGCACATCACATTGGTTCGTGAGGTGGTAATCTGCTCTACACATTTACGATGTTATTGTTTTCCCAACGAGTTTTGAGGTAAGAAGGTAGATGTATTATTATAATTATAGAGGTATAATAATATCATAAATATCATATATAAACATTAAATCCTTCATTATATCTAGTCACGATAGGTGTTGATGGAAAATGAATAACATCAGTTTGCGATGTGGTAGTCCATCATACACATAAATGATGATTTTGTATCCCAATTGATGGAATAGAATATGTATATAGGTAATTAAATTAGAATAAAACCATATAAATAAATTTAAAATACCAAGGTTATTATATCATCATGGTTTAATAAGAATTTATGGACATGGAGGAATAAATGAAATAAAACGCTTGGTTAGTGATGTCACCTCTTCTTTGGAAAACTTCTTTTTCTTTACCCCAAAAGACTTCCTAGGTTTAATTTTTGACCAAAATAAGGATTCTATGATTGTATGAGGGAATTAATAAAGTGATTTGGGTAGGTATTGGATGAATTTAAGGGATTTAAAATTTTAAATTGGATAGGATAGGCGTGGTGTTTTATAAGTGAGGTGAGTGGCACACTTGTAATTTTTAAAAAGAAAAAATCATACCCACATTTTTCACACACCAAATAGATAAAAAATGGTCCATTATTAAATATAGAATATAAAATTTCAAAATATGGATATAAAATGGGTTTTGGGTCATTTTTAACCCTTTTATTTTTTTTAACCCCACAGTAAATCCATTTACACCCTATCCGCGGTAATTAATTTTATAGCTTTTACTATTCATAGTGGTCAAAAATTAAGTTGAAATTTTTAGATAATATAAATTATTATAATTTAAATTTTGAAATAAATTTTTTAAAATTCAATTTATATTAGTGTAAAATATTAATTTAAAATTAATCTTGTAGACACGATAAAAAAATAGTTTTCCAAAGAGAAAAGTTTCAAAAGTTTAAAAAGTTTTTAAATTGAAGTTAAATATAAAATTGATTACAATGAAATAAATTATATTAATAGATATATAATTGAACTAATTTTACTTTCAAAACCATATTAAAATAATTTTTATGTTTTTTAATTCTTTAAAATAATTGATAATCTATAATAATAACCAGTATTTGTCATTATTCATCGAAAATTTATCTTTTCAGAAAATTATCAAAAATTTAATACATGATAATTTTGACCTGATGAATTCAAAAATAAATTTTATTTTATCAAATAAATTTTATACAAGTGGAAAAACTAATTTTAAAATAAGTTTGCAAAAGGATACAAAACTAATTTAAAAAAATATAGTTTTCAGCATAAAATTGGATTTATTCTTATCTCTTATCTAAAAAACACATAAGATGAATGTTAATTTTTTTAATGAATATATAATATATATGTTTCATTAAAATAATTCACTAAAAGTGATTTTTTTAATTTATTTATGTAAAACATTCTTGTACGCATAAAAATAATTTTTTCAAAAAAAGATTTCCTTTGCTTTAAAATGGTTTTTATTTTCATTTATAATTAATTGGTAAACAAATAATTCATTATATATATATGCATTTGTTTGTGTGTGTGTGTGTAAAAAATATATTTTCATAAATTAGTTAGTTTTCTTCAAACCCACTATTCTAACGTCTAGGTGATGAATATCATATTAAATAATAATATTTTAATAGTATGTCATGTCTCGTTTAAACTTAGTGTTGAATGTAAAAAAAGATAAACTCAGTGTTTCATGTAATTTAATATAAGATCAGTGTTTCATGTAACACAAGATATTTTTTTTTTCATGTAACACAAGGTATCGAAAAGATTAAATTTATTCGGAAAAAAACATTTCACAAAATCTCACTATGTTACATGCATGATTTCCTATGATGGGTCCCCTAATGGGGTGTTGATTGATTATCCATATGGATTGATCCTTAGAGAGTGCACACAAATATCATGATCCAAGATTATTATTGATAAGTGTAAGGATCCTATTGGGATAAACTAATATACCACATGGATTATTAGCATGGTGCTTCGCTTTTTTGTTTTGACATGATTATACATGCCATTGATCGTAGAACTATTTTATTCATTCCAATTGATTTATGTAATTTATTTTATATAAAAAGTTCATTTAATAATGTTTTTATGTATCTAACATCATTTTTATTTGAAATCATGTTTTGTTGAAAATATTTAAATGTCATGCCACGCCCTGTTTTATTTAAATTGAAAGCATAAATTATTTATTATTATAGAATTTATTATGAAGTATTTATTTGTATCCTACTAGGATATTTTTCTCACAACCTAATTTTACCTTTGTGTATTTGTAGATAATATTTTTCTTGGTCTAAGAAAAGGAAAAAACCCACTTGGTATTGGTGGATGTTCTTGATCATTGGGACCTTGAGTGGAGGAGGTGGCCAATGAAGATGTGATCCACCTATTACATGGGATGTTTGAGATTTTATCTTGATAGATTTTGTGTCCTTGATGATGTATTATTTTGGGTATCATTTTACCTATTTCATTCTAGTACTTTATCCTTTATGAGTGTTGATATATCAACTTGTATCTTTTATCTTCCACTATTTTGTGGAAAAAACCATTCCCACTTGATTCTTGTTTGATTCTAGGTACTTCTCTCTAACCCATGGAGATCAAGAATTCCATTTAGTACACGACAGGGCTCACTTGGGTATCAGTGTACCATGGTATTCTGGATATTTCTTTATAAATTCATATCAAAGGTACAGTTTTGGCATCTTTCCTTGAATTTAGTATGCAGTTGGGTTCTCCTAGTAGACATAAGGTAGGATTTTCGGTAGTTAGGAGGTAGACATGAGCGAGTGCCTATCCAACTATCATATCAATGATCCTTAAGTCACCATGGGTGTTTAGGAAAAGTATCCTTGATAAATTTTTGATTTGATTATAGTATTTTCCTAGTTTATCAGAGTGCTTTGATATCATTGTAAATCTTGATTGAGTTGATTATCTGTATATCCTTGCTGATGTTTCAGTGTTTTTTTGATGTTTTATAACAACATGCCTCCAAGAATATGTTTGAATATGACACATAAGGTATTTTTTGTGAACCATAATAGGTGAATCCTCTAGTGGAGCAGAATCTTGTTGAGATAGTGGTGCGTGCTATCCAAGCTTTGGGATAGGTATCCACATCCATTCCCATTTAGGATTCGGTAGTGTAACCTCAAAGAGATGAATCTCAAAATCATTATCACGAGTTTCTTCACTAGAAGACACTAGTTTTCTGAGGCTATAATAGTCCTCAATAGGACAAGGATTGATTGAAAAATATAGAGCTAAATTTTGAGTTCTTGGAAACACCCGACTCAATTAAAGTGAAACGTGATACCTTCAAGCTTGAGGGATCCATTAGGGGATAGTGGGATTTAATGGTGATGGTAAAGAAACATGATGGATTATAGGGGAATGAATTTAGAATTATTTTTACATTCCATTTCTATCTAGAGTTGATGGTCTTGGAAAATTATATGAAGTTTCTCAGCCTCCAGTAGGGTGACAAGACTGTGATATAGTATGCGAATCATTTTGATAAGATTGTTCAGTTTTATCCTAAAGTGGTAAAAAATGAGAAAATAAATGCTCAAATATTTTATATGGGTATTTTATTAAATATTTTATCTCAATTATTTATTATTAATTTCACTTCTTATGCTCAAATTCTGGATATAACATTGATGGATAAGCTTGATCTAGATAGTATGTTAAGGTTGATTGGAGTTACCTTTTCTCCCAGTGGTAGTTTTATGAGTTCCCTTATGGGTAAGAGAAAGCATGATGTGTCTTTTAGTGGATATAAATAATAGTAATCATCTAGAACTACTAAAATTCCTATAAGAGGCCCTTTGAATTACTTTTAGTATGGAAATTTTAGTCATTTGAAATAGTTTTGCACTAAGGAACCCATGATCCATAGGTCGTGAGATCACTCAAGTCACCTATAGTAGTTATGCCATATATTTTCTTATACGTGTAGTGGAATAGTATCACCAGTACCAAAAATTACTTTGTTGAAATTAGATACTTCAAGAACTAATGGGTTCTAGCCACAAACATCCAGAATGAAGCTTCTTCATATAGTGGAAGTGTCTCTAGAATAATTTGATGTAGGTCTAGTGACTATGAGAGTCACCATCACTATAGATTCATATTTAGTAACTACTTTATTTGATAATGATGAATATTACTAATTTATATATCCTTTTACTGTAAACCTTCTAAATATTTCTATGGATCTTTTGTCTTATGTGATGGATATTACTATACCCCTCAGAATTTAGAGAGAACAGGGTCTCCATTTTTCCTTTTGTATTTTCTATCTGTCTAAGATTGAGCTTACCTAGAATTTTATACTTCTCAACATGAAACCTCTTGAAACCATTTTTGGGATAGAATTTATGATTAATCATAAGGATCATATTGAAAGTTATCTTTTTTGGGTCTCCTTTACTATTCCCAATGGGGGTTGTCGTGTTTTTAGGGAGAATGGGGCCTGAGGTCATATAGATATAGACGTCCTTTTCAGAAGTTGGGTATGTTAATGTTAGTGTTTTCTTTTGACTTAGAGATATAATCTTTGAGTGGTGATATACCTATAGTTTTTATTGAGTTTTCCAATGTGTTTCTATCTGATTTCTCTAGCTTTCTATTGGTAAGAGAGGTATATCTTTCCATTGATTTGGTACCTGGTACTTAGTCAGTGTATATTCCTTCTTACTATATGAAACCAACATAAATGAAAGGGTTCAATTTTTTTTGGATGATATACAAGAGAAATAATTTATATGCATGAGTGTGTCCCCTTGTGTAGAACCTTTTATCTTTTCAAATAAATCAAATAGGATACTTCACCTACATGTTGATTCCTAGAAACTCAATCGAGTCATGGTAAATAAAAAATATCCATTTCCATGGATTGATGATTTTTTTGATCAATTGAAAGGGGAAAATAGGTTGTTGAAGATTAATCTCTGATATTATTATAACCAATTAATAATTAAAGAATCTTACATTTATAATACCACCTTCATGAGTAGGTATAACCATTATGATTATCTTGTTATACATTTTTTTCTAACTAATTCTACTGAAGTGTTCATGTAATTGATGAATAAAATGTTCCATGAGTACCTCGACTCATTCATGATAGTATTTATGGATGGAATACTGGTTTACTCTAAAACCAAGTTGGATCATGTGTGTGATTTGAGATTAGTTCTATAAATATTAAGATAAAAATGAATTTCTGTGAAGCTTTTAAACTAAAATTTATAGATTTAGGAAGTTAAGTTCTTGGGAGATGGGGTATCATAATTTTTTATTTAATTTGATCTTTATAAAGATAAAGATTTTTTGAAATGGGAACAACTACATAATATTTTTGAGATATGGAGCTTCTTGGGCTTGGTGGGATATTATCGCAGGTTTGTTTGGGATTTCTCAAAGTTGAATTATCTGATGATCGATATCACTCAAAAATGAGAGAAATTCATGTGGGATATGAAATGTTAGAGTTTTTTTGATTAGATAAAACATCTTTTCAATTTTGTGTTATTTTTGACTCTTCTAGAGGCTGTTCCGGGCTATGTGATCTTTTTATGATTCATTAGGTTCAGGTTTGGGATGTTTTCTTATCCAGGTCATCAAGTGGTAGCCTATGGTTCCATATAGATTATCCCACATTATAATAACTAACCAACCCATGATATTGAACTTGTAGGTGTGATGTATAATCTTAAGAGTTAGTGACATTACATTTTTGGAGAAAGGTTTACCATTTATTCTAAAAAAATTATTGAGTTACATCTTCTCTAAAAAATATTTGAATCTCTAATAGAGGTGTTGTATAGAGTACTTGTAGTATTTTGATTTCAAAATTTCCTACACCCTAGGTAAGGGGATTGTATTCATTAATTATTTGAGTAGGAAACTTATGATCCAATACATGATAAAATCATTATAAGATTGTAATGTGATGACTCAGAGATTAACCTTGAGGTTGTTAATATGGTCTCTAGTAATATTTATATGGATCTTAACTCTATGGAGGATGAGAGAAAAGGTAGTGGAAAATATGTTATTGACAAACATGTTTATCCTTTAGAAACTAATGCCCTAAGGGCTGGGAATGATAAGAAAATGGGTTCTCTAGTAGATGTTGATCTGTAAAAAATTGCATGCCCTCCTAAGAAAAGATAGTGCGAAATGGTTGAGGAAGAAGAAGAATTAGAGGCCAAAAGTGCCCCCTATGCTCTTTGGAGGAAAACATCTCCTCCTTGGAAGGATGAAATTTTGAATGTAAAAGGGATATTTCTGGGAGTTCGGCTCATAGAATACAAACCAGAAGCCTCTCCAAGCTTTCTAATGGCTCAAAAAATTCTTCAGGAAGGAAGAAGGCAAATAAGAAAAATAATAAGGTCAATTTAAATTATAAATATGTTTCAAAATTAATGTTCTCTATTGGAATTATCAGGGTCTTTCTAATTCCTCTACTATTAATGCTTTGTATAGGCATTTTAAGATTCACAAGCCTAAGTTAATTGGAATTTCTGAACCAAAATACTTATTTTATTTGGGTTTTATAGGCCTTAATAAATATGGATTTCTCTTGATTGCTACTAATGGTTTAGCTAGAAAGTATGAGAGTTTATGGGTTTTTTCTCATACCTCCATTGGTATTGTTGACACTATATCCATTAATGAGCAGGTTATTTCTTTCTCTTTTTAGTAGAAGTCTGAAAGAATGGTTGGATCTTTTGTTTATGCTTAAAGAAGGTATCAAGATCATAGGAGTTTGTGACAGGAACTTGAAAATTTTAGGGGCACTACTTCCCCTTGGTTAATTGTTGGTGATTTCAAAACTATCCTCTGTTCTAGTGAAAAAATGGGTCTTGTTCATTCTCATATTTCTCTTAGGGAATTAAAAGGTTGGGTTGATGATAATGATTTGACTGAGGTTAGTTTGGTTATTGAAAATTACACTCGGTACATAAGATATCTCAACCGTATGATTACTAGTAAGATGGATCAGGGATTTGTGAAGAATATTTCCCTAGAAAAATGAGACTCCATTTTTATAACTACACTCCCTAAAATTTATTCTGATTATCATTCGATTCTAGTTATTTTTAAGTACATGGATCACCGTATGCATCTTCCTTTTAGTTTCAATAATTCTTGGGCTCTTCAAAGTGATTGTGGTAGGCCAATTGAAAACTCCTAGAACAGTATTCAAGGTGCTGATTTTCTCTTTAAAAGCTTAGGTCAAGGAGACTTATAGTGATCTGGACAAGGAAATATTATGTCTTGAATCCTATCTCCATCAACTTCAAGATGAAGCCTCGAAAGTGGACATCAATCCGGATTTTTCTAAGGAAGATACTCTAGATTCTAAATTGAACTATCTTCTTGAAATGAAAGATAATATTTTTAATGAAACCTTCAAAATAAAATGGCTTCAATAAGGGGATCAGAAAAAAAATTCTTCAATTCTCTCCAATGAATTAGGAGGCCCAATCGTCCCTTTTCCTATATTAAGGTTGGTGATCAAATCTTAGACAATAAAAATATAATTTATGATTATATTTTTGATTATTTCATTGGTATGTTCAACAGGCCCGCTTTGGGGGAATCCTTGATGGATGGTATCATCCCTTCATTGGTTTCCTCTATTGATAATCTTTTTCTCACTAGTCCCCCTTTGGAATTTGACATTAAGGATGCTGTATTCAGTCTAAATTCCTCCAGCTCCCCAGGCCTAGATTGCTTCAAAAATTTATTTTATCAGAAGTATTGAGACATTATTAAAGGTGATGTTTTTAAATTAGTCTCCTCTTTATTTTCCTCAGGAGTTCTCCCTTAGGGCCTCAATTCTCAGTTTATCTCCTTAATTACTAAAGTTGAAAATGCTTGTGAGATTCACCTTTTTCGACCCATTTCCTTGGTCAAAACTAGTTATAAGATCATGAGTAAGATTATTGATAACAAGATAAAAATAATTTCATCTAAGATTGTTTCTTGGAATCAATTTGGATTTATTAAAGGAAGATGTATTTAGAAATGTATTTGTTCAGCATCAGAAAGTTTTAATCTTCTCAGGAAACCTGCAAGAGAGGGCATAATTTCTATAAAGATTGACATCAAAAAGGATTTTGATACACTGGATTGGACCTTTATCTATAAGGTTATTGGAAGTTTTTGGTTTCAATGACATATTTATTAGCTGTATTTACACTCTTTTTTAGATATTCTCATGTCTCAGTTATTTTAAATGGCTTCCCGAAAGGGTACTTTGCTTGCTCTAGAGGTGTTCATCAGGGTGATCCTCTATCAGCCCTAATTTTTTCTATCACTGAAGATTATCTCAGTAGAATCATCTCTCACATGGTATTATAGGGTCATCTCAATCTGATTCAGGCATCCAATTCCCTCATTTCACAATCTCATCTTTTATGCATGGATGATATCATCATCTTCCTGTAAGGAAAGAAAAATAATGTTTGTGTCCTGAAGAAACTTCTTCATCATTATACGGGTGTTTCTGGACAATGCATTAGTTGGGATAAATCCTCCATACATTTTGGGAATAGGTTTTCTATTTCCAGGAAGCATTGGATTATTTTAGAGTTTGGAATCAGATAGGGGGTCCGACCTTTTCACTATCTTGGTGTTCTAGTATTTTGGGGGTGTCCTAGAGCATCTTTCTTTTTTGAAATTGTTGACAAGGTTAATGGATAGCTTTGAACTTGGAAAGGGAAGAGTCTCTCCATGGATGAGCGATTAATCTTGGTGAAGTCTGTTATAGTTTCTAAACTGGTGTACTCATTCATGGTCTATAAATGGCAGAGATAGATTCTCAAACATCTAAATATCTCTATCAGGAATTTTATTTGGAGTGGTAATATCCATGAGAGGAAAATGGTCACTATTCCTTGTAGGTTTTTCTGTCTCCCTCTACATAATGGTGGCATGGGAATGAATAATATTTCCCTTTTCAATGATTCTCTTAAAGCTTGTCTTGTCTGAAATATTCTTCACAGTAATTCTGAGTCAATGGGTTTTCTCAATGCTCATTTTACTAGAAAATTGAGGCAGAGAAAGAATTTTTACATAGACTCTTCATTATGAACATCAATTAAATCTTATTTTCAGAATATCATGGATTATTCTAGATGGATTGTGAATAGAAACTTGACTCTAAAATTCTAGTTTGATAATTGGATTGGGTCCATTCTCTCAGATAATTTCCAAACAGTTGTTCTGGAATCAAATTAGCAGGTCACTATTAAATATTTTTTTGATGCTCCTCCATCATTGCTCCCAGATGAGCTTCAAGATATGGTTGATCATTATGATTTTGTTTTTTGGCCTGATATTATTATTTGGGAACCAGCTAGAAATGGAATTATTTCTAGAAAACTCTATTATCAACATTTCACCAAGGTCCATCTTGCTGACTAAAATTGGTTATCTTCTTTCAAGAAAAAATGGATCAGGCCTTCACGTCTTACCCTTTTTTAGAGGCTAGCTTACAACAGGTTACCCTATGATGAGGTAATATAAATGTTTGGTATTCATCTTTGTTCTAGGTGTACTATGTTTCACCATAATAGAGATGATGAAGAGCTCATCTTCCTCAGTTGTGCAATGGCCTTGACCATTTGGAAGGAGGTCTTGGAGGCTTTTGAGCTGGATGGTCTTCAATTTTCAAGTCTATATGCCATCCTCGGTGCTGCCCAGTCATCCAGTTATCTCCCAAGTTATGTGCTCTAATTTTTGTATATGTAGATGAATATTTTCATGCTATTTGGAGGCACCAAAATTCAATAATTCACTTCGGAAATAGCTGCGTTTTGAAGCTAGCCATGAAGCAGATTTTTTTTTGCTATAAGAGACACGTGTAGCACTGGCATGGGGGAGTGAAACAAAAATATACAAGATTTTATTGTGCTGAAAAATATGGGCATTTAGGTAAATTTCAAACCTTCATTGGGTACTTTTCAAGTGTTTTGGGAAACATGATGATTCTATTTAGGAATGTTTCTATGTCATTTTTGGTGTGACTATTTCACTAGAGGCAGAGATGCTTGGAATAATTCATGCCATCTCATTTGGTAGAATGAAAGTGTGGACTAATATATGGTTGGAAAGTGACTCTAACACTCCTTTACATTCCATTAGAAATGGTGATCTTCATATCTCTTGGAGGATTGCTGCAAAGTGGATGGAATGTATGAAGACCCTTTTTAACCTCAACTTCATCATCACACATGTTTACCAGGAGGCGAATATGGTAGTAGATGGTCTTGTGAATATGGGAGTTGGTAAGACTCTTTCCTGGTCAGATACGCTTCCCGTGGTCCTGCTCCCTCATTATGAGGATGATTGTAATAAGATCCTACATTTTCGTCTCTTGAAACTTTTCTTACTTTTATGAATATTCTCCATGGACTTTTGGTCAAGGGATCTTTTCAAAAAAAAAACTAAGACTGATATGTAAAGTGTTTAGTTGACCTCCTCTCTTCTCAAGATGATTCTTTAGGAGAAACATCTTGATGATGAATTCTATGGAATTAGGGACTCTATTTATGGTGGAGATCCCATTGGTGAGTGGATGGTCTCCTTGTATGGGATCCTATGTTTTGGGAACTAATACATTGTACCTTTTTCTAGTGATAATGGCTGTGATGGTGAATTTCCATAATTCCCAGTGGGCAGTACACCCCATGATAAAAATGATGTTCTATGATATTCAAGGATGATTTTGGTGACTAGGCATGACATGAGACATTGTTGACTTTTTTTCTCATTATTATACCTTCCAATAAGTCAAATATGATAACAAAAAACCTTAGGGTTGTTAGGTTGGATTGATTATGATGAAGAAAAAAGAGGGGGGGGGGGTGAATTTTTATCCTTTAAAAGCTTCAATAGATTTGAAAGGTCCATTTTGATATGTAGAGATTTTTTACTTCTATCTTAAAGATGAGTAAGTAGTGGATATAAATAAATAAAATAATATGGTGATGTTTAGTGGTTCAGGACACAAAGATCCCCTAACCCACTCCACCAATGCTCTCTCCATGAGATTAGTGATTTTCACTAGTAAGTCCTCTTATTAAGGACTTCCAAAACTAATTATAGGTAGTTGATACCTTTAAAATAAGTCTTTTAAAAGGCATTCTAGTTTTTTTACAAGGAGCCATAAATCCATAGCTTAGTCTGAGAAAATTATACTCTACCACGACCGAGTCTGAGCATATTATACTCTAACAAGTCAATAAATATTGATTTGATTGATAAAAATAGGTTTTTATCATAGTTGTAGTAACAAATAAAAGATTTTATAATATTTAATAAGACACAGGTACAAGAAATAGATATTCAATGTCAAAAAATATTTATTTAAACAACGATAGAGAAAACACCAGGAAGATAAATAAACATGTATGTCTCCAAAGTGTAACTCTGAAAAATGATTTGTTGAACTTGTAGAAGAAGATTTAACAATATAATACCGAAATAATGACAACAACAATATCTGATCAATTAGAAAGATCAAAACATGCATATATCCAAAGTGTATCTCTAAAGGAAATGACACACTTTTATTTTCAAGTACATAACTATTTCTTTTCTATGCATATATTTATATTGAGAAGATGAATATCTTATCATTTATCCTAACAGTCGAACAACTCTAGGTCAAACTAGCTCTAAAAGTACCACATAATAAATCACAAATATTCCAATTAAAATCATCCAAATCATTCAAAGTGTTTTGTAAATTTCTATAAAAATAGGAATGATTTAATCCATTGAGTATGAGCTTTTGAATTGGTTGTAAAACAAATTTAAAGAGATATTTACTTTTTATGAGACCATTAAAAAAATCAAAAATAATATATTAAATTTAAAACTCCATCATTGACCAAATAAAACATAGGGTTCCTTTACATATCATCAAACTCCAAAAGTATGGTTAATAATTTATGGTTGATTACAAAAGTAGGGTTGGTGAACAATACAGTTTTTCTTCAAGAATATAATTTCTTCCAATAATAAGGTTAATAATCCATACTTTTCCAATAATGTAGGGTTCTTGATCCATATGTTTTATTCTAAACATAGGGTTCCCAAATCATTCTGTATGATTACGAACATAGGGTATGAACAATGATTCTAGATTACTTGTAAACACATCTAAAATACAGAATGGGATTTGGGCAAAAAATTTGGGCCTATGGGCTATGTAATGGGCTACATGCCCATTGGGCCTTTGGGCTATGTAATGGGTCTCCCTCTACCCAGTTAAAAGAGGTCTTTTCTTTACTTTATTAATAAAAATCAGGCTTTGACCCCAACCTTTTAAAAGAACTTATAAAATACATAATAAAATATTTTTCCATGGATTGACAACTTATGTACACTTCCAGAATAAAAATAATATTCTAAAAAAAAATACATCTTGAGATTAATTTAAAAGAAATGTTATTAGTAACATAAATGTGGGTGTTTATGAGCATAAAAATAAAAAATAAATTAATGAAATTTTTGAATCAACAGATGCTCAATAATATCTTTATTTTTATGATCACAAAACCCATAAAACAAACATTAAAATTTTGAGAAATAAATTTCAGGCTTCTCATTAATTTATCATAAATTTCTATTATAAATTTCTCAAAAATTTCATATAAATTTCTCCCCCTTGTAGTGCCATAAAAAAGATGAGAATAAAATGAAACAAACAAAATCTGTATAAATTCATGTTTAAAAAAAATATACAATCAAGGATCTATGAAAACATATAAAATCTTAAGAGTATAAAAAATTTAAAAAGAAATTATGAACCAATTTATAACACATATTTTTATTAAACAAAATGTTTAAACAAAAATATATATATGATATTGACTTTAAATAAACCACAGAGATGAAAAAAGTCACATTGTTTGGAAGGATTAGATGGTTCATCTGAACTTTCAAAACTTTGAAAATTTTCACTTAAATCAACTAAAACTATCGACAACTATTATATTATATTTTCAACATTTATAGATCTTTGATATAGTGAAGAGGATGAAAATTATTTGACCATAAACTCCTTTAGTTCATCAAGATCCAACTTCGTAACAAATTTTTTTATGAATGAATCTATTTGATTTATTATTTCCATATTACACATTTTAAAGTCTTCTTTTTAAATCAAAATTTATTTCACATTTTGATACACCATTTGAAGCGTATCATTTTTTATTGAAATAGTTACTTTCTCAAGTTCTTCGTATGACTTCTTAGATGAATTTAGATTAACATGAAGCTTCTATATTTATTTATTTAAAGTATTAAACTTAAAAATATCTTTAGAAGACATTATTAAAGGTTCTTTCGTGGGTGCCCTCAAATTATTAGTGGTTTTTGGGTTACTTAGGTGCAGCAGAGTGGCTGACCAAGGTCGTCTCTCAAAGGAAGAAGTAAATTTAACAACTTATTAAAGGTATTTTGAAAATAAAATAAAAGGAATTAAGAAAACTACTTGGAAGGATGAGGGTTGTTTATCTTTTATAAAACTATAAGAAGTTTTCTGGAAGAATATTGCATATTTTTTTTTGTTTTTAATTTTGAAATGTAAGTTGATTAACAAAGCCCAACGAGAAGATGTTTTTTTAGAAAAATATTTTTTAGAAAGTGTAATCGATCTAACTATACCTCTTTAATCATTTATTAATAATTATCATTTAAATTAATATCCACTTAATTATGATCCCTTAATTTGTTAAATCCTGAACCCTATGAGAATTAACTTTACCACAAAGATGAAGTGAATTTAACCCTAGGCTAACTTCGGAACATGCCATCGCAACACCCTACTTTGATTGATGTTATAAGGTTAGCTTATGGTCAGTGGTAAATTAAGGCACATATCCTCTGAGGAAATTAGAATTAATTGAGTTTAGGTATTATATTTTAACACTACAAATTGATCCTGTGTGGTTTTGAATTACCAATTAAGTTCGCGCTCTCAAAATTCACACAATTCTCAACCTTGCGTGATTTGTGTTTATTGTTCAATTTATTGATTAGTTTAATTTAAATTGAAAAATAAATTAATATATCATATTAATTGAATTAAATTAGCTCATTTAATCAAAATAAATGAATGAATAAGTTAGGAGATAGATCGATTACTAAAAATACTACTCTTCCATGGGTGGCGTAATCATTGTAGAAGAGAATTGCATTTGCAACAGTTTATAATGGGTATAACCTAATCACTCTTTTACTAAAGAATTATAGCCCAAAGAGTAAGATTAAGAGAATAAGAAATTTTAATAAAACATGAGAAAAGAGAAGAAATAAAATAAGAACAATGAAGTTTAACACACAAATGAAAATATTACAACATGAAGAAGGGAAGGAGGATTCGATGAGGGGATCCTTGCTTCAAGAGCTACCCCTCTTACAATGGTTGTATAATTTGGGTGAAACAAATTATCCTCTGCATAAAATCTCCTAATTCATGTCCCAACCCCTCCAAATGAGAAAAACACTAATTTATAGAGTGGAGGGGAGGCTAGGTTTTAAAGAGGTTTCAAGTGTGAATGGGGAATCTTGGAAAAATATTTTAATACAAATTGCACTGCCCATTTGACCTCCAAAACGCGTAAACCAGCTCTCATTCTAGAAGGATGAGTTGTTATAAAATAAATCCCCGAGATCCTCTAAAAATGTGGGCCTAATCCAAGCACGGATGAAGAAGTCATCGCCCAAATACAGAACCCATGTCTATTATGGCGAGTCCAGCCCAACTTTGATTTCATGACCCATTTTCACCAACCAAATGAACTCTTTAGCTATAGTGTCCTGAATAAAAGTTGTAGAAAATTAAGTTAGGAAAACCTATAAAAAAATTTAAGTTCAAATAATTCATATTAAAATATTTATGTGCGAAATACTACTGTTCATTTTAAAATGGTAAAACTGGAATTTTAATCAAATTTTTAAATAAATGATCTAATCCCAAATATTTCATAAATGAACATATTTAGCACAATTTGAGGAAATTAAGTAATTTATTATCAATAAAATATTAAACAAAATAATGTTTTATCAACTCCCCCACACTTACTCTTTTTCACTCCTAGGAAAGACCTCATATCAAGTAAAGATCGATATTAAATCAAAACAATTTTAAAACACATATCCTTGAGATCCAACAATTCCAAACCAAGAAAAAGAAGATATCGTGCCTCATAAAAACCATTATATCAAGTTATAAATTTATATCATTCAATATATTTCCACTTCATTTATCCTCCCATGCACAAAACACTTACCTCACTTGAATTTTCTCTTATCACACAAATGTCAATTTTTTTTGCAATGTCTTTCCCATACAAACTCATACAAGGGTCACCATAGGCTTGATAAATTCCTACATCACCACCCGATGCGAGTCAAGGACATAAGTTTATCATTAGGACTTTTCAAGTTTGTTCTGTGGTTTTTGGTTGGTAGGATTTAGATGTGAAAAACTATGACGATGAATGAGGAGGCCTTGACTCTTTTTAAAGAAAGATTGCATTAATCTAATTTTCACTTAAACATGGTCTCCTCCTAAATCCCCATAGTATCAATTCATATATATCATCATGAAAATTCATGGAAAGTTTAAAACATTCATCATTCAGCAACACAAATGTCAATCTTCTCCAACATGATTTTCTTAAATGCTCCAAATAGGCATAACTTTCTACCTCTATTAGAAGCTCCAGAAAAGGCACAACTTCACTTATCATGAAAGCTCTAGAAAAGGCACAAATTTCAATATAATGATTTTCTTCAGTAGCAAACACGTATCTTCAGAATTTAATTTTCCACCCAAAGTATCACAGAATGTGGTAGTAAAACACAATACAGCTTCCCCCACACTTAAGTTCAACTAGATTATGCAATTTCACTTCAGGAGTTGATTGGATAGGGAAAATTGGCTTGTAATGTGGCTAAAATAATAGGATGTTCATGGATTTTAAGGGATAAAAGGATTAAATGTTCAAGGTAGGCCACTATAAAAAAAGATTCATTGAAATTGGGGATTTAATACGAAACAAATGCCTCAATAATTTAAACACAAGTACCTCAAACCCTAAAGTTTTGACAGGAATAAATCAAATTCTGGTTAAATCAAGTATGGTTTGGTTCTCTCAATAAGTGAGGTGAATGTAAAGAATATGAAAATAATGGTTCAAAAGCCTCATAAGAAAGTGATTTTAAATATAAAGACAGTGAGATGTGGCATGAGATTCAAAATTCAGTGTACTTTTCATGAAATTACTAAATATTTGAACTTGAAACAAAGTCATTTCAGGATTCATTTAAGCTTAGTTTCAATGGATAAATTGTTTCACTTATTGATATGGATTTTAAAATGGTGATGAGAATCATTTCATCTCAAAAGTCTCAAAAAAACATAGAAAATTGAAAAATAAACACACAAAATTTGAAAAACACACAATTTTTTTATTTTGTTTTTTTAAACAAGAAAACAATTGAAATTACTAAACTAAAAGGTTCCCTCTACCACACTTAAAATATTTAATTTTCCTCAATGTGAACCCATGAGATGATATATGCACATAAAATGTATATTTTTAAATAGGACAAATAATAAAAAAATTTGAAGTGTTAGGAACATCCTAACGTGCTCAAGTGATGATGGGGTCATGTAGTGTGATAAAATCCACTACATCAGTAGGAAGTCCCTTAATGTATCTCTTAAAATGATACCCATTGACTATAAATCTCCTTCCTGTGTCCTCTTGTGTGATCTCCAATGCACCATAAGGAAAAACATTAGTCACAACATAAGGACCTAACCACCTAGAACGCAACTTACCCGACATTAGCTTCAGTCATGAACTGTAGAGAATGACTTTCTCTCCAACATGAAACTCCTTTTGTTGGATCATTCTATCATGAGATGATTTTGATTTTTCCTTGTAGAGCCTTGAGTTCTCATATGAAGGCAATCAAATCTCCTCAAGCTCTTGAATTTTTAGCTTCCTTTGGATTCCATCTTGGGCCAAATCTATGTTGCATTTCTTTATAGCCCAATAAGCTCGATGCTCAACCTCCACGAGGAGATGAAATGCTTTCCCAAAAACAATCCAAAATGGGGACATACCAATGGGTGTCTTGTATGCTGTCCTATAATCCCACAATGCATCATCCAAGTGCTTGCTCCAATCTTTCCTATTTGGCTGCACAGTTTTCTCCAAATTTGTTTCAATTCCCTATTTAAAACCTCAGCCTGGACATTTGTTTGAGGGTGGTATGGTGTTGATGTTTTGTGTGTCACCCAATAATTACAAAGAAGGGAAGAAAAATTCCGATTGCAGAAGTGTGTCCCTTGTTCACTGATGATGGTCTTCGGTACTCCAAACCGGCAAAAAATATGTGCTTTGACAAAGTCCACAATAACCTGAGAATCATCAGTCCTAGTGGGCTTAGACTCCACCCATTTTCTCACATAATCAACAGCAACCAAAATATATAAAAATCCAAATGAACTAGGAAAAGGACCCATAAAATCAATTCCCCATACATAAACACTCTCACAGAATAGTATGGGTTGTTGGGGCATCTCATGTCTCCTAGAAATGTTCCCAGTGTGTTGGAAATGAGATAATGACTTACAAAACACATGGGCATTATGGAATAAGCTAGTCCAATATAATCCAGAGTCCAAAAATTTCCTAGCTATCTGTTGGGGTCCAAAGTGTCCACCACAAGAAAGTATATGACAAAAATGTAAAATAGACTCCAACTCATGATCAGGAACACACCTCCTAATAACTTGATCACTACACATGCATCATAGGTATAGATCATCCCAAACATAATACCGAGACTCACTTTTTAGTTTTTGGACTTGATGTTTCTTTAAATTTGTAGGGATTTCAGAGGCAACAAGGCAGTTAACTAAATCTGCAAACCAAGGATGCGTACCCGAGATGGAATAAAGATGCTCATTGGGGAAAGTGTCCCGAAGTGGTACCTTGTCCAAGGTGTCATCCTCTAGTGTGTGAGTAAGCCTAATCATGTGGTTCGCCACCAAGTTTTATGATCCCTTTTTTCCTTTATCTCAATATCAAATTCCTGAAGAAGGAGCATCCATCGGATCAGCCTGGGCTTTGCATCTGGCTTCTTCAAGAGGTACCTCAGAGCTACATGGTCAGAAAAAACAACTACTTTAGAGCCCAATAAATATGAACACAATTTATCTAAAGAAAATATGATAGCAAGAAACTCCTTTTACGTGGTTTTGTAATTTTATTGGGCCAAATCCAATGTGCTCAAAGCATAGGTGATCACATGTGAACATCCCTCCACCCTTTGAGATAAGACAGCTCCAATCGCAAAGTTGGATGCGTCACACATAAGCTCAAAAGGAAGATCCCACCATGGGGGATGTATGATAGGTGGAGTGGTAAGACATTTTTTATCTCATCAAAGGAATTCCTACAAGAATCATCAAACACAAAATCAGAATCCTTTTGAAGTAATCACGACATAGGAAGAGAAATCTTACTAAAATCTTTGATGAACCGCCAATAAAATCCTGCATGCCCTAGGAAATATCTAACATTACACACACATGAAGGATAGGGTAAGGATGAGATAATATCTATATTAGATCTATCAACCTCTATCCCATGTTTTGACACCACATTCCCTAAGATAATTCCATTCTCTACCATGAAATGACACTTTTCAAAGTTCAGGACCAGATTCTTCTCAATATAGTGATTCAACACCTTTCCCAAACTACTTATACATTTATCAAAAGGAGACCCATACACTGTAAAATAGTCCATGAATACCTCCATGC
This sequence comes from Viscum album, assembly GCA_963277665.1. Taxonomy (NCBI): domain Eukaryota; kingdom Viridiplantae; phylum Streptophyta; class Magnoliopsida; order Santalales; family Viscaceae; genus Viscum; species Viscum album. The sequence continues at coordinate 627,973,230 of OY728163.1, read as the reverse complement.
AGGTCTCAATAAAACCAGAAAAAATACTCACCATGCATCTCTAGAAGGTACCTGGGGCATTGCAAAGTCCAAATGGCATCCTTCAGTAGGCAAACGTATCAAAAGGACAAGTGAATTTTGTCTTATCCTGATTATAAGAAGTAATAGGAACCTAAAAATATCCAGAAAATCCATCCAAGAAACAATAATGTGTTTTCCCAGCAAGTCTCTCAAGCATCTGATTAATAAATGGGAGGGGAAAACGGTCCTTGCGAGTAGATTGTTTTAGTTTCCTATAATCAATACACACACGCCAACTATTTTTCACCCTTATTGGAACTAACTCATCTTTCCCGTTTTTAACAACAATAACACCACTTTTCTTTGGCACAACCTGAATATGACTTACCCACTGAGAATCTTAAATGGGATAGATTATACCTGCCTCGAGCAATTTTTTAACCTCTTTTTTAACAACCTTCAGAAGGGTTGTATTGAGTCTCCTTTGTGGTTGCCTCATCGGTTTAGCCCCATCCTCCAAAAGGATCCTATGGATGAAAATGGAGGGGCTAATACCTGATATGTTAGCCAAGGTCCACCCGATTTCCCTGATGTTCTCCCTCAAAATATTCAAAACAATTTCTTCATGTTCAAAATGGAGATTGTTCACAATGATAACAGGTAATTTCTCACCACTTAACAAGTATGACTATTTGAGATTTGGTGGAAATGGATTGAGTTTTAGTGTATGTGGGTGTTGTATGGATGGAGATATAGAAGGAACTAAAATATGTGCACAAATAGCATCAGTATCAGAATATACATCATCAAAATTAGATAATAAAGCATCAAATCCATCAGCATACTCAACATCCATGTCATAATTAGAGTTTACATGATCAGAATCAGAATATTATTCCATTTCAAAATCAAATATAAGAGAGTCTTGTCCATTAGAAATAGGTGTAGAAGTACTTTTAGACATCAAACTGGAACCAATAATCATAATCTCCCTAAGCAAAGGACAATCATAATCCATGTGGTTTTTATTTGGTGGTTCAAAATGGGAGATAAAAAAAGCAGAATGGTCCTCTAAGGGGTACTTCATGGAGTACATAACATTAAATATAACAACTTCATCTCCAAAATCCATGGAAAGTGTACCCTCATTGACATTTATGATAGTTTTTGCAGTTTTGAGGAAGTTTCTACCTAAGATAATGGGAGCATGAGAACTTACATGATCATCCTCCATGTTAAGCACATAGAAATCTACTGGAAAGATCATGTCTGTTACCCATACAAGTACATCCTCAAGGACTCCCGCTGGATATTCCGTAGCTCTATTCACCAACTGCACCACTACTCTCATCAGATTCAGCTCACAACCTGCAAATAAGAGAATATAGAGTGAGACATCACATTTATGGAATCTCCCAAATCACAAAGTGCATCAGAAAAGTGCAACTCCCCTATGGTGCATGGGATGGTGAATGTCGCTGGATCCTTGCACTTTGTCGGCATTGCTAGAGTTGGTGTAATGAGTGTTGACACATTCCTTCCAATATTGATCTTTTCATTTCCCTTAAGGCCTCTTCGATTGGTACAAAGTTCTTTTAAGAATTTCAAATACCTTAAAATTTTCTTAATGGATTAAAGTATAGGAATGTTGATCTCCACATGCTTGAATGTTTCCAAAACCTCCTTTTTCATTTCTTATTCAGCCATTTTCTTGGTTTGAACAACCCTGTTTAGAAAAGGAAGGGGTTTAGGAGGAACACCATTAATCTTTTTCTTACCTTTATATTTTTCCTTGGGTTGCTCATCAGTTGATGTGGAATTGGGATTTTTTGGAGTTGAGGTGAATCCCGGTGGAATGGTAGGTAGAGAAGCATCAGTTGTTTGCTTCCCACTTCTCAATGTGATGGCACTGACATTCCCCTTTGTATTTGGAGTGGGTTGGGAAGGAAGATTTCCAGAATTATTACTTACAAGTTCATGGAGGGCGGTGGCAATCTGGCTCATTTGAGTCTTCAACTCCCTCAGCTCCAAGCCTTGACTCTTAAGATCATTCTATTAATTAAGAACAATTTGTTTCAAAAGATCATTAGTATTAGAATCTACCTCTGATGGGGGATTCCCTTGTTGTTGGTTTGTTGATGTTTGGGCTTAAAATCTTCTTTGGGGTTGTTGGAATCCCTACTGGTAAGGCGGAGGCTGCTGAAAGTTTTGTTGAAAGGGTGGCCTTTGTTGTTGTCCAGAGATATACCTCATGTCTGATTGATCCTTCCACCCTTGGTTGTATGTTGGTGTAAAGGAATCAAGATTCTTTTGGGGATTTGGTTGTTGGTGTTGATAAGTTCGCCTAGGAAACACTGCTGCACAATATTTTGTTTCTTGTAGTTGGGGGCAACAGTCAGTCAGGTGGCTTGTCTCAGTGAAAATGCCACAAGGCCGTGAAGGAGGGGGTTGGGATGTCTTTTGAGCCAAATAAATCTATCTCACTATAGTTGTCAATTCTTCCAACTTGGTATCAATCAAATGACTTTCAAGAGAAGATGGACTTACCTGATGTACTCCCCTGACATGTGTTGTACCTCGATCACCAAATTTTTGGGAGTTTTGGTCCATTTTTTCAATAAATGCACGGGAAGCTACTGGTGTCTTTTCCACCAATGCTCCTCCATCCGCAGAATCCACCATGATCCTTTACATAGGTGTGAGTACTTCATAGAAGTACTGGATGAGTAGTTGCTCACTGATTTGGTGATGTGGTCAGCTTGCACACAACTTATTGAATCTCTCCTAGTACTCATACATTGAATCCCCTTGTGATTTCTTGATCCCAGAGATCTCTTTACGAGTGGAAGTGGTCCTTGATGCTGGAAAATATATCTGAAAGAAAAGACGTTTTAAATTGTTCCAACAAGTTACATCTTCGGGTTGTAAAAAATACATCCAATCTTTCGCAGCTCCATCAAGTGAGAATGAAAATGATCTTAATTTGATTTGGTCTTCAGATACATTTCTTGGTTTCAAGGTTGAGAAAACCACATTAAATTCTTTATGGTGTTTATTGGGATCCTCACCTAAGAGTCCATGAAATTTTGGAAGAAGATGAATTAATCCAGATTTCAATTCAAAGTCCGATTCAAGATTTGGGTATGCAATACAATTTGGTTGATAGTTAATATCAAGTGTAGCCAATTATTGAAAGGTTATATTAATTTAATTTCCATTATTTTCAGCCATTGGTTCTTGTTTTATGGTTGAATTTGAATTGCTTCAAATTTCAATGTTCTGAAAGTGGAGGAATTCTCCATCTGGTTGAATATTGAAACTTCCCGTAGATAGAGAATGTCTCATTCATTCCCTAAGGCTATGTTCAATCTTAGGGTCAAGATCTAAGAGATTTTTGATATTATTTCTTGTCATAAATAAATGAAATATGAAAAGGAAATAAAGAAAAGTGGACCATAATAAAAATAAAATAATTTTGAGTTGGTTCGATAAAAATAAAAGAAGAGAGTAAGAGAGAAAAAAAACTTGAGAGAGGGGAAAAAAGAAATAAAGATGAGAAGAAAAGAATTAAATGAAAAATAAAATAAATCCCTATAATTGGTTGAATAAATTTCTTGCCTCCCCAAAAACAATGCCAATTTGAAAGAGCGCTGTCATGGGTGCCCTCAAATGATTAGTGGTTTTTGGGTTACTTAGGTGTAGCAGAGTGGCTGACCAAGGTTGTCTCTCAAAGGAGGAAGTAAATTTAACAAGTTATTAAAGGTATTTTGAAAATAAAATAAAAGTAATTATGAAAAATACTTTAAAGTATGAGATTTTTTTATCATTTATAAAACTAGAAGAGGTTTTCTGGAAGAATATTGCATATTTTTTTGTTTTTAATTTTGAAATGTAAGTTGATTAACAAAGCACAATGAGAAGTTGTTGTTTTAAAACTATTTTTTAGAAAGTGTAATTGATATAACTCTACCTCTTCAATAATTTTTTAATAATTATCATTTAAATTAATATCCACTTAATTATGATCCCTTAATTTATTAAATCATGAACCCTACGAGAATTAACTTTACCACAAAGATGAAGTGAATTTAACCCTAGGATGACTTCAGAACATGCAATCACAACACCCTGCTTTGATTGATGTTCTAAGGTTAGATTATGGTCATTGGTAAATTAAGGCACATATCATCTCTATAAATTATAATTAATTGAGTTTAGTAATTATATTTGAACACTACAAATTTATCCCGCGTGGTTTTGAATTACCAATTAAGTTCGTGCTCTCGCAATTCACACAATTCTCGACCTCACGGGATTTTTGTTTATTGTTCAATTACTTGATTAGTTTCATTTAAATTGAAAACTCTATTAATATATCATATCAAGTGAATTAAATTCTCTCATTGATTCAAAATAAACAAATGAAGAAGGTAAGAGATAGATCGATTACTAAAAAGACTACTCTTCCACGGGTGGCGTAATCATCGTAAAAGCGAATTGCATTTGCAACAGTTTATAATGGGTATAACCCAATCACGCTTCTACTCAAGAATTCCAGACCAAAGAGTAAGATTAATAGAAGAATAAATTTTAATAAAACAAAATAAAATAGAATAAATAAAATAAGAACAATTAAGTTTAATACACAAATGAAAATACTACAACATGAAGAAGAGAAAGAGGCTTCTATGAGGGGATCCTTGCTTCAAGAGCTACCCCTCTTACAATGGTTGGGGAATTTGGGTGAAACCAATTATACTATGTATCCAATATCCTAATGAACGTCCCAACCCATCCAAATTATAAAAACACTAATTTATATAGTGGAGGGGATTCTAGGTTTTAAAGAGGTTTTAAGTGTGAATGAGGAATCTCGACCAAATATTTTAATACAAATTGAACCTACCATTTGACCTAAAAAACGTGTGAAACATCTCTCCTTCCAGAAGTATTATTTATGAGAAAATGAATCCCATAGATCCTCTCAAAATTTTGGCCTAATCCAAACAGGGATTAAGAAGTTATTACCCAAATATAGAACCTATGTCCATTCTGGTGAGTTTAGACCAACTGTGACTTCATGGCCCATTTTCACCAACCAAATGCTCTCTTTAGCTCTAGTGTACTGAATAAAATTTGTATAAAATTAAGTGAGGAACATTTTTAGAAAAAGTTAAGTTCAAATAATTCATATTAAAATAGTTATGTGCGAAATAATACAGTTTATTTTAAAAGGGTAAAATTGGAATTTTAATCAAATTTTCAAATGAATGATCTAATCCCAAATATTTCATAAATGAACATATTTAGCACAATGTGAGGAAATTATTTCATTTATTATCAATAAAATATTCAACAAAATAGTGTTTTATCACATTACACCTTTAATTATTTGAGATGATAAAACTTATGGTTTTTTAAAACCATGAAATTCTTTATCTTCTTTAGAATATTTTTCAAACTAATCTGTAATATAAGAATCTATCTGTTCTCCAAATAGATTATAATAAGTATAACCATTAATTTTATTTTGAGAAAAAAATTTCTCTGAACTTTAATTTCTTGATCACTTCATTTTTATTATACTGGTTTCAAAATCCTTTGGAAAATATATTTCGAAAAAGAAGAATAACAAATTTAAGAGGTTTCAAGAAGAAGACTCTAGGGTTATAAAGAGTAAGATGATGCATTTTGTTATGAAAATTTGTAGATGAAGATTTTAATTCTTGAGTCAAAAATATAGTTTAATCATTTCATAGTTTAAATTTTTAAAAAGAAATTTTATGTAAGAAAACTATTCTAAAAGAAAGGTTATGTAAATGAATAAAATTTCGAAGAAAATAAAATTTATAGAAAACAATAGGTTTAAAAGATTCAAACAAAGAATATAGTTTTTCTAAAACCTATTTTTATAATTAAATGATTACTATATTTTTTAAATTCTAGTTTTTAAGATAAAAATATTAAAAAAATGTTTATAGAAATTTGAATATTTTATAAATTTAATTATATTATTTAAAATGATATTATGTTAAATAAGTTTTAACAACATTATTTATAGAGTGAGAAAGGATTTAACACATAATAATAAAATATATCCCCCTATAAAAAATAGTTAATATAATAAAAAATATATATACAATTATAGTAATGAAATAAAACATGGATTATTAGTTCCAGTTTTAATGTTTTTTGATAACAAACTACTTCAGAATTGATCACTCCTTTGTTAAAATATAGATTTCCTTATACTTTTTAGACAACTACCTAATTATTTAACGATGTAGTTCAGTGGTGTATTATTTAAAAACATCAAATACAAGTGCCTTTTGGTACCCATTTGTTTTAGGGTCTAGAATTGTTAACAAGTAATGTTTTAGGTAACCCAATCTTTCAATTTTGTGTAGAGATTATACTATTTAAGTTTGATAATTATTTTGAATAATTAACATATTTAAAACCTAATAATTGAGGTTTTATAATATATATCCATTTTTATAATGCTTATTAATACCAAAATAAAAAATTTAATAGTTAACATGCTTTTTATATTTGAACCAAGGACAAAATAATTACATTGATCTTTCACCATTACTACATATTCCAAATTTTCCTTTTTGAATATTATTTTTACCAAGAATTTTATTTAAATAAATTTATTCATTTATAACTATACTAGAGGCTTCTTTTAAAGTATCAAATTCATCTAATGATTATTTAATTTTATTTTTATGTAGATCACATGAAATTTTGGAAGAATTAGATCTTAAATATGTAATTTTTTTTGAAAAAATCTATTTATCTAATAAAATATTATGATAATATTTTATATGTTTTTATGATATTTATTTAAAGATTAAAATTTATCATGAATAATAAAACAATAATTATTCAATTCATCATAATTAAGTTTTTCAGTATTAGAGTTTTGAGAGTAAGAAGATTGTACCTCATCAATATGAGTCATAATAAACACCATTTTATTTTTTTGTTCATATTCATAGCTCAAAGAATATTAATCATTTGAACAAGAAGAATTACTCTAAGCGGCCTTCATAATTTTCTTACCTTTTATTTTATATTTGGTATTCTGTTAAGATTTAAGTAAAGGGAAATTAAACTTTGTATGACCCTTGTCTTTGTATTCTTATAATTTATTCTCTTCAATACATTTACTTATTTTGATGTAGAAGTTTTCAAACCTTTTAAAAATATTTGATAAATATTTATTTGAATATGAATAAATTAAATTATATAATTCATCCATAATTTTTTTGAGAGCAGATTCTTCATATTTGATATGTTTTCATCTTCGATCTGCATCTCAAATTTATACATCATCAAGGTTCTAATAAATTCTTTCATTGTTAATTCTTTAACTGGTGTGGATTGTCATAGAGAATAAGATATTCCATTCCAATTAGAAGGTAAAACTTTAATTAATTTTAACACTTGATCTGATTGCTTAATTGGATCTCCCAAAGAAACAAAATTAGTTATAATTTCTATCAATCTCCCATTAATCTGAGTGATATTTTCATCTTTTTGAATTCTAAAAGTATCAAAAATTAACTTTTCAGTATTATAACTCCATTTTTTAATATTATCAGTTTCTTTATAGGCAAAAAATAGTCATCCACATCTCATATGAAGTATCACATTGAGAAACTCAATTAAAATAATCAGTCCCTAAACTACAGAAAATAAAAATTATTTATCTTGAATTAAGATAATATTCCTTTTCTTGATCATTATTCCATTTTTTAGATCTTCCTTAGAAATTTCATAAGTCTTGAAAACCTTTAAATAAACTCATATTCCAAGATTTTTCATGTAAATACTCATGCGAGATTTTCAACATCCATAATTATCACCAATAAGGTAAGGAGCAAGAATCACCGACATAACTTCTTTGAGATCAACCATTTTGATATTTTTCTTTGTTTTAATCTTTAAATCAAGATTTTTAGGGCCAAAAGATACCTTTAATATTTCACAAGAGTCTAAAATTTTGATGCACTTGATTGTATGAAACAGAATAATCAAGGGTTTCCAAAATTGATTTTAATAATAGATAACAACCTTTGATATTACTTATTGGTATCAGATGAAAACAAAATAATTTTCAATTTTCCCAAAAAGAGAAATATTTCCAATGAAGCACAAACTTTGATACCACATGTTAAGTCATATTTATTATATTGAAGACACAATAGGGGGGAGGGGGTGAATTGTGATCCTTTAAAAACTTCAACAGATTTAAAACTTCCCTATTGATATGCAATGATTCTTTCTGTCTCTATTAGCGATGAGTAAACAAAATATATAAATAAAGAAAATAACATGGTGATATATAGTGGTTTAGGGCACACAGATCCCTTAGTACACTCCACCAATGCTTTATCCATGAGTTTGATTATTTTCACTAGTAATTCCTTTTAATGGGGACTTCCACAAATGAGTATAGGTAGTTGATACCTTTACAATAAGGCTTTTAAAAGGCCTTTTGGAAATTTCACAAGGAATAGTAGATCCACATCTTAGCCTAAGAAGTTGATACTCCACCATGAATGATTCTAAGCAGCTGATACTATAATAAATCAATAGATATTGATTTTATTGATAAAAATTGGATTTTCTCATAGTTGTAGAAACAAATGAAAGATGTATTGATCTTAAATAAAGAATAGAAACAAAAAATAGATCTTCAAAGTCACATAGAATTACTTTAAATAGTGATAGAGAAAAAACCATACATATGAATAAAAATCTATATCTACAAAGTGTAACTTTGAAAAATGATTTTCTAAACTTACATAATAAGAATTAACAATAATATATAGAAGTAATGACAAAAATTACAGCAAGTTGATAAGATGGATTAAAACATGTTCATATCCAAAGTGTAGCTACGAAGGCAGTGACACACTATTATTTTCAAGAACACATATATTTATTTTCTACAAATATATGTATATTGAGAATATTAAAATCTTAGTCTTTATCCTAATGATCGAACAACTCTAGCTAAATCAGATCTAGAAATACTATATAATAAATTGAAAATATTTGAATTCAAATCATACAAAGAATTAAAAGAGAGTTGTAAATTCCCTTAGAAATAGGAGAAATTTAACCCATTGAGTATGATCATTTGAATTGATCGTAAAATATATTTAAATAGATATTTACTTCCAGGGATACTATTGGAGAAAACAAGGACAATATCTTAAATTTAAAACTCTATCGTTGACCAAGTAAAATTTAGGGTTCCTTCACATAGAAACAAACTCTAAAAGTATGATTGACAATACATGGTTGATTACAAAAGTAGGGTTTATGAACAACACATTTTTCCTCAAATTTAGGGTTTCTTACAAATGTATAGTTGATAATCCATACTTTTCCAACATCGTAGGGTTCCTGATCTATACATTTTATTCTAAATGCAAGGTTACCAAACCATACATTTTGATTATAAACATAGGGAATGAACAGTGTTTCCAAATTACTTGTAAACACATCTAGAATACTTGATCAAATATTTTTTGGTAGATTAATGTCTTATGAACACTTCCAGAATAAAAATAAATATTCTAACAAATATCATCTTCCTAAAATTAACTTAAAAGAAAATTTATTATCAAGATAAATGTGGGTGTTTTTGAGCATTAAAATGAAAAATAAATTAATGAAATTTTTGAATCAAGACTTGTTTATAAAGGTTTTCTTTAGCCACTTCTAGTGCCAACTTGGAAGTGGGATGATATTTATATAGACTTTGTGGTTGGGTTTCTACGTACCCCTCAAGGGAAGAATATTATATGGGTAGTGATTGATAGGCTAACCAAATTGACTCATTAGTCATTATATGACTCATGATCAGTCAATACACATTAAACTCATGTATAAAAATAATTGCATAAAATAATTAAATCCATAATAAATTATTTTTGAGGAAAAATTTATTGAATTAAAAATTCACTCTTATTTTTAATTCAAAAATTTATAGTCATTCGGTCTTGATATTAATTTAATTTTAATTAAAAAATTTAAATTCATCAATTAATTTAATTTAACCCCTAAAATAAATTAATTTATCCCGGAGTATTAACAATTAAAATTTTAAAACAAAACTTAATATTTAATTAAATTAATTTAAAACCAAAATTAAATTAATTAATTCAATTAATATGTTAAAGGGTGATTCGGATCCGAAGGAACCCAAAGGATGCGTGGTATGGGGTTCTTGGGTTTGATTGGAGGTAGGGGAACTAGTGCACTATCATGGGCGACGATCCAAGGCAAGGACCCCACAACTCGCTCTTTCCCAAACAATAAAATTTGATAGATGGTATAAGAGAGGGAGATTTATGGCATATATAGAGCCAATAGTAGGGAGCTCCAACATTTAGGAGTGGAGGCTGAATGATGTGGGGTCTTGATGGTGCACAATGAATGAGGAGGTTGGATTATATCTGGATGAATCAAACCACTATCGGTGGCTAGCGGGTCATAGGATATCAGTAGGCCGAGGTGTACTGGGTCTACCAGGGCCACGATAGAGGTTAAGGCTCGGACAGTGCTGCTAGCTACGGTCTGGTGTGAGGCGCATCAAAGAGGGAGTCCATGACTCATCTTGGTAGTGGCATGATGATGATAGCACAGTGTTGAGATGGCAACATGAGGTCTCATGTGCGGCTAGATGAGGAGGATGTGACGGTCTATATAACATCCCATTACCTTGATCAGGTACATTTTTTCCCTCTCCCCAAGTTCCCTTTTGGCATGGAGTTTTTAGATATTGGTTTTTAGATTTTTTACAGGTTGTAGGAGATTTTCACACCATGTAACTAGGTTAGACAATGTGTAATTTTTTCTAGGTTCATGCCATGAGAAGGGTTCACACCGTGAAAGGTTACATGGCGTGATGAGATTTTATATGTCGTGAGTTAATTAAAGATAAAATTTTAATATGAGGTGATAGGGTTTTCATCATATTTTTACATCATGGATTTCATGATGTGTAATGGTATAACATGTCTTGTAATTTTCTAAGAATGAATTTTTAGGGCACTGTACAGGTTTGAGTTTCCATTTTAGATACTATTTATCCCTTTCTATTAACTGAAGGTTCCTCTCTAATGATTTTGGGAGACTTAGATCCTTCCTGATCAATCTGTTAGGAGTTCAATATTCATTGTGGTTTTGGCATGTCCCTTTGGGTGAGTAAAATTTCTTCTTCTTCATTGACATTGATTGAATTAACACCCTTGAGTTACATTATTGGATTTGTTGATATGAATTGGTGTTTCTTCACATCTTCTTCCAGATACTTTGTGCGATCTCATTCCGAAGTTCATTATTTTTTTGGTTGTAGTGCAGGGGGTGTTCATTCTTGATGTATGAGGTGTTTCCTTTGATATACCGATTATCTTTATCAATTAAATCAATTCTAAGATGTGTGGAATGGGTTCTAGGGCCTTCATTGACATTATTGAGTTTTCATTATTGGTGGATCCTATTGTGGGCATGTGTGAGCTGGGATTCAAGGTAGATGGTTCCTTCTCTAGACTATGTTAATGAACCTTATTGTTCCTATTTTATAAACTGATTTATAAAAGGAATTAACATGATTGTTTTGTGTGTGTTGAAAATAGTTTTTAAATAAAAATGGGTTTTCCATGATTTTTGATAAATAAAAAGAAAAGTGGTATTTTTATGGCATTAAAATCGATTTTTGAAATGGTATTTTCAAATCATTGGAATGAATTTCGAAAATGATCACATGGGTTACCTTGGGTACTTATGTGGAAGGTTTATCTTGAGTCCATCATCCATATTTTTGTGATTATCATGAGTTTTTATCATGGGAATTTCTTCTATTTCCTAGGCCCATTGTTTTAGGGTACTGATATTGACATTGTTAGGGGGGGTTTACTCATGGGGTATTATTGTACTTCCAAGGCCTGTGTTCTGGGAATTATATTGTTCACTTGATTGATTGTGATACAAGTAGTCTACTAGTCTGACCTATAGTAATCCTTGGTGTTGATACATTTGCTTCTGCTTTTTGATTGATTATATTTTTTGTTTTAGCCTTGATATTCATGTTTATGCTTGTGAAAGATGATATGGAAAATGTTCTTTGAAATTAATATACCTACTTTTGTTTTATAACTATGAAAAAGGGAGAAAGTTTACCATGTTTTCTATAAAAATGCTTTACTTCTTATCATACTATGTTTTATTTTAAATGAGCATACATGAATTGTTATACATAGACTTGTTATTGAACACCTAGGTGGGATCTTATTGAGAGTGTTATCTCACACCCCATGAAACTCTTCAGTGGTATGAATAACTATGTATGTCTTCTAATATAGGGAAAATCAAGGTGCTATAGTGAGGTGGTGAGGTTTCATGTCAGTTGAGTTGGGTAGTTGGTGGTGATATGGTGGGAGTTCGTCCATGCCATCGCATGGAGTAGCTATTAAGTCTTGATCCTTTATAGTTGGACTTGTCTCTTGAATATTTTGGATAATTTTACATTAGTTTTTTTATTGTCTTCTTTTAGTTATGACATATATTTATTATCTTTTCACTATTCCTTCTTGCTCTGTGTATATATATTCCATATGTTTGTTCAGGTTGGGAGAAATATTTGCCTTTGGTTTTTTGTTTGATGGCTAGGTGCTTGTCACCAGCCCATGGGGATTGGGAACACCCTTCAGGTATGTGAAAGAACAGGTCGGGTTCCAGGTTTGAGGGTAACCCAGGTCGGTTCATTACAAAATGGCATTAGAGGTAGGTATATCCCCAAGAGTCCTTACCTTGGTTTGTTTGTTAGACGAAAGATATGATTGTTAGGAGTTGAGAGGTATGTTGTGATAAGTGCCTAACTAGCTCTTATCTTGATGAGACACAAGTTTCCTTGGGAAGTTGGGATATGCGTCTCTAGTGTTGGGTTTTTCTTTAAATCCCAGTTTCTACTTATGGGTTTTCTGGTTTGAACTAAGATTTATTCTATTGTCTAACCGTTCTTTTGTTTTGGTGTGCAACAGTATGCCTCAAAGATGTCTTCCATGAAGTCCTAAAGAGGATGCATTTGATGCTTCTCATGGGGATCCACCTTTAGATAAAAATATCATCAAATCTATAGTACATACATTTCGTGTTGTTGATCAAAACATACCTTGAGTTCAGAATGTCATTGTTAAGGTATAGCCAGGAGTTGGAAGAGAGATAGATCGATCTGGGGAATTATTACATGAGAATCAACCATACTTTAAAGAAAAAAGTGAACCTCAAGAGGAGGAGGACTGGCTAGATAGGATCTATTAAATATTCAAATTCTTGGCGACACCTAATAATATCAAGGTAAAGCGTGCAATGTTCAGGCTCAAGGGTTCTGGTAAGTGATGGTGACATTCCATAGTCCAGGAAGATTGAAAAATGGAAATAGAATGGAAGGGTTTTAGAACCCTGTTCTTCCAACAGTTTTTTACAGATTCCATGATCTTGAAAAATTATATGTAGTTCCTATCTTTGTAATAGGGAGAGAATTCAGTGTTGGTTTACACCAATCAGTTTTACAAGATTGTTTGTTTTGATCCGAATGTGATGAAGAATAACCAGTTGAAGGCTCAAAAGTACCTTCATGGTTTGCGATTAGATAACAGATCACAAGTATTTATGTTAAATATTTTTTACCTATTCTGAGATGGTAGACATAGCTATGATGAAAGATATGAATATTGTAGGCAAGGTTGGATTTTCCACCTATTCTCTTTCATCTAGTGGTAGCTTCAGTGGAACACATGGTAAGAATAGGAAGTGGAAGGTTCATCACTGGAGTGGTTGAGGTGGGTCTCAACAATGAGAATCCTATGAACCATCTGCTACATCTAGCAATGTGCCTCTAACTTGATATCAATGTGGCAAGGTCGGACACACAATACATTCCTTTCCTTTATCCATGAACATGTGACATATCTGTGGATTCATTTTTCACTTATAGTACTTTTGTTAGGCTATGACTACATCTTGTCATCATCAGGGTTTTTCATCTCCAAAGGCTACTACGGGGCAGTCAGATGCTTCAAGGACTAAAGGGATCCAACCACATTCCTCAAAAGTGAAGTAATTTTATATAGTAAATGAGTTACTATTAGAGGTTGATGCAGGCCCAAAAAAAGTGCGAGGTAATATCTTTATTGAATCTTCCATATCAATTTCTTTATTTGATACTAGTGCCTCCCACTTGTTTACATTTGAATATTTTTTTGATATTATTAAACTTCCAATAGAACTTATGTCCTTTGTAATGGAGTCAGTGACACCTCTTAGTAAGAGGAAAGAGTAGGGGTTTTGGTTTCATTCTTGTTTGTTAATGATATCTGATATGGAGTTATTCTGTGATTTTCTCATTCTTGATCTATATCTATTTGATATCATTATTGGTATGAATTGTCTTGTTTATCATTGAGCTGAGGTTGACTATTATAGTTATCATTTTTTGTTTCTTTCTATCAATGAGAGATATCATGTGTTTCAGGGGGAGTGGGACCCAAGGTATGATCATTAGGTCTTTCCCCCTAGATCTCAATATATTTTTTATTTTTGTGATTAAGTCTGATGAATTTTATTTTTATGTTGATCTTTTCATTGTTGTTCGGGACTTTTCTGATGTTCTCTCAGATTACATATCTGGTATTCCTCCAAAGAGAGAGAGGTTGATTTTATGATTGACTTGGTGTTAGGTACGTAGCTGATATTGATACCCACTTATCATATGACACTAACAGAGCTAAAATATTTTAAGAATTAATTGGATGACCTGTTGGAAAAATGTTTCATTTTCCCTTGTGTTTCATCTTGGGTATCCCCTATTCTCTTTACCAAGAAGGCAGATGGTTCACTTTGGTTGTGTGTGGACTATCAGAAGTTGAATTGGGTAATAGTTAAGAACAAGTATCCTTTTCCTCATGTGGATTATTTGTTTGATTAATTTAAGGGGGGAAAAGTGGTTTTCAAAGATTGATCATCAGTCGGGTTATCATCAGCTCTGATTTTTAAAGTATGACATATCAAAGACAACATTTAGGAGAAGGTATGGGAATTATGAATATATTGTGATGCCTTTTGGTCTGACTAATGCTGCTGCAGTTTTTATGGATTTGATGAATCATATGTTCCATCAATATCTTGACACTTTTGTGGTAGTTTTTAGGGAATATATTCTGGTTTACTCAAAATCAGAGCATGAGCATGAGAACCATCTGATTTTGGTTCTAGAAATTCTAAGAAGTCACCATTTATATGGAAATATTTCAAAATTTAGATTTTGGATTTTATAAGTGAAGTTATTAGGGAATTATATTTCTAAAAATGGATTATCTATTAATCCTGAGAAGGTGAAGGATATATTATCATGGAGATAATAATAAAATGTATTTGAGATATAGAGCTTCCTTGGTCTTGATGGATACTACTAACGGTTTGTTAAATATTTATCTAAGTTGGTGTCACCTTTGACTGCACTTACCAAGAAAGTGGTGAAATTCACTTGGGATTCAAAGTGTCAGTCTTCTTTAAATGAAATGAAATGACTTATGACATCAGCTCCTATTCTAATCTTACCTGAGCCAAGTAAGGGGTACGTGGTATTTTATGATGCTTATGGTGCTGGTTTAGGATACCTTCTTATGTAGGATAAACAGGTGGTAGCTTAAAACTCTTGTAAACTTTGGCTACATGAGAAGAATTACCCCACTCATGATTTAGAGCTTTCTGTAGTTATTCATGCGCTTAAATGCTGGTGGAAATATTTTTTGGGGAAATGTTAACAGTATTTTCTAATAATAAGAGTTTGAGTTATATATTTTCTCATAAATACTTGAATCCCAGATAGTGAATATTGGTATAATACCTTCATATGTTTGTCTTTTATATCACCTAAACCCAAGAGAGGAGGAATGTTTTTTCAGATGCTCTTAGTAGGAAAGTACTATAACATGTTGTTCTAGAATCAAAGGGGGAGTGGAACCTTATGGATCTTTTAATTTAGTTTCACTTAGATGATCAAGAGTATGTTTCAAGTATGGTTTTGAACAGTGTTTAGTTATCATCATCTACCCTAGATTCTATTTTTCAGAGTCAGTAGTAGGATGATGAGTTTAGTGAAATTTGAGAAAGCCTTTATGGTAGGGAGATTGTTTCTAGTTGGTCTCACTCTTTAGATGGTATGCTATACTTTGGGAAGTGGGTTTTGTCCCAACATCTATGAGGAGTTTAGTCTTGTCTAATTGTCACATCTATTTGTGGTCCGTTCATCCAGGAGATAAGAATATGTATTATGACATTATTAGATGATTCTAGTGGCCAGGTATAAGGTGCGACATTGCAAATTATGTGTCCCACTATTACACCTACCAACAAATAAATTCAGATAACTTGAAACCCTTTGGTTTTCTTCAACCTCTTACGGTGTTGGTATGGAAATTGGAATTGGTATCCATGTATTTTTTGTTGGGTTACCAAAAACTCCCTAAGGGAGGAATGCTATCCTAGTAGTTGTTGATCGGTTGATGAAGTATTCTTATTTCATTCCGATCAAAGATACCACTTAGGTTGAAGATATGGGTAAGCTATATATGAAAGAGGTTGTGAGATTACATGGGAGTCCTTATACCATTGTTTCAGATATGGATCCTAGGTTTACGTTGAGGTTATTGAGGAGTATACAAGAGGTGATGGAAACTCAGGTCAAGTTGAGTACAACCTACCATCCATAGATAGACAGTCAGATGGAGCATGTGATTCAGATTTTGGAGGATATGATTCATTCATATGTCTTGGATTTTGGTGGATTGTAGGATATCCATCTAGTATTGGTTGAGTTTTTTATAACAAAATTTATCATTCATCGACCAGAATGAATCCCTTTGAGGCATTTTATGGTCACCCATGCAGATCACCTCTTTGTTGGGATGATGTGGGTAAAGAAGATTTGGTTGGACCAAGTTTTTTCTAGGAGATGTCACTAAAGATTCTTGATGTACATCAACATCTGGTTTTAGCCCAGATTCTACAGAAATAATATGTGGATCGGTAGTTTCATCCTTTGGAGTTTTTCATTGGTGACTGGGTTTTCTTGAAATTTTCTCCTTGATTAGGTCACCATCATCTTGAAAAATAGGTAAATTTGGATCCGAGATATATTTGACCATTTGAGGTCACTAAGTGTCTCAAGAAGGTTTCATATTAGTTAGAATTGTTGGCTTAGTTTAAGGGTATTCATGATGTTTTACATATATCTCATCACAGTAACTACCATCCTGACCCCACTCACATTCTGAGTTGAGAGGAAATTGAGTTAGAGACATATGTTTCTATTTTGGAGAAACTAGTTGAGATCATTGAATCTCAAGTGAAATTATTGAATTGAAAGTCGATTGCATCAGTCATAGTTTTTTGGAAACACATATCAGATTCTTCTGAGACTTGGGAACACGATTTTTTGATGAGGTAGTAGTGGACTCATCTTTTTCTAGGGATTAAATATCCCACATGACTTCCTGGGTATGGAAAGTCTTTATGGCGGAGAGTTTGTAACTTCTCGTTACCTTGATCAGGTACATTTTCCCCTCTCTCGGAGTTCCCTTTTGGTGTGGATTTTTTATATGGTGGTTTCTGTATTTTATAAAGGATTTAGGATATTTTCATGCCATGTAACTAGGTTACATGATGTGTAATGGTTACTAGGTTCATGCCCTGAGTAGGGTTCACACCATGAAAGGTTACATGATGTGACGATAGTTTACACATCATGAGTTAATTAAAGATCAGATTTTAATATGAGTTGATGGGTTTTTTCAGTGTATTTGAACACCATGGATTTCACAACGTGTAATGACATTAAACATCATGTAATTTCCTAATCATGGCTTTTTAGGGTGCCATATGGGTTTGAGTTCCTATTTTTGGATTTCTTTTCTCCATTTTTCTTGACTAAAGGTTCCTCTCTGACAATTTTGGGAGACTCCATTCCTTACTAATCAATCCATTTAGAACTCTATGTTTGTTGCATTTGCGGTGAGTCTCTCTAGGTGAGAAATAGATGAAGGTAGAGTACTTGGAATCTAAGGAGGAGTGGAACCTTATAAGGATTTTCACTCAATTGCACCTGGATTCTCAAGAAGATGTTTCAAGTATGGTTCTAACTAGTGTTTAGTTATCATTATATCTCCCAGAGTCTATTTAGTTGAGTTAGTAGTAGGATGATAAGTTTATTGAAATTCAAGAAAGCCTTTATGGTGGGGAGACTATTTCTGGTTGGTCTCTCTCTTAAGATGATATGCTCTACTTTGAGAAGTGGGATGTCATACCATTATTTGTGAGGACTTTAGTCTTATTTAATTCTCACATATCTTTAAGGGATGTTCATATTTTCACTAAGAAGATGTATTATGACACTAGATGATGATTCTGGTGGCTGGGTATGAAGCATGACATTGAAAATTATGTGTCCTACTGTTACAACTTCCAATAGTTAAATGAAAAGAACTTAAAAACCTCTAGTTTTCTTCAGCCTCTTCTAATACTGATCAAGAAATGAGACTAGGTATCCATGGATTTTTTTGTTATGTTACCACAGACTCCCTGAGGGAGGAATTCTATCTGGGTAGTGGTTGATCGATTGAATAAGTCTTCTCATTTCATTTTGATCAAAGATATCACTAAGGTTTATGATCTGGGTAGGATGTATATGTATAAGATTATGAGGTTTCATGGGAGCCCTTATACTATTGTTTTGGATAGGTATCTTAGGTTTACCTCGAGGTTCTAGAGAAGTATCCAAGAGGCGATGGGAACTCAGGTCAAGTTTGGAATAACTTACCATCCACAAAAATATGGTCAGACAGAGCATGTGATTCAGATCCTAGAGGATATGATTTTTTCCTTTATCCTGGATTTAACTAGATTATGAGATATCCATCTAGGACTAGTTGAGTTTTTTTTATAACAATAGTTATCATTTGTTGATCAGAATGTATCCATTTGAGGTGTTGTATGGTCACTCGTGCAGATAACCTCTTTGTTGAGATGAGGTGGGAAACATAGCTTTGGATGGACCAAGTTTGGTCTAGGAGATGTCGGTGATGATTCAGGATATACATTGATGTTCGGTTATAGACAAGAGTTGACAGAAATTGTATGAAGATCAAAGACATCATCCTTTATAGTTTTCCATTGGTGACTGGGGTTTCTTGAAAGTTTCTCCTCGATTGGGTCACTCTCATCTTAGAAAATAGGGAAAGTTGGCTCCAGGATATTTTGGACCGTTTGAGGTCACTGAGAAGCTTAGATAAGTTTCATATCAGTTATCATTTTGAATTTATTTGATGGGTATTCATGATGTTTTTCATATATCTTAGCTTAGTAACTACCATCCTAATCCCACTCATGTTCTGAGTTGGGAGGAAATTGAGTTAGATCTAGATGTTTCTATTTTGGAGAAACCAGTTGATATCATTGAATATAAAGTGAGAGTCTTGTGTGGGAAGTCAATTATATTGGTCAGAGTTTTAAGGAAACACAGATCAGATTCTCATGATACTTGGGAATGTGATTTATTGATGAGGGAGTAGTGGCCTCATATTTTTCTAGGGATTACATATTCCACATGAATTCTTGGATATGGAATATATTTTTAATGTGGGGTTTTAACATTCCATTACATTGATTGGGTACGTTTTTACCTCTATATGAGTTCCCTTTTAGCATGGATTTTTTGGATTTTGTTTTCTAGATTTTCTACAGGATACAAGAGATTTTTATGCTGTGTAACTAGGTTACACTATGTGTAATGGTTTCTGGGTGAATTCCTTGAGTAGGGTTCACACCATGAAAGATTACATGATGTGATGAGCTTTTACACATAAAGAGTTAATTACATATTATATTTTAATATGACGTGATGGTTTTTTTAGTGTATTTGGACATTGTGGGGTTCACAATGTGTAACTGCATTACATGTCATGTAATTTTTCAATTAGGTATTTTTAGGGAACCGTACGGGTTTGAGTGCCCATATTAGTTGTCGTTTCTCCCTTGATCTCAACTGAAGGTTCCTCTACAATGATTTTGGGAGACTATGTTCCTTCCTGATTGATCCGTTTAGCACTCAATCTTTGTTGAGGTGGTGGTGCGTGTCTCTAGGTGAGTGATAGATAAAGGCAGAGCACTTGGAATCAAAATAGGAGTGAAACCTTATGGGACTTTTTGCTCAGTTTCATCTAGAATATCAAGAGGATTTTTTAGGAATAGTTCTGACTAGTTTTCAGTTATCATTATCTCTCATAAATTCTATTTTTCCAAGTCAACAATAATATGATGAGTTTAGTTAAATTTGAGAAAGGCTTTATGGTGGGGAGACTATTTCTAGTTGGTCTCTCTCTTTAGATGGTATACTCCACTTTGGGAAGTGGTTTGTAATCCCACCATTTGTGAGGAGTTTAGTCCTTTTTAATTGTCACATATGTTTGTGGGCCTTTCATCTAGGAACTAAGAATATGTATTATGACATGAGATGATGATTCTGGTGGCTGGGTATGAAGCGTGACTTTGCAGATTATGTGTCCCGCTATTACACCTGCCAATAGATAAAGGTAGATCACTTGAAACCCTATGGATTGCTTCAGCCTCTTGCGATGATGGTCTGGAAATGGGACTAGGTATGCATCGATTTGTTTTTTGGGTTACCATGGACTCCTTGAGGGACGAATTATATCTGGGTAGTTGTTGATCGATTGAATATGTATTCTTATTTCATTCTGATTAAAGATACCACTAAGGCTGAAGATCTGGGTAAGCTATATATGCAAGAGATTGTGAGGTTACATGGGATTCCTTATGCTATTATTTTGGATAGGTATACTAGGTTTACCTCAAGGTTCTATAGGAGTCTCCAAGATGTGGTGGGAACTTAGGTCAAGTTGAGAAAAAATTACCATCCATAGACAGATGGTCAAATAGAGCGTGTGATTCAGATCATAGAGGATATGATTCATGCCTGTGCCTTAGATTTTAGTGGATCATGAGATAGATATCTAGGAGTGGTTGATTTTTTTTATAACAATAGTTATCAGTCTTCGATCAGAATGGATCCCTTTGAGGCTTTGTGTGATATCTTGTGCAGATCACCTCTTTGTTGGGATGAGGTGGTAAAAGTAGCTTTAGTTGGACTAAGTTTGGTCCCAGAGATTCCAGTGAAGATTCAGGACATACATCGATGCCTGGTTATATCCCAGAGTTGACAAAAATCATATGCGGATCAATGACGTCATTTTTTTGGAGTTTTCCATTGGTGAATGGGTTTTCTTGAAATTTTCTCCTTGATTGGGTCACTTCCGACTTTGAAAACAGAAAAAGTTGGCTCTAAGATATGTTAGACTATTTGAGGTCACTGAGTAGCTTGGGAAAGTTTCATATCAGTTATCATTTATGATTTAGTTGAAGGGTATTCATGATGTTTTCCACATATCTCAGCTCAGAAAGTACTATCCTGATCCCACTCACATTCTGAGTTGGGAGGAAATTGAGTTAGATCCATATGTTTCTATTTTGGAGAAACCAATTGAAGTCATTGAATCTAAATTGAAATTATTGCATGGGAAGTTGATTCTATTGCTTACAGTTTTATGGAAATATGTATTATATTCTCATGATACTTTGGAATGTAGGTCATTAATGAGGGAGAAATGGAATCATATTTTTCTAGGGATTTCATCTTCCTCATGAATTCTTAGGGATAGAAAGTATTTATGATGGGGAGTTTGTAATATCCCGCTACCTTGATTGGGTATGTTTTTTCCTCTCTCTGTGTTCCCTTTTAGTGTGGAGTTTTTAGATATTTTTTCTAGATTTTCTGCAAGTTGTAGGATATTTTCACACTGTGTAACTAGGTTACATGACATGTAATGGTTTTTGGGTTCATTCCATGATAAGGGTTCACTCCATGAAAGGTTACACGATGTGATGATATTTTACATGTCATGAGTTAATTAAAGATCAGATTTTAATATTAAGCAATGGTTTTTTTGGCGTATTTGGACATTGTGGATTTCCTAACATGGAACAATATTACACATCATGTAATTTCTCAAGAAGGGATTTTTAGGGCACCGTACGAGTTTGAGTGCCCATTTTATCTATTGGTTCTCCCTTTCTCTCAACCAAAGGTTTCTCTCTGATGATTTTGGGAGACTTTGTTACTTCCTACTCAATACGTTTGGTGCTCAATATTTGTTGTGATTGAGGTGAGTCTCTCTGGGTGAGTTTCCTTTATTCTTCTTCTTTTACATTGATCATGGTAGTGTCCTTGAGTTTTGTTATCAAATTTTTTGGTCTGAATTGGTGTTTCTTCATGCCTTATTCTAGATCTGTTGTGAAATCTCATTCTAAAGGTCATTACTTTATTGTTTGTGGTGTGGCAGGTGTTATTTCTTGATTTATGTAGTGTTTCCTCTTCTTATCCAATCCTCTTTCTCAATTTTATCAATTATGATATGTGTCGACTGGGTTATAGGGCCTTCATTGACATAATTAGGTTTTTTCTATTGGTGGATCTTGTTACAGGTGTGTGTGACCCGAGCTTTGAGGTAGGCGGTTCCATATCTAGCCTATATTGATCAACCTTATTATTATTATTTTATAAACTAATTTATAAAAGTAATTGGCATGATTTTTATGTGGTTGTTGAAAAGAGTTTTTAAAGAATTTTTTTCATGGTTTTTGATAAATGAAAATAAAAGGGGTATTTTCATAGCATTGAAATGGATTTGTGAAATAGTATTTTCAAAGAATTTTAATGAATTGTGAAAATGAGCACATGGGTTATATTAGCTAATTAGGTGGAGGGTTTATCTTGAGGCCATCATCTATATTTTTATGATTATCAGGAGGATTGATCCTGAGGATTTCCTATATTTCCTAGGACCATTTTTCTAGGGGACTGATATTAACATTGTTAGGGGGTTTACTCATGGGGTATTCCTTTACTTCTTAGGCCTGTTTTCTAAGAACTAGATTGTGCACTTGATTGATTATGGTATGGGTAGTCTATTAGTATGGATTATAGTAATCTTTGGTGTTGATACCTATGCTTCTATTTCATGATTTCTTGGATTTGTTGTATTATCCTTGATATGAATGTTTATTCTTGGAAAAGATGATATGGAAAATGTGATTTGAAATTGATATACTTGCTTTTTTTAGAACTATGAAAAGGGGGAAAGCTTACTGTGTTTTCTATAAAACTTATTTACTTCTTATCATGCCATGTTTTATTTGAATTGAGAATACATTAATTTCTATACAAAGACTTGTTATGGAACACCAAGGTGGGATCCTATTGATCCTATTAGCTCACACCCTGTGCAACTCTTTGGTGGCTTGCAGACCTATTTATGTCTTCCAATGTAGGTAAAGGCAAGGTTCTGTAGTGAGGTGGTGAGGTTTTGTGTTAGTTGAGTTGGGTAGCTGGTGGTGAGATGGTGGGAGTTTGTCTATGCCATCACATGGAGTAGTTACTGGGTTTTGGTCCTTTGCAGCTGGGCTTTTCACTTGGATATTTTGTCTACTTTTACAGTCATTCTGTTTCTGTTGTCTTCTTATAGTTATGGAATATATTTATTAGCTTTCCGTTGTTCCTTCTTGCTCCATGTATATATATTACATGTTTTTGTTTTGGTTGGGAGAAATCATTCCCTTTGTTTTGTTATTCGGTTATTGGGTTCTTTTCTCTAGCCCATGAGGATTGGGAACACCCTTCGAGTATGTGATGGAATGGGTCAAGTGCTAGGTATGAGGGTAAACTAGGTCGATTCGTTACATTCTACGATGTGCCGAATTGTGATGAAGGAGGAGGGAAATGGGGAGG
Organism: Viscum album; assembly: GCA_963277665.1. Taxonomy (NCBI): domain Eukaryota; kingdom Viridiplantae; phylum Streptophyta; class Magnoliopsida; order Santalales; family Viscaceae; genus Viscum; species Viscum album. The sequence continues at coordinate 627,949,286 of OY728163.1, read as the reverse complement.
GCGAAACCAGGCCTGAGATGCACTAAAGGGAAGGGGGATGGGGGTTCCTCCAGGAGAGGATATATTTTTTTTAACTATTTTCCATAGAAGTCCTGCGGCTAGTATAAAGATATAAATTGTTTACTATTTTTTTAAAATATATTTATTGACCTTCATGCCACCACACCTTTTGAAAAGTTTGTTTTATTGATAATTTTAAATTTCCATAGATTGTATAATAGGATGTCAAACAAAATAATAATGCATGTTTTATAATTTCCACAAATCGGTGGAAAAACTGCCTGGTTGGAAAATACTATTCTGTTCATCAGCAGCACATCCAGTGTTCGAGTTTGCTAAAAATCTCCCATGATGAATTACATTTAGAATTTAAACATATAAATAAATATATATGATCATCAATTTAATAACCATAAAAATATGGTTTCAATCTAATTTAGAATCTTTAGATGATCATAGACTAAACATCCAGTGATGTATTGAAACACCGTTTTCTGTGTTGAGACCAGAATGATGGCCTTTTCAAATTTTAATTAAATTTAAAATTTTTATTAGCTTTTTAATCATTGGATTTATTTTATGAATCATGTTAAACAACTTAATCTTATTGTTTCATATTTATATAGAGAGTCTAACCAGGTGGCAAATACTTTTTCAAATAAGGAGGTCCTTAAAGAAAGCATAATGTGGGCCTTTAGAGCTCCTGAATATTTCACCTCACTATTAAATGATGATATGTTAGGTGTTGTTCTATCTCAAGTTTGAAAAATCCCCTGTAACACTTAAACCTTTTTTTATATTTAATTTTTTATTAATAATTTTTTTATGATCGGGTTTGCCTAGATCCTGGACTTTTTGGGTACATTGTTTCTTGGATTAAATTTTCTTGGATTTTTTGATACAAATTGAAGGCACCAAGGTGAACAGTGAAAGTTGATGGGCTAAGAATTTAATTTTTTTTTGATTATCGATTTAACAACATCATAGCTCGAAATGAACTTCCCTAGTTGATCTCAATGATCATGCGTGAAGAATTTTAAGCAGAAAAAATTAAAGCAAAAATACCTTGTAAGATCTGAAGCTGTGCATTCTTCATAAACTCATTTCTGGTGATCACTGCTCGAAGAGTCAAAAGTTAATTTTTTTTTATATCATCCCCATGTCATTAATAAATATAAGGAAGCATAGATCATAAAATTTGAGGTCTACCATGGAGATTCGATGACACCTTTGACTTCCCGACGATCACCGCATCGATGTTCTTACGATGCATGAGGGAGAACTCGATTTGATCAACCAAATTTAGAGATTATATATCTATAAAGAGGAATAGGTGAGATAATATCTCAATAGATCACATTGAATAGTGATCATTTGTGAGCCTCTCTAAACTATATATAGTGAGTTATGAAATTACCTGTAAAAGGCTCCCTGACCCCAAAATATTTATTACTCACTATATAAACTATAAAATATATACTATAACTGAGTTATAAATATCATTTATATACCACTTAAAATATAATAAATATATTACATGATAAAAATGAGTCATTAACTTGACTCTTTTTCCCACAAATATTAAATGAACCTTGAATATTAAAATAATATTCATTCAAATAATATTCTCCATGTATTTACTTTAATACTTGTAAAAAAATTTAATAATTAAATTCATTAATAGTCATTATAAACATGAATAATATGAATTTATTTATTCAATGATGATCATACATCCTCAGAAAAAACATGGACCACAGTGGTGCGTCCCACCATGTTTTATATACCTATTCATTGAAATAGGGTAGATTATTGAATATACTATTGTGTGTGTACCTCTAGGACCTTATATCGATAGTAGAAAATAATTTTCATAGACTAGGAGTGGAGTCTAGAAACCCATCCAGGCCCTTAAAGAGATAATGAGTAGTTATAGAAATGAAAACCAACCTACGAACATGCACTGTGTAATATAATCTCTTTGTCATTTGATATCTCATAAAGCAAAATGAACACTTGTTTCATTGTCTTTTATTTCTTTATTATTTGTTGATTCAACTAGACTAGCTTACCTTTGACTACTATAGCCATGGATTTATTAAGGTACAACCATCCTGATCAACCAGGACTGAGATATTACTTAACCTGGAAGTGATAAATCATATATTGACTATTCAACCAATGCCATACCACCAATGGCGCACCCAACACAAGATACCTATCTATGATTTCATTAACATGGTTTTTTCCATGCATTAAAGTCTACAATAAAATGGAACACATCGATAATGATCTCATGTTAGGAGAATAATACACATGTCCATAGAGAATAATTACCAATGAGACCAAAAACATGTGGTGTTTCTATTGGAGGGTCCATCCTCATGATCTCAAATACTAGAGATCACTAAGTGAAAAATTCATGAGAATAAGTCTCAATAATTATGATCCCCTAACACCTGATAGCCTAACATCTACTATGTATAATCAGTATGATGCATCTAGACCATATGATATATATTTAAGATTAATTTCAAAGTATATAAAACTTTCTCATTATAGCATGGGATATTCTATAAACTTTTGATATGAAATTTAATCTATGGAAATTACCATTAAATAGTTGTCACTGAAATGTTTACACTACAATGGTAAGTGTACATCATTCATATCTAACTATATACATGAAACAATAATATAAATTTACTAATACATTTCGATATAGGGCACCCACTTTTCCAACAGAATATATGTTGTACAATTACCGACACACAATGTGCCTCTAATTAGTTATCATTATTCCAAAGTGTGTGTGGTTGTATTTTTTTCAATATACCAATATGTGTTAGAAGATAAATTTGATAAGTATAGGTTTATGGGGTTATTGTGTAAGACTAATAACATTTCCTTAACTTTGTTAGGAAACTTTCCGTACAAATTTAGATGATGACAAACTATTCTTAAAGTTCCTAACATCATAAAGTTTTTCATGATTCAAGAATAATTCCAATGGGGGATATTGAGGTTACCAGACTAAAGGTAACAAACGCAGGTCATTAGACAAAGATTACTAGAGAAAAGATATCAGATGAAGAAACAGTTGTACAAATTCCATAGGGGAAGAAGTAAAAAAATGTTGTTAGGAGATTTATAAAGTGAAAAGAGTCCAATATAAAGAAGAATTACTAAGTTCAAGTTGGGGTCATCTGAAATAATATTTATACAAATTTATATAATGACATCGAATGAACAAAACAGACAGAACAATATTACATGATGGAATTGATGGAAAAGTCATTATCGAATAGAGATCCAAGTCACGAGGTTTGAAGAAGAGGATGTATAAATATTATCTATGTAGTTGAAACCTTAAAAATATTGAGTTACAGAGTTTTAATGAAGACTTATTGGACAAGGAAATAGGAGAATTTATAATCAGACAAAGGAGTGTTATGATGTTTCATCGAGGAGAAAATGAGAGAGTACAAAGTTCACAGAAAGAGGATATCTTGTCTATGTTATCACCTAGACGAAACCCAATTAGAGCATTGGATGGATATGTCAATGATGTTGTGATGGTTTAAGTACCTTCAAATAGACACTCTAAATATCCAACAGACGGAGATTTTCCACTGACATCGAATGGAGAAATGTGAAGGCACTAAAGTAGAGACGAGAATATATATTTGGAGATAACACTGAGTTGCATCAGACATAGTAAACTAGACAAAGATAGGGAATACTATACATACACACCAAATAAAGATATGATATTTCATCAGACACACATATAATGATCTTAATGGATGAAGGTTTCCTAAAAAAGGGGAGCCAAATGAAGGTTTATCAGACAAAGATCCATTAGATAGAGAACGATGAAGGTGAATGTCGCACCCCAGCTCCCAAGTACCCGAAGCCAGTGCCTTAGAGACTATCGATTCGGTTCTGGTTATGGAAAACCAGATACTTCTGAAATGTTTCTTCTACTAAAAGCTTTTACCTAAAAAATTTTAATAAAAAATTTAGGGTGAGCATACGATTGACCAGTAAGGGGTTTCAAAAAAAACTATACCCAAAATAACATTTGAAAATATCATTTAAAACATTTTATAAAACAATATTCTTAAAGAAAAGATATAACATATGTAAGAAGTCTTAATAAAAGTGCTTAACTAAAAACATGCTAATAGAATTACAAGGATAAACGATTCGAAAATATGCATGCTTGATAGGAGTAATGAATAAAAGAAGATTCAAAACATGTATGACATAATAATATGTAAGCACAAACCAAACAACAAAGATTAATGAATAATCAGAGTTGTGTATAAAGGTAATCACTTCAATTTCATACATCAAAAACTAAAATTGTTGAGTGATAAACAAATGTCATGCCATAAGATTTTAATTTTCTAATACTTATAAGTAATAACACTTAACCATGGATATTCTACTAGTCAAATAACCATTCGGTTAATTAATTATCACACATAAAGAGGGAATGTATAATGCCAGACTTTAATTTTTGTGTTGAGGCCTCATGCCAAGACCTAGGGGCTAACTGTAACCAGACCCCAACCCGGAGAGCTTCTATAACCGGACTCCACCCCGGAGAACCTCTGTAACCGGACTTCATCCCGGAGGGTCTGCTGTAACCGGACCCCAACGCAGGGGGCTTACTTTTACTGATCCCCTACCCGGAACATACTAGTCCAATACCTTCCTCTTATGTTTAATAAGGCCATGTATCCAAAGTGTCCCATACCACATTAAATACCTAATTCCGTGTCTTTTATTTGGGGTGTCCCATACCACTCCAAATAAATAAATTCTCAATTCATTATCATAAGTGATGAATAATAAAATAGTTTGTTTTATCACATAAATTAGTATTATTACAACTGCTTCCATAAAATTTCAATGCATTATATTGAATGTTTATAACATCATATAGGTATTATTAATGTTCAAATAATGCACTGATAAAAGGAAATGACATTGGGCTAAATCATAATATGTCAGTTATTATTTAAATAATAATTTTCCCAACGTCATGCATAAAAATTAAACAATCTTTGTGCATGTGATATTAATTTAAAACACACAAGTAATGAATGGATGGGGTTACCACATAAAATGATAGTTCCTTAATTTTCAAAATCCTTGATTTATGGAAATTAATATTTATGGTTTAAAATGACTAATTTTAAATTAAGATAGATGTCATTTGTACATAAGAATGCGCTGATAAACGAGTATGTCTTATTAAATGGCCATGCCTTATGTTGCATATCATATGTAGTGCAACATTCATTTTATGAGAAATTAATTAAGCATATCAACAACACAATTTAACCACTGAAGTTTGTTTTAGGACTATTTAATTCGAGTTATGGTTAAATCTTATAAGTACATACATATAACCATATATATATACACATAAAATATGTATATGTCGCACCCTTACTTTATATATAATGAAAACTAAAGTCATATATATATATATTAACATCTTAAAAGAAATGTAATTTTTCTAATATTAACAAAAACTTAGAATCATAAAAGTAATTCATATTTTAAGAAAATTAAATCTCTTGCGAGAACTAGAAAATTAGAGAGTATAAATAAATAAATAAATTTTCCTTACATAATTTCCAAATTAACACTTGGTAGAATTAAAAACCGGGTCGATTAAAACTCTATGGGTGTATCTGTAATAAATATGTCAATCCATTTGAACCCAAAACTTTATTCGCATTAAAGGCTTTATTTAAAGATTATAATTCATCTTCAATAACATAAAATAAGAATAGATTGAATTTTGTGTGTATGTTCGAATATACACTAAGTGTATAACAGAAAATAATTATAAATTAAAATAACCCTTAACTTATATACACATAAAATAATAAGTTATATATGTATATATATACACACACACATATAACTACCGTAATTTGATCAAATTACACCCTCACACACCATAAGATTTAGAGATAAATACTTAAAATTTAAAACCATTATCATTTTAAAAATTCCAGGTTATATAGATAGATATGGTTTCCTATATACATATATATAGATATGTATAACATTTTATAACAACATAGTTTATGAAAACAAAATTAAAACCCTTTCAACACAAATATTTTAAAATCATAACCCAATTTAGAAAATAATATGTTATAACGAAATATATATAGATTCATATAAAAATTTATACACAAGTATATATGTGTATACCTTTGTAAACACAACATCCAGCCCTTGAAAGTATAGATAGGTTTGGATTTGAAACACATGTAAATATATATATATATATATATATATACTTGAATGTGCACATAACTATATATTGGGTTTTTCATAAGAAGTATAAATCTAATTGAACCCAAAACATAATTTGCATCAAAAACATTATTTAAGGGTTGGAAATAATCTTCTAAAATTCATAAAATATATTTTGTTTGAGTCTCATAAATTTGTTTATATAAATATATGTATATGATTATATAAAAAGTGTATAATCGAGTTTGAGGATATAAAAACACTTGAAAATAAATCCTTAAAAGGGAATAATCTTAAATATAAATTAGAAGAAGATAATCCCTTACACAACCATAAAATAAAGGGTATATAGAAATAAGTAAATTTTCTTTACAGAACATAATATCGTGAAATAAATGAATATACGAGACAATTATTTAACCCATAATTGTTTTCAGGAATATTGATCTATTGTTTTGAACACAGTCTTAAAGCAAGGCCTACCCCTCATTTTAATTATGTAAGGAGCAAGGCCTTTATATCCATAACAACAAGGTGCTTGCAGTGCAAGGTGGAAAATAGTACCGGATAGAAAAAAATAGATAGAAATACTATAGAATCATAGCTGAATAGACATTTTTGGACCACAATAACAACATGGGCATAATATAGTCATAGATTCAACAAAATACAAAGATTTCAATTACCTCGAATCAAAATAGAATAGGCTAGACTTGTATTGTGGACAAAAATAATTCTGTTTACAGTCCAAAAGCAACAATAGTTTTGGACAAGAATGTAGATAAAAATATAGTAGATCAACTATGAATATGATGCAACAATGATCGGAAATATTAAATAAAAGGGCCCACCAAATAAAATAGATCTGGAAAAAAACCCTATCTCACACTGGATCAAGGAAAACCGAACATCAACTAAGACCAAAACCCTAACCTGATTGGACTTGTCTTCATCCCATGAACGAAACTTAATTGCTGCTCGACCCCTGGTCCTCGACCACAAGACAGTTGAGCTCTTCCATTTTTTCTCGATCCTTAGCTACAGTCACGACCACAAAATGAAGATCTCTCAGCGTCGGCCAGCGCGACACCATCACGATGCACCCTGACCACAGCTTGAAACCCTAACACGGCTTGTACCCAAAGCACAACCTACAGCCGAAGCGAGACGCACCCCTGAGGCGTGGTCACCCTTTCGATGCGCTGAAACCCTATCTGTGGCTCATCACCGATGCTAGACCCACTTAAACCCTATACTTGAAGGGCATTCCCTCTTTTCGGCACAACAATCTCACCTCACGGACCCTCAAATCCCTTCACATGGGATTATCTTTTTTTACTTCTTTTGTATGATTTTCCCATATTTTTTTATTATTGTATTATTTTTCATTATTTTTCTCCTTTTTCTTTTCTCCTTTTCCATAACACGCTTTCATATTTCCTTTTAACTCCTTTTTTTGTCTCCCATTCAATCAAATTATCACTTTATTATTATAATATCTTTACCTTTTCATTTTTTTTCAATCTATTATTAATATATTATTATTTTATTAGATCATTTCAATGATTTATTATTATATTATACATTATTATCTTATATCAAAACACTTATCATTTATATATATATTTCGTTTATTACTTTTTATTATATAAAAAATATAAATCCAATTAATATATAAAAGTGAAAATAATTTAAAATAATTATATATATATATATTTATATAAAACAAAATTTAAATTTAAAACAGAAATTATTACTTTATATACATGTACACTATATTAAATTAAAATTACCACATTATATTAATAATAATATATTTAAAATAGTTTTAAGAAATGATTTATTCAAAATTTATAATTCAAAGCATTGCATATATATATAGATATAAATCACGTTTAAAAGATATATGTATATTTTCATCATAGATTATAATAGTAAGAATTTTGTAAATCTAATTGTAATTCATAATTCTAAAACAAATAATTCTAACTATATATATTTATAAATTATTTTGAAAATAAAAATTTTTAATTCCAAATATATTCAATGTGTTGTATTTATTATTTCATATTAAATAAATTTTATCAGTGTAATTGAAATTTTCAGTATACTTTTTTTAAGAAATTTAGTTATTTAAAATATTTTATCAAACACTCATTTATTATTCAAATTAATTAATAAATATATCCATATTAAATATATAACGCTATAAAATTAGTTTGAACTTATAATCAGTTAAAATTATTATTTTAAATTATATTTTTTTAAAGTAAATAAACTAAACAAAACATATGAAATTATATTTAAAATATTCTGGGGTGTTACATTATTTCCCCCTACAAAGAATTGTGTCCTCACAATTCTAAAATACTCGTACACAACCACAACAACACCAGACACACGTCACTCCTGAAGCCCCTCTACCGGGAACACCACTGATGGTAGGGTGATGACGACCTTAGGTGGATCCCTAAGGTAGTATTCAGCTGCTCGATTTCCTTGGCCCAGACACACTGCAAACAGCTAGGGTCGAATTTGTGCCTAAAACACTTAGCCTTCCATAAAGAGGCACAAGAGGTGTGGAGGTTGGAAAGTTCATAGTGAAATAAATCCCTATAATTCCCACGCACCGCATCGTTCGTGAAAATATTGATGTTGTAAAGTTATCCATACATACTAAAACACAGGACCTGGAATAGATAGATCGCTTGATGGTCACCATTCAAAGTAGCTTCTAGAAATTTACCGACAACTTTGTAGTTATCAGCCAAAGTAAAACACAGAAAAATAGCTTCATGATACTTTCCTCTTTTCCTATATTCTAAAAATTGTGAAAATGTGATATGGTAATAGACCAGATTGCTTCGTTGGTAAAGATAGAAGATGTTTGAGTGGTTCGAAACCCGATGTAGTTGTTTACAGGACAACCTAAGGTTTTTAAAAGTCTTGTAGTCCCCTGAACAAGAATTTTCCACTATAGTTTCTACTATCTCTGTTGGGAGAGACAGAAGGTGTGATGCATCACCCATCTAAAAAATTTATGGAAACTACTACTTAGTAACACATAACCAAGTTTTCAGTATTGTTCTAATTTTATCAGATGTCTTCGAAGAGACATAAGACAGGTATGTTTTTTTAAGAAAACATCATACTTAGTAATTCTTAAATAAATTTTTCTTCGTTCAGTTCTGGTTTTCAAGAGTTATCTAAACCGTATCCTTAGATACCAACTGTTTAACCCCAGCTCCCGAGTACCCAGAGCCGGTTCCATACAGAGGATCGATTCGGTTCTGGTTCTGGGAAACCAACTACTTCTGAAATGTTTCTTCTGCTAAAAGATTTTACCTGAAATTTTTTAATAAAAAATGTAGGGTGAGCATACGATTGCCCAGTAAGGGGTTTTAAAAAAAATAACAAACTATACCCAAAATAACATTTGAAAACATCCTTTAAAACATTTCATAAAACAATATTCTTAAAGAAAAGCTATAACATATGTAAGAAGTCTTAATAAAAGTGCTTAACTAAAAACATGCTAACAGAATTACAAGGATACACAATTTGAAAATATGCATGCCTGATAAAAGTAAGGAATAAAAGAAGATTAAAAACATGTATGACATAAGAATATGTAAGCACAAACCAAACAACTAAGAGTAATAAATAATCAGAGTTTCACATAAAGGTAATCACTTCAATTTCATACATCAAATACTAAAATTTCTGAGTGCTAAACAAATGTCATGCCATAAGATTTTACTTTTCTAATACTTATAAGTAATGGATATTAACCATGGATATTCTACTAGTTGAATAACTATTCAGTTAATTAATTATCACACATAAAGAGGGAATGTATAATTCTTGACTTTAATTTCTATGTTGAGGCCTCATGCCAAAACCTAGGGGATAACTATAACTAGACCCCAACCCGGAGAGCCTCTGTAACCAGACTCCACCCTAGAGAGCCTCTATAACCGGACTCCATCCCGGAGGGTCTGCTGTAACCGGACCCCAACCCGGTGGGCTTACTTTTACTGGTCCCCAACCCAAAACATACTAGTCCAATACATTCCTCTTATATTAAATAAGTCCATGTATCCAAAGTGTCTCATACCACTTTGAATACCTAATTCTATGTCTTTTATTTGGGGTGTCCCATACCACTCCAAATAAAATAAATCTCAATTCATTATCATAAGTGATGAATAATAAAATAGTTTGATTTATCACATAAATTAATATCATTACAACTGCTTCCATAAACTTTCAATGCATTACATTGCATGTTTATAACATTGGATAGGTATTATTCATGTTCAAATCATGCACTGATAAAAGGAAATGGAATTGGGCTAAATCATGATATGTCAGTTATTATTTAAATAATAATTTTCCCAACATCATGCATAAAAAGTAAACATTATTTGCGCATGTGATATTAATTTAAAACACACAAGTAATGAATGGATGGGGTTACCACATAAAATGATAGTTCCTTAATTTTCAAAATCCTTGATTTATGGAAATTAATATTTATGGTTTAAAATGACTAATTTTAAATTAAGATAGATGTCATTTGTACACAAGCATGCACTGATAAACGATCATGTCTTATGAAATGGCCATGCCTTATGTTGCATAGTATATGCAGTGCAACATTCATTCTATGAGAAATTAATTAAGCATATCAACAACATAATTTAACCACTGAAGTTTGTTTTAGGCCAATTTAATTCGAGTTATGGTTAAATATTATTGTTACATACATATAACCATATATATATATACACATAAAATATGTATATGTCTCACCCTTACTTTATATATACTGAAAACTAAAGTCATATATATATATATTAACATCTTAAAAGAAATGTAATTTATTTAATAGTAACAAACCCTTAGCATCATAAAAGTAATTCATATTTTAATCAAATGAACTCTATTGTGAGAACTAGAAAATTAGGAAGTATAAATAAATAAATAAATTTTTCTTACATAATTTCCAAATTACCACTTGGTAGAATTAAAAAACAGGTGGATTCAAACTCTATGGGTGTATGTGTAATAAATATGCCAATCCATTTGAACCCAAAACTTTATTCGTGTCCAAGTCTTTATTTAAAGATTATAATTCATCTTTAATAACATAAAATAAAAATAGATTGAATTATGTGTGTATGTCTGAATATACACTAAGTGTATAACAGAAAATAATTATAAATTAAAATAACCCTTAACTTATTTAAACAGAAAATAATAACTTATATATGTATATATATATATACACACACATATAACTACCGTAATTTGATCAAATTACTCCCTCACAAACCGTAAGATTTAGAGATAAATTCTTATAATTTAAAACCATTATCATTTTAAAAATTCCAAGTTATATAGATAGATATGGTTTCTTATATACATATATATATAGACATATATAACATTTTATAACAACATGGTTTAAGAAAAACAATTAAAACCCTTTCAACACAAATATTTTAAAATCATAACCCAATTCGGAAAATAATATGTTATAATTAAATATATATAGATTCATATAAACATTTATACACAAGTATATATGTGTATACCTTTGTAAACACAACATCCAGCCCTTGAAAGTATAGATAGGTTTGTATTTGAAACACATGTAAAAATATATATATATATATATATATATACATACATACTTGAATGTTCACATAACTATATATTGGTTTTTACATAAGAAGTACAAATCTAATTGAACCCAAAACATAATTTGCATCAAAAACATTATTTAAGAGTTGGAAATCATCTTCTAAAATTCATAAAATAGATTTGGTTTGAGTCACATAAATTTTTTATATAAATATATGTATATGATTATATACAAAGTGTATAATCGGGTTTGAAGATATAAAAACACTTGAAAATAAATCCTTACAAGGGAATAATCTAAAATATAAATCAAAAGAAAATAATCCCTTACACAACCATAAAATAGAGGGTATATAGAAATAAATAAATTTTATTTACAAAACATAGTATCATGAAATAAATGAATATATGAGACAATTAGTTAACCCTTACTTTTTTTTAGTAATGTTGATCTATTGTTTTGAACACTACCTTAAATAAAGGCCTCCTCCTCATTTTAATTATGTGAGGAGCAGGGCCTTTATAGCCATAACAACAAGGTGCTTGTAGTGAAAGGTGGAAAAGAGTACTAGATAGAAAAAAATAGACAGAAATACTATAGAATTGTAGCTGAATAGACATTTGTGGACCACAATAACAACATGGGCACAACATAGTCATAGATTCAACAAAATACAAAGATTTGAATTACCTCGAATCAAAACAGAATAGGCTAGAATTGTATTATGGACAAAAACAATTCTGTTTATAGTCTAAAAACAACAATAGTTTCAGACAAGGATGAAGATAAATATATAGCAGGTCAACTATGAATAGGATGAAACAATGATTGGAAATATTAAATAAAAGGACACACCAAATAAATTAGATCTGGAAAAAAACCCTATCTCACACTAGATCAAGGAAAACCGAACATCAACTAAGACTAAAACCCTAATGCGATTGGACTTGTCTTCATCCCACGAATGGAACTTAATGGTTGCTTGACCCCTGGTCTTCGACCGCATGACAGTCGAGCTCCTCCGTCACTGCTCGATCCGTAGCCACGGTCATGACCACAACATGAAGATCCCTCCGTGTCGGCCAACACGACACCCTCGCGATGCGCCCTGACCATGGATTAAAACCCTAACACGACCTGTACCTAAAGCGCAACCTATAGCCGAAGCGCGATGCACCCCCGAGGCGTGGTCTCTCGTGCGACGTGCTGAAACCCTATCCACGGATCATCCCGGATGCTAGACCCATTGAAACCCTATGCTTGAGGGGAATTCCCTCTTTGCAGCGCAACTATCTCACCTCATGGACCCTCAAATCCCTTCACACAGGATTCTCTTTTCTTTCTTCTTTTGTCCGATTTTCCCATCTTTTTTTATTACTGTTTTATTTTTCATTTTTTTCTCCTTTTTCTTTACACCTTTTCCATAACACACTTTCCTATTGCCTTTTAACTTCTTTTCTTGTCTCCCATTCAATCAAATTATCACTTTATTATTATAATATCTTTACCTTTTTGTTTTTTGTCAACCTATTATTAATATATTATTATTTTATTATATCATTTCAATGATTTATTATTATATTATACATAATTATCTTATATCAAAACACTTAGAGTTTATATATATATATATATATATATCATTTATTAATTTTTATTATATAAAAAATATCAATCCGAATAATATATAAAAGTAAACATAATTTAAACTAATTATATATATATATATATTTCTATAAAAAAAATTTAAATTTAAAACTAAAAATTATTACTTTATATATATGTACACTATATTAAATTAAAATTACAACATTATATTAATAATAATATATTTCAAATAGTTTTAAGAAATTATTTATTCAAAATTTATAATTCAAAGAATTTCATATACATATAGATATAAATCACGTTTAATAGATATATGTATATTTTCATCATAGATTTAAAATAGTAAGAATTTTGTAAATCTAATTGTAATTAATAATTTTAAAATAAATAATTGTAACTATATACATTTATAAATTATTTTGAAAAAAAAATTGTAATTCCAAATATATTCAATGTTTAGTATTTATTATTTCATATTAAATAAATTTTATCAGTGCAATTGCAATAGTCAAAATACTGTTTTAAGAAATTTATTTATTTAAAATATTTTATCAAACACTCATTTATTATTCAAATTCATTAGTAAATATATCCATTTAAAAATATAATGCTATAAAATTAGTTTGAACTTATAATCAATTAAAATTATTATTTTAAATTATATTTTTTAAAAGAAATAAACTAAATAAAACATATGAAATTAAATTTAAAATATTCTGGGGTGTTATATTATTCCCCCTATAAAGAATTGCGTCCTCATAATTCTAAAATGCTCTTACACAACCAAAGAAACACCAAACACACGTCACTCCCGAAGTCCCTTTACCGGGAACACCACCGATTGTAGGGTGCTGACGACCTCAGGTGGATCCCTAAGGTTGTATTCAGCTGCTCAATTTTCTTGGCCCAGACACACTGCGAACAGAAAGGGTAGAATATGTGCCTAAAGCACTCAACCTTCCATAAAGAGGCATGAGAGGTGTGGAGGTTGGAAAGTTCAGAGTGTACTAAATCCCTATAAGTCTCACGCATCGTGTCCTTCTTGAAAATATTGATGTCATAAAGTTCTTCGTATATATAAAACTCAGAACCTAGAATAGGTAGGCCGCTCGATGGTCACTATTCAAAGTAGCTTCATGAAATTTTCTGACATATTGGTAGTTATCAACCAAAGTAAAACATAGAAAAAGGGCTTCACGATACTTTCCTCTTTTCCCATATGCTGCAAATTGTGCACATGCGATACAATAATAGACCAGATTGCTTCCTTGGTAAAGATGGGGGATGTTTGGGCGGTTCGACACCCAATGTAGTTGTTTATAGGACAACCTAAGGTTTTCAAAAGTCTCGTAGTCCCCTGAACATGACTTTTCCACTATAGTTTGTACTATCTCTATTGGGAGAGACAGAAGGCGTGACACCTCACCCATCTGAAAAATTTAAGGAAACTACTACTTAGTAACACATAACCAAGTTTTTAGTATTGTTCTAATTTTATCGGATGTCTCCAAAGAGACATAAGAATGGTATGTTTTTTTAAGAAAACATCATAGTTATTAATGATTAAATAATTTTTTATTTGTTCAGTTTTGGTTTTCTAGAGTTATCTAAACTGTATCCTTTGATACCAACTGTCGCACCCTAGCTCCTGAGTACCCGAAGTTGGTGCCATACAGAGGATCAATTCGGTTCGGGTTCTGGGAAACTAGCTACTTCTGAAATGTTTCTTATGCTAAAAGCTTTTACCTGAAAAATTTTAATCAAAAAAATAGGGCGAGCATACGATTTTCGAATAAGGGGTTTAAAAAAAATAACAATCTATACCCAAAATAACTTTTGAAAATATAATTTAATACATTTCATAAAACAATATTCTTAAAGAAAAGCTATAACATATGTAAGAAGTCTTAATAAAAGTTATTAACTAAAAACATGCTAACAGAATTATAAGGATACATGATTCGAAAATATACATGCTTGATAGGAGTAATGAATAAAAGGAGATTCAAAACATGTATGACATAAGAATATGTAATCACAAACCAAACAACTAAGATTAATGAATAATAAGAGTTGCACATAAAGGTAATCACTTCAATTTCATAAATCAAATACTAAAATTGTGGAGTGCTAAACAAATGTCATGCAATAACCTTTTACTTTTCTAATACTTATAAGTAATGGATCTTAACCATGGATATTATACTAGTCGAATAACCATTCAGTTATTTAATTATCACACATAAAGAGGGAATGTATAATTCCAGACTTTAATTTCTGTGTCAAGGCCTCATGCCAAGACCTAGGGGCTAACTATAACTGGACCCCAACCCGGATAGCCTCTGTAACCAGACTCCACCCCGGAGAGCCTCTGTAACTGGACTCCATCCCAGAGGGTATGTTGTTACCGAACCCCAATCCAGAGGTCTTACTTTTACCTATCCCCAACCCAGAACATACTAGTCCAATACATTCCTCTTATGATTAATAAGGCCATGTATCCAAAGTGTCCCATACCACTTTGAATACCTAATTCTATGTCTTTTATTTGGGGTGTCCCATACCACTCCAAATAAATAAATTCTCAATTCATTATCATAGGTGATGAATAATAAAAAAATCGATTTATCACATAAATTAATATCATTACAACTGCTTCCATAAACTTTCAATGCATTACATTGCATGTTTATAACATCAGATAGGTATTATTCATGTTCAAATCATACGCTGATAAAAGGAAATGGAATTGGGATAAATCATAATATGTTAATTATTATTTAAATAATAATTTTCCCAACATCATGCATAAAAAGTAAATATTCTTTGCGCTTGTGATATTAATTTAAAACACACAAGTAATGAATGGATGAGGTTACCACATAAAATGATAGTTCCTTAATTTTCAAAATCCCTGATTTATGGAAATGAATTTTTATGGTTTAAAATATCTAATTTTATATTAAGATAGATTTAATTTATACACAAGCATGCGCTGATAAACAATTATGTCTTATTAAATGGTCATGTCTTATGTTTCATAGCATATGCAGTGCAACATTCGTTCTTTGAGAAATTAATTAAGCATATCAACAACATACTTTAACCACTTAAGTTTGTTTTTGGACAATTTAATTCGAGTTATGGTTAAAGATTATAGGTATATACATATAACCATACATACTGACTAAAAATTAAATTTTTGATTTCAAAATCATTTTTGAGGAAAAAGTGGGAAACCCAGTACAAGAAATTACCCAGATCAATAATATAAAGAACTGACCCTCTCTAGAAACTACATCGATATGTTAAGCTTCCACCTCACATGACTGCTCAATAGGCTATCCCATACAAGGTTTCATGGACCTATTACTGATGGAAAATCCATACCCTCTCATTTATCCAAATCTGAATGGTCATGAACAGATGGAAGCTTCCTGCTCTGTAATCCTCATATGGTGCTGATCCTTGCAGATTGTTGATTGCTTATGCCATCAAAATTCAGAATAAAACCAAAAACTAACACTGCCTCATGTCCCACCATTTAAAATATGTATATGTCTCACCCTTTATATATACTGAAAACTAAAGTCATATATATATATTAACATCTTAAAATAAATGTAATTTGTTTAATATTAACAAACCCTTAGCATTATAAAAGTAATTCATATTTTAAGAAAACGAACTCTCTTGCTAGAACTAGAAAATTAGGGAGTCTAAATAAATAAATAAATTTTCCTTACATCATTTCCAAATTAACACTTGGTAGAATTAAAAACTGAGTGGATTAAAACTCTATGGGTGTATGTGTAATAAAAATTCCAATCCATTTGAACCCAAAACTTTATTCACATCCAAGTCTTTATTTAAATATTATAATTCATCTTCAATAACATAAAATAAAAATAGATTGAATTATGTGTGTATGTCCGAATATACACTAAGTGTATAACAGAAAATAATTATAAATTAAAATAATCCTTAACTTATGTACACATAAAATAATAAGTTATATATGTATATATATATATACACACACACATATAACTACCATAATTTGATCAAATTATACCATCACAAACCATAATATTTAGAGATAAATACTTAAAATTTAAAACCATTATCATTTTAAAAATTCCAGGTTATATAGATAGATATGGTTTCTTATATACATACATATATATATATATATACATATATCATTTTATAACAACATGGTTTAAGAAAAACAATTAAAACCCTTTCAACACAAATATTTTGAAATCATAACCCAGTTCAGAAAATAATATTTTATAATAAAATATATATAGATTCATATAAACATTTATACACAAGTATATATGTGTATACCTTTGTAAACACAACATCCAGCCCTTGAAAGTGTAGATAGGTTTGGATTTGAAACACATTTAAATATATATATATATATATATATATATATATATATATATATACTTGAATGTGCACATAACTATATATTGGGTTTTTCATAAGAAGTATAAATCTAATTGAACCCAAAACATAATTTGCTTCCAAAACATTATTTAAGGGTTGGAAATCATCTTCTAAAATTCATAAAACAGATTTGGTTTGAGTCACATAAATTTGTTTGTATAAATATATGTATATGATTATATACAAATTGTATAATCGGGTTCGTGGAAATAAAAACACTTGAAAATAAATCCTTACAAGGGAATAATCTTAAATATAAATCGAAAGAAAATAATCCCTTACACAACCATAAAATAGAGGTTATGTAGAAATAAATAAATTTTCTTTACAAAACATTAAATCCTGAAATAAATGAATATACGAGACAATTATTTAACCCTTACTTGTTTGCAGTAATGTTGATCTATTATTTTGAACACACCCTTAAAGCATAGCCTCCCCCTCATTTTAATTATGCAAGGACCAAGGCCTTTATAGCCATGACAACAAGGTTCTTGCAGTGCAAGGTGGAAAATAGTACCAGATAGAAAAAAATAGACAGAAATACTATAGAATTGTAGATGAATAGACATTTGTGGACCAAAATAACAACATGGGCACAATATAGTCATAGATTCAACAAAATAAAAAGATTTTAATTACCTCGAATCAAAACAGAATAGGCTAGACTTGTATTGCGGACAAAAACAATTTGGTTTACAGTCCAAAAGCAACAATAGTTTCAGGCAACGATGAAGATAAAAATATAGTAGGTCAACTATGAATAGGATGTAATAATGATAGAAAATATTAAATAAAAGGACACACCAAATAAAGTAGATCCGGACAAAAACCCTATCTCACACTGGATCAAGGAAAACCAAACATCAACTAAGACCGAAACCCTAACCCGATTGGACTTGTCTTCATCCCACGAACGAAACTTATTCACTGCTCGACCCCTGGTCCTTGACCGTACAGTAGTTAAGATCCTCCATCGCTGCTCAATCCATAGATGCTGTCACGACCACTACACGAAGATCTCTCAGTGTCGGCCAGCGTGACACCCTCATGATGCGCCCCAACCATGACTAGAAACCCTAACATGACCTCTACCTGAAGCGTGACCTGCAGCCGAAGTGTGATGCACCCCCGAGGTGAGGTCTCCCTTGCAACGTGATGAAACCCTATCCATGACTCATCCCTGACGCTAGACCTGCTGAAACCCTACGCTTGAGGGGCATTCCCTCTTTGTGGTGCAACACTCTCACCTCACGGACCCTCAAATCCCTTCACACAGGATTCTATTTTTTTACTTCTTTTGTCATATTTTCTCATCTTTTTTATTATTGTTTTATTTTTCATTTTTTTTCTCCTTTTACTTTACACCTTTTCCATAGCATGCTTTCTTATTGCCTTTTGACTTCTTTTTTTTTTGTCTCCCATTCTCTGAAATTATCACTTTATTATTATAATATCTTTACCTTTTCGTTTTTTGTCAACCTATTATTAATATATTATTATTTTATTATATCCTTTTAATGATTTATTATTATATTATACATTTTTATCTTATACCAAACACTTAGAGTTTATATATATATATATATATATATCGTTTATTACTTTTTATTATATAAAAAATATAAATCTGATTAATATATAACAGTGAACATAATTTAAACTAATTATATATATATATATATATATATTTCTATATTTATATAAAACAAAATTTTAATTTTAAAACTAACAATTATTACTTTATATATATGTACATTAAATTAAATTAAAATTACCACATTATATTAATAATAATATATTTCAAATAGTTTTAAGAAATTATTTATTCAAAATTTATAATTCAAAGCATTTCATATACATATAGATTTAAATCGCGTTTAAAAGATATATGTATATTTTCATCATAGATTTAAAATAGTAAGAATTTTGTAAATCTAATCATAATTCATAATTTTAAAACAAATAATTGTAACTATATATATTTATAGATTTTTTTGAAAATAAAAATTTGTAATTCCAAATATATTCGATGTGTAGTATTTATTATTTAATATTAAATAAATTTTATCAGTGTAATTGCAATAGTCAATATACTTTTTTTTAGAAATTTATTTATTTAAAATATTTTATAAAACACTCTTTTATTATTCAAATTCATTAATAAATATATCCATGTTAAAAATATAATGCTATAAAATTAGTTTGAACTTATAATTAGTTAAAATTATTATTTTAAATTATATTTTTTAAATGAAATAAACTAAATAAAACATATGAAATTAAATTTAAAATATTCTGGGTTGTTACAGTGTACCATCATACATATAAGTCCTAATGAAGTAAACTGATAAACATACACTTTATAAAGGATATATAAAGAGATTTAAAAAAACAATTTAAAGTCCTTAACATGACGATGTTGTACTGAACATTCAACGTTTGATATCTTTCCAAGGTTAAATAAGTTCACAAAAATTTTTTAACACCAAGTTTAAAAAAGTTCAAATAAATTTTGGAGACATTGCATTTTTTTATGCTTTAAGAAGATTTGAGAAGACTCTAGATTTATTGAGAAGTGTTTAGTGAGTTTCATTTAAGTGGGAAAGTAGAAAAAGTTTCCCGCCTTTTCCATTTCAGGTGCACCTGTATAAAGGTGGTTCAAATTACAACGAAAATAAAACTATTAACTCATGTGAAAAGGATGACAGATCAAATTTTTTTGGCAGACTGAGTTTCCAAAAATGTTAACTTTTAGGTTAAAGAAGAGATACCATACCGAGTTTCATCTGACGAAGAAGAAGCACAATGAGTATCCGATCGAGATCTTACTCAGTAAAATCAGGAATTTCATCAGGATGAGTCTAATTTATCAGACAGAGAAGTATTGGGATGGACCAATAAAGATAGGCCAAACTTAAAAATCACATAGGAAGAAAATTTAGTGAGTTTAGGAGCATCAAATAGGGATCAATATGATAAAGGAAACTGAATGGAGTCATTAGATGAACATTTTCTAAGGAATCTTTTAGAAAAAGTTCTAAAAATTTCAGATTAAGTACATACAGGTCTACTAAAGACCATGAAGAATTTTCATGAACAATAAACTCTTAAGATAGTTTCTGAAGATTTTGAAGTTTTTACAGAGGTGAAGGTGATCTAACTTTCTTGTATAGGAAGAGAAGATCTTTCTACAGTGGATCAAAAAAGGAGGAAATAGCTTATAGCTAGGTGGTATAACCAGTTGATGAAAAGGATTATTAGATGGGGGGTATAACCAATTATAAATAAATAGGATGAAATTAGTATAGTTGATAGGTATAAAAAACAATGATAAAAGAGCTAATTGATGGGGGGGGAGAGATAGAACCAGGGTTAACTGGATGAATTATTACTGGGGTGTAGAACTAGTTTCTGCTCCTACCTTTATAATTTGGCAAATATAGTAAAATAATTCTTGTTGGGGGAAATAACCAACATGATAATGAGTATGACTTTATTCAAAACCTTGTAAATATTGTGTGCTAATATATTTTTATATTTGTTTCATATGAAAATTGAGGCTGTGATTTATATTTTAGTGAATAGTAACTTTAAAAATTTTCAATGGTAAGAAAAACTTTCCTTAATGAAGATAAGAAAAATTTCTATAAAAGAAAAATGGATCATAGATTCACCCCTCTCAGTGATCCTACATCGATCCAAGGGAACTCTGGTCATAAAATACATGCACTTGTGTATTATATGATAGTGATGTCATCAAAATCATCAACCAATTGAGTGAAGTGATTATCTATCCAAGTCTTATGCAGACAAATATTTTCAATGGCTATATCATCATCTATAATCACCATGTCTAGTAATTTGACACCTAGAGTAGACCAATCACTGACTACCATTCCAATAATGATGACACCCTAAATATAGAGGTCTAACATAAATGACACAACTTCCAAAGTGATGATCATCTCTCCCCTAGGTAGATGTAAAGTGTGTGTCCTAGGCCTACACCTCTTGATAAGTGGTGAAATAATCCAAGGGTCCAAAAATGTGAAAACTAAACATGGCTATAACATATAAGAAAACACATTAAAGATGGGAAATGATCGAAGTATGAGGAAAAATTTGACGAAAATGATGAAATCTATACACTCTCAATTGTGGAATGTGATGATATTCCAAGTCATCACATGAAACATAGTTATATTATGAAATTAGAAAAGGAACTTCATTCGTATCAACATATGATGTCAACATTTTGTTGGATTGGTTTAGCCCAAACCATTTCGATGGTCTTGGGGGGACAAATTATAGCAGCCCATATTGCACACCAGATTGTAACTCTCGTGGGTTGAGCTCTGTAGTGAGATTGTTGGGGGTTGTTGGGGAAATAAATCCATACTTTGGGGATACATCGACCAATTGACCCCAAACAAAATTTTGGGGAACTGTAGAAACATTGAATGATTATAGAAGAGCTAACCAGGAAACATCGATAGTGAATTGTAGCAGTGCAAACTTTGGCACAGTTACTATAACATTTCATATTTTGGAGATGATAGTACTATAACTCCACAGAATTCTAGCCATCAATCACTATAATATATTGGACTTGGGTGGACACAACACTACAAAAATGTGGAATTAAAACCACCATTCACTTTAGCACAATGGACTTATTATACGATTGGTTTCATAGTGCTTCATCTTATTTGTTAGCTCATTTGAGCTAGGGTTTTTTTGTGTGTGAGAAAATCTGAAACCTCCTTGTAATTATACTCCAAATTTTAGTAAAGTGATTATACCTTTCAATGGATATTGGTAGTATTTCTAAATCATGTAAATCATTGTTTTCATGTTCATATTATTATTTTTATTTTTATTCTTCTATTTCTATCCTTTATTCATCTGTAAACCTCCATCGTTGTGACTCTTGGAATTTTCACAACACATCACTATTTAATTTTAATGAGGTAATTTTTAAGAGTTTATGAATTATAAATAAGTGATATACACTTTATTATTTCATACATATATGTTTTATGAGATTGTGATTTATATTTATGAAATATTTTTAGTCATTCAGAAGTCATAATTAATGATAATACAAACTGAAGAAGAAAGATGTGTTTACATAATAAGAATATAACACATAACAAAATACTAATTCTATCAAGAGATCAAGATTATTGCTACTAAATTAGGACACCCCTTATGATTTGGACCTTCCCCATGAAAGATAGTGTATCTTAGTCTCTCCCCCTATTATTGAGGTTAATCAATCCCATTTCTCATATAAGTAGACGTTGACATTCCCCTTGACCACAAACTAATCTTGTTAGGGACTAGAGTAAGTTCTTTATATGAAATTGAAAAATGTCAAAAATATATAACAACAATGCATTGTGAACTATAAAATTCAACTAGAGTGGTGATTAAATATACTTGATCTACATATGGTTCCTAGGATGAGTTAATCAATGCACATGATGTAATGACAAGTGCATACAGATACCTAAAGTCCTAAAATTTTCCACAGTCGCAATATCTTTGTTCTAGTAACACTACCGACATTAGACCATTGTTTCATGTGAGATGATCAAGAACTTTGTTACCTAAAATAATATTTATTATAGGTATAAGCTTTATATATTAAATGATAATGCTTTATGTAAAACATTTTCAAGGTATCACTGGAAGTTTTGACAAAACCACGCCCCTAGTTTTATTCCTCCCAAACCCATTGGGTTTATTAAATAAAGTAATTCACATAACAATAAAATGTATCCTTTACTAATCCAATTATTTGAAGTTTACAAACATCATTTATGAATCTTTTGATACACTACACAATATTAGTGGTCATATATCTATATTTATTTCCATAATCATAGGCCAAAGACCATTTCTCCTTCAAAATACACATCATGTAATCAAACACATCTTGATTTTCCAATATTATTTCTTTAAGATTCACATTGAATTTAATATTTTGAGGATTATATTATGAAAAAAATTGTGTAAAAAACCTGAAAATAGTAGTACAGAGCTGATGGTTACTTTATTACATTGATAAAATATACAATATATCTCACCACCTAAGATCAAATATTTTATTAGTCTTGGAAAATTATAAATATCCTTGAACCTCACATTATATTTAAAGACAAAAAATATAACATAATATTTTATTTCAAAACTTTATTATTCCCTCAAACATATCCTTAAATGTTAATCATAGTATACTTCCTACAAAACTAAGGAAATGAAAAAAAATAAAAGGGTGAGTTTAGATGCTTAATAAGGGAATACATATAGTGAAATATGTCATAGAATAAATAAGACATGAATAATACCACATAGATAAAAATAATAATCAAATATCACATATAAAAAATATCCTAAAATAGGACTAAATCATGGATGCCATAAGAACATAAATAATAATATAGATAAGAATAACTAGTTTCATAATGATATAATGAATAATTTCATACATCTTGATCTTACCATCAAGGTCTTGTTCCAAGACATCACATGTAAATAGGTAAGTCATATACCAAATTCCCAAAATATTTTGTCTCATGATACCTACCAATGTATCAGATAGATATAATGGGACCCTCCTACCACTTACTAAGTCTAATGCATTCATTATATGAAAAGAGTGAATAAAAATTCAATACATAATCAACATAAACATTTATATTAAAAAACTAGCATACAAAATGTTAATATTTTACTTAATAAATAAATAGAACAATATTATCATGATACTTATAGTATAATATTATGGATGGTATTAATAGAGTATATCCCCAGTAAAGCATAATATTCATCAAAATATGTTTACATAGATGAAAATACTTTAAAAACCACAAAAATATTTATTGAGGAAAATACCCTTACCATTTTGAAACTTCTTATTTAAAATATAAATAAATAGAAAATTTTAGGATTTTTTTCGAAAGAAGCATGGAAACTTGTAAAGTAATATTCAAATAAAAAATAGTTATCAAGGAAGGAAAAACCATTCATGTAGTGTAAGTTAAACAAAATATTTGGTTCACACATTCGGGAAAAAGTGTCGTATTTAGAAAAAAATAGGATTCATATTATTTTTTTATAAATTGTAAAATATGGGTAAAAAATAATTTAATAGATAATTATATAATATTAAAAACTTCCTTGAAAACATTTTAAAGAAAATATGTATATAGATGAAAAATATTCCTGATCGAGTAAAAAAAGTCAGTTTTTCTTAAAAACATTCATTGGATATTTTTGAGTGACAAAGAAGGAAAAAATGGAACTAATACTTGAAAAAACTAGAAATAACCTAATTAGAATAAAATTTATGGTGTTTAAGATATAAATAACAAATAATTACCCCAACAAAAACATAAACACAAGCAATCCTGAACAAGGATGATATTGTGAAATAAACCCTTATCTCACACTTCTACTAAGTTTAATGTGATTTAACCTTCTTTATAATAAATTTAGATTTATTATACATACATATGAGAACCATATAAATATCAATAATATCATATATGATCCAATTATAATATATTATCACCAATTTGTTAACAATATTTCATTATTATCATTGTGTTACGTGTTAAGTACTTCATTTTTTATGTTTATTTTGATTCAGAAGATATATAATTGTGTGTTGATAACTATTATATCGTATATAGAATTTTAATAATGATATAAAAATCATAAATATTCATTATATACATATTTATAATCATATGTGAAAAGTGGGCATGTAAAATGAATCACATCACCTTGTGGTGGTGGTAGTCCACACATACGCACAAACGACAATATCATTTTTAACAATAAAAATGGTAAGGAAGTGGAAGATATATTACATTTATATAATGATAATCATGTCATAGATAACATATCTATTCATTAGTTCCATAATTATGACCAGTTATGTGAGGTGGTGATGAAAAAAAAATTTATATAATCTTGTGAGGTGGTAGTCCACTATATACACGAGTGATAGTTCTGTTTCCCATTTTATAGAGAAGAAGATGGATAAATATTACACCCTAAAAATAATATATCATTAAATGGTGTCCCAATTTTTTATTACATTATTTTAACCATAAATACTTGAAAAATATTACATAAATATCTCCAAAGTAACTTTTTTAGGTTTAGTTTATTGGAATATAGATACATTTTACAAGACATACATGGTATATAAATGAAAACATAAACAAATTTAGAATCATCTTGAAAGTATTCATTATTATCCCATCCTAGATCATATCGCTGTATAATATATCTTTAAAAAATATGAAATGAAATGGGTGAGCATAAATCCCAATAAGGGATAAAAAATATAAAAGGAAATCATATGTGATACATGAATCATAACTTAATAACATTTACATAATAACCTAAGGCACAACATAAGAACATGAATGTAATAACATTAGGACTAACATGGAAATGTGTTGAAAACATAAACACTAATAAATTCATAAACATATCACAATAGCTTATCACTAAGGTTTCATAAGACATATTAACAAGGATTTTTGACTGAGGTGTCATAAAATATTACCAAGTCATGATGATAAGTTATCACGAACATGTCATCTCTAGATATTTCTTTTTTACCCAATGTATTGGAGTGCTATCTGGGCACACCTTTCGTATGTATAATATTATGTGTTCCATATAAATCGATAATTATAAGTTTATATCATTTCTAATCAATGAGTAGCGAATGTTGGTTTTATACATGGATTTCCCCAATAAACAGTTTAATGACACATCTAAATGAATACGCTTGAAAGAAAATATGGTTTGGTGTTCATGACATGAAAAAATAGCTTAGAAAATCAAGGGTTTATTTTAGTAGTGTAACAGGTATACAAAAGGAGTATATGAAAAAGTTTAATGATATAGAAAGAATACCTATTATTAAAAAGTCATCATATATATAATAATGTGGGTTTTTATAAACACTTTATAGTATAATAATTTTTTAATAAAAAATCCTTATATAAAATAAGTACTTGAATTTAAACAGTTGAGGAAAAGACCCCTTACCTTGGGAGGAAGCTTCTTAAAGATAGAGAGAGACTAATTAGAACCATAGAACCACCTTGGAGATACTATTGACAAGATAATTTATAGAGTATTCATTATCAATAGTTTTGGTGTAGAAAGTGAGGATGGAATGGATGGTATTTATACTTGAGGAGGGGTGATTCTAATTTATTAAATAAAGATTATTTTTTATTTAAAGATAACCACTTTTGTTTGATATTAATTTCAATGAATTTTGTTGATAATTCATGTTGTAGAATTTTTTTAATGAAGTTACAAACCTAAAACACCCATTTAAAGTTTTCATTTCTATTTTTATTAAGTCTTTACCTTTTAATTTTAACCTTTAAAATTATTTTACCTATATCGCGATAACTCTTTTTTTACCATGATAACTTGTTTGTTTCTAAAAAATGAAATTAAAATTATTAACTAATTTATAACTTTTAATTATAATTATTAAATCCATTTTACTTGACTCAATTTATAAAAGTGATAATAATTAATTCTAATATGATAGGCGTATAACTCATAAAAATAGTTTTTATTAGAAGGGATAAAATCATGGTTTTAAAAAAATTAAGCAAGTGTTTATAAATGTAATGAATTTTGTATTATTTCATTCATTAAATAATTTTTATCAATTAATATTAATAAATTTTAAATCATGATCATATCATGGTTATATTATAATATTTATTGTATTTCATAATAAAACAATATTTTCACTTTTTACCCACAAAACCAATTTTTTTTAGAAAATTACCAAAATTTCACACTAAAATAATTTGTATATGATTAATCCCAAAATTATATTTATTTTATAAAAATTATACAATAAATATGATGGTTTTAGATTTTAAATAAAAATCCTTATTTACTGAAAAATGATAATAGTTATGACATAAAGAACTTTTGAATAGTTATAAAAATTACTTAGGAATTTTTTAGTTTATGTTATCATATAAAAGTGTTTTATAAGATAATTTCAATCATAATGAAATTTATTTAAAACATAAAAATTTATCATAAAAAAAAATTTAATGGGAATTAAATATTTTTATAGTTTCCAAAAATATAATCATAAATTAATTCCAACTGTCACTTTATTGTGCAGATAATAATAATGACCAATTTTATTATTGATTAATGGTCATAATGTCCACTATCCATATTTGATAGTATTCAAAATTCCAGATGGCCATATTTCCCTATAAATACACCATCCTGCTCAGTTCATCATTTATAACTTCACTTATAAATTAATTTACATATCCTTTTATAATGTCAATTGTTTTCCTAATTCTTCTCTTACTATTTATGATCATTATGGTAGGGGTTATCTTCTTGGTGGAATTAAAACCTATGGAGTTTCTTTTAGTGAGTTCATTATTCTTTCATGTGTATATCCATTTACTATTCATAGTTGTAATAGTCCATATTTATGCATGATGTGTGAAGTTATTATGAAATGTAAGAGTCTTTATATGTTCAACTATTATAAAACATAATAAAAAATATTGTTGATAGACATGTAATATTTTATTAAGATAATAATATTTCAAGTTGTTAAATTTTACCCCCTTAATAAATTTCACCCCCAAGTTTTTTTAAAAACTAAGGTGAAAATAGGTGAGGGTATTTCTAATTCATGGATTCCCCTAGTTCCCATGTTGTCTCCTTGTACTTATGGTTTCACTATTTTAATTTGAATGAGTGAGTTTTATTTTTTGTGTATAACTTTATATCCATGGTTTAAGATCTTCACCATCTGCTCCTCATAAGAGAGTTCATTTTCTAGTTGTACCACTTCTGAATTCAATATATGTGAGGGAATAGGTATGTACTTATACAAAAGGGACACATGAAATATTTCGTGCACTTGAAACAAGGTTGGTGGTAATGCTATTCAATATTCCACAACTTTGATGCGATCATGAACCTCAAAGGGGCCGATGTATTTGGGACTTATCTTACCCTTATTCCCAAGTCTCAAGAGTATATTACATGGATATATGTAGGGTAACACTTTATCCATAACCTAAAACTATAGGTCTTGTTGATGATTGTCATCATTTCTTTTCTATCAACTTTGAGCATCTTTGATGTACTGATTAATGCCCTTGACCTTTTCTACCATTTCCTCAACCATTTTAGGTCCCGACAGATTCATTCACCAATTTTATCCCAATATTTAGGTGTTCTGTATATCTTCCCATAAAGGGTCTCATATAGATCCATTTGTTTGTTTGAGTAAAAACTATTATTGTATGAGAACTTGACCAGATTAAGATATTGATCCCATCCTCCTTTGAAGTTCATAAAGAATTATCTCAACATATCTTCCAGTGTCTGGATAGTTGACTTAGATTATCCATTGATTTGGGAGTGGTAAGTCATATTTAAGTTCAAATCTATGTTTAGATCATGTTGGAATATATTTGACAAATTGGAGGTAAATCTCAGATCTTGATCGGATACAATTAGTAGTAGTGTTCCATCCAGCCTCACCACTTCTCAGATGTGTTTCCTTTTAAGTTGATGAGTGAGAAGTCCCATATAGTTTCAATGGCATGATAAGTCTTTATAAAATGATCTACCACAACCTATATAGCATTATTTCTTCAGGATGTATTTGGAAGACCAATGAAAAATTCCATGGTGATGTTTTTTTCATTTCCATGTGGGTATGGGAAGTGTTTGCATCATCCCATTATACTTTTTTACATTAATATTTCACTTTCCCACATACCAGACACTTTTAGGTATATTCAATGACGTATTTCTTCATATTTTCCTACTAATAGCACTCTTAGAGATCTTGATATATCTTTATGATCCCTGGGTCAATGAAGAAGGTCATTCTATGTGAATCATTCAAAAACTCCTTCTTTATCTCATGATTTGATGGTATACATAATCATGACATAAATATTACAAATAATTCATAAATTTTGAAGTTTGAGGATTTCTATTTTCTTATAGCTTCCACCTTCTTTTTCATTTTCACATATTCTCTTTGAACATCATTTATCTTCTCCAGAAGGTATGGTTGAAATCATTTGATTAATTAAGGATGATGTTCCTTCTTATATGATTTCCATGTCTAACCTTTGCATGTATAAGATGATAAGATCCATCTTTATTCTCATCATTGATAAGGTTTCCATATCCTTTCTAATAAATGCATCATCAACTCTGTTTGCTCCTCCAGGGTGATAATGAATTGAAAAATTAGTCTTTAAGATGCTCCAACCACCCCCTTTGCCTCAGGTACAGTTTATTTTGTGTGAATATATACTTTATACTTTATTGGTCTGTGTGTATATATATATATATCACATTTCCCCCATAAAGATAACATATCCATATAATATAATAAAAGATTACCGAAACTAACTCTAGGTTATGAGTAGGATAATAATGCTCATGAGGATTTAACTATCAAGATATATAGGAAACCACCTTGTAATTTTACATGAGGAAACACCCTGGCCCTTTCAGAGATGCATCCCTAAATATTATAAATCCATCCACAACAGAGGGTAAAATTAGAATGGGTTCACTAACCAAATTCTTCTTAATTTCTTGATATATTTCTTCTCATTATTTCATCAAAATGAACTTTACCCCCTTTTGATTTAATATAGTTCATGGATTTGAAAGTCATTTAAAGTTTTTCAAAAAACATTCTATAGTACCCATATAAACCCATGAAACTTTGAATCTATATTACTATTTTTGGACAAGGCTACCCATCCACTGCCTTAGTCTTTATTGGATCCATAAATATTCCTTCACAAGATATAATGTGTCCCAACAATGAAACTTTTTGAAACCATAACTCACATTTATTGAATTTAGAAAAAATATTCTCTTTCTTATGAGTTTTTATTATGAATATTAGGTGTTCCTCATATTCATCATGACTTTGGGAATATATCAGAATATCTTTAATAAATACTATTACAAATTTATCAAGGTAGTCCCTAAATACTATATTCATAAAATCCATAAATATCACAGGAGAATTGATAAGTATTAAGTTAATAACAATGAACTCAAAATGTTTATACCTTGTTTTGAAAGATTTCTTTGGGACATCTTCTTTCCTTACCCTCAATTTATGACACCATTCTCAAAGATCAATCTTAAATATGAATTGAGCTCCTTGAATCTAGTGGAATAAATCATTAATTCTTCAAAGAGAGTATTTATTCTTCACTATGATCCCATTAATATCTCTATATTCAATTCATATCCACATTTATCCATCCGTATTCTTTAAAAAAATAATAGGCACTCCCCAAGAAGACACACTTGGATGGATATAACTCTTATCCAAGAAAACTTGTAGTTTTTCTTCAATTCCCTTAGATCTATAAAGGCTATTCTATTCGGGGTATTTTATAAATTTTTGGATCCAAGTAAGAGTTCAATTGATAATTTCACATCTCTTTATAGGGGAGGGTCAAATAATTCTTTAGTAAATACAAAAATGAATTCATTAAAAATGTGTAAAAATTCTATATTTTTTACTTCCACTTCCTTCCCCTTCTCCACCAATAATTTCATTAAATAAATCTATAGGTGGTAGTTCTTGAAAAAAATAAGGCTATGATATTTCTCATTTTAAAAATTATTTTAGGTTTCCCCCTATAAAACTAAAATTTCCTTGATTCTATAATTAATCTTGGAATTTTACTTTGAGAGACAATCCATACCTAGTATTATTTTGAATTCTACCATTAGAATGACTACTAGATTTGTGATGAGATTTTTCTTACCAAAGTTAATAGGGGAATCCCTATATACTCTTATAGATTGAAAATATAATCTAGTATTTTAACTAATAAAACTAGTTTGAAATGATTTGGGTTTGATTTTATTTTCTTTGAAAACTTAAAAGAATTAAAGGAGTGTGTTGAACTAGAATAAGAAGTGTACTAGAAATATTTGAGTGGACAACAAGTGCACCTAATACCATTTAATTTAGAGCCTCAACTTCATCTATCATGATTGAAAATGAATGATCTTGGTCCCTTGGTCTATTCTAGGGGTAATTGTGGTTTCCCTCTACCATTATCAGATTTGGGAATTGGTTGTAAAAATGACCAAGCTCCCCACACTTGAAGCATTGCAATGTTGGATTCACTTACACCATATTTCCATTGTAATTATCATTGGGATGTTGAGGTTTTAAATCTCGTAAAAATTTTCATGAAATGTGGCTAGCCTTTCCAAATTTTTATTAATTCCCACTTCCTTGAAGAAAATTGCCCGAGTTCATTTTCCATGGTTTTCACCAAAAATAACTTGTAGTTTCTTCCCCTTCTTATCTTTGTTAGGATTCTTCCCATGGGTTTTCTCTATCCTTATTTTTTTATCATGAGGTTATTATGAATACCCAAATTCCATATCTAACTTCAAGGAACATCTTACTATCTCCTCATTTCTCTCAAAGTCCAAAATTGAAAAATATTTCTATATATGAGGTCTCATCCCACCAACGAATCGATCAGAAATCTTGAAGTATAAGTTAAAATAATTGAAGTTCATTCCATAACTTTTTATAGATTCAACTTCTTTTTTCTTTTTCTTTAGAAATTCCCTTTCCATAATTGTACATATGGTATTCAAAAAATACTTATGAAAAATATATTTTGGAAATATTACCACTTCATAACATCAACTTATTCCATGATATTGGTGTTTTTGATCAATGTATAACATTTATTGGTCTCCCCCTCCAAATGATACACAAAAAAAGAGACCTTATCTTTCTTAGAACAATGTAGCACAAAAAAATATTTTTTCAATAGTATTGATCCAATGTTACACCATCAGTGGGTTAGGGGACCTGAAAAGGGCTAGTGAATATTGACGCATGAAGGATTTAATGATTAGTTGTTTTCTATTAGGTGAAACTAGACGCTCTATGTGATTTATAACATGTGATACCATTATCATGGAATTTTCTTCATTTAATTCCATCATATTAATAATTCTATCATTGCCTTTCCCACTTCTACTATTGTTCACACATTCCATTATATTCCCAACCATTATCTAAAAAGAAAATCTAAAATAAGAAGGGGTTACTTTTAAGAATCAATTAGATAGTAAATTTCAATAGAGAGTTTAATCCTAAAGTTTTTCTAACATTGTGCTTCAAGGATCATATATTTTAATATTTCCTTTATTTTAAAATGAAAAGGATATAATTTATATACATCATTTC
This sequence comes from Viscum album, assembly GCA_963277665.1. Lineage (NCBI taxonomy): Eukaryota > Viridiplantae > Streptophyta > Magnoliopsida > Santalales > Viscaceae > Viscum > Viscum album. The sequence continues at coordinate 627,915,960 of OY728163.1, read as the reverse complement.
AAGTTGGTTTGTAAAAAGCTTATGATAACCAAAGAATATTCCTTTGGACTGTTAAACCATGTGTGCGGTAAGGACCATTATCATGAACTAGGTGATGATTGAGTTGAATCCTAATTCTCCATTTTCGAGGTTATTACCCCAAGTTACATTTGTGATAATTCCACATCCACTTATAGTATCTAAAAAGAGATTTAATTTCATGGAAACCACTAAATTTATAATTAACCAAAATATTAGTAAGTTTTCGTATATTTACACTTACCCATAGGGATAATACTAAGGTTTTTCTAGTATTAATTTCCACTAATAACTAAACCACATCTGATACTAACTATGGAATCTCACTTTTTATTACATGGTTTTAACCATAAATACTTGAAAAAATATTACATAAATAACTCCTAATAAACTTTTTATGTTTATAAAATTGGAAACTAGGTTAATTTTAAAATAAATACATGGTACATAAATGAAAATATAAACAAATTTAAAATATACTTGAAAGGATTCCTAATTATCCCATCCTAGTTCATCTCACTACATAGGGTATTCTATGGTCATTTATCAAATGAAAGGGGTGAGAATAATTACCAGTAAGGGATAAATGATGTAAGATGAAATCATAGGTGATACATTAATCATAACATAATAATATATATAAAATAACTTGAATAATAACATAAGTACATGAACGTAATAATACAAGGAATAACATGGAAATGTGGAAATAACACAAACATTGAGACATTCATAAATATATAAATATATCTCATCACTAAGGATTATTAAAAAATATTACCAAGAATTTTTAATAAGGTATCATAAATAATTACCAAGACATAATGCCAATATATCATGAAAATTTCATCTCTAGATATTTCTTCTTTATCTAATACATTGCAGTGCTATTAGGGAACACCCTTCATATGTATAATATTATGTGGGCCACATCGATGACAAATAATAAGTTCATATAATTTCGATCCCACGAGTAGGGAGAGTGGGTTTGATATGTGGATTTCACCAATAAATAGTTTAAATATACATCTAAATAAATAACCTTGAATAAAAATATGATTGGGTATTCATGACATGAAAACACATCTTGGAAAATCAAGGGTTTATTTTGACAGCATAACAAGTATACAAAAAGAATCTCAGAATGTGGTTAATGAGAGAGAAATTGGATCTATAATTAATAATACATAATATATACAATATTGGGGGTGATTATAAACATTTGGAAGCATAATAAATTGAAAATAAAATATCTTTATATGAAATAATTACTTGAATTGAAAAGTTTGAGGAAAAGATCCCTTACCTTGGGAGGAAGCTTCTTAAGACTATATAGAGACTCCTTAGAACCATAGAACCACCTTGGAGATACTATTTATAGGGGAATTGATATAGGATTCATGATCAATGGATTTGGTGTGGAAAGTGAGGAGAGAATGGGGGCATTTATACTTGAGGAGGGGGTGGGTTTAAGTGATTAAATAATGATTAATTTTTATTTAAAGCTAACTACTTTTGGGTGTCATTAATTTCAAAAAATGTGGTCGATAATTAATTTTTTAATTTTTTAAGGAAGTTAAAAACCTCAAAGAACCATTTAGAGTTATCATTTTGAGTTGGATTAACTCTTTACCTTTTAATTGTAACATTTTATATAATTTTACATACACTGCAGTAACTATTTTTTTACCATGGTAACCTTTTTGTGCCTAAAAAATGAAAATAACCTTATTAAATATTTTGAAAATTATAATTCTAAATATTCAAGCCATTTTACTTTATTAAATTTTTTTAAGTGAAAAAAATTAATTCTAATATGAGACACTTATAACTCATAAAAAAATTTCTTTAGAAAAGATAAAATCATGGTTTTCAAAAAGTTAAGTATTTGTTTATAAATGTAATTATTTTTTATTATGTTATTAATTAAATAAATTTGATCTATAATAAGGATTAATAAATATTAAATCATGATCATGTCATGGTTTTATCATATGAGTTACGATATTTCGTAATAAAATTGTATTTTTACCTTTTACCACCAAAATCAATTTTTTAAAAAAATTACCATAAATTCACCCTAATATAATTTCACTATAATGAATCAAAATATGATAATTATTTTATTTAAACAATAATATAAATATAATATTTTTATATTTTAAATAAAAAACTTATTTATTAAAAATTGATAATTTTTATGACATAAAAAACTTTCTGACCATTATAAAAATTACATAGAACTTCATTAATTTATATTATCATCTAAAAGTATTTTATAACATAGTTTCAATTAAAATTAAATTTATTTAAAACATGTAAATTTATCATAAAACAAACTTTTAATGTTAATTAAATATTTTTATAGTTTCCAAAAATATAATCATAAAATAATCCCAACGGTCACTTTATTGAACCAATAATATTCCGGAACAATTGTATTATTGATTAATGGTAATAATGATAATGATTTATATTTACCAATATTCAAAATACTAGATGATAATATTTCCCTATAAATACACCACCCTTCTCAGTTCATCATTCACTATTCACTTACAAAGGTTTTTACATATCCTTTGATAATATCAATGGTTTTACTAACACTTCTATTTATTTATTTACAATCTTTATGTAAGATAATCTTATTGGTGTAATTAAAACCTATAAAGTTTATTTTATTTAATATATTATTCTTTCATGTGTATATCCATTTACTTTTCCTAGTTGTACTAGTCCATATTTACACATGATGTGTAAAGTTATAATATAATGTATTAGTCTTTCCGTGTGAGACTATTATAAAAATAATAAATATATTATTGCGAGGAATGAATTATTTTATTAAGATAAGAATATTTCATATTTTTACACACTATATAAGATATACTGGTGTTATTATATTGGAATTTTTAGGATATAATTGAATGTTGAAAGTGTTCGGTTAACATTATTACCTATTATTTGAAAGTTCTAATTTACATCTCTGATTAATGACCCTAGTGTTGAGTTAATAAGTTCCCTTGTGACTTTTCTATTACTTTATGTTTTGAAAATCACAAACACATTTTCTTAAGGAAAATTTTCTTTCTCTAAGAAAAGTTTTTTCTTTACCCTTGGTTTTAAATTCCTTATTTAATATTTTATTAAATCAAGTCTAAGAATTTTTTTCTTAAAAAAAATCAGATCCTTATATAACCTAGAATCTTACAGTTCCTTAGAATTCAATTTCCCCATAATTGTGACTCTGATTTATCCTAAAATCAGACTCTGATTTCATATAAAATCAGACTCTGATTTCTTCTAAAAGAAGACTCTGATTTCTCATGAAATTAGAATCCAATTTATCTTGAAATCAAAATCTGATTTCCACTAAAATTATACTCCTATTTCTCCTGAAATCAGACTCTGATTTCTTCTGAAATCAGACTCCAATTTCTTCTAAAATCTGACTCCGATTTCTTCTGAAATCAGACTTCACTTTATTCTGAAATCAGACTCTGATTTCTCCTAAAATTAGACTGATTTCTTCTGAAACCAGACTCCAATTTCTTCAAAAACTATATTCTGAATTCATCATAATTCAGACTCAGATTCTCTTTTATTTCATAATTATATTGTCAATATTTCTAGACTATGATTCTAAATTTCTTAAGAATTCGATTAAATGATATTCTTATAGTTACCTCATTTCCTTAAAGTAATGTTTCATTTTATCAAATCCTAAACATGTTAATGTTTCTTAAGATCGATAATGTTTTTATTACATATTATTATTTCTTATACATGATAATGTTTCCCAAGTTTTCTTACATGAAACGATGTCGTACAATCTATTTTTAACTAACCGTTGGTTGAGTGAAACATGTACAGGTCCCTCAGAAATTTAAGGAAAAATATGACCATTGGAGGTGGATCCGACCAGTAGGATTTTTTCATATAAATACATTGCTATTTGAACTTGACAAGAATAATAGAGTTCACATGAGATTTATTTCTGCGAGTTGTGAATCAAGAGTTTATTTTTTGAGTTCTGTGTTGATGTTTTGAAAACTTTGCTTAACCTACCTTGTGTGTATACTGTGAACAACTTGTTCAAGATATGAACATCTTGTTCATCCTACTTAGTAAAATTATAATAATTTCTCATCAATTGATGGCTTCTTGGGATAGGAAGATAGAGGTGTTGATCACCTTAGAGATCAAGGGCTTGCGGGGATAGCAAGACAAATATCGATCTTCGTATTGAGGTCTTACCCTAGTGTGGGTAAGACAAACTTTTTTTAAAGTATAAATCAAGGGTCCTTTATCCAAATTTGTTGGATACTCTTATCTTTGGGTTAAAATATTTCTTATACTTGTTCTATTTTGTTACAAGTTATAATTCTGATGATTTTTGTTAAAGAAAGAAAGTACAACTTTCTTACACGATTATACTTGTACACTATGATAAATAAGATTTTATATACTTTAAGGTAGAATTTTTTCCTAAATAAACTTGTCTTGAGTTTCTTTATCAGATTTATCTTTTTGGATATTAAGAAAGATAATTTCTTTATTAAGAACTAAAGAGGGTTTTTAAATCCATCTTGTTTAACTTTGTTAAACATAGATTTTCTTAAGGATAAAAATAAAAGTTTTTAAACCTATAATTCACCTTCCTCTTGTAATTAAGCATCTATATATTTATTTTGATCCTATAATTGGTATCAGAGTGGTTATATAAAATTATTATACTTACATATAAGTTTTCTTACTCATATTTTCTTGATTGACTTTACTTGTTCAAGTATTTATTAAATATTTTATTTGAATATAAACTTTTATTACTAATATTTTTTGTGGAAAAGATCTTTTTTATTTTCTTATAGAATGGAAGGAATGAATGTTGGATCAATAGACAATTTAAATCCTACCAGACCCCCAATTTTTTATGGGAATGACTATGAATATTGGAGAGATAAGATGAAGACTTTTATTATCAATACTATTTTTGATAACTAGTGAATACAAGATTCCTGACAAACAAATTAAGAAATTCAAAAATTAGGAAAAATAATAATATCAACTAAACTAAAAGGTACACAATACTCTTTTATGTTCCATGACCAGAAATATCTGTATCCAAATATCCTCTTGTGATGTTTCTAATAGTATCTAGAAGAAACTTGAAATTACAAACTTTGGAACTTCAAAAGTGATAGAAACAAGAGAAGCTATGTTAAGAGATGAATATAATGGATTTGTATTTCCTTATGGAGAACCAGTTTGAAACGTAAGACAAATATTTATGACTATCGTAAACAGTCTTCAATCTATGGGAGAAAAAGGATTTGGAGATGAAATTATTTTGGACAAGATAATTGATATCATTACCAATGAGTGGGAATCTAAAAGGACAACTATTTATGAAAATAAGAAAGTATCTAACATAACTCTTGATGAGTTATTTGGAACTCTTCTTTAGAATGAAACAAAAATGAAGAGATATGTAGACATTAATAAGAAGAATAATGGTAATAGGAGTGTTGATTTCAATACTACATCTAAATCCAAGACTCCAGAAAGAGTAACTAGATATAAAGCTAAGAAAGCTATTTTAATATCTAAATCAATTGACAGTGATCAGTCTGAGAATGAACTAGCCAATATTGCTCGAAGGATGAATAAGATTGTGGGAAAGAAATATTTCAATACATATATAAGAAGAAATACAGAAAGGAAACGAAAGATTCAAAAGTAACTTGTCATGAATGAAAAAGGGTTGGACATATCAGACCTAATTGTCCTATGCTCAAGAGAAAAAGACATAAAGGATAAGCATTATGAACAAAACAGAATAAGTACTACAAATCTAAGTCTATGAAAGTCCTGAAGGGAAATAACACCTAGAGTGCTAGTGGTGGTGATTCATCTAATGAATATCCTGATATTTAATCTTTTAGTCAAAAGGATATTTGTCTTATAGCCAGATTCCCTATTGAAAATCATTTTCTTATAGATAAGGTACACAATGCTGAATCCTTAACCAATATTTCTTTAAATACAAATTTTTCTATTGAAGAATATTATGAATCTTCATATGAATAATCTTCATCATCAGAAGATAATCCTTTTCCTTCATTTGAAGTAGTATATAGGTTTACCAAGTTACTTGAAAATGAAAATAGTAAGATAAAAAAGAAACATGATAGGGAAAATTCTAGAATATCTATTTTAAAAAAATAAGCATCAGATCTTCCAAAATATCTTGATCAGAAAACCCTTGATTTTGAAAAATTTTCCAAAAACCTTAAGGAAATTAATTCTGAGAAGGATAAACTTTTTAAATATTTCAAAAATGTTATTTTTAAGAAATTTTTTTAGAAACTAACTCAATTTCAATGACTAATGACTATGAGGATAATAATTTAGTCATCAAAATAAAATTTGAATTTTTTTATTTAAAGAAACTTTTGTCAAAATTTACCAGTGGAAAGGAAGGTTTTAAAAAAATATATTCATAACTTCATCCTCTAAGGAATAGTTCTGGATTTGGTTATTCTCATTCAAAACCAGTTTTTACTCATAAATATTTTGATCTCCAAAGTGATCTCTTTTTCACTAAGTGTTAATGTAGTAGACATTGGGAGAAAAAAATTTCTTTGAATAAAACCCGATACTTAGGTTTTTTATAAATATTAATTTTCTAAGAAAATGTGGACACCTAAGATTTTACTTTCTAACATTTCCAAATCCAAATAAGTTTAGATTTCAAAATTCTAACTATTTTATTTTTCAGGAAAACAAATAAAGTGTGAACAAAAATACATGGTACATGGATAATAGATGTTCTCGAGATATTATTGGTAACAAAAACTTATTTGAAAATATTATTAAGATGAAATGTGGAAAAGTAACTTTCATAGATAATTCTTAAGGAGAAATTGTTGGTATAGGTAACATTGTTGTTCTTGGAAAAGATTTAATTTCAAATTTTTTATTTGTTAAAGGTATTAAGAAAAACCTTATAAGCATAATCCAACTATGTGATGAAGGTTGCCTTGTGAATTTTAGGAATGATAAATGTCTAGTACACAATTCCAAGGAATAGTTTATTCTCTCTGCCCATAGGCATGAGGATGTTTATACACTAAACTTATAATATCTTAATATCCAAGATCTACCTTGCCTTAGTGTAATAAAAGATCAATCTTGGTTATAGAATAGAATACTAGGATACTGCAACCTTAGGAACCTATGGAAACTCTCAAAGAAAAAACTTGTTAAGGATTTACTGAAGCTTAGATTTGATTCTTAAAAAGTTTGTGATCCTTATCAATATAGAAGGAAACATAATTCAAGATTTAAATCAATTAGAGAAGCCTCAAATTATGATACATTATAGCTAGTTTATATGAATCTTTTCAGTACAACACAAACTGGAAGTATTGGAGGAAAATAATATATATTTGTTTTATTTGATGATTACACTAGATTTATAGGGGTATATTTTCTAGAAAAGTAATCTGAATCCTTCTATTATTTTAAAACTTTCTCAACCAGAGTAAAAAATTAGAAAAACCTTCCATTAATAACTATTCATAATGATCATGGGGGAGAATTTGAAAATTCAGATTTTGAAACTTTCTGTAGTAAGAAAGGCATTACTCATAACTTCTTAGCTCTAAGAACTCCTAAAAAAATGGTGTTTTTGAAAGAAGAAATTGTATTCTACAAAAAATAATAAGAACCATTTTGAGTGAATATTATATTGCAAATTAATTTTGGTATGAAGCTATAAGTATTTATTTTTATACTATAAATCTAGTTTTAATCAACCCTTTTCTTAATAAAACACCTTATAAATTATAGACTAGTCAAAAAACTAAAGTTTCTTACTTAAAATTATTTGGATGCAATGTAAATTACATAAATTCTCACCCAAATATGATGAAGGAATTTTCTTAGGCTGCTCTACTACTTCTAAGGCTTATAGAGTTTTAACAAAAATTCTTGCACTATTGAAGAAACAATACATGTTAAATTTGATGAAACTGATACTTTTGTTTTTAAAAAATCCCAACCTACATATTCAGATGTGTTTTCAAAAACTGATTATCAAAGTTTGATGGAATATCTTTCTAATAAGTAAAATACTCAAGAAAATGTTTCCAAAGTATTTATCCCATAAGTTTTTTTACCTTATGTTGATGAACAAGTTTTACAAAACCAAAATCAGTTGTTTCTTAATAATTATCCCATTGATAGTATCATTAGTGATGTAAATAAACCTATAAGGTCTAGAATTTCTTTATGAAATGAATTAGAACATCTATAATTTATTTCCCAGTCATAAAATAAAAGCACTGATGAAGCTTTAGGTGATTATGATTGGATTAAAGCTACACAAGATGAACTAAATGAATTCGAAAAATACAAAGTCTGGACTTTGGTTAAAAGACCTAAAGAAACTTTTGTAATTTGTGTAAAGTGGTTCTTCATAAATAAATGTGATGAAAATGGAATCATTTTAAGAAATAAAGCAATATTAGTTGTTAAAGTCTATAATCAAAAAGAAGGAATAGACTATGAATAAACCTATACTTCAGTAGCTAGACTTGAATATATTTGTATTCTACTAGCCTTTTCATCATTTTTAAATTTAGAACTCTTTAAAATGGATGTGAAGTGTGATTTACTTAATTGATATGTTCAATATGAATTTTATGTTGAAAAACCCCATGGTTTTGAAGATATAAAACATCCTGAACATGTTTAAAAACTTACCAAAGCTTTATATGGACTTAAACAATCCCCTAGAGCCTGGTATGACAAACTTATAGAATTTTTGTTACAAAAAAATTACGTTAAGGGAACTACTGATCCTACAATTTTTATAAAGAAATATATGAAAAATATTTTGATTGCTTAAATTTATATTGATGGAATTATATTCGGATCAATTGAGAAATCTTTAACTGATTCATTTGCGAATCATATGAAATATGATTTTGAAATGAATATGATGGGTGAGTTAAAAAAATTTCTTCGTTTTTAAATTTCTCAAAAACAAGAAGGAAATTATATATCCTAACATAAGTATATTAATTATCTTCTTAAGAAGTATGGATATTAAAACACTAAAAGTATAAGTACTCCAATTGGTTCCTTAAATACTCTTGATCTTGATGATGTTAGGAAACCAGTAGATCAAACATATTTTAGAGGTATGATAGGTAGTCTATTATACTTAACATATAGTCATACATACTTAATGTTTTTAGTATTATTATGTGCAAGATATCAATCTAATCCAAGGGAATCTCATTTAAAAGCAATAAAAATAATTTTTCTCTATTTAAAGGGAACCATGGATTTAGGACTTTTCTATTCTGCTAAAAATGATTTTGTTTTAAAAAGTTTTTCAAATGCTGATTTTGGAGGATGTGAAATGGATAGGAAAAATAAATCCAGAACTTTTTATTTCATAAAAGATTCATTAGTTCCTTGGTCATGCAAGAAGAAAAATTAAATATCACTTTCCACTACTGAAGTTGAATATGTAGCAGTTGGAAGTTATTGTGATCAAGTGTTGTGGATGCAACAGACACTCACAGACTATGATATGAGTTTTACCAAAACACAGATAATGTATGATAAAACTAGTTCCATTAACCAAAGAAAAAACCCCTCACATCACTCTTGAGAAAATCACATATACATTAGACATAAATTTCTTAGGGATTACACACATAAAGAAGATATCATTCTTCAATTTATTAGAACACAAGACCAACTTTCTGAAATTTTTACAAAATATTTACCCTCCGATAGATTTGAATAAATTAAATAAAAGTTAGGAATGATAGCCATAAGATAATCATCCATAGTATCTTCTTGTTAAAACAATCTTCTAACATTAAGTTACTCCTTTTTATAGGGGGAGTACATATGTTTATATATTTTATATATTCAAAACATAAAATTTTTGGAACTTAAAAAGTTTTTCTTTCCTAAATAAAAATTTCCATAACCTAAGTTCTTCAAGAAGAACCTTATCAATATTGAAAATCTTTCTAAGAAATTAGGAAGGTATGTTTCATTACTTAAATATTCGTAATTTCATTTTTTACTTGTTGGAATTTATATCTTTTTTAAGAAAACTTTATTAGATTCACTTTCCTTAAATATGATTTTTCCTTAAAACCTCAAAATATTGGTACCTATAAATCCTTCTTCGGAATTAATATCAACTGTCAGATAAGATCAAGAAAATATCAATTGTTGGATTGATTTGGGAATATAAATCATTGACCCAAATCCTATATAAATGACCCCTATTCACGTACCACATAAGTTATCTCAATGATTTTGCATCGAAGCTCTTCCTTTATTCAAAGTTACCAATCAATTTTCCCTATTTTCTTAAGATACAAATGTCTCTTAAAGTTTCCTCACAGACTCTAATTCCATCAAACAAGGAAATCAAGTATTGGTTAATCATTAGAGAAAGGTTGGTGGATCCAAATTTCTTTGTGAAGTATGATTCTCTGATTTCAAAAATCATAAAGAAAAATAGTTGTGAAAGTCTATGCGTAGCCAAGGAAAAGAATCAGGATCTGGTATATCCTAATCTTCTTATATAATTCTATTATACAATTTATTTTTATGAACAAGGTGGAAGAGAAATTTTTTCTTTCAAGAGTTATGGGAAGACTTATTCCTTGTATTTCAACAAGGAAACTAGTATATTGGATATACCTTATGAAGGTGAAGTGAAATTTTTCTAACACAAATTACTAGACAAGGAAGGTTATTTTGAGAAGGTTAAGTAAATTGAGTGCCTTGTACTTAAAGGAGTAAAGACATAGAATATTTCTCATCCTTCAAACAATCACATATTTATAGCACTCTAGATGCAAGGTTTTTTGATTCTAAGAAAGGGAGACAAGCATTATCTTAAGATACATGATGTTTTCATGATGGATTTCTTGGTGAATCTAAGAAAGATAAAACTCATAAAGTAAATTCTTTTTACTATTAGCAATATAAAAAATGGCACCATAAAGTGTATGATCATAATTTATCCTACAATCTTGTAAAATATTATTTCCTTGTGTTTATAATCCATAAAAATACCTTACATCTCAAAGGATAAAGTTTTTAAGATTATGTTGTTAAGTGATGATACTCTTAGAAGGATAATGATTCATTTTAGTATTAAGAAAGGGGAGTTATTTGAACTTACTAATAACAATGATCAATATTCCAGAAAGAAAGGTGAAGTAGGATAAATGTCCAAGAAACCTACAAAGAAAAGAAAAGGTAAAGATCTAGAATAGAAATAGAAAGTACCAACACCTGAGTCAATAACTACTCCACCCAAAACATACAAAAAAAAGAACTTTTTTATGAAGTTATTGATAAATGGATAGAGAAGAAGAAAAAAAAGAAGTAAGGAGATGTAGTTTTTGGGCTAGAACTTACTGAGGATAAGGCTTTAAAGATTCAAGTATCCGAAGAACTTGAGAAGCAAGATAAAGAGAAGAAGTTGAAGAAGAATGTGTCCGAAGTTGAGATTGTTCAATCTTTCCTTAGAGATATAGATAATAAATATTAACAAGTTTAGGTACTAAAATATTTCTTATGAGAGTTAGTTCCAATTGAAACTTCAGGTTCAGATAATATAAAGAAATATATTTTAATTCTAGATCCCATAGTTGAAGAAGAATAATTTCATCAAGAAGAAGAATAAGAAGAGGAAAAGGAATGTTATGATTTGATAAGGATGGTGGAAGAATATCAAGAGAAGGAGACACCTTCTGACAATCTATCTATAAGGAATTCCCAAGTTGAATCTATAAAGATAATTTTAGAAGGACAATTAGTTTTGAAAAATAATGATTCGCAGGATGTGGTTGATAAACCTTCAGATGATGAGAGTAGTAATCATAGTTTTACTCATCATTATGATGATAAATAAATTAACGACAAAGGTTCTAATAAAGAAGTTTGATGATGATGATAAATAGTCCAAATTTTTTATAGTGAGCATGAGACTTAGAAAGTTGATAAGGAAATCTCTAGAGCTGAGAAAGGTAAATAAGTAGTTGTTGATTCACCAAAGAAAGTCTTAGTTGCAAAATAAAATAATTCTTTTTTTGGACCATCTAAGAGAAAAGAAGATAATCAAGATAAATTTCCCTCTCCAACAAAATAATATACTTTGGAATCCTCATATTTCTTAGGACATGATTTCATGGTTCAGTCCTTGAAGAAGCATGTGAATACCATTACTTTATTTCCAAACATTGATTCTAGATGTCATCCACTTCAACAAACAATCAATCAAAAGTCAAATTCAAGAAGAATTCTCATGGAAATGTTTATCAAACTTGAAGCTGAGTTCAAGAATTTTCAAATCGGTTATGATGCTCATAAGAGATCTTGTAAAGAGATAAATAAGTGGTCTAAGTCAGTGATTAATGATTTGAAAATTATGGAAGATTTCAAAGATTCAGTCAAGGATGGATTTGTTAAGTCCAATTAAACCACAAAGAAACTTTCAATAAGTATTTCATAAAATATAAAGAAGATCAAGAAAGCCTTCAACAGGAAGATGAATATCTGAATGGGAAACTGAATTTAGTTGCTCTCAATTTTAAAAGATAAAGGGAACTTAGGGAAGAAATGGATGAAAAGATCAACTATTAGGAAGTGGTGATAAAGTCTCAAGGTAAAATTATTCAGTCTCAGGAAGACTGAATCAAATATCTCTAAAATAAAAATCAGGATTAGGAACATTTGATCAAGAAGTTTGAAGATGATCATAAAGAGTTGAATAAGTTGAAGACAACCCTAAAAAAGATGATTTCAAAGGATAATAATAAGTATGGATAATTTTCTCTTAAAATTCGATATTTTTTGGTATTTTATTTGTAACAATTTTTTCTATATGATTTTTTTATCTTTCTGTTATTTTGTTTTATATATTCCTAACCTTTCAGGTATATATATTTTTCTTTATTTCCTTTTATTCATTTTTGAAAATGAAAAAGGGGGAGAAAATAATGATAAAAAAGAATATTAATAAAGATATTGCTTAAGGGGGAGATTATTTAAAGAATAAATTATTAAGTAAGGAAGAATTAATTTCTTTAATAAAGAAAAGAATATGATCCTTAGGGATTTCAAAACCTAAGGGGGAGTTATTCGTATTCATCATGGGTCATAAAAAAGGGATATGCGTATTTATTTTAAATTTCAAAAATGAAAACCTTATTCCTTATATTCTCTTATGAAAATTTGTTTATGATTTCCAAAAAAAGCGTATATTTTTTAGTCAATAAGTTCCCATTTGAATTTTCCTTTCCTTTATGTTTTTAAAATCACAAACACATTTTCTTAAAAAAATTATATTTCTCTAAGAATTATTTTCTTAAGGAAAATTTTCTTTCACTAAGAAAAGTTTTGTCATTTCCCTTGGTTTTCAATGCATTATATAGTATTTTCTTAAATCAAGTAAAATAAGTTTTTTTATTGAACCAAAAATTGGATCCTTATCTAACCTAGAATCTTATAGTTCCTTAGAATCCAATTTCCCTAGAATTGTGACTTAGATTTCTCTTGAAATCAGACTCTGATTTATTCTAAAATCAGACTCCGATTTCATTTGAAATCAGACTCCCATTTATCATGAAATCAGAATCTGATTTCATATGAAATTAGACTCCGATTTATTCTAAAATCAAACTCTGAATTCTTCTAAAATTGGAATCCTACTTCTTTTGAAATCAGACTTTGATTTCTCCTAGAACTAGACTCTGATTTCTTCTGAAATCAAACTTCGATTTCATTAGAAATCATATTCCAAATTCATCAGAATTCAGACTCTGAATATCTTTTATTTCAGAATCCAATTTTTAATATTTTTAGACTCATATTCTCACTTTTTTAAGAATCTGATTAAATGTTATTCTTATATTTACCTTATTTTCTTAAAGTATTATTTCATTTTATCATATCCTAAACATGTTAATGTTTCTTAAGCTTGATAATTTTTATTATTATATATTATTGTTTATTACACATGATAATGTTTTCCATGTTTTCTTACATGAAATGATGTCATACAATATATTTTTAACTAACCAATGGTTGAGTGGAATATGTATAGTTCTCCTTAAAATTTAAAGAAAAAATATGACGATTAGAGGAGGATATGACCTTTAGGATTTTCACCTATAAATACCCAACCATTTGAATGATCTCCAAATAAGAGATTTGATACGAGATTTTTTTTGTGAGCTGTGAATCAAGAGTTGATTTCTTGGAGCTTGGTATTGAAGCTACAAAATATCTGCTTAACCTACCTTGTGGAATGCTGTGAACAACTTGTTCAATATGTGAACATATTGTTCAGTCTTCTTAGTGAGATTCTGATTGTTGTTGATCAATCGATAGATTCCTGGGATAAAAAGATAGAGATGCAGATCAACTTAGAGATTGAGGGTTTGTAGGGATAACAAGACACATACCGATCTTCTTATTGAGGTCTTACCCTAGTGTGGGTAAGATATACTTTCTTGAAAGCATAAATCAAGGGACCTTTATCCAAGGTTGTTCGATACCCTTCTCTTGGGGTTAAATTATTTATTATACTTGTTCTGTTTTTTTAAAAGTTTTAATTCCACCACTTTTTATTAAATAAATAAAGTATAAATTTCTTATACTTTCTTATACTTGTATACTCTGATAAATAATACTCTATACACTTTAAGATAGAATAGTTCCCTAAGTAAACTTGTCTTAAGTTTCTTTATCAAATCCACCTTTTTTATCTTAAAAAAGTTAGTTTCATTATTAAGAACTAAAGAGGGTTTGTGAATCCATCTTGTTTAAATTTGTTAAAAATATATTTTCTTAAATATACAAATGAAAGTTTTTAAACCTAAAATTCACCCCCTCTTATAATTGAGAGTCTACATATTTATTTCAATCCTACACTTAGAGTTGATATTTTTGGAAGAAAAAACCTATAGAACATGTATAAGGATGTTTAGGAGATATCTTGGTAGTTTTTGGTTGGGATAAGTTTCTCAAGACGATGGGAAGAATATAGGAGAGGTTCTGTCCTTTTATAGTGAAGGAAAACATACACTTGGAATTACTTAAAAATTTAAATATAAAAAAATTCCATTTCATGTGAATGTGAAACAAAGTGGAAAAAATTTAGAAGATAAGATATATTAAGGTTGAAATATATTCAACCAATTAAAATTTTTACATGTTTATGTGGCATTTTAATCCTTATATTTTGATTTAACCCTTTATTAAACAAATTTATCTTTAATTATGGTAACAACATTTTCATTCTTAAAGGGTTATAAATTTAATTGTAAGGTAATAATTAGATTAAAAAAAGTAAATCGATGAAATTTAAGACTATATACAACCCCCCTTTCCCTCTTTACATATTTTTATCATTTTTAAATCATTTAAAAAAATGTTATTTAACAGAAATACCATTAAATTCATTTTAAGAACTATTAACATATTTAGACTTTAAATACATAATAATAGGAATATAATTCAAATATAAACTCTTTAAACATAAATTATAAATTATTATTGACCAAAAAATTTATGTGATATATTAATTTATCTAAAAAATATTACTTTTTATGTTTTTAGAATTTTTTACTTTGATTTTTCTATTACTTGCATTAGCACTGTGCCAGCATTATGTAAGATTTTAAGTTAACTATAAGATCCCTAAAAAATAAAAAATAAATAAAAATAATAAAAATAAATTAATTATGTTAAAAATAAAATTTTATATTTTTTATAAAATATTATTATACCTATATGAATATATATAATAAATAAAAAGCAATAGAGTGATATTTTATAAATTTATTTTACTTAAAAACAATATTAAAGTCATTATCAAAGAAAAATGACAGTGAATTTACATATCTTTGAATATTTGATGAGGATGGTTAAAATAATATCATAAAATAGAAATAATGTAGGTGTTAGATAAATTTTTAAAGCCTTATCACATTATTTTTAACCTTAATTACTCGATTAACCCTTACTGAGGTGACAAATATTTATCACGATTACTATTCATAAAGCCTAAAATTAAAATGGTCCTATTTTAAAAATTTGGGATTCCTAATAAAAAATATGGAATAAATTTTATGAAATTCAATTTTATAAGTGGTAGAAATTAATTTAAAAATAAACCTGCAAAACATGATGAAAAAATGTTTTCAGGAAAATGAATTTTTCAACCATAAGATAAACTTACATTAACTCTATGAGTAGTAATCATCATTATATGAATTTAAATTAATACATATAGATATATTGTAACACCCCAAGCTTTCACGATACACTTCTCTTTCAATAATACAGTAGCGTGTGTTGTATGCAACTTCGAGTTCTAACACACACCGCAACCAATCAAAGTAGCCGTTATGAATAGTAATACCTACTTTTTGAAATTTTATAAATTTTATCTCTCCAAATGGACTTTATTTTTGTATTCGGAATATCAGAGTTATCCTAAGTTTAAATTTTAGTAATTTTCTGAGAACTTCCAATTTTTTATGAATAGTGAAAAATACTTAAAAACAACTTTTTTAATCAAAATAATTTATAGTGATAAATTATACTATTGAGTGGTTTTAAATTATAATTAGAATATATTTTTACCATTTTATCCAATGGTGTTCATTATAATTAATTTCACTTTGAAATTAGACATAAACAATTGTCAATATTTTGATATATATTATTTCTTAAAAAGACGCTATTTGTTGTGACAATGGGAATTAATTATAAAATTAATTAATGCAACTTATATGTTTGGAATTTTATAAAATAGACATCATTTTTGAATTTGGAATATCAATTATATCTTAGGGTGAAATTTTGGCATTGTTCTGAAAAACTTCAATTTTTGATGAATAGTGAAACCACTAAGTGGTAGTTAAAAAACTGATTTTTCATTTAAATGAAACATTACCACTTCTGTGATTTTATTTTCAAAAATCTGACATTCATGGTTGTCATTAGGAAGTAAAATGTGGTTCAATCGGATTAAAATAATTTTTTGGTGAATAGTAACTTTTAAGTTTAATTAATCGTGATTAAAGGTAATTAGTGATATTTAAGGTAAAAATGATATTATAAAAATATGAAAATACCTTTACACTTATCCTACCCCTATTGGATGTGTCATGAACGACCAAGAAAATCCATGGGTCAACTTGGGGACCCCATGGAGCCAATTTGGTAGGAAAATGACATAAATAACTTTTATTTAAAGTTAAAATAAAAATGTCACAAACATAAGTTTGTTTACTAAAATAATTTTTAAATGGGGTTATACAAGTCATATTTTTGACTATAAATATTCATTAGAAAGATAAAAATATTTACTACATCATGATATTTTTTTTAAAAATTTTAGACATTAAATAAATTAAATTATTTATGACACCATGATGATGCAGTGATTACCTCATTAATTAACGATTTAAATAAAATGAAAAGATAATGTAAAATCCAAGGCTTAAACTTGTCAAAAACCTATTTTATGAGTAGATCTAGAACCCTTATCACCTTATCCTATACTTATATAAGTGTGGGACCTTTAAAATCCTAAAATCATTATATAATAAAGTAACATTTCATTACTTTCCAAGAGTGCCCCCCCCCCCTCTCCACTTATAAAAGGCCACCACCACTACCACCTTACTCACACCTTCAAAGCCTTTTGTCTCGGCCAAACTCTGCCAAAATACTCTCTCAACTTTCCTCCCTTACTCTTAGAATCCTCACTTTGGGCAGAAGTCTTCCCAAGGAAGCCTTTGGCTCAAATCAAAAAGAGTTACCCGATTTTAAGGTAATGTCTTCTCTAATGTTGTTTTGTTTTATTTTGCTTCTCCAACCCCTTAAAATCTTTTTATTCCTTTATTTTGTAACAAAACCAGTATCTAAAATATACTAGGATGTTGTTATGATAAGTATTTGGTTTACACTTACACACACCTTCGTCTAATGGTTAAAGAACATACTGTTTCTGTGGGTGGCGAAATACTGTCTCACGAAACGATGATTGTTCAATATTCTTTTAACACCTCTAATTGTGGCCATTATGATGACACTATTTTCATATATGATATATATATTATGTTTATGTTTTCCTTATGCTTATTTATTTCTCATTTATGGCATAATTTATGATTTCCATTATGGGTAAACGCGATAATTTCATTTTAGGAAGTGCGGACTACCGCCCCCTCAAAGTGATTTGAATCGTTAATGCCATATATGGGATGTATAAAGGATGGAGTAAATAGTATTATACATTATATTATACTGGAATTATATTATACCATTATATAATTATAACTGCATTCCATTAAATATGAAATGGAAATGAAAGTAGCGTTCATGCGTACGTACGACTTACCGTCTCCATGAATGGTGCATTTCATTTCTTACCCCTAAATGTTATGTAATATTATAAATGAATGTATATACTGGATATATATTATGTATATGATATATAAATCATGAATATAATTATGGATATAATGGATATTTTAACACATGAACAAAGTGTAATTATAAGAAGTTTATTTTTGACTCAAGTACCTAAGATCGACAAAACGACCGTTATAAACTTAAATAATTACATAATGTTCATGACATGGTAATAAGTGATATAAAAGGAATAATGAACTTGAAAAAGGTTCTTAAGAAGGTAGAGATTAACTCTAGTTTATTATTCAGGAGATCAAATAATGGTCGAGTGAATTCGGACACGAGTTAAGGGAACTTCATAACCCAATTGCTGTTCTTTGGGTTAATCTCCTACTTTCAAATTATGTCATGATATTATTATGTCCTATCATGTATTTATAATTTCTTTATGTGTGTTTATATTGAATACACATAATAGATCTATTTTATTTACAAAATTATCTTTGTAAGGTAACTTTATAACCCAATTTCTGTTCTTTGGGTTAATCTCCTATTTTCAAATTATGTCATGATTTTATTATGTCCTATCATGTATTTGTACTTTCTTTATGTGTACCTATATTGAATACACATAATAGTTCTATTTTATTTAAAAATGATCTTTGTAAGGACTTCGTCTCAATCTCCTTTCATTAAGGCATATTTTGTTTTATACACAACCTTCTTTTATACGGTGTATAAAACCCTTTGACTTTTATGTTTTTTCAAAAGGAATGTTTTTATACGAAGCATTTTACTAAACGAAAAAAAGGAATGTTTTTCTTGCCGTACGTATGCGGAGACAACGACTTCTACACCTCCATGACCATTATTTTAGTTTCGACTTCCTCTACAATCCATAACCTTTTTTTAAATGAAAAATAAATACAATGTTTTAATTTTCTTTTATTTTGGTATTGAAAATGGTTTTGAAAGTGATTTTATTATATCAATTTGTTGTATTGATATCTTATGATTGAAATGTGGACATTTTATGTTTCCTTTATGCATGTTTTATTTGATATGATTATGTTATGGTTTATGATATGTTTAAACCTGTTCATATGAGGAATACATTGGACTTAATAAGTGACGGGTGGAGCCCGCTCTAGCTCCTCGATGCATCAGTAGGTCTCATGAGACAAACTAGTGTCTTGGAATGAGGCCTTGACAAAATCTTATTTGTGGTATTGGCACGAGGCCTTGGCTACGTGGTTATGATAGTCTGGAATTATGCATTCCATCATTATGAAAGTAGTTATTGATATTGCATGTGATTATTCGACTAGTAGAATATCCATGTGAGTAAGTAAATGGCATTATTTAATTTATTTTTGCCATATTATACTGAAGTTAAAGTTTAAAAAGGCTTTTGTTTTAGTTATACATTGCCTTAAATGTTAATGTTTATTTATGAAAGCTTCCGCAATATTGTTATCCTTACTGAGCATCTGAGCTCACCCCTTTCAATGTTTTAATATTTTCCAGGATGTGAAGAAGTATTTTATAAATGACCTGCAGGGATAGTCAGAAGAGGATATGAGTGTGGACTATGGAGACTTTGTTATTGTAGTTTTTCACTTTATGATGTAATGTAACATTTATGAATGCATCTAGTGTTTCCAAGGCTACTAAACTAATCGGTCTTTCGAGACTTGATCTTTTGTGATCATGCCAATGTTACGCAATAATGCACCGACTCTAGGTAACTAGGGTCGGGGCGTTACATATATAATATATAAATTTAATTTAAATCATTCATTATTATATATTACATTAATTAATTAAAATTAAAACACATTATACACATAAAACCAAGTTTATAAAAATTTATTATAATAAGTTAAGATAATATTTTATATGAATAAACCTTATCATGAATAAGTAATACATTAATCCCTAAAACATTAATAATAACACCAATAGATATGTTTTAATACTTTAAACTTTAAATTGTAATAACACTAGTTCAATATAGATTAATTTATGATTCATCTACTTATTCCTAAATCAACAAAACTAATTAAACCCAAAAAATAAGAGGATTTTTTCAAAGTTATATATTAGTATAACAACCGTGTTTACAACTAAAGAATATATGTGAATCTTATTAGACACCACTCATTATATTCCCATTACAACTAGATTCCCACTAGGTGTTTTTATTTTAAAATCATTCCTATGAGTTCTAGGGGATGATTCAATATTCATAGGAGATATAAAATACTACATAGATCCAAAAATAAAATAAATCATTAGCTAACTTTGTGTTTATGATAAGATTACCTGCTATCATAACTTAAGGTATTTCTACTTTATATGTAGTAAATTTATAAGATTGGACTTATCTCTATGTCATATTCTATGGTAAGTTACCTTATTATTTGAGGCATTGGTTGGAATAATTCCCCATCTCCTTATAGTTAAAGAATTATAATTTGATGGATTATCCCTTAAATTTTAATTCATGTGCACAATAGACTTTCTCTACATCATTTTAGAAAGACTGTATAACCTTCAAGCATGTACCAGGGTGTTTCATTCCATAAGTATCACATGTTGGAAAATCCACTCTTCCTTTTTTTCTTTTTTTTAACATTTCCCTTTATTTAAAGACTAACAGTTCTCTTTTTCTCTTGCTTTCCATTGAAAATATAAGACTTGGGGAATTATTTCTATACCTTGAGGTCACTTAACACTATATCATCATATGATGAAAAATTTTGGGAGAGAAATACCCTTTAATGGAATGGTTTTATCCTACTAAAGAAACAATCAGTATTAATCTTTGGATTATTTACATATTACATAACATGACTCAATAATATTTTAACATTTTATCCATACTTAGAAATAATTTCTTCATTAATTTATCCCAAATTTAAAAATTTGCTTTCCAAATCAACTCATTCCTCATGAGGAATATATTTTTAAAGAACATATCTTTAAAATAATCACATTCTCCTATATTTCCTCAACCTCCTTAGTATTTTGAATCAATGTATACCCTTGATCAACACCTATCTTTAAACAAAACACTACCAGAATAATCTTTTACCTTTCATTACATCATAAATATTAAAACAACTTTTCAAGAGACTCAATCCATTGTTCATCCACTAACAAATTAGTTTTTCCATTAAAGGGTGAAGGTTTCTGCTTTACAAAGTATACCAACATCATAGTTTCACGTAGTGAAGAAATAAGTATCACCATATATCCAAGAATACTAGTCATAACTTTTATCAATATTTTTATAATTTTCTTAACTAAAAATTTATTCTTATAGACTTTCTTAGGGGGAAACCCTTAAATAGATAATGGGTGTTGATACATTTTCCATTCCTTCCATTAAAATTCATTTATATACAATAGAATATACTATATTATCTCATAACATTGTGAATCATCATGTATAACTCTAAATATGGTGCAATACCTAACATAAATTGAAAATTTATGCATAGATTATCTTAGAATCATAATCTTAGTATCTTTGTGAATATATTAAAATCATAATAATATTTTCAAATATTTCATAATAGTTTGAATATAAAATGTGAATCAACCCAAGAATATACCCAAGAGTTTAAAACCATGTGCATAGTAAGGGCACATTCACTGTGCACCAAAATAATAGCCAAGATATATTCAACTAGATCTTTTCAAGGTTATTACCCCTAGATATATCAATTCCAAAACTAGATCCACTTATAGTATCCAGATATGGATGTATTTCTATGAAAACCACATAATTTCTATCTTACCAAAAAAATTATGACATTATTCTATAATTAGACATATCTTAAGAGTTTTTCAAAATATTATGTTTGCTAATATATATTTTTATAAATATAGTTCTCAAAGTTTCCACTAAAATTGTTATGATACCAACTATAACAACACTGAACCATGTAGTTCATAACCGGTGGTTGCTTTATTAAACTGGTAGAAGAAACAATGGATCTCATCACCCAATATTATATAGTTTAGTAGTCTTAGAAAACTAGAAACATGTTTGAACCTCACATAAAATTAAAAAACATAAAATAAAACATAGTATTTTCTTCAAAAACATCAATATTACTTATAGTATACCATTACATATTGATTATAGTACACTTCCTGACATCACAGGGAAAAGAAAAAAACAATAAAAGGGTGAGCTTATATGATCAGTAAGGGAATGTGTACAAATAAATCTATCATAGAATAAATAATTCAGGAATAATATGAAAGAAATAAAATAATAATAAAATATTCCATATAACTAATATCATAAAAAGGGGAATGAATCCATGAATGAAATTAAAACATAAATAATAATATGTATAATAATAACTAGTTTCATAATGATATAATTCATAATGCAAGATATTACCATTAAGACCTTATGCCAAGATATCATATGTAAATTGGTAAGGTGTACACTAAATACACAAACTAGTTTGTCTTAGGAGACCTAATGATGCATTTAGGGACAATAATGGTCTCTTCATATCACTTAATAATTCAAATTAATTCATCATAGGAAAAGGGTGAATAACAATTCAATATAAAATCAATATAAATATTCGTATTGAAAAACTAGCATACAAAATTTTAATATTTTCCCAAATAAATTAATAAAAAAATATGATAATAATCCATACAATGTAATATGGTGTATTATATTAATAGAGTATATCCCTAGTAAAATTTAATATTCATTAAAAGATATTAAAATAAATGAAAATAATTTTAAAATATGACTCGAATAGTTCTTGAGGAAAACAACCATTTCATTTTGAAATCACTTATTTAAAATCTAAAAATTTATAATATATTAGTAAATAAATATTATTTGAAAATAATCTTATAAAATTTTAAAGTAATATCCATATAAAATATTATTCATAATGGTGGTAAAAATAATTTTTGTGGTGTAATTTAAAATAAAGATTCAATTTACACCTTCGGTAAAAAGTGACTTGTTCAGAAAACAACAAGAAAATTTAATTTTATTATTTTTAAAAAAATTAAAAAATGGTTAAAAATTAATTTAATAAATCATTTTATAATATTAATGAATTTATTGAAAACATTTTAAATAAAATATTGATATGGAAGAAAAGATTCACGACTGAGTAGAAAAAAAGTATGTTTTCCTTAAAAACATTTATTTGCTAAATTTGAGTGCCAAAGTAGGTAAACGTGGAGAAAATTATTGAAAAAACCATAAATAACCATATAAGAATAAAATTTATGGGGTTTAAAATAGAATGATCATATAATTTTCCCAATGGAAAATTAAACATAAATAATCCCGAACAAGGATGAGATTGTAAAATAAACTCTTACCTCATGCTTCCACTTAGTTGAACATGATTTAAGCTCCTGTATAAAAATTTTATATTTATTATAAATACATAATATAACCATATATATATATATAATATCATATTTGACCCACTTATAATATCTTATTTCCTATTTGTTAATAATATTTCATTATTATCATTGTTTTGGGCGTTAACTGATTCATTTTTTATATTTATTTTGATTCTATAGTTATGATCATTGTGTATTGATCATGGTCATATCATATCAATAATTTTAATAATGAAATAAAAATTATACATATTAATTATATATAAATTTATAATCATCCATAAAAGATAACATGAAAAATGAATCACATCGCTTTGTGGAGGTGGTAGTCCACACATACGCATGAGCGATATTATCATTTTTAATGGGTGGAATGTTAATAAATAAGATGATATATTACTTTTATAGAATAATAATAATTTTATAAATGAAATATATATTCATTATTTCCATTATTATTATCATCTGTGTGAGGTGGTGGTGGAAAAAAACTTATATCGGCTTGTGGGGTATTAATATACCGTATACACAAGTGATGGTTTTGTTTCCCATTTGATGGAGAATAATATAGTTAAATATTATTTCATAAACAGAATAAAATTTTATTATATGTTAGTTAATGGTGTTATTATAATTTAATATTTAGGAAATAGTTCAAGGTGGTAAAATAATAAAAAAAAGTGTTTGGTTAACATTATTTCCTCTTCTTTGAAAGAGATCCTTTAGATATCCTCTTAAGGACCCTAGGGTTGATCTTTTGGGAAGATAAAAAACACTATAACATGGATATGGATGTTGGGGAGATATTTTTATAGGTTTTGGATGAGATAATTTTCTTAATGTGGTGTTAAGTATAGAGGATATGCAGTGTCTCTCTATAGTGAAGGAAAGGACACACTTGGAATTACTAAAAAGATTTAAATATAATAATTTCATTTCCATGTGAAAGTTGAAAAAAGTGACCAATTTTTTTAATTTAATATAGGTTAATGTTTAAATATATTCAATGGATAAAATTTCGATTGGTTTATGTGACATTTTAAACTTTGTCTTTTTGTTTAACCCATTTGTTAAATAATTTTATCCTTAGCCATAGTAACAAATTTGTCATTCCTAAAGGGTTATAAATTTTCTTATAAAGTAAAAATTGGATCAAAAAAAATTGAAGGGGTGAAATTTTAAACCATTTCCTTTCCACCTTTTTCTTATTTAGAAATTTTTATGTTTTTTAAATCATTTAATAATATATTATTTAACATAATGTAACATCTCGTTACATTTTTCAGGTACTTCTTGACGATTTTTTATTACACTTTGTTCTTATGTTGTTTTGAGTAAATTTTGTCAAGTTTTTGAATCCCGTGAGGATGTGAATGGTTGGTGTATGTTTAGGAAAAACTATACGGTTTTTCCCAACAAACCGTGCACCCCATTGAGAGGGTCTGGAGGGTGGCACACGATTGGAATACTGTTTTTCCAGAACCTGTAGGCACCCCTCCAACATGTACACCCTTGGATAGTGAGGGTTTCCATGGTTGTTGCATGGTTAAACTAAAAATGTGGTAAAATAATTCACCTCATACAGAATTCCAATGGTTGCACATGGTTAGGGAATACAGTTACTACTAACCATGTAGCCATACCCTGTAAAATGTGCACGCAAGTATTTATCCCCCCAAAAATTTAATTAAAAATCCTAAGACCCTGGTTTAATATACATAACACCCCTATTCAACCCAAATTGGTTTATTTTTATTTTATATTCTCTCTAGATGATTCCCTAGATCTCCAAACCTCTTTTATAGAAAATTGAAGAGTCAGTGGAAGATCTGATCCCTTTTCGATAAGTGGATCTCCTCTTTCTTTATTCCTCATGATATTCTCTTATATCCTTATAAGGTATTGATATATAATCATGTTATTTATGTATATAATCTCATTTTTATGGATATTCATTCTATGTTTCATTTATTTATCAGATACACCTTCACTTTTTGCTGGTGTATCCCGTTGTGGGTGTTGTGTTGATTTGATCACGTGATCAAGGGTTGGTAGTTCCATAAGGATTTACCCTAAAATTGTAACTCTATATTTCTTGAATGAATTGAAATGAGTTTTTTTATTAAAAACATATATTTTATATGATTTTATGATTGATTTAAAAGTTCATGGAATTGTAAAAAACCTCTAATTTTAATAAAATTTAAATTTTTGGGTGGATTTTGAGAAACATTATAGCTTGAATTGAGAGAGGATTTGAAAAAATAGTTCTAATGAACCAAGATTTATGTACATGGTAATTTAATTTATTTTGAGGAAAACTTAATACATGACACAAACATACACCCAAAGACCATATTAGTTTAGTGTCTTTGGAAACTAGGAATATAATCTTTTAACTTAGTGAAAGATCTTTAACATCTTCTATAAAGATTTTCCTCTATTGTTTTCCAACCCAAAACCATTATTTATATACTAGGGAAGAGAAAACATAAAAAGGGTGGGCTCAAATTCCCAATAAGGTTAAACATGGAGAGCATAAAACAAAACATAAAAATTTGAATAAAAAGATATGAACATAAAGTTTAAACATCAAAATTTTGAGTTATGAAATAAATCTTGTTAGTACGTAAGGTATATATCATAAAGGAACATTAAACATGATAAAATAGCATTGGAATAAAACATATAATTGTGGAAAAATAATAATCACATAATATTATTTCCATAGTATCCAAGGCATTGCTTCTAAAACAATTATAATGGATAAAGTACATTACTGAACCTGTTTTACTTGTCATTACATCCATTTATTACTGAACCGGATTTACTCTCTGTTCCAGTAATTTCTATCCCATGAGATATAAATCTTTACCCAATGAATTTTAAAGAGATATAGGTCCCACCCATCTCATATTGAAATCATTCTTACATGTTCCACAAAAAAACATAAATCATTCATCATAGCATAACCCATGAAATAAAATGGGATTCTTAAACATCATGTCATCATAACAAAATCCATATAAGATAAATGGAGTTCATAAAAATAATT
Organism: Viscum album; assembly: GCA_963277665.1. Lineage (NCBI taxonomy): Eukaryota > Viridiplantae > Streptophyta > Magnoliopsida > Santalales > Viscaceae > Viscum > Viscum album. The sequence continues at coordinate 627,888,995 of OY728163.1, read as the reverse complement.
CCATCATAAAAAAAATCAAATAAAAGTAATAATATGGATATAAACATAATCCAATTCCATCTTAGAAGGAAAATAATTTTGATAAAATACTAATTCCTAAGGAAAATATCCTTTATTTTTCAAAAACTTTTTATCTTCTCAAAATGCCGCGCAATTTTAAAAGAAAATAATTTTGTTGAAAATAAACTTGAAACCATGTAGAGGAAGCTTCATAGAAATAAGGTTTCATGAAACTGTAAAATTTCATTCATGTCGTATAATTTAAAAAAACATTTTTCCTCATACTTTTTTCAGAAAAGTCAAAAAGTATCTTGTATGGTAAACAAAAGAAATATTACTTTCATACCATGTAGTAAAAGTCAAAAAGGGTAAAAATTAATTTAAACATACATATAAGAATAGTAAAAATTTTATTAATTTTTTTTATAAATCACGGACATGGATGATAAATATAACCCCAGTAAATACTTACGAATAAACAATCTTAGATAAAACGAGATTTGCAAAGTTATCCCTTACCTTAGGTCAGATACTCTTCTTACGAGTCCAAAACTCCTATATAATGTGTTTAAAAATATTATTAACTTATTTTATAATCATAATAATATTTATGATATCATATATGATTATTTTATGACTTTATATTACCCATTTATTAACAATTCAAAGTTAATGCAATATTTCAGGTAATGTCGCTTTGTTTATCGTATGTGTTTTGACTTGTTATTCTTGATCATATTACTTAGATAATGATTTAATTACTTCCAGAATGTATAATATGGTTTTTATATCATATATATTCATAATATAAAGATATATAATAGATAGATATATAAAAGTGAATACACCATTCATGGAGACGGTAGACCGTACGTATGCCTGAATGTTGTTTCTGTTTTCTTATCATATTGAATGGAAGTAAGAGAATGACATATATATACATACAAATATATATATATATATCATTAAATTATAATTATTATGTCATATATTTCATAATTATGAATTATATATATATATTATAATCATTCTTTGATGGTTAAATTAGAGAATGAATCTCATCACGTCATGGAGACGGTAGGCCGTACATACTCGCAAGTGATGATATCATTACTTTAATGATTAAATGATATGTAATTGGATGATATATTAATTATAAATAATAATAATAATTCCATATTCATTATTTATCTCTATTATACTCATTATTATACTCATACAAATAATGTAATATGGAATAAAAAAAATTACACCACAGCATGGAGACGGTAAACCGTACGTACGCAAACATCATAATATTATTATTTGTAGGATGGATAAAATTATTAATATAATTGTACCATGATTATAATAACATATAAGTATATTTATGATACTGGATTTATTACTTTGGTATTGAAAAAATATAGAATGAATAAGTTGAATAAGAAAAGAAATTTGAAAGAAGGGATAAAATGATTATCTCTTCTTCGGGTGTTTCCTTTTGATTTGAACAAAATGGATCCTTAGGATGACTATATAACCAAATTTATTCCTCTAGGATGAAGTGAGAAAGGTTTTTCTGAGAAATGGTTGGGGTTTGGATGAACTAAAAAAGATTTAGAGGTGTGAGTTTAAGAGAAAGGGATATTTTGTTTTATAAGAGAGGTGAGGGGCACTTTAGGAAAATCTTGAAATATTAATTTATTATAAAATGATTTTATATTTATAATAGCTAAAAATTAATCTAATTAGAGTATAATATTAATATGGATCTAAAAAATCTCAAAAAATATCTTTTATACATGTTTAGGTTATAAAAGTGACCTTATCTTTTAGATTTAATCCTTTGTAAAATAAGTTAACTCTTACCATGTCCTCTGGTATTTTTATACTACATGGTTAATATCATTACTATAAAATTTCAAGAGAACATAAAGTTGGTCATTTATGAAATTTCAATCACTATAAAAGTTATTTGTATAAACTTTATATTTTTTAGGATTTTTATATCATTTAATAAAATATTATTGTTAAAAAACTTATTTATGTCAATTTTGACACTATTTAGTAATTATTTTTTGTTAAAGTTATTACAACTTGATTAATTAAAAAAATGCATTAAATAATCCCTAATATGTAAATTTAATCCCAAATATTCTTGGATGTCATAAAAATGTTTGAATTAAATTTTTTCTAATATTTATAAATTCATTTATTAGAATCTTTCATTAATGAGGTAATCACTACAGTATAATTGTGTCATAAATAAATATATTTATATAATGTCTAAAAATTATAAATAAAATACCATGATGTAGGAAATATTTTTATATTTCTAATGAATATTTATAGACATAGATATCAATTATATTACCCTATATTAAAATCTATTTAGTAAAAGATATATGTTTATGTTATAATTATCTTTACTTTAAATTTATTGTTATAAAATGTCATTTTCACATCCAAGTGAATCCATGTGGTCCCAAAATCTACCCAAGGATGACCCTGGATAGAAATATCTCATCAAATAGGATTAGTACATGTTTTATGGTAGTTTAATATTATTATAATATTATTTTTTACCCTTATTAACTAGATTTACCCATTAACCAAGGTAAATAAAATAATTACAGAAGTTACTATTCATAATATCCAAAAATAAAAGGTAACTATTCACACAATTTGGAACTTCTGATTACAAATATGTAATCCATATTTTCAAATTCAAAACACAGAAGTTGCAGTAATTAGAATTAATTCGCGTTGTCAAAACCAAAAAGTGGGATTTTAAGAAGTAATAATTATCAAAAGATTGACATGTGTTTATGCCCAATTTAAAAGTAAAATTAATTACAATTACCAAAATTTTATCAAATGGAAAAAATATAATCTAATTAAACCTTAAAACCAATTAAAAATAAAATATGACTATGTAAATAATTTAGAAGAAAAGGCAGTTTTGAATTAAAATGTAGTATTTTTCACTATTCATTAAAATTTGAATTTTATCATAAAAATACCAGAAATTCCAAAAATGTAAATTTTTATGTCCCTATTCCAAGGAATAAGTTTATTTTATCAAATTTAACTTATGAAAGTGTCAAAAACTATATTTAAAATGGGTGTTCCATTAAAAGGTGGTAAAAGTGCATTTTTTGAAAAATAATTCTTTTATTCAAAAAGTTGATTTTGTTATCATATGATGTTATAGAAAATTTGTAAGATGAATTTTAATGTTATAAAATGTAAAATGTGGTTAATACTATTCATAATGTCTAGTTTATATCTGATTAAATAATATTTTAATAATATATCATTGTTTAGTGAAACTCAGTATTTTGTACAACACAAGATATTGAGGAAGGTTTCTCTTGTGTGTAATGTAATACAAGTTAGTGTTACATTTAGTGAAATATTCATTTGGTGTTGTTTGTAACATAATCTAAACATAGTTCATTTATACATTGAAAAAAATATAAACTCAATGTTGCGTGAAATGAATTCTATCAAAAAAACTTGAAATTATGTGTATCAAAAGCCAAGAATAATGTTGGATATGATGCAAGATAATATGGTGTTGCGTATAGTGCACGCTAATCTTAGTGTAACGTACAATGCAAGACATCAACTAAAATAAATTTAATTTATCTCTTAAAATCTCTAGGTGTTACATTCTACCCCCCTTAAAATGAATGTTCCCTCAAAATTCATTGGGGTTATAAATGGTTTACTACTTGAAAGTTTATTTCATGGAAACCCACATCATAAAAAGGGATAGTAAAAATTTATCTTAAAAAGGAAATATAGAAACATAAAAGTTACCCAAAGTAACTCATCACTGGCTTTCCACATAGGATAACATAGGTGGGAAACAAAAACATGGATATGGAAGAGAAATCTAACCATCAAGTTCTAATGGATAGTGATAGATAATATGGTTTGGAGAAAGCTAACTACCATAAATCCATAAATCTGGGATGATTTAAGGGACTATATGATTCATCAAATAAGAAGGTACTAGAATAACATTTTTGGTTGCAAGATCTTTTTCCTAAAGTTGATGATTTTTTTTCATGAGGAGAAATACTTACTTGATTTTAGTGTAATATCACCATTGGTATTTCCCTGAACAATTTCCACTTCATCTCTTATTTAAAGAAATTAAGTTGAATTTCTCATTATTGAAGTGTTAGCAGATCATACGATAAAGTGATAGGTAATTTCATCTGTCTCAACAAAAAGGTTAGAACGGGTTATCAAATATGTATAATTCTACCTATAGTGAGATAATACATTAATATAACAAACTTAAACCAAAATATAACTTATACTATCCATATATGGATAACATCAGAATCCTTCTGAAAACTAAAAATATAAACTTTAGAAGGAGGTGAACTAAATCAACTTAACATTTGTCTCTCATATCTCATTTGGTAGTTCTTGGTTGTCACATTCCAAACATCTGAATACCTTAATCATATATTCTTTTGAAACATGATAACAACATGAAGTACCATATAACCTTAGTGAAAACATTCATTCTATCAAAATTAACTCTTTCCACACACCAAAAATACCAAAAAATTGTTATACTCAAACCACGATATCATTTTTTCCTTATATCAACCATGAGCTCATTAATATTATCAAACGTCTCATTATCTCCTTATCCCTTCATTATGTGCATATAATGTGCTTTCCAAAAATATTTTAATCACTTTTCATGGTTACCGGTACCATATACTTTTGTAAAACCACAATGGACCAATACATAGATATTCCAATATTCTATAATACTATAAAAGAGATTCAACAACACTATTTTGGAATCCCATTACATAAACAATTAATCATTCCACCACTTCGATTTAATACTAAAAATCACCAATAGATATCGAATTTGATTTGTCATTGTCTTTGGAATTAAGAGGTTGATGACATCGATAATCATCCATAACCCTTGAATTTGGGAATTGGTTAGCATAATTCTCTATTTCCTTGTACTTGTAACCCTGATTTGTGGGAGGTGTATTCTTTTGTGATTTCTATTTATTAACATTACTTTGGTAGTAAAATGATTTATGACCTTATTTCCCACACTTAAAACATTTATCAGTCCCCTTAAGATAGTTTCCTCCATGTGTCCTTCCACACTTTGTGCATAAAGTAAATGTAATCTTCTTGTCTCTTTAATTTTTATAGTTTACTTTGAATTTTATCCTTCTTTTCTTATCATAACCATGAGATATTTGAGAAAATATAATCCCCATTTTTCTAAAAAGAATACAAGGAAAGTACATACTGAAAAATAAGTTTTAAAAATCATCCCAATCTATAGAGTCAATATTATCTTGTTGCCTCATATTCTTGATAAATTTCCACCACATATTCACTTTACCTTCCAAGAAAAAAAGTACCCAACTTAACCTTTTCACGTTATGAAAAATGAACAATGAAAAATATCTTTTCAACTATACAAATCCATTTCTCTGAAACTAGTGGATCAGTTGTTCCACTAAAATAAGGTGGATGTTTCCTTAAGAAAGACTCGATAATATTGTTCCTACATTTGGTCATTTAGAAGTCTTGTAGGATTTGTGGTCATAGAAACAAGATTCTTTATATGAGATCCCATAACATTTGGTTGTTTATGAGGACTAAAATTACATTTCCCATCGCATATAGCATTAACCTGGTTCCTTTGGGTTCCATCCATTGTCTAAAACCCAAAAAGAATAGCGTGAGAGGCAAAAATCATACTCAAAAAACAACATAATAAAGGGAGAGTACTTTCAATATCTAACATCTTAGGTTTATTCCTAGGTTATTCATGATCATTAATATAATTCTAGGATTTTAACCTATATTTATACTTAACCTTAGGGACATCCCTATAAATTTCTTAGAAATATCTCTAGGGATCTCACTAAATTTTTCACATCTAGGTTTCCAAAGGTTAACTAAACCTTCATTCTGATACCTACTATAATGACCCAAGATTGATGTACATGTAAATTTCATTTATTTTTCAGAAAACTTAATACATGACACAAACAAACACCCAAATACCATATTAGTTTAGTGTCTCTAGAATCTCAAAACATAATCTTCTAACTTAGTGAGAGATCTTCAACATCTCCTATAAAGATCTTCCCCTTTTTTCCTAACTAAAACCTTTCTTTATATCCTGAGGAAAAGAAAACATAAAAAGGGTGATCTCAAATGATCATTAAGGGTAAACATGGAGAAAATAAAACAAACCATAAATATTTGAAAGTAAATACATGAACATAATGTTTAAACATCAAAATTTTTAGTCATTGAATAAATCTTTGAAGTATGTAAGGTATAAATCATAAAGAAACATTAACCATGGTAGAATATCATTGTAATAAAACATGGAATTGTGGAAAAACAATAATAATATAATATGATTTCGATATTATCCAAGGCTTTGCTTCTAAGATCATTATAGTGGACAAATTCCACTACTGAATCAGGTTTACTTATCGTTCAAGCCATGTATTACTGAACCAAATTTACTCGTCATTCCAGTCATGTATATATCACGAGATATAAATATTTACCCAATTAATTGGAAGAGGATATAGGTCCCACCCATCTCATAGTTAAATCATTCTTACATGTTCCACAAAAAAACATAAATCATTCATCATAGCATAACCCATGAAATAAAATGGGATTCTTAAACATCATGTCTTCATAACATAATCCATATAAGATAAATGGACTTCATAAAAATAATTCCATCATAAAAAAATCAAATAAAAGTAATAATAGGGATAGAAACATAACCCTATGTCATCTTATATGGAAAATAATTTTTATAAAATACTTAAACTTAATTCCGGAGGAAAATATCCTTTCTTTTTCAAAAACATTTTCTCTTCTCAAAATGCCACGAAATTTAAAAAGAAAAGAAATTTATTGAAAATAAAATTGAAACCATAGAGAGGAAGATTTATGGAAATAAAGTTTCATGAAATCATAAAAATTAATTCATTCTGTATAAGATAAAAAACATTTTTCCTTGTAATTTTTCCAGAAAAGTCAAAAAGTACCTTGTATAGTAAACAAAAGAAAGATTTTTTCCATACCTTGTAGTAAAAGTCAAAAGGGTAAAAATTAATTTAAAAATACATAAAATAAAATGAAACATTTTATGAAAACATTTTTAGAAATCATGGATATGTATGATAAATATAACCCCAGTAAATAGTTACGAATAAACAATCTCGGATAAAACGAGATTTGCAAAGTTATCCCTTACCATAGGTCCGATACTCTCCGCATGAGTCCAAAAATCTTTTATAATGTGTTTAAACATATTATTAACTTATATAATAATCATAATAATATTTATGATATCATATATAATTATTTTATTAATTTATATTACCCATTTATCAACAATTCCATGTTAATACAACATTTCGGGTAATATCACTTTGTTTATCGTATGTGTTTTGACTTGTTATTCTTGATCATATTACTTAGATCATGATTTACTTACTTCCAGAATGTTTAATATGATTTATATGTCATATATATTAATAATATAAAGATATATAATATATATATATAATGGAATATACAGTTCATGGAGACGATAGGTCGTACGTACGCATGAACGTTGTTTCCGTTTTCTTATCATATTGAATGGAAGTAAGTGAATGAAATATATGTATATATATATATATATATCATTACAGTAGACTTATTATTTCATATATTTCATAATTATGAATAATATATATATATATATATAATCATTCTTGGATGGTTGAAGTTGAGAATAATTCTCATCGCGTAGTGGAGACGGTAGGCCGTACGTACGCACAAACGACAATATCGTTACTTTAATGATTAAATGATATGAAATTGGATGGTATATTAATTATAAAGAATAATAATAATGTAATATTCATTATTTATTTCTATTATACTCATCATTTTACTCATCTAAATAAAGTAATGTAGAATAACAAATTACACCACTCTGTGGAGACAGTAAGTCGTACGTACGCATATATAGTGATATTATTGTTAATAGGATGGATAAAATGATGAATATAATTTTACCATGATTATAATAACATCTCAGTATATTTATGATACAATATTTATTACTTTGGTATGGAAGCAATATATAAAGAATAAGTAGAATAGGAAAAGAACTTTGAAAGAAGGGATAAAACAATTACCTCTTCTTCAGGTATTTCTTATTGATTTGAACAAAATGGATTCTTAGGATAAATATATGCCCAAATTTATTCCTCTAAGATGAATTTATGGAGTTTGGGATGATAAATGGGCATTTTGTGTCTGAACCAAAAGGATTTAGAGGAGTGAGTTTAAGAGAAAGGGAGGTTCCCTTTTATAAGAGTGGTGAGGGGAACTTTAGAAAAATCTTGAAATATTAATTTATTATAAAATGATTTTAGGTTTATAATGGATAAAAATTGATTTATCTAGAGTATAATATGAGTATGGATCTAAATCCTCTCAAAAATATTTTTTATACATGTTTAGGTCATAAAAGAAACCTTATCTTTTTTATGCAACCCTTTGTAAAATTAGTAAACTCTTTCCATGTGCTCTTGTATTTTTATACAAAATGTTTAATATATTTACTATAAAATTCAAAGAGAACATAAAGTGGATCATTTATGAAATTTTTATTATAATAGAAGTTATTTTTATGAACTTTAGATTTTTTTAGTATTTTTATATCATTTAATAAAATAGAATTTTTTTTAAAACAGATTTATGTCAATTTGAAACAATTTAGTAATTGATTTTTGTTAAAGTCATAAAAACTTTATTACTTAGAAAAAAATAAATAAAATAATACCTAATATGTCAATTTAATCAATAAAATTCATGGATGGTATCAAAATGTTTAAATTAAATTTATTGTAATGTCTATAAATTTATTTATTTGAATCTTTCATTAATGAGGTAATCACTACATCATAATTGTGTCATAAATAAATATATTTATATAATGTCTAAAATTATAAATAAAATATCATGATGTATTAGATCCTTTTATATTTATAATTACTATTTATAGACATAGATATCAATTATATAACCCTATATTAAAACCAATTTAGTAAAGGATATATGTTTATGTTATAATTTTCTTTAATTTAAATTAATTCTTATAAAATGTCATTTTCACATTCAATTGAATCCACACAGTCCCAAAATCGACCCAAGGATGAACATTTTTTGAAATATCTCATAAAATAGTATTATAACATGTGTTAGGGTAGTTTAATATTATTATAATATTATTTTTTACCCTTATTTACCAGATTTACCCTTTAACCATGGCAAATAAAATAATTACTAAAGTTACTATTCACAATGTAAAAAATTAAAAGGTACCTATTCACACATTTTGGACCTTATTATTCCATATATGGAATCCATTTTTTATAATTTAAAATACAGAAGTTATATTAATTAAAATTAATTCTCGTTGTCAAAACAAAAAAGCAGTTTTTGAAGAAGTAATAACTCTCAAAAGATTGACATGTGTTTATATCCAATTTAAAAGTGAAATTACTTCCAATGACTAAAATTGGATTAAATGATAAAAATATAATACAATTAAACTTTAAAACTAATTAAAAATATAACATAACTATATAAATAAATTAGATGAAAATACAATTTCAAATTAAAATGTAGTATTTTTTACTATTCATTAAAATTTGAATTTCATCAGAAAAATACCATAAATTCAAAAAAAGTAAATTTTTATGTCCCTATATAAAGAAGAAGTTTATTTTTTTTTCAAATTTAACTTATAAAAGTGTCAAAAACTAGATTTAAAATGGGTTCTCCATCAAAAGGTGGTAAAACTATATTTTTTAAATTACTTCTTTTATCTGAAAAATTGATTTTATTCTCATGTAATGTTCTAGAAAATGTGTAAGTTGAATTTTAATGTTATAAAATTAAAATTTTGGTTAATAATATTCATATTGGCTAGTTTATATCCCATTAAATAATATTTTAATAATATATCGTTGTTTATTGAAACTCTATGTTGTATACAATGCAAGCTGTTGAGGAAGGTCCCTCTTGCATGTAATGCAAGCCAAGTCAGTGTTACATTTATTGAAAGATGACTTTGGTGTTTTTTATAACATAATCCAAAAATAGTTCATTTATACATTGAAAAAAATCTATACTAAGTGTTTTGTGAAATGAATTCAATCAAAAGAACTTGAAATTGTGTGTAACACAAGCCAAGAATATTGTTGCATATAATACAATATAATGTGGTGTTGCATATAGCACAAGTTAATATTGGTGTAACGTACAACACAAGAAATCAAATAAAATAAAAATAATCCATCTCATAAAATCTCAAGGTGTTATAATGGTTATATGTTGATTTTTGATTAAATTGGATTTAAATGAAAGGTGATTTGAAAATTCATGAATTTGATGAAAAACTATGTTTGGTTTTGAAATGAAAAAGGAATGTTAAAAAGTAAATTCAGGAAATTTAATTGTGAATGATGAAATGATTTGAAATGATTGATTTTCCCATAATTGATTGATATATTGTTGATGCACATGTGAGAATGGCATGGGCAAGGAGGTGATACCACATGTATAATCATCAAAGGTGGGGCAATAATCTCTACTGATGTGAAATACTATGCGGCTGTATTATCTCCCCCCTTGAGTTGCAGTCTGGAGGCAGCTGGTGCTAATAGTGGTCACACCATCTCATCCCCAATGCGTGAGAATGGACCTTCGGTTCCTAATCCAGAAATTCCTGGATTAGTTTCTCTAAGGTCGGGAGGAAGTTCCCTCCTAAAGATGACTCATGGTGCGGATGAGGTCATAGATAAAGGGGAATAGACCAAGGTGACTCACAAGAAGGCCAAGAATAGGATTCCATCTAATATTGATGAAGAGGACTTAGATGAGACCCCCCCCCAGTCTTTCCTGGAGTCTGATGAAGATGATAAAATCAAGAGGATCTCACATGATAGGATGTAAAAAGGGAATCTAAAGCTCATTGATGTTGGGGACTATTTGGTTTATATCAGGAGGAAGATCAAGATTCCGAGATATTACTTGTACCTTCCAAAAACTTATGATTACCTGATCATATGGAAAGGGTATGCATTTTAGGGAGCCTGTACAACCTTCCTTCCATGACAAGGTTGAGGAGTCTAAAGGTGACAACCTTAAGGATCCAAACCAGTCAATGAACATGGTTGCATCATAGGATGTATAGAAGAAGGCAAGGAAGGAGGACGATGACCTAAAGCTTCTCTTATATTCTGAGAAAGAGATAATGAATAATCATTTTACAATCAATGATCCAAAATTAGAAGCTGATAGAATGTACACTAGATAATTTAAAGTTGACCCTAATGAAGAGAAATTTGAGTGGATCAGAAAGCAAGACTGGATCTTGGCTCATGTAATCAATGAGAAGAAAATAAACCTAGATGAATACTTTTAGACTTCAGATAGGATGGATGAACACTTCGAGAATCTCATCAAAGATGACCCAGATGCAAAGGTAACTCCTATCTCATGGAGAATACATAGGGTGTTTAATTCAAAACTTTTAAAGTTTTTTGGGAATAGTTCGGTAATCTCTAATGAGGTTTGGCATGATGTTGGCTTGTAATCTTCTTGGTTTTATCAATTTCCCTCAAAGTGATCTCTTTTATAAAACTTTAAATTGGAAGGTAATTAGTGGGTGATTAGGATAAGACACTATAAATCTATCTCCCTAGAAATGAATTGATTATCATAAAACTAACGGAACCAAGTTTGGAATTGTAAAGAACCAAAATTCTCATACATAGATATTACATATTTTTAGATCAATATTCAATACATTTCATAAATACATGCTAGTAGACCATATAGGTTTAGTGTATTTAGAGACTAGAAGAAAAATATTCTGATTTCTTGAAATATCTTCCACATATATCATAAATATCATACCACATGGTACTCTTTTTAGACACACCCTACCTAAAACCTTTCTTCATAACATGAGGAATGGAAACATAATAAAGGTTGTTCTCAGATGCTCAGTAGGGGTAAACAATTAAGACATTAATATAACATGTTCATATGGGTATGATAATATGTGAATAAAATTTGAAATCCATAACCTATATGTCATAGATCATAAATGTGAGTCCTAGAATAAAACTTGGTAGTTCATAAGACATGAATTTAAATGGAAGTAAAGAACATTAACCATAATAAAATAATATTGGCATAAGACATAGATTTGTGTAATACACAAAATCACAAAAAAATAATAATTTTCTTAGTAGTCAAGGATCAATGATAAAACATTCATAGTGGAATAAGTTCACTCCCTAAAACATCAATGTAATCAAGGTCCACTCCCTAGACTATCATAGTGTATTGAGTCCCTTACTAAAATGGGTTCACTCTATATTATATTCTTATTTATCTCATGAAATATAAATATTTACTCAATGCATTGAAGGTAGATATAAGTCCCATCTATCACATAATAGAAATCATATATATGTGTGCCACAAGATCATAAAACATTTACAATATCATAACCCATGGAAATAAAGGGGTTTCATAAAAATTTAAATATAACATAACCTATGGAAAATAAATAGGTTTCACAATCATTTCATCATTTTATCAAATCATTTCCCAAGTAAAAAATAAGTGGGTTTCATAAGAATTTTATCATGGTATAACCCATGGAATAAAAATGAGTTTTATAAAAATATTTTCATCATAAACATAAATCATTCAAAGAAAGAATAATAATGGGTTCATTGGATAATATCCCAAGTAAATTATGGGTTACACAAAAATATTTAATAATATATAGAAAATGATTTTTAAAGATTACTTAGAAAATTTATGGAGGAAAATATTTATTACAAATTAAAAAAAAACTTTTAAAATTGAAAATAATTTCAAAATCATTTTCTTGGAAAATAACATTGGAAAATTATAATGGAAAATTTAAAAATTATTTAAAAGATTTCTTGAGGAAAATATCCTTTCTCTGAAAATAAATTTTTAAAACTAAAAATTCATAAGATATTTTAGAAACCAATTTCTTTGAAAATAAACATTGAAACTTATAAAGGAATCTTTAAAAAAATTTAAAGCATTTCTTGAGGAAAATATCTTTTATTTTTAAATAACTTTTTTAAAACTAAAAATTCATAAAAACAATTCAAAATCCATTTCTTTTAAAATAAATTTTAAACATATAAAATAAGCCTTAAAATCATTTATAACATTTCTTGAGGAAACTATCCTTTCTATGAAAACCAATTTTTAGAACTAAAATTTATAAAACATTTTATAAATCCTTTTATTTGAAAATAAACTTTGAAACTTATAAATTAAGATTTAAAACATTGAGTGCTCATGAAGGTGGAAAGTATTATTCATGTTGTTCATGTTAGAATAAAGAATAATTTTACATTTTTATTAAAAATAAAATGGGAATTATTTGGAAAATTACATGAATATTACTTTCAAAACATTTTATAAAAATCCAATCAAGTTTAAAAATGTCTTAAATAAATAATTTGGAGAATTTTGTAAACATTTTTTAAAACATTATTAGAAAGCATGTTTTTGGAAGAAAAATAGTTTTAGACTCAAGATAGAAATAAATTAAACTTAAAATATCAGGATAATAAATAAATTCATGATATCATATGTCAAAGGGTCTATATATACACCTCCTAAAAGAAGATAGGTGCATAACCTAACATATATCTCAAAGAAGGAAAATTGAGAAAACAATTCCTCACCGATTTAGTAACTTTTAAACTATAAATCCCATGAAAGAGATACCCTAAATGGATATGTAAATCCCAATATTTTTCTAGATATGAATAACAAAATACAATCATGAAAACATATAAACAATATAAAAGAAACATGTGGTACATTGCTTCGTGTGGCCTTGGCCCTACCTCCTAGTCTTTTGAATATACCATTCAGAGGTGAAAGGGACTAGTAAAAAACTACATAGATATTTTTCATACATGGCATGAAGGGAATGTTGTATCACATTTTATAGCTTTAAAGGAGATCCAAGGTGCATGAATTTCGTATTTCTCAGATCTTGTGTCCTTCCCTCTGTAGGGAGTCAACCTTATAAGAGGGAACGTTCTTGGTCTTCATTACATAAAACCCCCTTGATTTCTTGAATTTTTTTCTAAGTTAATATATTTATATATGATATATTTATACTATCTTACAATAAAATAAATAAATAAATTTAATACCCCAAGATTTTATAGTAAATTATTTTCTTTAAATTAATTCAATAGCTTGCGCTACATGCAACACTGAGTTCGAGCACACCACGGCTTACCAAACTAGCCATTCCAAAAGCGATTATAAATAGTATTAACTAAATTTTGAATTTTATATACTCCATATAATTTTAACATCCATATTATGTGTTTCTTAGACATAATATAATAACAAATTCAATTTTTCATAAAAAATAAGTATTTTAAAAAAATGCAATTTTACCGCCTTTTAATGGATAACCCTTTTTAAATCCAATATTTGACACTTTTATATATTTAATTTGACAAAATAAACTTATTTATTTAGAATAAGGACATAAAAATTTATTTTGGATAAATTTTTTGTGCTTTTCTAATAACTTTCATATTTTGATGAATAGTTAAAACACTAAATTTTAATTAAAAACAACTTTTTTAATAAAAATAATTTATAGTGTTAAATTATACAATTGAATGGTTTTAAAGTATAAATAGATTATATTTTTATAATTTAATCCAATTTTAGTCATTGGAAGTAATTTTATATTTAAATTGGACATAAACACATATCAATCAAATTATTGTTTTTACTTCTCAAAAACTCGCTTTCTGGTTTTGACAACTTACATTATTTTTAAATTAATTAATACAACTTCTATGTTTTAAATTTGGTAAAATAAACATCATTTTTGAATTTGGAATATCAAAATTATCTTCGGGTGAATTTTTGGTATTTTTCTAAAAACTTTCTATTTTTGATGAATAGTGAAAAACACTGCGTTATTGTTTAAAGCTGAATTTTTATTTAAATAATTATTTTTAATTTAAATTTATTTTTAATTCAAAATATATAAATAATACATATATTATTCCAATGTAATTAATTTAAGTCATTTTATAGTAAGATTAGATATATAAAATTTTGTTGAACTTTTTACCATCTTTTACCCACCTTTTAGGCACAATTGAAAATTCAGATAAAACATAATTTTACCGCTTATGTGAATTTAATTTCAAAAATATGATAGAAATTGTTGACATAAATTAAAATTTGGTTCAATAGGATGAAAATAATTTTTGGTGAATAGTAACTTTTGAATTTTATTTACCACGGTTAAATGTAAATAGGGTAATTAAAGGTAAAAATCATATTATAATTACTCTAACATATGTCCTAATTCTATTGGATAAGTTTATTTTGACAAAAATATACCTTAGGAGAAAATATTATCCTTTTTGATCCACTTGGACTAGATTAGGACATTTATTATATTTTATTTAAAGAAGAGTTAAAAGTGTTAAATTCAAAGTTTAATAACAATTTTTTTTAATATTTGGTTACACATAAGATAAATTAAACTATAAATATTCATTAGAAATATAAAAAGATTTAATATATAATGATATTTTATTTATAATTTTTAGACATTAAATAAGTAAATTTATTTATGACATAATGATGATGAAGTAATTACCTTATTAATTAAAGACTAAAACAATTGTTGTTATAAATATTAAAATAAATGTAAATTGAAACTTTTGATGCATTAAATTAATTTTATAGGTTAATATGAAATTTTAGGGTTTATTAAATGTATTTTTTTTGAAGAAATCATATTGTTATGACTTTAAAAAAAACCAAATACTAAATAGTGTCAAAATTAACATAAATGAGTTCTTAAAACAAATACTATTTTATTAAATTATATAATAGTATTAAAAATATAAGGTTCAGAAAAAGGACTTATATGATTATATATATGTCATTAATTAAGCACTTGAGGTTCTCTTGGCATTTTATAGTACGTTTATAAACCATGTAATATAAAAATACAAGAAGACATGGAAAAAGATAAACTATTTAACTAAGAATTAAATCTAAAAGATAAGGTTAATATGATGACCAAAACTTGTCTAAAACCTATTGGTTGAGAAATTTTAGAACCCTCCCCATATTATCCTATAAATAAATCCATTTGGATCCATTATAAACCAAAAATTATTTTATAATAAAATAATATTTCAAGCTTTTCCTAAAGTGAACCTCACCTCTCTTATAAAAGGGTACTTACCCTTATCTCAAATTCACATATCCAAAGCCATTTGTATCATCTAAAACCTACTCAAATATCCTCCCAACTACCCTCACTTCAACCTTTAGGCCTTACATTTATCATAAAGCCAATCTATAAAGCCCTTTTGATCAAATCAAAAGGAAGCACTTGAAGAAGAGGAAATAATTTCACCACCTCTTTTAAAGATTTTTTATTCTTCCACTTCCTATCTCTTTGTTATTTCCATACCAAAATAATAAATCCAGTACATTATACTTACTGTAATTTTATTATAAATATGATACAACCAAATTCATTATTCTATGCATCCTATGAAGGAAAAAAGTCTCTATACATGCATACGTACGTCTTACTATCTCCACGTCATAGTGTAGTTTGTTATTCAAAACTTCATTATTTGGATGGGTATAATAATGAGTATAATTGATTTAAATAATAAATATAATATTTTAATGATTCTTTATATATGATATACCATAAAATTACATAAAATTTCACCATCAATAGAATGATATTGTCGCTTGTGCATACGTGTGGATTACCGTCTCTACAAACGCAATGAGATTCATTTCCCATCGTAAATATTCAAGAATAATTTTCATTTTATGATTTAAAATAATGTTTAAGAACTTAATATCATTATTTATATGAATCAAATACATATTATACATAACAAACATGACTTATTTAATAAAACATACAAAAGGAAAATGAATCAGTTAACACCCAAAACAATGATACTACTGAAATATTATTAACAAAACAATATTAGAAGATCACATATGATATCATATTTATGTATGTGGTTATTTTATAATTTAATAAAAATTATTTAACCACTATAAATTAGGTTAAACTTACCCTCAACTAAAGTAAAGTATAAGTTAAGGGGTTTTCATCTCACTTCTTATTCATGTGAGATTCATGCTATATTTCCACTATTCCCTTTTATGTGGTGTATGTAATACCCATGATTGTATTATTTATTTAATATAATTTAATTTATTAGTATTTAAACCTTCATTTTATGATCCTTCTTTCATGGGGTGTATGTTTTGTAAGTTACCAAATCGATAAGGGTTAATTTTACAATCTCTTTATTATCTGTGGTTGTTTATACGTAAGCATCTACTGAGAATTCTTTATCATCCACATCTGTGTTTCATAAAAATTTATTTCAAAACATTTTTACTATTTCTTAGAATATGGGTTAAATTCATTTATACCCTTTTTTTACTTTTTATAAAATGTTTTGAAATGAATCTTTCCATCATTTTCCAAATAAGGTACTTTATGACCTTTTCAACAAATTAAGGTAAGAATGTATTTTTAACTTATACGGAAGGTGTGGCTATTTTACATCATTATAACACATTTGAATATTCCCTTACAATCTTATAAGAATATTTTCAAAATAAATCTTTTCTTTTATAATTACATGACTTTTAAATGATTAAAAAATATAAAGATATATTTCTCTCAAATAGATTTGATTTCATCTTTGTCAACATCCTTTGATGGATTTTACACTTGTTTGAAGTTGATTTATTATGATATAATCTTACATATTTTATTGAAGTTTTTGTGATATGATTGATTATGGATGTTTTATTTTTATACCATTCATTTTTTATTGTTAAAGTATTAACATTTCGTATGCTAGTTTTAATACGAATGCTTATGTTATGCTTCAACCTTTTCATATGAGGAATGCATTGGTCTTAATAAGTGATGGGTGGAGCCTACTATAGATCCTAAATGCATCAGTAGGTCACATGAGACAAACTAGTGTCTTATAACAAGGCCTTGAAAAAATATTATTTATAGTCTTGGTATGAGGCCTTGACTATGTGATTATGATGTCCGGCATTATGCATTCCATCATTATAAAATTACTTATTGATATTAATGTGATTATTAAACTAGTATAATATCCATGTGAATAAGTAAAAGAAATTATTTGATTTATATTTTCCATATTATAATGAATTTTAAGTTTAAAATTCTTGTGTTTTAGTCTTATACATTTCTTTAAATGTTTATTCTTATTTATGAATTTTTTTGCTATATTTTTTATCCTTACTGAGCATCTGAGCTCATCCCTTTCTTATAATTTATTTTCTCAGGATGCCAAGAAGTGTATTATGTTTTATATGCAGGTTTAATCTAGGATAATAATGTAATTATCAAAGGATTATCTATGTTGTATTTTAAGTTAGAAATTGTAATGTGAAGTTCATATATGTAATCTATTTTCCAAAAATGTTAAACCGATCGGCCCTTCAAGACTTGATTCCTTGTAATCATGTGAATTTTTGGTAATAATGCACTAAATCTGGGTAACTAGGTTAGGGAATTACAATAAAGTCTGCATGAGTAAAAAAAATAAACATGCGGTGTATATGACATGTGTTTCACAGAAAGTAAAAGTGAGACGTAAATCCCTGACCTTAAGTATCGAATTCCATAATACAAATTTGGAACTCCTTTATATTAAATATAATTTTATTATAAATATATTAAAGAACCATAATTATATATATATATATATTACCATATATTATTTACTTATGACCTTTTATTACCTGTTTATAAACAATTCATTTTTAAAATTATGTTTCGGGTAGTAACTGGTTTGTTTTTCATGTATATTTTGGTTGGTATTTTTAGTAATATTAAATTGACGATGATTTAATAATATTAAGAATGTTAACCATGGTATAAATATCATAAATACTCATTATATATTTATTTATAAAAATCCATAAAAGTTAGATATAGAAAATGAAATACACTTTTCATGGAGACGGTTGGCTATACATACACATGAACATTGTTTACATTTTCTTGAAGGATTGAAATATAGAAAGGTAAATAATATATTATCATTATAAAATCCTTTTTACACCATATATATTTCATATTTTCATTAAAAACATCCTTATTACCTTCTATGTAAATCGTGAATGAATCACATCATTTCACGAGGTGGTAGTCCACCGTATACATGAATGATGTTATTATATCCCCCAAAGAATAGAAAATAAGAATATATATGTGATATAATTATTAAATAATTATAATTATTTTAAAAATATCATATATATTCATTTAATTTGTCCTGATGACCATCCAGGTAAATAATAAATGAAAAACAAATCACCTCGGTTCGTGAGGCGGTAGTCCGTCGTACACAAGAGAAGCGTTATTATTTTACCAATAGGTTTAGATGTAATAAGGTAGATGTGGTATTATAAATAAAACTTAATAATAATATCATAAATATAATATATAAACATTAAATCTGTCATTATATCCATCTGTGATAGGTGGTGATGGAAAACGAATAACATCAGTTCGCAAGGTGGTAGTCTGCCATACACATGAATGATAATTTCATATCCAATTTGATAGAAAAGGATATGGATATAGGAAATTCCTTTAACATAAAAAAATATAATTATATGAATTATATTTAGGTTATTATATCATAATGGTTTAATAAGAATTGAAGGAGGTGGAAGAAGAAATAAAAAAATGATCTGTTAGGAACATTACCTATAATTCAGACAACTTCTTTTGGTTTTCACAAAAATACTTCTTAGGTTAGCTTCATAAAAAAAAGTAAGGCTTATAGGATGATAGGAGTTAATTAATTAATGGATTTGGTTAGGTATTGTCTGAACCAAAGGGTGTTTAAAGTGTTAATAGAAGAGGATTGGGGGTGGCCTTTTAAAAGTGAGGTGAGTGACACATTTGTAATTTTTAAAAAGAAAAACACGTACCCACATTTTTTAGATGCCAAAAGGCTCTAAAATGGTCCATTATCGAAACTAAAAGATATAAGGTATAAATATGGTATAAAAATTGGTGTTTTACTAGTTTTGGATCATTTTAAACCCTTATTTTTTTGTTTAACCTCACTAAACCCATTTTTACCTTAACCGCGATAATTAATTTTTACTAATTTTTCGATTCATAATGGTAAAAAAATAAGCTTACAATATTATAAAATATAAATTATTTTGATTCCAAATATTGAATATATTTTTAAAAATTACATTCATATAAGTGGAAAATTTTAATTTTAAAATTAATCCCACAGACATGATGAAAAATAGGTTTTCCAAAGGGAAAAGTTTTCGAAGTTTAAAAATTTTTTAAATAAAAATTGAATATGAAATTTATTCCAATGACCAAAATTGAATTAATATATATAATTTTACTAATTTTACTTTTTAAAATAATATTAAAATAATTTTTATGTTTTTAAATGCTTTAAAAGAAATTAAAATTCATTAAAAAACCCATTATTTTACATTATTCATAAAAATTTACCATTTAAAAAATTTCTCAAAAATTAAATCAAAGATAATTTTTAAATGATTATTTTAAAAAATAATTTAATTTTCTATAATAAAATTTATACTAGTGTCAAAAATAAATTTTAAAATAAATGCGTAAATAGAAATAAAACTACTTTTTAGAAAAATATAGCTTTAAGAATATAATTGGATTTATTATTATCTATTATCTATAGAACATATAAGATTAATGTTAAAAGTTGATTGAATATATAATATATAAATTTCATTACAATATTTAACCAATTTTTTTGTTTAATTTATTTAGGTAAAATATGTTTTTGTGCATAAAAATAGTTTTTCAGAAAAAGATTTTCTTTATTTTTAAATGGTTTTTATTTTTCATTTATAATTAATTGGCCCCCAAATAATTCATTATATATACATATGTAAATAATATATTTTAATAATTATGTTAACCCTATTCATACCATCTATTCCAATGGCTAATTGATAACTATAATATTAAATAATAATATTTTAATAGTATGTATTGTTTCGTTTAAACTCAATATTGCATGTAATGAAAGATACACTCAATGTTGCATGTAACACAAGATAAACTCAATGATTCATGTAATTAAATATAAACTCGGTGTTTCATCTAACGCAAAATATAAAAAATATTAAATTAATTTAAAAAATATATTTAACAAAATCTATAGATGTTGCATCCACCCCCTTAAATATATTGCATCCTTGAAATTTGAACTTGTTCTTGATAAAAAAGGGTTTAAAATTTGAAAATCACTTTGTAGGAAGACTATATTGTAAGAATGGTTAATAAAAATTCATCTTCAAAAGAGAGAAAAGGATGTGTGAAGGTCATCTAAAATAACTCATAACTTGGTTTCTATATAGGAAAAATTGGTAGAAAGTGAAAACATGAACATAGAAGATAAAACTAATACCAAAATACATATATAGAGTGATAGATAACATGGTCAAGAGAATGATAATGACCACGAAAACCTAAATCCTTAATAGGTGAAAAGACCATTCATTCACCATAAATGAAGGTAAATGTTTAATATTTTATTACAAAATACTTTTCCTAAAATTGAGGAATTTTCATGAGAAGATACACTTACTTTATTTAATTCCATTTCATAAGCACAATCTCAACATTTGTTTGTTCGTTGATCAATTTCCACTTTGTCTCTTTACCCTAAGAGATGAATTTTTCATGCCTGATGCACTAATAGGTAATAAGATTCATAAAATAATGATTACTCTTTCCTTTAATCTTTATATATTATAAAAAATAGAATTTTTAGCTTAGGTTATCCTATTAAATACAAAGTTTAACTTAATACATTCCATGAATAGTTAACGATAGGGATCCTCCATGGTTGGCCAAAATGGAAATCCAAAAATTTATAAAGAAGGTTACTAAATTTACACAATCAAATTATCATTAATCCCCTAAATAAATTTGATTATCTGTTAATTTCACATAACAAATATGTGAATACATTGATTATATATTCTCAGGAAACATGGTAATATCTTGAATTACCAAAAAACCATAAAGAAAACATAACTTCTTTAAAAAATTAACTCTTTCTTCCTTAAATAAAATCACAGATTATATATTTTGTTGATATTTTTTTTGTAAACTCTATCATTGATAAAATAAAACACTTTTTCATCAAATAATTAATGATTTCCAATTTAATAAATACTATCCAATTTAATTCATCCATATCAATAATCTCTTTATTCAAACTAAAAACCATTTTCTCGTCATCAGGAACTTGTTAAGGGTTATCTTTACTTAATTGAAATATTAACTTGTCCTTAAATCACTTTTTTAGGACATCATTACCATTTAACATTTTATTTAAAATCCATAATTAAAAACTACTATGGAACAATCCATTGATGTTTCATGATTCTAATAACCAGAATAACACAGATAAAAATATAATTCTTTGAATCCTAATACATAAAAACATCAATCATTCCACTTTCTTCATACACCATTAACTAGGATTCATTTTCTTATTCCTTAGCACTTATTTTATTTTATGTTTCATTTTTATTATATTCATCATCAATAATATATCCATTAATTGTACAACTCTACTGATTATATTCATGATATTTTCTCTGAGGAAATTCATTTTTATAATTCTCATACATTCCACATTTTCATTATTCATCCGTCAATGATATCTTTGGTATACCATTGTTATCATACACGGTGTTAACCAAACATTTCATTTTTCCTATATAATTACTTTCTTTGTGTCTTTCTCCACACTCAAAACATCTTCCCATTCCTCTAAGATATTCACTTGGGTGCTTCTTCCCATATTCTTTGCACATAGGAAACTGAATCTTGTTTCCTCTATGGTTTCTATCACTCAAACTCTCAATGAACTCTATAATTTTCTTATTTAGTGAGGTTGAGGGTCAATTAATGTGAATTTTGTTAATTATATATCATGATAACTGATTAAGAATAATCAAAATATCCTATAATCCAGTAATTATACCATTTTGTTTCTCATTAACACATTTTCTATCACATTCAACATTAATCTAGTTCCTTCTGGTCCCTCTATTGAATAAAAATAAAAAAATATCTGGAGAAAAAATAATCATATTGGGAAACCACATAATCATGGAAATCACTTATAGGATGTCTAAATCATGACATATTATTTATAATCAATGGTACCTTTGATTTAACCTAGGTCATCCATGGGAATTATTCAAATCCTTCATGATGTTTCATAAAGTGTTTTTTAATTTCAAAATCATATTCTCTAGGAGTTTCAAACTAGGTGTGTAGAAAGTCCTATTATCACACACTAGGTGATGATAAATTTCATATCAATGTTCCCTTTTTGAGTTATTACCCCTAGATACCTCGGTTCCATATCCACATCCACTTGTAGTATCTAGACATATATGTAATTTCTTGGAAACCACTCACTCAATATTTTTCCAAAATTTTAGGACATTTTCCTATAATTTAAATCATCCTTAGACTTATACTTAGACACATCTCTAGACATATACCTAGATTTTATCTAGGGATCCTAGTTTCCAAAGGTTAACTAAAACTTTCCTTTGATACCAACTATAAAGACCCAAACTTATCATACATAGATATTGTATCTTCTTAGATAAATATTCAATACATTTAACAAATAAACTCACATGAACCATATAGTTTTAGTTTCTTTGTAAACTAGACACAAAATATTCTTATTTATATAAAGATCTTCAAAATCTACCATAAATATCTTTCCACATAGTACTCTTCTTATATATACCCTACCTAAAAACTTTATTCATAACATTGGGAAAAGAATTATAAGAAAGGGTGAACTTAGATGCTCAGTAAGGGTAAACAAGGGAGATATCAATATAACATGAGAATATGGGTATGTGAATATGAGAATAACATTTTAAATACCCACCGTACATATCATAGATCATAAAATATGATCCATTTAATAAATATTGACAATTTATAAGACATGAATCATAATAAAATCAAAGAATATGAACTATAAGAACATAACATTGGCATAAGACATATATTTTTGGCATACACATAAACATAACAAATCATTTTCTTATTATTCAAGTCTTATTTGAAAAACTATCACATTGGAATGGGTTAACTCCCCAAACCATCATAGTAGTTAAGGTTCACTCCTAAGAATGTCATACTGGATAGATCCCCTCACTGAATTCTGTTCACTCCCCATTCTAGTTCTATTTATCTCATGATATATCAATATTTACCCAATTAATTAGAGGAAGATATGGGTCCTACTCTTCACATAATGAAAATCATACATATGACTACCACATGACCATAAAACATTTATCATATCAGAACCCATGAAAAGAAATGGTATTTATAAGAATTTCATCATAATATAACTTATGTAAAAGAAATAATTTCATAATCATTTCATAATTTCATCAAATAATAACCCGTGGAAAAAGAAGCAGGTTTGATAATCATTTTATCATGGTATACTCATGGAAGAGAAACAAGTTTCATAAAAATATTTTCATCATAAACATAAGAAATTCATATAAATAATAAGAATTCTGTCCTTAGATTATATCCCAAGTAAATAATATTTTAAATAAAAGGATATCATCTTATATGAAAAATTATTTGAATGATTACTTGGAACATTCCTTGAGGAAAATAGCCTTTCCACTTTGAAAAAAAATACTTTTTAAAACTTAAAACATTTTCAAAATTATTATTTTTTTAAATTAAATTTGGAAACTTATAAAGGAATCATTAAAATCTATTTAAAACATTTCTTGAGGAAAATATCCTTTCTTTTAAGAAAAATTAAATATAAAAATTCATTAAACATTTTGGAAAAAAATTTCTTTTAAAATAAACTTTAAAAATTATAAATCAATATTTAAAAATCATCTAAAACATTTCTTGAACAAAATATCATTTTTTTAAAATAAATTTTTTAAAACTAAAAATCATAAAACATTTTGGAAATCATTTTCTTTAAAAATAAAAATTGAAACTTATAAAGGAATCATTAAAAATTATTTAAAACATTTCTTGAAGAAAATATACTTTCTCTAAAAACACTTTTTAAAATAAAAAATTTGTAAAACAATTTTGAAGTCCATTTATTTTGAAAATAATCTCTAAAAATTATAAAATAATATTTTAAACATTGATCAATATTGATATAATAAAATACCATTCATGTTGTACATGTTAAAAAAATATTCCTTTCATATTTTTAGTAAAATCCAAACATGAATTGTTTAGAAAAATATATGAAAATTCATTTCAATTTTTTTTAAAAAAATTAAATCATTTTTAAAAATGTTTTTAGAAAATAATTTAGGTAATTTTGTAAAAAAATTTAATTTTTTAGAAAACATGGTTTTGGAAGAAAAATAGTTTTTGACCAAAGAGAGAAATAAAGAGGATTTTTCTTAAAAAAATTATCATGGTGTCTTGATTAATAAAGAGAGGAAAATGAAGGGAAAATTTATGAGTTTCTTGGAATATGGATCTTAATATTTCATCATCGGAAGCATAATCATGAGCAATCCCGATAAATAATGAGATTGTAACATAAAACCATTACCACTTTGGTATCTTTGAAATGTAATACCCATGAAAGAATAACATTAAATGAAACTAAAAATATCATGTGAATAAATTAGTTCATGATATTACATTTAAAATGGGTTGTATATACATATTATAAAATAAGATAGGTGCATAACATAACATCAGTCTAAAAGAAGGTAAATTGAGACAAAAATTACTTACCATTTTGGTAACTTTTAAACCATTAAACCCATGAAATAGAGATAAAAAATGGATATGTAAATCCCAATAATTATCAGGATAATAATAATAAAATACATTCATGGTTATTACATACACCACATAAAAGAAACATGTGGTGAATATGGCTCATGTCTCATAGAAAAAGTTAGACAGAAATCCCTTACCTTAAGCCCTGACTTACTTAGTACATGTTAGACCATACTATATAATAAATATAATTTTCTTATACATATATTATAGAAAAATAATTATATATATAATATATGATTTAATTATGACATTTTATTACTCTTTTATTAACAATTATTTGTTAAAATTACATTTTAGGTAATAATTACTTCATTTTTCACGTTTGTTTTGGTTTGGTATTTTCATTTATCTTAAATTTATCATGGTTACATAATCTTAATAATTTTAAAAATGATATAAATATCATATATATTCATTATATATTTATTTATAGTAATATATAAAAGTTATATATAGAAAATAAAAAACAAAGTTCATAGAGACGGTAGCTCGTACAGACACAAGAACACAATTTACATTTTCTCAAAAGATTGAAATAAATAAAATTAAATAATATATTATAATTACACAATAATTTTATTTTATATATATCACATATTTTTATTAAAATCATCCTTATTACCTTCCATGTAAATCTTGAAAGAATTACATCGCTTTGCAAGGCGGTAGTCCTCTGTATAGACAAACGAAGTTATCATATCCCACATGGAATGGAAATTAAGAAGGTATATGTGATATAATTATAATATATAAGTATATTTATGTCACAAATATTATATATTAATATGTCATTATTACCATTTAAGTAAATCAGAAATGAAAAACACATCACATCGGTTCACGAGGCGTTAGTCTGCCGTACACACGAGCGACGTCATTATTTTCCCAACAGGTTTGGAGGTAAGAAGGTAGACGTGGTATTATAATTTCAGAGGTATAATTATATAATAAATATCATATATAAACATTAAATCCATCATTATATCCATACATGAGAGGTGGTCATAGAAAACGAATAACATAAGTTTGTGAGGTGGTAGTTCGTCATACACACGAATGATGATTTCATATCCCATTTGATAGAAAGTAGATGTATATAGGTCATTAAATTAACAAAAAATCATATCAATATATTTAAAATAATTAATATATTATATCATATTTTTTTAATAAGAATTTATTTTTGTGGAGTAATAAATAAAATAAACTCTCAGTCAGTGACATTACCTCTTCTTCAGACAACTTATTTTGTTTTGCACCAAAAGACTTCCTAGGATGGTTTTATTACCAAAATAATGTGAGTATAATGATAGTAGAAAAGTAAGAAAGTTATTTGGTTAGTTATTGTCTGAAAAAATGGGTTTTAAAGTGTAAATAGTAGAGGATATGTGATGGCGTTTTATAAGTGAGGTGTGTGGCACACGTGTAAGTTTTGAAACGAAAATAATGTACCCATGTTTTTATATAAAAGGATCCAAAATGGTCCATTCTAATAATTATAAGATATAAGGTCAAAATTTGGACATAAAATGAGTTTTTGATAAGTTTTGGGTCATTTTTAACCCTTTTCTTTTTAGTTTAACCCCTGGTAAACCCATTTCCACCCAAACCATGGTAATTAATTTTTAATGCCTTCACTAATTATAATTGTAAAAAATTAAGTCATAATTATTATATATTATAAATTATTATAATTCAAAATATTTAATCCATATTTAAAAACTCTATTTATAGTAGTGGAAAATATTAATTTAAAATTAATCCCACCGATGCGATGAAAAAATAGTTTTTTTAAGAGAGAAGTTCCAAAAGTTTAAAAAGTTTTTAAATAAAAAATCAATATAATATTTATTCCAATTAAATAAATTATATTAATAGATATATAATTTAACTTATATTAATTTTAAACCAATATTAAAATAATTTTTATGTTTTTAAATACTTTAAAAGAAATTCCAATTCTTAATAAAACCCAATATTTTCAATATTTATCGAAAATTTGTCTTTTCAGAAAATTATAAAAAAATAACTCAAAGATATTTTTTAAATGATTATTTCAATTTTTTATTTTATCAAATACATTTTCTATAAGTTGGAAAATTAATTTTAAAATAAGTGGGCAAAAGGCAAAAAAAATACTTTTTAGAAAAATACAGTTTGAAGCGTAAAATCAGATTTATTCTTGTTCATTTTATAAAAAACACATAGGATTAATGTTAAACATTTAAATGAATATATAATATATATTTTTCATTAAAATCATTCACCAAAAAATATATTTTTAATTTATTGAGGTAAAATATTCTTTTACGCATAAAAATTGTTTTCCAGAAAAATATTTCCTTTATTTTCAAATGGTTTTTATTTTCATTTATAATTAATTGGTCACCAAAGAGTTAATTATATATAATCAATTAAACCATATATTTTCAAAATTTAGTTAATTTTATTCAAACCAACTATTCTAATGCCCAGGTGATAACTATCATATTAAATAATAATATTTTAATAGTATGTCACGTTTCATTTAAACTTGGTGTTGTGAGTAATACAAGATACAATCAATGTTATGTTTAATGAAAGATAAAATAAGTGTTGCATATAACAAGGAAAAATTTCTTTTTTTAGGCAAAAAAAAATATCAAAAAGAATAAATTTATTTGAAAAAATATCAGGTTTTTATAGGAATGATTTCCCATGAAGGGTCCCTTAATGGGGTATTGATTTATTATCCAAATGAATTGAGACTTAGGGATAATACACACATATCTTGAGCCATGATGATGATTAAGAAATTTCAGGATCCTATTTCTAGAAACTAACATACTACATAGCTTATTAACATGGTGATTTTATTTTTTATTTAGACTTTATTATACATTCAATTGTTTGTAGAAATGTTTTATTCATGCCAATTTAATTATGTAAATTATTTTCTATAGAATGTTCATTTAATACTGTTTTTATATATCTAAGATATTTTTTATTTGAAAGCCTATTTTTTAAAATATATAAATGTCATGCCATGCCTTTTTATATTTAATTTGAAATAATAAATTGTTTATTGTTGTGGAATTGCTTATGAAATATTTTGTGTTATCCAAATAAGATATTTTCATCACACCCTACCTTTACCTTTGGGTGTTTTTAGATAATATTTTTCTTGGTATAATAAAAGGGAAAGTGCCACTTGGATGTGGTGGATGTTATTGATCCTTGGTACATAGAGTGATAGAGGTGACCAGTGGAGATGTGATCCACCAGTTACAAGGGATGTCTGAGATCTTATCTAGATAGATTTTGTGTCCTTGATGATGTACTATTTTGGGTATTGTTTTACCTATTTGATTCTGGTACTTTCTCCTTGACTGTTGACATATCAACTTGTATATTTTATCTTACACTATTTTGTGTAAAAACCCATTCCCACTTTATTCTTGTATGATTCTAGGTGCTTTTTTCCAACCCCATGGGATCAAAAATTCCCTTTGGTCTATGTAAAGGTTGGCTTGGGTATCAGTGTACTAGGGTATCTAGGATGGTTCATGAATTTTTTTATCAAAGTTATAGGTTGTGCATATTTCCTTGAAGTTAGTATGTAGTTAAGTTCTCCTGGTAGACTTGAGGTTGGATTTTTGGGAGTGAGGAGGTAGATAAAAGAAAGTGTGTGGCTAAATATCATCATAATGAGACTTAAGTCACCATGGGTGTTTAGGAAAAGTGTCCTTGATAAGTATTTGATCTAATTATAGTATTTTCCTTATTTATCTGAGTGTTTTGATTTCATTATAACTCTTGATTGAGTTGATGATCTGTGTATCCTTACTGAAGTTTTAGTGTTGTCTATTAATGTTGTGTAGAAACATGCCTCCAAGAATATGTTTGAATAGGCCAAAAGAGGTAGTTTCCATTGAACCATAGTTGGCAAATCCTCTAGTGGACTAGAATATTGTTAAGATAGTGGTGAAAACTATCCAAGATTTGGAATAGTTATCCAAACCCATTAACATTCAAGATTCAGTAGTGGAACTTCAAATAAATGAATATTAGAATCATGATCAAGAGTTTCTTAACTAGAAGATACTATATTTTCAAGGCTCTAACGATCCTCAAGAGTCTCAGGATTGGTTGAAAAATATAGAGTGATTTTTTTTCAAAAATGTATGACTAGATTAAAGTGAAATGTGCTAGATTCAAGCTTTAGGTACAAAGAAGAAGATAGTGGGATTTTATAGTGATTGTAAAAAAACATGAGGTCTTGGAGTGGAATGACTTTTGAGTTCTTTTAATAGGATAGTTCTATCCATAGTAGATGTTCCTGGAAATTTATATGGAGTTTCTCAGCCTTCAGCAGGGTGAAAAGACTATGACATAGTATGCAAACCATTTTTTGATCTTGTTTATTTTTCTCATAACGTGCTGAAAAATGAGTAACTAAAGGCTAAAATATTTGATATGGGTCTTTGATTAAATATTTGATATCAAGTATGTATGATAAATCTCACTTCTTATTCTCACATGCTGGATAGAGTATTGATGAATGTGATTAATCTAGATCGTAATTCAGTGTTGACAGGAGTTCTCTTTTATACCACTGGTAGGTATATGAGTTCCTTTAAAGTGAAGATAAAGTATGTTGAGTCTCATGGTGGATCTTGATATCAAGAATCTTATATAACACCTAAAATTCTTGGAAGAGGCCCTTTGACTTTCTTTTAGTGTGGAAAGTCTGGGCATTCGAAACAGGTTTGTAGTGAGGCACCCAAGAATCATAGTTCATATTGTTGGGCATATTTTGTCTTAATAATACTGAATAATTTATGATGATTTTTATGCTCACAAATACCTGTTGTTTTTTTCTAATGAAGTTTTGTTGAGTAAGTGTACAAGATTTTATATTCTATTGTAAAGAGTTTAGCATTTCAAGAATGATTCTAAAAACACTATTTTCATCCCTATGTTATACTAGAAGGACAACATTTACATATGGTATCAAACCTACGTTATGTTAAAATATTTTCATTTGGATCAAAATGCGTATGAATCAACAACCCTATGTTGGAGTATAGATTTACTATTGATACCCTACATTCGGGATATTTTAACATATGGTTCGTCAATACTAAATTCAGGATATTATTATGAAAAGGATATATGTATGGATAATAATCCCTACATTATGAAAATGTTCCCTACACTACGTGTTCAACCCTACGTTATGCGCTCAACCCTTCGTTGTGTTCTTAACGACAAGATTTATCAAAGTCGTGTCTTCGATTTGTGATTGTTTCAATGGTAAAGTTAGATTTAAAGACTTATTCAAGGATCATTTTGATCTTTTAAAAGAACTAAGTTTATCAAATATTATGGCTCCTATTATTATGGGAGGGTAAGACTCTCCTAGTAAATTCAATTTTGATTTTTTGTGATAATTCAGGCTATTTTTTTAGATCTAAAATATCAATTCAAGTCATTGGATATATTTATATTCATATCATTTATTTAAAAAAATCAATCAATAATATATATGTGATGTACTATAGTATTATTGAGAATATTTTTCATGCACTTTGAAGAACGATCAACCTTGATAAAGAGTGATACACATTGGTGACATACTTATTCATTGTTCTACTGTAAGATCACTACTATTGTTTTGTTGATATTTACAATTGAATATCATTCTAAAATTAGGATTACTTCAGACTATTCTATCTCTTGAAGTTTATCTTTTTTGAAGAATAAGATTCATCAACTAACAATTGTGTGCTGTTTTAATTGTGATGTATAACCTGTTTCATCAAATCAATCTCTATTTGATTTTCTTGAGTCTCATATACTCGTACTTAGTTGTGGTGGAGTATTAGCTTATCATTTTAAGATGTAGATAATAGGTTCTCTATTATATAACCAGAATTATTTTTTAATTAGTCTTGTAAAGGTGTCAACTTCCCACACTCAGTTGTGAACAAATGGTCTTGTGATAAGAGGACCAATCTAGTGAAATTTACCAAGCTTATAGAGAGAGTATTTGTTAGAGTGGACTAGGGGATCTTTATGCCCTAAACCACTATAAAAATTTGTGTTCTTTATTTTTTTAATCCACTGCACATACTTTTATACAAAAGATAAAAACTAAAAATCTACATTATTTACAGAGGGTACCTAAAATCAGAATTGTGAAAGATTTTTAAAAATACACAATTAACCCCCCCTCTTGTGTGTTACTTTTTATATTCTGACCTAGAAATTGGTATCATAGGTTTTTTTTTGATAAATTTATAACAAGATAGAAGTTTAAAGGTCTATACAAATATGGAAATGGATGATCCTAAAGAAGGAATGTCCATGGTTCATTATCTATATTTCAATGGTGAAAATTACGGGTACTGGAAATAAAGGATGATCATCTATTTAAAAAATCTTGGATTTAGAGTTTATTCAAATATTACTACTCCCTATAAGATTCATAAGAAACCAAAAACCCAGGATACTACAACCGAAGCTAAATATGATATGAAATATAAAGCTATGAATTGAATTATTTGTGTTCTTAGACCATATGAATTAAATCATGTCTCGCAATGTCCTAATGCTTATGAAATGTAGAAAACTATTACAGTTTCCTATGAAGGAACATATAATGTAATAAAAATGAGGTATGCAATAGCAAAGATGAAATTTGACACATTTAGGATGTTTGATGGTGAAAGTATTACTCAAATTAATAGAAGGATTATAGAAATAGTTAACAATATAAAATATTTAGGTGAGCCTATTAGTCAATCAGATCAAGCATTGAAAGTACTCAGAGTACTACCTTTTAAATGGAATGAGATATCTACTCTTATTAGACAATCATCACCAGTCAAAGATCTGACCATGAAAGAACTAATTGGGACTTTGATGATATATGAAGATAAATTACAAGCAGAAGATGAAGGTCAAAGAATTATTATGAAAAAAGAAAATACGTCTCTAAAGGTAAAATCTCTGAAAAAAAGGTAGAAAAATAAAGCAGGAAGTCAAAGATGAAAATAACTTTGATTAATCTAATTCTCAAATGGAACTATCTCAGCTAGCCAGAAAATTTAACAAGTTTTATAAAAAGAAAATAGAATTCAGAAAATAATTTAAGAAAGATGAGAAAGAGACAAGAGAGGTTATATATTATGAATGAAAAAAATAGGTCGTATCAGACCTGATTGTCCTCAGTTGAAATATAAAAGAAAAATTCAAGAAAAGATAAATCATAAAAATGATAATTATGAAAATTAAGAAAAAAGAGCTATAAAATCTACTTAGAGTGTTTCTAAAGACCCAAGAAGATCATCAAAGTCTGATTCAGAAAAGGAGGAATCAAATCTAAAATCCAATATGTGATTTATGGCTGAATAAGAGAAGGTACAAAACTATTACTCATCTAATTCTGATTTTGATTCGACTAGTTATTCAAATAGTAAATTAGCTACCTATTATTCTTTGTCATAATAAAAATATGATAAATTATTAAAAAATAAAAAATATTTAAATAATATTCATAGTGCTATTTTAGAAGAAAGAGATACCTTACTTAAACAACATCAGGATTTAATAGAAAAATTTAACTCATCTACCAAAAAATGTGATGATCATGAAAAAAGGATTGAAGTATTATAAGATGAAGTAGAAATTTATAAAACTGGTGCTATTTTCTTTACAAAAGGATAAAATTTTCTGAATTTAATTCTTTATAATAATGTAATTAAAAAGGAAGGATTCATTATAGGAAGTAAGGGTAAAAAATCTAAACTACATAAGAATTATTTTGTTTCTAATTTAAAAAAATTACTTGTCAACCTTTTTGGAATAAAAGGATGTATAAAAAATAACTATTATTTAAAAAATCATTAAACCAGTGACATTAAAAAGGGTTTTATTTTAGAAATGTTATTTGTAGAAAATGCTATGAGTTATGGAAAAACAAATAAGATCTGGATTCTCAGATCTCAGTGAACTAACACTTCTCGACCGAATAAAATATGGGTACCAAAACAAGAATTTGTTTAAATACTTTTATAAGAAAGAGGACACAAGAAAAGAAATTCCATTTAGTAAATGGACAGTGGCTTCTCATGGAATATGAGTGGAGATCCATCAAATATTTATACATTGAATCAAATAGATGAAGGCTAATTTACTTTTGGTGATAATGCCAAAGGGAAAATAATTGTAATTAGAACTGTTGGATATCTAAAGACCATATCTATTAATAAATTACATTATTTTCAAGGGATAAGGCACAATATAATAATTATTTCTCAACTTTGTGATGATGATTTCTATGTTGATTTTTCTAACAATTCATGTACAGTTTTTAGACATAAGATACTTAAGTTCAGAGCACCTAGAACTGACAATTTTTATACCTTGGACTTACATTCCCTATGAAAAAAAAGAACTATTTATCTACTAAGAAAAATAAATCTTGGATTTGTCATATAATACTTGGACACTTTAATACTTATGCCTTACATAAATTTTCTAATAAATAGTTATTTTTTGATTTACCCAGTCTTAAATTTGATAATGAAAGATTATGTGATGCATGTCAAATTGGAAAGCAACACAAATCTTCTTTTAATTAGATTAAAAAAATCAATACATCTAAACCTTTAGAACTTATCCATATGGATTTTCTTGAACCATATATAGTAGAAATTTTTATTGGTAAATAATATGTTTATGTTTTAGTTGATGGTTATTCTAGATTTACATGGGTTTATTTTCTTAAACTTAAGAGTGAAGTTTTTGCTGTGTTTGAGAGTTTCTGTTTTCTTGTTCAAAATAAAAAAGGCTCTAAAATAATTTTATTGAGAAGTGATCATGGTGGGGAATTTGAGAATCAAGAATTCAATTATTTTTTCTCAAATATAGGTATTAAACACATCTTATCTACACCAAGAACACCTTAAAAAATGTAATTGTTGAAAGAAGAAATCAAATTATTCAAGAAATATATAGGACTATGTTGAATGAATACAGTCTACCTACCTATTTTTGGGAAGAAGCTATAAGAACAACCTTCTATATCATAAATAGAGTTTTGATTCATCCTATTTTCAAAAATACACCTTAATAACTTTGGAGCAATAGAAATCCTAAAGTAAATTACTTTAAAGTTTTTTGATACAAGGTGTATATCCTAAACACCAAGGATAATCTTGGTAAGTTAGATCCAAAATCTGATGAAGGAATATTTTTGGGATATTCTACGACCTATAAATCTTATATAGTGTTTAATAAAAATTCAAGGATTATTGAAGAATAAGTTCATGTGAAGTTTCGTGAAACTAAACCTTTCATTAAATATAAATATCAAACTAATGAAGTCACTGAATCTTTTGATAACATGATATTTGAAACCCTTAAAGATGATTTTGATTTTGATATTAAAATAATCAGTCCAGTTTAGAAGAACATTAAACTAAAGAAACTGAAAGTGTTCTACCTAGGTAGTCTAGAACCCTAAATAACCATCATTTATAAACTATTATAGGATACCCAAATACAAGTATAAGAACTATAAAAAATATTATAAATCTAGTTTAATTCTCTATCTTTCTATCCCAGATAGAACCTAATACTATAGAATAATCCTTATAATATGAGATATGGATGTTAGCCATGCAGGAAGAGTTAAACAAATTTAAGTGGAATGAAGTTTGGGAACTTATTGAGATACCTACTAATTATCCACTAATAGGAACCAAATGGGTTTTAGAAGAAAAAAATTGGATGATCAAGGGATCATCACTATGAATAAAGATAGATTTGTAGATAAAGGTTATAATCGAGAGGAAGGAATATATTATGATGATACATTTTCCCCTGTAGCTAGAATAGAAGCCATTAGAATTATTTTAGCCTATTAATCTCATATTAATTTTAAATTACATCATATGGATGTTAAATCTTCCTTTTTAAATTTTTATTTAGTAGAGGAAGTTTTTATTAAACAACCTCCTGATTTTTAAAATCCTCAAAAACTAGATTTTGTTTTTAAACTTACTAAAGTTATTTATGGCCTTAAACAATCACCTAGAGCTTGGTTTGAAAGATTAAGTTCTTTTATTTTGAAAAATGGTTTTAATGTTGATTTGGAAGATCCCACACTTTTTAATAAAATAGTTTGTTCTAATATATTATTAGTGAAAATTTATGTTGATGATGTTATTATTGGTTCTTACAATCAAAATCTTTGTCATGATTTTTCAAAACTTATGAAAAAAGAATTTGAAATGAGTATGATGGGAGAAATTAATATCTTTTTAGGATTTTAGATCTATCAAAAATATTTTATAAATGTTTTAAATAAAAGAAATTACATTATTGATTTATTGAAAAAGTTTGGACTTGAAAACAACAAGACGTATGCAACTTCTATTTATACCAATATAAAATTTGATTTGGATGAAGCTATAAAAATAGTGGATAACAAGATATATAGAGGTATGATTGGTATTTTATTATATCTTACTACTAGTAGGATAAACATTATGTATTCAGTAAGTCGTTGTGTAAGATTTCAATCAAATCCAAAATAATCCTATCTTACTGATGTTAAAAGAATTTTTAGATATTTAAAAGGAACAATTTTTAAATATCTTCTTTACCCCAAAACTTCTAATTTTAATTTAATTTTGTATTTAGATGCTGATTTTGGAGGATTTAGATTAGATATAAAAAGTACCTCAATAACTTGTCACTTTTTATGAAAATATTTAATTTCACGGTCTAGTAAAAAACAACACTATGTTGCCTTGTCAACTGCTGAGGTAAAATATGTATCTACTGGTAGTTTTTGAGCACAAGTATTATCAATGAAAAAAATATGTTTTAATTTGGACTAAATTTTAATAATATTATTATTTTATTTGATAATACTAGTGCTATTAATATCTCTAAAAATCCTATAAGTCATTTTAGGACTAAACACATTGATATATGACATCATTTTCAAAGATATCATGTTATTAAAAATGATATATCTTTAGAATTTGTTAAAACTAAATATCAATTAGCTGATATTTTTACTAAAAAAATTCTCAGGTCTAGTTTTGATTTTATTAAGGGAGAGTTATGTATGTTTAATTTTAAGTAAAATTTTATTTTCAATGTCCCTATTTTTATCTTCAAAAATTCTAAGTAATTTAAATTGTTTATTTTTTTGTTTAAATCTGTTTTGGAAAGGTATTTCATTTTATTTATATTATTTTTCTTTTAATTTTCAAAAATTTAATGAGTAAAATCCTCAATCGACATGATAAACCGTTTTCCTTATCTCTCTTATCTTCCTCACTCCTACACTCCCCTTCGAACTTACAAAGTCTCTCTCTCTCTCTCTCAACTTTATATTCTGAAAAAACCTAAACCTTCCACCCTTCCGTTTCTCAACCTTTAGAGATGGAATCCTCATGGGTATCCATTGATGTTGAGCTATACAACAATATGTATGCTTCTATAAAATCTCATAGAGTCTTGAAAGGTAAGGTTAGTGATTTTGGATATTTAGATTCCAAAATTTATCACTTAAGGAAGTAATGTTTTTTCAAGGCCTGGTTTATGCCTTTGGGGAAGACAATATTCCAATTGTCTATGAGATATAATTAAAGGAGTTATTTAGAAATGATAAGTTTAGTTTTGGTTTTGAGGAAGACTCTATTATTTCAAAAATTGATAATAAAGTGTTTTCAATATCTTCTGTTGAGATGAATGAGTTACTTCACTATCCCCTTAAGGGGGAGTTTCAGTTCTACGTGATAAACATTGGAGATGGATGTTATACTTATGAGGATACCATGTTTTTTTGAATAAGGTTTTTCATGAAATTATTTACGAAGGATCTAACATATGATCAATGGGTTTTGATGAAGTTTATCCAGTAAGGGATTTTTTTAAGGATGGTTGGTCTAGAGAAGGTTCTCTATTCTAACATGTTCATTATGTTTTTATTTTTAAACAACATCAAGTTTAATTTTAACTAGTTTATGATTTGGTATCTCAATTATTATTGTCATATTGAAGATAAGATATGTTATTATCCTTATGGAAGGATTATTTCTTTTCTATTGAGGAGGAATAGTGAAATTGTAAATATGTTTTATGGAAAGAACTACCACCACAACAATTGTTTGAATACTGGCACTGTGAAAAAGTTAATATTTTTCTAGAGAAACTCATGAAATGGTTTTCTACCAGCTAGTGATGAGGAACAATAGAAGTTATTGGAAAATTCATAGGGATAGAAGAGGGTGATCTCCTCAGTTGGTTCTATTTGTGAAAGGCCTAAAGATGAAGGAAAATTTAGACCAGGGGACACTCTTATCCAGAAAAGAATAAGAGGAGTTTCTGTTAATGTTCTGAAGATTGTAGTCAAAGTATCTGTTGGTGGTGTGGATGCCACTCCACATGGTGAACCATAAGGAACTGGGCATTAGACCCTAGTAATTGAGCAAGTTTAGTAGGAGGCTCAAATTCAAGAACTTCACAGAGAAGATATCTATGATACTGGAACTCAGAATGTTTCTGATGCTGACATTGTTGGAGGATCTTCTTTGAGGTTTAGATCAGACGGGGATGGTGAGCTAAGTCTGGTTATTGTTGGTCTCAATCCAGGAGGATCTAGATCTCTTGAAACTTCTAATTCTGAGTTTGATGCTCAGACAATAAATATTCAACTACTGGAATCTCAAAATCCATTCTTAAGAGAGCAATTGAATGTAAAAAAGACGAAGTTTGAAGAGTTTAAGGATGTTTCTATTTCAAGGTCAGAGTATGAATCTCAAAATCCTCATTTGAAAGATTTTAAGGAAAATATCATCTCTATTGGATATTTGAAGGAGATGATGGCCAAAATGTCAAGGTAATTTTTAACTTTAAATGATGATTCTATCAATAAGACTAATTTTGACGATTTCAAGGTTATGATTGGGAGATAATTACTATCTCTCAGGGAATGTTCCAGTTCTTCTTCTCAACAGACCCGACCAGAATTTCTAAGGAAATTTGATGTAATTAATAATATTTTGGATGATTTTAATGATATGATACACACTCTTCAGTGTGATAACATTCCCTTGGGTGTCCTATTGGAAAACTAAAATCATCTCGTTAGTCAGATGACTTCTAATGAATCCTGGTTGGGACCAGTGATTAATCAGATTAGAGACAAGTTAACTTCTTTAATTTAGTCTAAGGAAGAAGTGAATTATTTTTTCAATATGAATTTATTGGAGATATTTAATGTTGTAAATGACTCTAATAAGGTACTTCAACTTTGGATATAAGTTTTCAATAATCATTTTCAAAGTTTGTTGCCAAAGTTCCTGGATCTTAGTAGTGTAGTGTAAGACATTACTCATCCAGAGGAGACCTATATTCCTAAAAAATCCAAGTTTTAATCCCACTCATTTGAAAGATTAAAGTAGATTCTGGATTATAATTTAATCCTTTTAAAACATTTGAATGTATGTTTGAATTTACTTCAGTTTATTCATTCTTTTATTTATCTTTACTTTAGTTCAATACTTTACTGCCAAACATAGATTTATTTTTATTTTTACAGTAATTATAAATTTTTATTAGTTAAATAAAATATTAATTTTCATTTATATTGTTTATTATTTTGATTCATCTTTTTGATTTCACAAAAAGGGGGAGAATAGGGATAATGGAGAGAAATTATCTATCCTTGGAGAATACTTATCAATCACAACATTTTATTTAAAAAAATTCTTTATCGAAATAATTCTGTGAAATCAAAATGTTTTTCTATATCTGTATTTACTTATATGTTTTGAAAATACTATAATTTCATTAAATTTAGTTATGAATTATAATGGGTTTTATGATCATCAAAAAGGGGGATATTTTTGGGCATATTTTTTCTTAACAATACTCCATATTTTATGATGTTTTTGATGCTCACAATTACCCTTTGTTGTTTCCTAATGAAGTTTTTTTTATTAATTATACAAGATTTTATATTCTATTGTAAAGAGTTTAAAATTTTAGGAATGATTCTAAAAATAATATTTTCATCCCTAAGTTATGCTGGAAGGAAAAAATTTACATATGGTATCAATCCTACATTACATTAAAATATTTTTGTTTGGATTGACATGCGTATGGATCGACAACCCTACGTTGGATTCTGGATTTATTGTTTTTACCCTACATTCAGGATATTTGAATGTATGTTTCTTCAATAAAAAGTTTGGGATATTATGATGACAAGGATATCTGTATGGATAATCATCCCTATGTTACACAAATGTTCTCTACACTACATGTTCAATGATACACTATACGCTCAACCCTTTGTTGTGTTCTTAACAATGAGATTTCTCAAAGCCATGTCTTCAATTCATGATTGCTGCAATGGTAATGTCATATTTAAATACCGGTTCAAGGATCATTTTTATCTTTTCAAAGAACTGAGTTTATCAGATATTATTGATCATATTATTATGGGAGGTTACGACTCTCCTAGTAAATTCATTTTTGAATTTTCGCAATAATTCAAGATATTTATTTGGATCTGAAATATCAATGAAAGTCATTGGGTATATTTATCTTCGTATAATTTATTCAAAAAAAATCAATCAATAATATATATATGATCTGGTGCTGTAGTTTTTAGAATATTTTTTGTGTGCTGCAAAGAACGATCAACCTTGATAAAGAGTGCTACACTTTGGTGACATACTTATTCATTGTTCTACTACAAGATCATTGTTGTTGTTTTGTTTTTATTTACAATCAAAGATTATTATGCAATGAATACCACTTCAGATTGTTCTATCTCTTGAAGTTATAATTTCTGAAGAAAAAGATTCATCAACTATCAATTGTGTGCTGCTGCAACTGTGAAGTAAAACCTGTTTCATCAAATCAATCTCTATTTGATTTTCTTGAGTCTCAACTTCTCATACTCAGTTGTGGTGGAGTATTAGCTTCTCGTTCTAAGTTGTGGATAATAGGTTCTCTATTATAGAACCAAAATTATTTTTTAATTAGTCATGTAGTGTTTTAAACTGCCCGCACTTAGTTGCAAACACATGATCTCTTGATAAGAAGACCAATCTAGTGAAATTTACCAAGCTCATAGAGAGAGTATTTGGAAGAGTTCACTAGGGGATCTTTGTGCCCCAAACCACTATAAAAAGATGTGTTCTTTCTTTCTATTAGTCCACTTCTCATACTTCAATACAGAAGATAAACTTTGAAAATCTGAATTATTTACATAGGGTACCTAAAATCATAATTGTGAAAGAGTTTTGAAAAGACACAATTCACCCCTCTCTTGTGTGTTACTTTGTATATTCTGACCTAACACATGAAGTCGCTAATGTCACATATAAAATTTATGCCATAAATTTTTGTCTATGTGCTGTAGAATAGGCTCATCAGCACCATAAAGTACTGTGTTTTAATCATATATTTCAATAACTAAGTGGTTATATTCAAAAGAATATGGAATGAAGATTATTCATAGAGTGTAAGCGTCTCTAGAATAAGATGAAATAGGTCTAGTGACTGTGAGAGGTACCATCACTATAGATTCATCTTTAGTGACTACTTTATTTGATACTGATGAATCTCACTCATTTATATCAACTCATTGTGTAAACACACTAAATATTTCTATGGATATTTTTTATTATATGATAAATATTACTACACCTCTCAAAATGAAGAGATAACAGGGTCTCCATTGTCCCTCTAGAGTTTTTCCTCTATAAAAGATTGAGTTTACCTAGAATTTTCTATTTCTCAACATGAAACCTCTTAAAATTATTTTTGGGATGGATTGTATTATTTATCATAAGGATCGTATTGAATTTTATCTTTGGTGGTTCTCCCTTAATGTTCCCAATGGGGTGTTCCATGTTTTTCAGGGAGAATAGGACTTGAGGTCAAGTAGAGATAAAAATCCTTTTCTGAAGTTAGGTAGGGTAATTTCAGTGTTTTCTTTTGACTTAGAGAGATAAACTTTGATTGGTGACCTTCCTCCAGTGGTTATTGAGTTTCCCAATGTGCTTCCATCTGATTTATCTGCCTTTCCATTAGTGATTGAGGTGGATATTTACATTGATTTGGTACCTGGTACTTAGCTAGTGTCTATTACTTCTTACTTCCTGGAACCAACTGAACTAAAAGATTTGAAAACTCAGTTAGATGATCTTCTAGATAAATATTTTATATGCTTGTGTGTGTCGTCTTGGGTGGCACCATTTCAATTTTCAAATAAATCTAAAGTGAAACTTCTTGTCTGTTTTGATTACCAAAAAATAAATTGAGTCATGGTAAAAAAATATCCATTGCCACAAATTGATGATTTGTTTGATCAGTTGAAATGGGAAAATTGGTTCTTGAAGATTTATCTTAGATCTGATTATCACCAATTGATAATTAAATAATATAACATTTATGAGACTAACTTCAAGAGTATGTATAACCATTATGAGTATCTTATTATACCTTTATGGATGGCATATTGGTTAATATAAAACCAAGGAGGATCATGTACGTAATTTGAGAGAAGTTATATAAATATTAAGAGATCACTGAATTCTTGAGAAGATTTCAAACTATAATTTATTTATTTAGGAAATGAAGTTATTAGGACATATGGTATCAGAATATGGTATTTTAGTTGATCCTAAGAAGGTTAAAGTAGTTATGAAATGAGGGAAACTGCATAATGTTTTCATGATTTGGAGATTATTGGTCTTGGAATGATATTACCATAGGTTCATTAAGGATTTATTATAGTTGGGTTATCCAATGATCTTTCTCACTCAAAAAGAAGTAAAAATCATGTGGGACATGAAATTTTAGAGTTCTTTTGATGAGATGAAATTTCTTTTGAATTTTTTACTAGTGTTGAATCTTTGAGAGGTTGGATAGGGATATATGGTCTTTTTTAATGAATTAGGTTCATTTTTGGGATATTTTCATATGTAGGGTCGTCATGTGGTAGCTTATGGTTCTAGATAGCTTAGTCTATATAATAAGAACTACCTGACCCATGATCTTGAACTCATAGGTTTTATTCATGCTCTTAAGAGTTAGTGAAATTACATTTTCATGGAAAGGTTTACTATTTATTCGGACAAAAAATAATTTATTTACATGTTCTATCAAAAATATTTGAAACTATGATAGAGGCATTGGGTATAGTACCTA
The DNA here is from genome assembly GCA_963277665.1 of Viscum album. NCBI lineage: Eukaryota > Viridiplantae > Streptophyta > Magnoliopsida > Santalales > Viscaceae > Viscum > Viscum album. The sequence continues at coordinate 627,845,653 of OY728163.1, read as the reverse complement.
TAGTCTATTGATTTTGAAATTTCCTACACACCATGTAAGGGGGGTGTATTAATTAAAGCTTTGAGTAGGAAAATTCTTACCCAATACATGATAAAATCATTAGAAGAGTAGAATCTGATGGATCTCTTTGCACAGTTGTATTTGGGAGTTTATGAGGATTACACTATGATTTTTCTAGAAAGTGTTCAGTTGATTTCCACTCTTATAAAGATGATTCTTCAGGAGAAACATCTTGATGATGAATTCTATGGAATTAATAAGTCTCTTTTTAATGGAGAGATATTGGTGAGTGGTTATTCTCCCCTTAGGGGATCCTATTTTTTTGGAACTGAAAGGTTTCACCTTTATTAGTGAAAAATAATGTGATGGGGGATTTCCATAATTCCTAGTGGGTGGTGCACCCCATAATCACAAAGACGTTCTATGAAATATAAAGATGATTTTGGAGGATATGTATAAGATCATACATTTCTAATTTTTTTCTCATTATTATACCTTCAAATAAGTCAAAGTCGATCACTAAATACCTTAGGGTTGTTAGGTTGGATTGATTATGATGAAGACACAAAAGGGGGGGTGTATTGTGATCCTTTAAAAACTTCAACATATTTTAAACTTCTCTCTTGATATGCAAGGATTGTTTTCTTCTCTCTTAAAAAGAGTAAGTATAAGAAATAAATAAAGAAAAAATATGAATATGTGTAGTGTTTCAGGGAAAAAAGATCCCCTAATCCACTCCACCAATGACCTCTCCATGAGTTTAGTGATTTTAACTTATAATCCTTCTTACCGAGGACTTCCAAAAATTTTGTACAAGAATTTGATACCTTTATAATAAGTCTTTTAAAAGGAATTTTGGTTCTTTTACAAAGAACTATAAATCCAAAACTTAGTCTGAAAAGGTAATACTCAATCACGTCTGAGTCTGAGTATCTTATACTCTAATAAATCAATAGATATTGATTAGATTGATAAAAAAGGTTCCATTCATAATTGCAGTAGAAACCAAAAATGTTTTGATATTAAATAAACCAAAAAAATAGAAAAACAATCTTTAATATCACACAATATTCCTTTAAATAGCAATAGAGAAAACACCAGGAAGATAAATAAGCATGTATGTCTCCAAAGTGTAACTATGAAAAATTCTTTGTCAAACTTGTAGAAGAGTATTTAAAAATAAGATACAACAACAATGATAACAATGATAACGAGTCAATCGTCTAGATCAAAACATGTATATCTAAAAATTGTAGCATTGAAGGAAATGAAACACTATTATTTTTAAGCACAAAAATCTTTATTTCCTATGCATATATGTATATTTAGAAGATGAATATCTTAGTATTTATCCCAACGGTCGAACAACTCCAGTTTAAACCATCTCTATAAATAACATATAATAAATAAAAAATATTTGAATTAAAATCATCCAAATATTTTGAAGATAGTCATAACTTCCCTTAGAAATAAGAATTATTTAATCCATTGAGTAAAACCCTTTAAATTGGTTGTAAAACAACTTTAAAGATATATTTACTTATGATGAGACCATTAGAGAAAGTGTGGATTATATGTTAAATTTAAAACTCCATTATTGACCGAGTAAAACATAGGGTTCCTTCATGTAGAGAAAAAATCCAAATGTATGGTTGATTACAAAATTTGGGTTGATGAACAATACATTTTTTCCTCAAATATAGGATTTATTCTAAACATAGGGTTGATAATCCTTAATTTTCCAACAACTTAGGGTTCATGATCCATATGTTTTATTCTAAACATAGGGTTCCCAAACCTTACGTTATTATTACAAACATAGGGTATAAACAATGTCTCTATATTACTTGTAAACACATCTATAATACTTAATAAAATATTTTTATATGGATTAACGACTTATGTATACTTCCAGAATAAAAATAAACATTATAAAAAATATAATATTAATGAAATTTACTTAAAAGAAACTTTATTATTAATATAAATGTGGGTGTTTATGAGATTCAAAATAAAAAATAAATTAATTAAATTTTTGAATCAACACATGCTCAATAATCTCCCTATTTTTTATGATCACAAAATCCATAAAATAAACATTAAAATTATTAAAAATAAATTTCAGGAATCCCATTAATTTTTCATAAATTTTTCATAAATTTATCTCTTAAATTTTTTATAAATTTCTCATAAATTTATTTAATAAAATTTTCCTAAATTTCAAATAAATTTATCCACCTTTTCATAATATAAAAAAGATGATAATAAAATGCAGCAATACAAACTCCCCCTGAAGTCATGCTTAAAAAAATATATAATCAAGGATCCATAAAAACATATATAATATTATTCAATGAATAATAAGGGTTTATAATGAATGTATTAAATCATTTAATTCATGGAATAACAATAAAATATTTAAATAGATTCCAAATATTTAAAATAACTCCCCCTAATACATATAATTATTGTAAAATGTATTCAAGGAATTAAATAAAATATTTAAAATGAATTTTTAAAATAAATGATTTTAAAATAATTTAAAATTACTTTTTCACATGTCATAATTGAGAAAAATATTTTAATCTATTAATAGAATAATTTATCACTTATAGTAGAAGACTAATTTATCACATGAAATGAATTTAAATAATCAAACTTTAAACAAATTTTTACAAGTAAGATAACCATTTATATAAAATATAAAGAGTATAAAAACTTTAAAAGGAAATTATGAAACAATTTATAGCATATATTTTTACTAAAAAAATATTTAAATAAAAAGGTATATATGAAATTTACTATAAAAAAATACAGAGATGGAAAAAAGTCACAGTGTTAGGTAGGATTAGACGGTTTATCTGAACTTTATAAACATGGAACTATTTCACTTAAATCAGCTAAAACTATTGAAAACTGTTCTATTCTGTTTTAAACATCTACATATATTTGATATAGTGAATAAGATGAAAATTCTTTGATTAGAAACTCAATTAGTTCATCAAGATATAGCTTATAAATAACTTTTTATCTGAGTGACTCCATCTAAATTATCATTTCCATTTTAAACGGTTCAAAGTATTCTTTTGAAATAAAATTCTATTTCACATTTTGATACTCCATTTTAAGTTTATTCAAAAATTCTTTTAAAACTGATATATTTTGAAGTTATTCATATGAATTCTTAGATGCGTTCAGATCATTATGCAACTTCACTATTTCTTTATTTAAAGTTTTAAACTTAAACAAAATATATTTAGATGACATTCCGCCTTTAATAATTTAAGATGATGAATCTTCAATTTTTTAAAAACCATAAACTTCATATCTTTTTTAAAAGATTTTTTAAATGAATACTTAATATAGGAAGCTGAATGTTATCCAAATAGTTTAGAAGAAATATTACCATTAATTTTATTTTGAGAAATACTTTTCTCTAAACTTGAAGTTCTTGATTGCTTCATTTTTCTTAGGCTGGTTTTAAAATCCTTTAAAAAAGATATTTCAAAGAAGAAGGATAAACAATTTAAGAGTTTTTGAGAATAATAATCTAGGGTTCTAAAGAGTAAGATGATATTTTTTTTAAAAAAAATTGGAGATGAAGCTTTACATTCTTGAGTTGAAAATATAGTTTAATCATCTTCAGAGTTTAAATTTTTGAAAAGGAACTTTATGTAAGAAATCTATTTAGAAAGAAAAGTTATATAAACGAAAAAAAAATTCTAAGAACACAAAATTTAAAGAAAGTGGTAGGTTTAAAATATTTAAACAAAGAATACAGTTTTTTATAAACCTATTTTTATAATTAAATGATTACTATATTTTTTAAAGTCTTATTTTTTATAAAAACATATTAAAAAAAAATTTATAGAAATTTTAATATTTTAGAAATTTAGTTATATTATTTCAAATTCAATTATATAAACTATGTTTTAACAGATTTATTTAAAGAGTTAAGAGTGATTTAACACTTAAGAATAAAATACACCCCCTATATAAAATAGTTAATGAAATAAATCCAAGATCATTAGTTCAAGTATTAAGGTTTTTTTATAATGAACTACTTCAGAGTTGATCAGTTCTTAGTTAAAGTATAAATTTACATATACTCTTTGGATGACTGCCTAATGATTTAATGATGTAGTTTAGGGGTGTATTCCAACAAAACAACAAATACAAAAACCTTTTAGTACCCATTTACTATTGGGACTAGAATTGTGAGAAATTAAGGTTTTATGTAACCAAATCTATCTATTTTGTGTAGAGATTACACTATTTAAGTTATATATTTTTTTTGGACAATAAAAATGTTTAGCACCATAAAATTGAGTTTTTATAAAGAAATAATCATTTTCATACTTTACATTAACACCACAATAAAAAAATTACTAGTTAACATACTTTTTCTATTTGAACCAGGAATAAAATAATTCTTATATAATTTTGGCCTTTCACCATTACTACCAATTTCAAGTTTTCCTTTGTGAATTTTATATTTACCAAGAATTTTTTTAAACAATTTTTTACTTTTATAAACATGATAGAGGCTTGTTTTAACGTATCAAAGTCATCTAATTCTTATTTAATTTTATTTTTATGCTGATCACATGAAATTTGGGAAGAATTAGATCTTAAATATGTAATTTGTTTTAAAAACAAATCTCTTTATTTAATAAAATTGCATCATAATATTTTGTATGTTTTTTATGATCTTTCTTTAAAGATTCAAATTTATCTTGAAGCATAAAAAAATACTAATTATAATCATCATAATTATGTTTTTCAGAATTATAATTTTCAGAGTGATAAGATTGTACATCATTAGTATGAGTCATAAGACATACCATTTTATTTTAATGTCCAGCTTCATATCTCATTGAAGATTCATCACTTGAAAAAGAGGAATCACTCCAAGTATCCTTCATAATTTTTATGCATTTTATTTTATATTTGGATTTCATTTGAGATTTAATCAAAGGACAATTAAACTTTGTATGACATTTCTCTTACATTCATAACATTTATTACCTTCAATACATTTCTTTATTTTGTTGTATAGTTTTTCTAACCTTTTAAGAGGATTTGATAAATATTTATTTTAATCTAGATAAAATGAATCAGATGATTCATCCATAAAAATTTTGAGAGTAGCTTCTTCATATTTGATATGATTTTCATCTTTGGCCTGCATATCAGCTTCATACATCATCAAGGTTCCTATCAATTCTTTCATTGTTAATTCTTTAATTGGTGTGTATTTTAATAAAGTAGTAGATACTTCATTCCACTTATAAGGTAAAAGTCTAAGTACTTATAACACTTGATCTAATTTCTTAATTGTATCTACAAAAGAAACGATATTATTGAAAAATTTTGTCAATATATCATTCATCTTAGTGATATTTTCATATTTATGCATTCTAAAAATATCAAAGATTAACTTTGTAGTACTATAACTCAATTGTTTAATATTATTAGTTCTTTTATTAGCAAAAAAAATACTCTGCCACATCTCAATGCAGTATAACATTGAGAAACTCGATTTAACTCATCATTCCCTAAATCACAGTCAATAGCATTTATTTCCCTTAAATTAAGATCATATTATTTTTCTTGATCATTATTATATTTTTCCAAATTTTACTTAGGGATTTCATAAGCCTTGACAAACTTTAAATAAAATAATATTAAAATATTTTTCAAGTAAATACTTATGAAATCTTTCTAGCATCCATAATTATCACTAATAAAGTAAGAATCATAGATCATTGACATACCTTCTTTGAAATCATCAATTTTGATATTTGTCTTTGTTCGAATATTTAACTCATGCTTTTTAGAACCAAAAGATACAATTGATATTACACAAGAGTCTAAACTTTTTATACACATGATAGTATTGAATAGAATAATCAAGGGTTTCCAAAAATTTATTTGGGTGTTTGTGAGCATCAAAATAAAAAATAAATTAACAAATTTTTGAATCAACACATTTCAATAAGGTTTACTTCAACCAATTCTAGTGCTGACCTAGAAGTGGGAGGAGATTTATATAGAATTTTTTATTTGGTTTCCCCATACCCTAGATAGGATGAATGTGATATGGATAGTGATATATAGGCTAACCAAATCATCTCACTTTATTCCCATTTGATATACAATCCAACTTAAGGATTTTAGAGATATATATATGAAAGATAATGTTCATTTTATTGGAATTCCTTCCATTATATTCTTTGATATGGATCCCTATTTTACTTCAAGCTTATAGAAGGGACCCTAGGAGGTAATGGGATTTCAAGTATGTTTAATCATGATATATCATCCGCAGATGGATGGACAAATAGAATAATCTATACAAATTCTTGAGGACATGATACATTTCTGTGTTATTGAATTTGGTGGAGCATAGGATGTCCATTTGGGATTGGTTGAGTTTTCTTATAACAATAGTTACCCATACACTATAAAAATGGATTATTTTGAGGCCTTGCAAGGATAGCCTTATAAATATCCATTTTTTGGGTTAAAGATTGGTGAAGTTTCATTGGTTGGAACAATTTTGGTTTAAGAGATGACAATGAAGATTCAGTTGATTTTTAGGATAATGGTAATGTAATAGAGATGATATAAATCTTATATTGATCTTCATTAACAACCATCAGAGTTTCCTATAGGTAACCAGGTTTTTTATAGTTTCACATCTATTGAGTCATATACATCTTGGAAAACTGGGAAAATTTTAACCGAGGTTTTTTGGGTCCTTTTGAGAATGTTGAGCAGGTGGGAAAAGTGTCTTACCATTTGGAACGTCCACCAAAATGACTTTGATACACAATGTTTTTCATGTATAAAATATTATAAATTATATTTATAACCATTCTCATGTCCTAAAATAGGATGATATTGATGTTGAGCCCAAATTATCTATGACTGAGTATCCAGTTAGGATTTTTTATTTTGATGAAAAATTTATTTGTGGAAAGTGTATAGCTTTGTTTAGTGTGATATAGGAGCATTGTTCCAATTCACATGAGACATAGGAGTATGAGTCACTAATCAGTGAGCAATGTAATCATCTCTTTGATATGAAATTTTATTGATAGGATTTTTGGGGATAAAAAGTGTTTATGTTGGGGAGGTTGTAACACATTGTTACCTTATTTTATGAACTTATTGACCCTTTTTTATTTTACTTTGTTTAGGGATTATCTTAGGTTGTTTAGGTTAAATTTTGATAAATTTTAAAAGTCCATTGGGCTATGCATAGTTAGTGCATGGTTTGGGAAAACAATACAGATTGGCCTAATAAACCATGCACCCTATTAAGAGTGTCAAGATGGTGGTGCATGGTTGGTGCTTACAGACTCCTCTCTAAATAGTGAACCCTTAGATAGTGAGTTTTTTCAAGTTTGGAACATGGTTAAACTAACTGTGATTCTAAACCATGTACCCCATCCATAATTCCAATGGGGGTACACTTATAGGGTGGAAATTTACTTTTAAACCTGCAACCCTATCCAGCAAACAATGTGTTTGGATTTTTAGCCCCCAAAAATTTATTGAAAAATTATGCGACCCACATTTAAGATACCTAACACCCCCATTAAACCCTAATCTCCTTACTTTTATTTTTGGGACACTCTAGATAATTTTTTATCTCTTGAAACCTCTTTTATCATGAATCAAAGTGTCAGTAGAAGATCCCAACCCTTTCTTGTAAATGGATCTCCTCCTACTTAGTTTCTTCTGATATTATCTTCTCTCCTTATAAGATAGTGATAGATCATTATTTTATTGATTGATATAATCTCTATTTTGAGGGATATTGATTCTAGTTTAGATTTATTGATCTTTTATTCCTTTATTTTTTATTGGTAGATCCCATTGTGGGTGTTGTGTAGATCTGATCATGTCATTAAAGGAAGGTGGTTCCATAAGGATTTAACCTTCAATTGAAACCATATATTTCTTTATTTATTTGAAATGAGTTTTTAATTGATTTAAAACTAGGATTTTAAATGATTTGATGATTGATTTTAGAAGGGAATGGAATTGTGAAAACCCACCAATTTCATTGGAATTAAAATTATTGGGTTGATTTTGAGAAAAATGATGTCTTGAATTGAAAGTGTATTTTATGAAATTATTTTATGTTGATTCTTGAGAAAATTTTATTAAAACGAAATATGATTTGAAAAGGAATGAATTTGATGAAAACATATGATTTGGTTTTGAAATGAAATGGAATATTGAAAACTGAATTTGGTCAATTGAATTGTGAATGATGAAATAATTTAAAATGATTTATTTTCACATGATTTATTTATTTATTTTTTAATCACATGTGATACTAGGTTGTTAGTGGGTGATTAGGACAATCACACTAGGACTCTGACTCCCTAGCAATGAATTAATGATGAAAACATTAACTAAACCAAGTTCAACATGATTTCCCATGATGGGTCCCATAATGGTGTGTCAATTTATTATCCAAATGGATTTATCCTTAGGGAGTGTGAACATATATCTTGAACCATGATGATTATTGATAAGTGTGAGGATCCCATTTTTATAAACTTAAATACCGCAGGTCTTATTAACATGGTACTCTACTATGTTGTTTTGACTTGATTATACATGATATTGATTGTAGAACTATTTTATTAATTAAAATTTATTTATGTAAATTACATTATATAAAATGTTCATTTAAGACTATTTTTATATCTCTACCTTATTTTTTATTTGAAATCATGTTTTTTTTGAAAATATGTAAATGTATTTCCATGAATTGTTTTATTTATATTGAAAGAATAAATGATTATTTATTATAGAATTATTTATGGAATCTTTGGTGGTATCCTACTAGGATATTTTTCTCAAACACTACCTTTACCTTTGGGAATTTGAAAATTATCTTTTTCTATATCTAAGAAAAGGGAAATCACCACTTGTAGGTGGTGGATTTTCTTGATCCTTGGGACCCAGAGTGATGGAGGTGACTGGTGGAAATGTGATCTACATGTTACATGGGATGTCTTAGATTTTATCTTTATAGTAATTTTTTCTTGATGATGTACTATTTTGGGTATTGTTTTACCTATTTTATTTTAGCACTTTCTCATGAGGAGTGTTGACATACTAACTTATATATTTTATCTTTCACTGTTTTGTGGTAAAAAATCATTCCCAATTCAATATTATATGATGTTAGGTGCTAGTCTCTAACTCATTGGGATTGATAACTCCCTTCAGGTCATTTCAATACTATCTTAATTATCAATATACAAGGATATGTGGGTTTTTTCGTGACACATAAAATACCATTAAGGTTATTTTAAGATCTACTCACATATTTTAACTTTAAAAACATGAATATCATAATATAATTAAAATATAAAATCTTTCACCTTGATTTATACATTATTATTTACCATAAAATTTTTATTACACCATAATTCATCTTGACAATATTACTTTTGAGGTTTTTAAAATCATTTTCTTCGATTTTTCCACTACTTACAGAAGCACTGTGTAAGCATTTGAGTTAATTATTTCATGCCTAAAAATATAAAATAAATTACCATCATAAAAATTAATCAATTATGTTTTAAACAAATTTTTTTCCATAAACGATACTTTTTTATATGAGAATATGTATGATAAATTAAAAACAAGAGAGTGACATTTTAAAAATTTCTTTTACTAAATATAATATTAAGGTCATTATAAAAAAGAAAGGAACCAAATTACCATATCTTGGAATATTGTATGAGTATGTTCAAAATAATCTCATATAATATAAATAATATTGATGTTATATAAATTTTAAAATCCTTATCACATTATTTATAACCTTAATTACCCAATTTACCCTCACCAAGGTGACAAATAATTACCATGATTACTATTCATAATGCATAAAAATTAATAGAGACCCATTTATTAAATTCAAAACACATGATTCAAAATATGAATCCATTTTATCAAATTTAATTTCCATAATTGGAATAAATTAATTTAAAAATAAACTTTTAAACCTAATGAAAAACGTGTTTTTGAGAAAATGTATTTTTCAAGCATAAGATGATCTTACAATAACTATATGTTTTTTAATCATAATTATATGAATTTAAATTAATATATATAGATATAAAATATATATAGATATTATATATATATATATATATTTAATCATTATTTTTTAATATTTATTTTAATAAATTAAAATAAAAAAACATTATAACTTAAAAACAGTTTTATGAAAAATGTTTTTTAAACATAAAAATAAACTTATACCAAATAAAATATAATGTTGATTCCTATGAAATTATTAAGATTATTTTTATTAAAATTCGATATTAAATTACTCTAAAATTAAATAAAAAATATAATTGGATTTTTAAATCAATTTATTTAAAGAAAAGAAATGAGAGTTTTACAAAAATTGATATTTTTCACTATTTAATAAAAAATATTTTTTAGAATAATCACAAAAATTCACCCGAATTTAATATTCAAATGTTAGTTTAAAAATTTATATTAATTTTTTAAAATAATATTTATAAAAATTTCAGAAATTAATTATAATATCCTCATACAAAATTTAATACAAACCATTTTTGAAAAAAAATTATTTTCAAAGTATAAAATAACTTTACTAAAAATTGAATACTTATTTATTATGCATTAATAAATTAATTCTATTCATTCAAAAAATTTATACATTTTTTTTAATAATGTGATTATTAGTATCCATACCTATAATTTTAATAACTAGGTTATAATAGTATCATTTAAATAATATTTTTATTGTATATCATTATTCGCTTAAATATCAATGTTGTGTAATATGCAAGATATCAAGCAAGTATTATTTAATTTTTTTGAGGTATTATAAATTTTTTATCTAAGAAATTAAAATGAAAATTTAATTTAATTATGCATATAAAATCATGTATGAATTGTTATATACCAAACTTAAGGATTCTCTTCTTTATTACCTCATCATGAAACTGCTTGTGCACATTTCTAGTATTATGGCTTATGCAATATCAATTTTGTGTATTAGGTTTTTTCCATGATAGAACCTAAATTCTAAAAACCTCAATAATAACACATTATGATTATATATCAAGAATATCACTAGGATTTTAATAACATGTGTGCATATACATTTCAATAACCAACTCCAAAATTCAAAATTTATTTCCTGAAAATAGTGAATTTCAATAGGATACCAAAACAATTCAAAAAATGTATAGAAGAAACGAGAAGTACAAATATATAATTTCCATATAAATAAAATTATATCAACTAAAATGAATTATTAATAACATGGAAAAATAATAATTCATAGTCTAAATGATAAAAACACATTGTGAAACTTTACCTTTGATCGATTAATATGATTCATTTGGGAGGTATACTCTACAATGTGTAGATGATAAATTACTTGATTATTTCAAGAAAAATATCCTATCATTTGAGTAAAAATATATTGAAAATATACAGTAAATTTTAAACCATGACATGGTGGTATAAACCACATTGTGGTTTTAGCTAGTGTAAATCACAATATAGTGATACAAAAATACCATCATTTGGGGAAAACCTACGGGAAATATGTGATAAATACTAAACCATGATGTGGTGGAATAAACCAAATTAGGGTTTTATAGGTTCAAACCATGATGTAGTGAGGGTAACTATTCTATGGTTTAATTTATAGAAATGAATGTATTATGATATATCACTCAATTCATTAACTCATGTTATCATATATCAGTTTATTATCATGCGATGATGATTTAGAGAGTCTTTATGATGGGAAATTAAATTTTTTAATGAGTTAAATGTTTTATTATTTATGTTCGTAGGTTATAAATGGTTTGTAAATTTTCTATAGTTTAAACATTTATAGAATATTTTGAATGATGAAATATTCTTCAATAGTGTCCTTGAAGCCTATATAAGGTGGCCAATTCCATGAGACAGTGATACATTATTCCTATTATAGAGACTCATAAAACTAAATATATTTCAACATTTCTTTATTAAATCCTTCAATGAAAGTTTCTAGTTAAATGTGACTTAAAAAAGATATTCACTAGGCATTGGGAGATTCATATAAAATGTGGATACCCTAGGAAGAAGGAGTCTACTAGATAATTCTTAGTGATCCCAATTAATCTTGCATGGAGGAGCTTAAACAGACCATGTTGTACATAGAAAAAGGTATGAAATATTCATTTATATTATATAATCCAAACAAATGGATAGATATTTTGATATAATCAGTTTTTTTGGTATTTTTTTCTGCACATGGATAATATTTTTCCACTATAAAACCAAATAATGTTACTAGAGACTCTTTCATTATGTTTGGATTGAAATTATAGGAAGATAATGAAACTTTAAAAATAATATTTTCTATAACCATGACATGTTTTGATATAAATTGGTATGTTTCAAGGAAATATTCAAACTATAATGCAGTTCTAAGGTAAAATGGGCATGGAAACATTTCAAAAAAATAGAGCATCATGAATACAGATATATTACACCATTTTTTTCTAGTAAAACAATCATGGTTAATATTAAAAAATAATTTCGTTAAGAAAATCATGACATTTACATGTGAACCCACATTGTGGTTAGAAAAGTGTGATTTGTAAAGGATCTATTAAAAAATGGATTCTTTTTAATGAATATGGTCATGGTTTCCCTTGAAAAGAGTTATAACATAAGAGAAACTACACAATTGTGTCTTATATAATTTTCATGGTTTAACAACTTTAAAAACAAAATTTATTTGTTAAAATTATCAAAAAACTTCAACAATGTGGGTTCAAAGGGCTTGTTATGAATCTGAAGGGTAATTTAAATGATAAAAAAAAGTTTTAGTAGATTTGATATTGATTTAAAGTGGGTTTAAATGGTTGAATAATTTATAAAATATATAAATTTTATAATAAGGTAGAATATAATAGGATTTATTAATTTATGAAATTTTTATGAATAATAATATGAAATTTTTATATTTAAAGTCCATATTTGGATAATATATGATGTTTAGTTTATGTAAATTGTTTACTTGAAATTTAAAATATTTATATGATTATTAATGTTTTCATAAATATCATGTATTTTTAATAGGAAGGATTTTATATTAAATTATATGTAAATTGAGAATATAAATGAGTTTAAATTAAAATAAATATGAAATTTTCATGTTTATTTATTATATGTAATATACATAAAACATACCTAAATTATAAACTATTTTTAATTGATTAATTTATAAAATGTTCATAAATGTTTATCTCATATCTGAATTTAAGAAATGTCCATTTATTTAGTTTATTCTATACTTTATTTTTCATGAATATAAATGTTATTTATGAATAGAATTATGATTTAGGTTAAAGAGTTAAAATTATTTTTATGAATGGTATACCATGAATATAAGGTATTACAAGCTAGGTATGTCATAAGAGTTAGTTTCGTTTAACTTTGACTCTAACTTTTTTGTGGGTTATGAACTTGAAAGTAAAGGTTGGATATGATTTATAAATATTAATGTTAAAAATCATGCACAAAATCTGAGATAATGATGTGGTTAAAGTCATCAAATCACTTTAGATATCTTAAAGGGGTCTTCTATAACCCATCATGATGCTCATGTGGAATGATATATGATATCAGTCATCCATTTCATCTATGTTTAATATCATCTTTATTACATATTATTGAGAAATCATATGATGATTTACAAATCTCAAAAGTAGATATTTTTATTATTGAAGAAACACAAAGAGACACCAATTAGTGTGGGCATAAAATAATGTAAACTAAGTGTGTACCCCCAAATTATGTTCACCCCCTCTGGGTGAAGGGTTTGCAGGTTATGGAAAAGAGACATGTCTAAAGAGTGGGGTATAGAGACCCTACTTTTATTAAATTAATTTTACATCTTTTTAATGATAAAAAACATACAAACATTACACATTGAGGATCCAAAGGTTTAGTGTCTTGTTTAAACAAGTAATATTCATAACATTTACAACTCAAAACATTTATTTAATTCCTTATTCTTTATCTTCTTATTGGATCTTGACTTCTCCTTAGTATAAGTAGTCACCTAAGGATATAAATCAAAAGGGGTGAGATAAAATACCAGTAAGAGGATATATAAGAACATGAAACAATATAAAATGGGGTGAGCTTAATCATAACATCATTATCATAATCAAGAGAAGAAGCATTAGATAATAACATGGAATGTGGTAATGAAAAAAATGAAACATCATGTCTTAGTAGTAATATACAACACATAGTTGTGAAAAAACCTAGAATCATTTTCACACATATTTCACTTTAACACATTAGATTCATCACATAACCTAATGCATTGGAGTACTATATAATTTTGAGCGCACCCATCACATCATAACATCAACATTTCACTAAATAATTTCGGGCGCACCCATCACATCATAAAGTTAACATTATCATACATCCCACATAGAACATATATCAATATTGTATATAAATAACCCATGGAAAGGAATGGGTTTAATTTCATAAATCACACATTCATAAACCTTGGGTTCCCGAATAAAAGATGGAATAACATACTTGACACAAGAGCCATCATCCTTGAGTGAGAAGTAAAAGGTGTTTTTGAAAGAAGAGTTCTTTTAGAAAACATTTTGTTTGAAATAAAATCCAATGGAAAATATTTATATCCTAGAAAAGGAAATATAATTATGAAGAAATTATTTTTAAGGAATAACCAAACTAAAAATAGAGTGAAAGAGGGAAAACTCGAATAAAGAAAGATGGGTTCAAGAATTCACCTTACCTTGTGTCTGAACGATTTATTCACTTCAATGTATTGTATAATCACATTAAATTCATTAATTAAAAATTAATTAACCCTTTATATATGTAATTGATTCATTATTGTTTTATTAAGTTGTTTTATGGGACTTTGGATGCGTTATAGAGTTTAAATTCATTGTTAAAGAGTGTTTTTCTTAGTTTCCATGAACATATCACTTGTACATATGAATGGAAGTTCACGTAGAACATGGATAAACACAAAGAATTTCTATTACATGATATTAAGGATCTTCTGGGAGTTTAAATGATCTTATAATTAATTTTTTTATATACCCTGATTGTAACATCCCAAGTAAGTAATGAATAATATATATTCTTATCTATTTCTATTTATGAATTATATAGTGTTTTAGAGGCTTAAAATGAGAATAAATCCAATCTTAAGCATGGTATACACTAATATTTTTAAAAGATTGTTTTACTGCCTTTTGATGGCAAATCATTTTTAAATCAAACTTTTGACAATTTTATAAGTTGTATTTTTCAAAATAAACTTATTATTTATGATTGGGACATTTAAATTTATATTGGATAATTTTTTGGTATTTTTCTGACAATGTTCTTTTTTTAATGAATAGTGAAAAATACTGCATTTTACATCAAAACTGCTTTTTCATCTAATTTAATTATATGGTTAGATTATATTTTTAATTGGTTTTAAAGTGTAAATAGAATATATTTTTACCATGTAATCCAATAGTGGTCATTGGGATTAATTTCACTTTGTAATTGGGCATAAACTAATGCCAAACTTTTCATAGTGTTTTGACAACGGGAATTATTTTTAAATTAATTATTGCAATTTATGTGTTTGGAATTTGGTAAAATGGATTCCATATTTGGAATCATAAGGTCCAAATTATGTAATTAAGACTTTTCTTTTTTGACATTATGAATAGTAACAACGGTAATTATCTTTAATTGTCTTGATTAATTAGTAATCGGGTAGTTAAGGATAATAAAATAATATCATAATAATAAAAAATGACCACAACATGTGTCCTAATGCTACTGGTTGTCTCATGGCCGACCATGGGATGCCTTTTTCCAAACTTGGGGACCCCATGGAATCACTTTTGTGTGAAAGTGACTTTTTATCTTTTTATTTTTTAAAGAAAGTTAAATATAACAAAGAATGTATCACCTGCGTAAAATATTTTTAATTTTGTCTATATAAATGATATATTGGACTATAAATTATCATTGTAAAGATAAAAATATATACTACATCATAGTATTTTTTTTATAATTTTTAGACATTAAATAAATTAAATTATTTATAACATAATAATGATGCAGTGATTACCTCATTAATGAACGATTTAAATAAAATGAAAAGATAATGTAAAATCTAAGACTTACACTTGTCAAATACCTATTTGATGGGTATATTTAGAACCCTTATCACCTTATCCTAGAAATAAATTAATGTGGGACCTTTAAAATCCGAAACTCATTTGAAAATAAAGTAACATTTTATACCTTTCCAAGAGTGCCCCTCCTCTCCTCTTATAAAAGGCCCCCACCTCTACCACCTTACCCACACCTCTCAAACCTTTGGCTTGGCCAATATATAATCATTTTTTCTCTCCACATCCCTCTATGCATCCTAGAATCCTTACCTTAGGCAGAAAGATCTTCAAGAAACCCTTTTGGTTCAAACCAAAGGGATTTACCCGATTTTAAGGTAATGTCTTCACTTGTGTTCTTTTGTTTTATCTTGCTTCTCCAACCCCCTAAACTCTTTGTATTCATTTCTTTTGTAACAACTCCAGTATCGTAAATATACTAGGATGTTATTATAAGAATTATTCGAGCTACACTTACAAACACCTACATCTAATGGTTAAAGAACATACTGTTTCTGTGGATGGTGAATTTCTGCCTCACGAAACGATGATTGTTCAATATTCTTTTAACACCATCAAAGGTGGCCATTAAGATGTCACTATATTTATATATGATATATAATATGTTTATTTTTTCCTTATTCTTCTTTATTTTTCATTTGTGGCATACCTTTATGGTTTCCATTGTTGGTAAACACGATAATTTCATTTTAGGAAGTGCGGACTACCGCCCCCTCAAAGTGATTTGATTCGTTAATGCCATATGTGGGACGTATAAAGGATGAAGTTAATGATATTATATATGAAATTATACTGGAATTATAATATACCTTTATGTCATTATGATTCCATTCTATAAAATATGAAATAGAAATGAATGTAGCGTTCATGCGTACGTACGGCTTACCGTCTCCATGAACAGTGCATTTCATTTCTTACCTCTAAATGTTATGTAATATTATAAATGCTTGTATATACTGGATATATATGATATATATTATATATACATCATGAATATAACTCTGGATATAATGTAAACATGAAAAACTTGTAATTATAAAGAGTTTATTTTCGACTCAAGTACCAATGATCGTTAAAACGACCGTTATTAACTTAAATAATTACATAGTGTTCATGACATGGTAATAAGTGATATAAAAGGAATAATGAACTTGAAAAAGGTTCTTAAGCAAGTATAAATTAACTCAAGTTTATTATTCAGGACATTAAAGAACGATTGAGTCAAGTCGGACCCGAGGTATGGGACTTCGTCTCAATATCCTTTCATTGAGGCATTTTTTGTTTTATACACAACTTTATTTTATACGGTGTATAAGCCCCTTTGACTTTTACGCTTATTCAAAAGAAATATTTTTTATACAAATCGTTTTACTAAACGACAAAAGGGAATGTTTTTTTGTCATACGTATGTGGCGACAACGACTTCTCCGCCGCCGTGACCATTATTTGAGTTTCGGCTTCCTCTACAAGCCATAACTTTTTTTTTAAATGAAAAATAAATACCATATTTTACTTTTCTTTTGTTTTGGTATTGAAAATGGTTTTTATAATGTTTTTATTATATCAATGTTTTATTGATATCTTGTGATTGAAATGTGGAAATTTTATGTTTCCTTTATGCATGTTTTATGTGATACGATTTATGTTATGGTTCTTGGGCATTGTTTATGAATACTGGTGGTTCCGTGATAAACTAAGGGTGGGTGAGCCCGATATAGCTCTAAAATGCATTGGGTAACACAAAGGGGTTAAACTATAAGGTTTCTACGAAGAGATTTAGGGAATATATTGTGATGGGTATTCTAAACGTAACCATGATGGTTACTCCCTACATAAGAATGTTATGAATGCTTCAAGTTAGATTTATGTCTTATGATTTCTATGATTTGTTCATGTTTTGACGAGGTATGTTAAAATGATTTTGTTTTATGAGTAAAGTATGATTTCATACATGGACTAATGTTTTCATTTCGTACTTTTATATCCCTTACTGAGCTTTTTAAGCTTATCCCAAGTTTTTGAAATGTTTTTCACAGGTCAAGGGAAAGGTACATGATGTGATGATAGTGTCAAGGAAGTGTCAAGAAATAATCCATGATTTATTTTAAATATGTTTTCGTTGATGGGAAAAATGATTACTATCTTTTATGTAACCACTTTGTTTAAATGTGAAATGTAATGCATGTTTTATGATCTAATTCTCTAAAACTCTAAACCTGAAAAGATCCTTAATGTGAATTCTTGAAATATTTCAAGATTAAGTAATGTTTAAGGCTGGGGCCTTATAGTTGGTATCAGAGGTCGGTTTAGATAACTTTAGGAGTTATAATTCTAATTAAATGATTATCTAAAAATATTTTTTTTTGTCAAATTGAAATAATATAGCATTTGAAGATTACCATGTTGCTTCATCTAAGACATGTTTGTTCAGAATGGTTTTCCATAGAGGAAATAGCGAAGCGGTGCTAGGAAGGAATATAGAAGGAAATAACCTTTCGAATCAGCATCTTGAGATGGTCGTAATTGGAACTGAATAGTTTGTTGCAGTAATGGCACAGTTGACTCAAGTGATAAATGGCGGTGGTATCCATGCACAAGATCAACTAGATCAACCACAGAGGAACAAGTCAGTGGTAGAACATTTCATGAGGAAACATCACCCATCATTCAGAGGATCATCTGACCTTGTGCTAGCTGAAGGGTGGATTAAATCACTGGAGAAGATTTTCGATGTCATGGGGTGTTCAAACAATCAAAAGGTTAGTCTTGCTATTTACCGTTTGGAGGGTGAAGCAGATCAGTGGTGGTCGATGGTTAAAAATATCAGGGAAGCTGATGAGATTGATGCTCTCGACTGGGATGAATTCAAAGGTATATTTCTTGAGAAATATTTTCCTAAGGTTGTTCGACTTAGGATGGAAAAACAATTCTTTTAATTAAGGCAAGAGGATGACTCAGTGGATGCTTATGAAGAGAGGTTCACTCAATTGTCAAGGTATGCTCCAAATTTTATCTGAGACCTTGATAGTAAAATCAATCATTTTTACTCAGGATTAAAGCCAAAATATCGAAGGGAATTAGCTTCTCGTGAGTTCAAAAGTTATGAAAATCTCGTTCAATGTGCTGAGAAGGTGGAAATGGAGTTTGTCGATGATCAAGTGTTCTATAACAACCAGTAGAAGAAGAGACTGAGGTGGTAGGAGAAAGGGAAGAATTCTTCAAAAAGGTCTGATGGTAAGAAAACTAAGTTTCCAGTTTGTGATAAATGTGGTAAAAGGCATGCTGGGGAATGTCTTCTTAATTCTAGAAAGTGTTACCAATGTGGTAAGATGGGACATAAGGCTCGTGATTGCACTGAAAAAGATCAAGGTGATGGTAAGTCCAAATTTGATTTGCAGTTAGTGAAATGTTTTAAGTGAAATGAGATGGGTCACTATGCAAACGAGTGTCCAACAAAGAGCTCGAGTGATGGGAAGCATTTAGACTACAAGCAGAAAGGGGTGGTGAAATCCTTTGCAACTACTTCAGCAGATGTTGGGCCATCAAATGAAGTGGTATCAGGTACTTTGTTTGTTTTTTTAGATTATGCCAGTGTGTTATTTGATTCAGGGTCTACACATTCTTTCATCTCTGAAAACTTTTCTAGTAAAATGGGAATACCATCTCAAGAAATGACTCCTGAACTTGTGGTAAAAACACCTGGGGGAAATGTTGAGGCAAAAAGAATTTATAATAATCTTTCTATCCTTATCTGTGGAAAGAACCTACTTGCAAACCTTATTGTTTTACCTCTAGTAGAGTTTGATGTTATCCTGGGTATGGATTGGCTCTCTATTTACCATTCTAAGATTGACTGTAGAGCTAAAGAATTTTCTTTTCAGAAATACTTTTAGTTTGTGTACAAGAATGAACCCTTACTGTTGATAATATATCAAGAGGCCGAGAAACTTGTAAAAGATGGAAATGAATTTTACCTTGCACATATCGTTGAAAACAAGGTAACTGTTTAGATTAATGATGTGCCAGTGGTAAATGAGTATCCTGGTTTTTTCCTGATGAGTTTCCTGGAATAATACCAGATCATAAAGTTGAGTTTACTATTGACTTAGTTCTTGATGCTAAGCCAATTTCAAAACCCCCTTATCGAATGGATCAAATTGAACTTTTAGAGTTGAAGGAGAAATTACAAGATTTATTAGAGAAAGGTTTCATTCGACCTAGCACATCACCATGGGGTGATCCTGTTTTGTTTGTTAAAAAGAAATATGGTTCAATGAGACTTTTAATTGACTATAGAGCATTTAATAACATCACTATTAAGAACAAATATCCTTTTCCTCATATCGATGATTTGTTTGATCAGCTCCAGGGAGCTCAGTATTTTTCAAAGATTGACCTGAGATCGGGGTACCATCAGTTGAAGGTAAAGGAAGAAGATGTTCTGAGGACCTCATTTCGAACAAGATATGGCCATTATGAATTTTTAGTTATGCATTTTGGTCTAACCAATGCACCTATTGTATTCATGGACCTTATGAATAGAATTTTCCATGAGTTCTTGGATAAGTTTGTGGTTGTTTTCATTGATGATATTTTGGTGTTTTCTAAAAGTAAAGAGGAGCATGAAAGACATTTAAGGGTTATTTTGAAAACCTTAAAAGAAAAGAAATTGTATGGGAAATTCAGAAAGTGTGAGTTTTGGTTGCAACAAATTTCTTTCCTTGGTCATATTGTTTCTAAAGATGGGATAATTGTTGATCCTGTAAAAAAAAGGTTGTTGAAGAATGGCCAAGACCCACAAATGTAACTGAGATTCGTAGATTCCTTGGTTTGGAAGGATATTACTGAAGGTTTGTTAGAAATTTTTCACGGTTATCTAGTCCAATGACTAAGCTAACTCGGAAGGGTGTTAAGTTTATCTGGACAAAATAATGTGATGATTGTTTTCTGGAATTTAAAAGAATATTGGTGAATGATCCAGTTTTGGCACTACCTTCCAGGAATGGTGAGTTTGTTATCTACAATGATTCTTCATTGAAAGGAATTAGTTGTGTACTAATGAAAAATGATCAGGTAATTGCATATGCTTCACGTCAGTTGAAAACTCATGAGGTAAATTACCCTACACATGATTTGGAATTAGCTGCTGTTGTTTTTGCTTTAAAAATTTGGAGGCATCATTTGTATGGAGTAAAGTGTGAAATATATACCGATCAAAAAAGTTTAAAGTAAATATTCACTCAGAAAGAATTGAACATGAGACAGAAGAGATGGCTAGAATTAATCAAGGATTATTATTGTACAATTCATTACCATCCAGGAAAAGCAAATAAAGTGGTTGAGGCTTTGAGTCGAAAAAGTAATGCTTCATTAACAATGTTGCATTTGGAATGTGATACTTTGGTTAATGATTTGATGAACTTTGGAATAAAAGTTGTTGGTGCAGGATTTCCTTCTGTTTTGTTTCAGGTATCAGTAAAATCTTCTCTATCAGACAGAATCAAGAAAGCACAGAAGCGAGACAGAGAGTTGCAGAAAAAGGTAGAGCTGGTTCAGAAGGGTAAGTTTCCTGAATTCAACATTGATAATGATTGTGTTTTGAGATTTGGGAAGAGATTATGTGTGACATGTGATTCACAGTTGAAGAGAGAGTTGTTATGTAAAGCTCATAGTTCTCCATTTTCAGTTCATCCTGGCAGTACTAAGATGTATAGAGATCTTCGGGAGTATTACTGGTGGGATGGAATGAAAAGGGATATTTCCGATTTTACTATGAAGTGTTTGAATTGTCAACAGGTAAAAGCAGAGCGGCAGTTACCGAAAGGGATGCTTCAACCTTTACCAGTGCCAGAGTGGAAATGGGAGAATATATCCATGGACTTCATTGTGGGATTACCGAAGACACCTCAAGGTAATAATGCAATCTGGGTTATTGTTGATCGCTTGACTAAATCTGCTCATTTCCTTGCTATGCGAGATACTTTTTCCCTAGATCAACTTTCTCGTTTGTATCTTAAAGAGATAGTCAGGTTACATGGAGTTCCTCTCTCCATAGTATCTGACTGTGATCCCAGGTTCACTTCTAACTTTTGGAAAGGCCTTCAAAAGTCGTTGGGTACTGAATTAAATTTTAGTACAGCTTTTCATCCTCAATAAGATGGGTAGTCGGAACGAACTATTCAGACTTTGGAGGATATGCTACATGCTTGTTAGATGGATTATCAGGGAAGTTGGGACCAACATCTTTCTTTTGTTGATTTTTCTTATAATAACAGTTTTCATTCCAGTATACAGATGGCACCGTTTGAGGAATTATATGGGAAGCGGTGTCGAACTCTAGCTTTTTGGGATGAAGTGGGTGAAAGGAAGCTGATGGGACCAGAATTGGTAGAAGAGATGGAAGAAAAAGTTAAGTTGATTCAAAAACACATGAGAATAGCTCAGAGTAGGCAGAAGAGTTATGTGGATAACTGGAGGAAGGATCTATCTTTCTAGGTAGGTGATCATGTTTTTCTCAAAGTTTCACCATGGAAAATTGTTATGCGATTTGGTAAGAAAAGAAATATGAGTCCAAGGTTCATTGGACCATATGAAATTCTGGAGAGAGTTGGATCAGTTGCATACTGAGTGGCTTTACCTCCAAGTTTATCTCAGGTACACAATGTTTTTCATGTTTCAATGTTAAGGAAGTACATGCCAGATCCATCTCATGTTTTGAGTCCAGAGGTAGTTCAGCTGGAAGAGAACTTATCTTATGAGGAACAACCGATCCAGATTCTTGACCACAGGGAGCAAGGGTTATGGAATAAGGTGATTCATCAGGTAAAGGTTTTTTTGGAAAAACCACATGATTGTAGAGGCAACATGGGAATCTGAAAATGCAATGAGGGATAAATACCCCCACTTATTCGATAAGTAAATAAATTGCGGGGACGTAATTTTCTAAAGGCGGGAAGGATGTAACATCCAAAGTAAGTAATGAATAATATATATTCTTGTCTATGTCTATTTATGAATTATATAGTGTTTTAGAGGCTTAAAATGAGAATAAATCCAATCTTAATCATGGAATACACTAATATTTTTATAAGATTGTTTTACTGCCTTTTGATGGAAAACCATTTTTAAATCAAAATTTTGACACTTTTATAAGATTTATTTGTCAAAATAAACTTATTATTTATGATTGGGACATTAAAATTTACATTGGCTAATTTTTTGGTATTTTTCTGACAATGTTCTTTTTTTAATGAATAGTGAAAAATACTGCATTTTACATCAAAACTCATTTTTCATCTAATTTAATTATATGGTTAGATTATATTTTTAATTGGTTTTAAAGTTTAAATATAATATATTTTTACCATGTAATCCAATTGTGGTCATTGGGATTAATTTCACTTTGGAATTGGGCATAAACTAATGCCAAATGTTTCATAGATATTGTTTCAAAAAAACCCACTATTTGTTTTGACAACGGGAATTACTTTTAAATTAATTATTTCAATTTATGTGTTTGGAATTTGGTAAAATGGATTCCATATTTGGAATCAGAAGGTCCAAATTATGTAATTAAGACTCTTGTTTTTGGACATTATGAATAGTAACGACAGTAATTATCTTTAATTATCTTGATTAATTAGTAATCGGGTAGTTAAGGATAATAAAATAATATCATAATAATAAAAAATTACCACAACATGTGTCCTAATGCTACTGGTTGTCTCATGTCCGACCATGGGATGCTTTGTGCAAAACTTGGGGACCCCATGGAATCACTTTTGTGTGAAAGTGACTTTTTATCTTTTTATTTTTTAAAAAAGTTAAATATAACAATGAATGTATCACCTGAGTAAAACATTTTTAATTTTGTCTACATAAATGATATATTGGAATATAAATGGTCATTAGAAATCTAAAAATATTTCCTACATCATAGTATTTTTTTAATTTTTAGACATTAAATAAATTAAATTATTTATGACATCATCATGATGTAGTGATTACCTCATTAATGAACGATTTAAATAAAATGAAAAGATAATGTAAAATCTAAGACTTAAACTTGTAAAGACCTATTGGATGGGTATATTTCGAACCATTATCACATTATCCTCGAAATACATCAATGTGGGACCTTTAAAATCCAAAACTCATTTGAAAATAAAGTAACATTTTATACCTTTCCAAGAGTGCCCCTCCTCTCCTCTTATAAAAGGCCCCCACCTCTACCACCTTACCCACACCTATCAAGCCTTTGGCTCGGCCATTCTCTGATCATTTGGTCTTTACACATCCCTCTACCCATCCTAGAATCTTTAACTTAGGCAGGAAGATCTTCAAGAAACCATTTTGGTTCAAACCAAAGGGAGTTACCCGATTTTAAGGTAATGTCTTCACTTGTGTTCTTTTGTTTTATTTTTCTTCTCCAACCCCCTAAACTATTTTTATTCATTTCTTTTGTAACAAATCCAGTATCTTAAATATACTAGGATGTTGTTATAAGAATTATTTGAGCTACACTTACACACACCTACATCTAATGGTTAAAGAACATACTGTTTCTGTGGATGGTGAATTTCTGCCTCACGAAACGATGATTGTTCGATATTATTTTAACACCTTCAAAGGTGACCATTAAGATGTCACTATATTTATATATGATATATAATATGTTTATGTTTTCCTTATGCTTCTGTATTTTTCATTTTCGGCATACCTTTATGGTTTCCATTGTGGGTAAACACGATAATTTCATTTTAGGAAGTGCAGACTACTGCCCCCTCAAAGTGATTTGATTCGTTAATTCCATATGTGGGGCGTATAAAGGATGGAGTTAATGATATTATATATGACATTATAATGTAATTATAATATACCTTTATGTAATTATTATTCCATTCCATAAAATACGAAATAGAAATGAATGTAGCGTTCATGCGTACGTACGGCTTACTGTCTCCATGAACGGTGCATTTCATTTCTTACCTCTAAATGTTATGTAATATTATAAATGCTTGTATATAATGGATATGTATGATATATATTATATCTAAATCATGAATATAACTCTAGATATAATGGATACATGAACAACTTGTAATTATAAAGAGTTTATTTTTGACTCAAGTACCAATGATCGTTAAAACAACCGTTATTAACTTAAATAATTACATAGTCTTCATGACATGGTAATAAGTGATAAAAAAGGAATAATGAACTTGAAAAAGGTTCTTAATCAAGTATAAATTAACTCAAGTTTATTATTCAGGACATTAAAGAACGATCGAGTCAATTCGGACACGAGGTATGGGACTTCGTCTCAATATCCTTTCATTGAGGCATATTTTGTTTTATACACAACTTTCTTTTATACGGTGTATAAACCCCATTGACTTTTACGCTTATTCAAAAGGAATATTTTTTATACGAAGCGTTTTACTAAATGAAAAAAGGGAATGTTATTTTTTGTCGTACGTATGCGACGATAATGACTTCTCCGCCGCCGTGACCATTATTTGATTTTCGGCTTCCTCTACAAGCCATAACTTTTTTTTAAATGAAAAATAAATACTATGTTTTACTTTTTTTTTGGTATTGAAAATGTTTTTGATAATTTTTTTATTATATCAATGTGTCATTGATATCTTGTGATTGAAATGTGGAAATGTTATGTTTCCTTTATTCATGTTTTATGTGATACGATTTATGTTATGGTTCTTAAGCATTGTTTATAAAGACGGGTGGTTCCGTGATAAACTAAGGGCAGGTGAGCCTGATATAGCTCTCCAATGCATTGGGTAATGTGAAGGGGTTAAACTTTAAAGTTTCTCCGAAGAGATTTAGGGAATATATTGTGATGGGTATTCCAAACGTAACCATGAGGGTTACTCCCTACGTAAAAATGTTTTGAATGCCTCAAGTTACCTTTATGTCTTATGATTTCTATGATTTGTTCATGTTTTGACGAGTTATATTAAAATGCTTATGTTTTATGAGTAAAGTATGATTTCATACATGGACTAATGTTTTCATTTCGTACTTTTATATCCCTTACTGAGCTTTTTATGCTCATCCCAAGTTTTTGAAATATTTTTCACGGGTCAAGGGAAAGGTACATGATGTGATGATAGTGTCAAGGAAGTGTCAAGAAAGAATCCATGATTTATTTTAAATATTTTTCCGTTGATGTGAAAAATAAGTACTATATTTTATGTAACCACTTTGTTTAAATGTGGAATGTAATGCATGTTTTATGATCTAATTCTCTAAAACTCTAAACCTGAAAAGATACTCAATGTGTATTCTTGAAATATCTCAAGATTAAGTAATGTTTAAGGTTGGGGCCTTATACTGATGATGGATCATTAGTTAAAATTTACTTATGATCATTTTAGGTTAATTTTGAGGGTTTTTGAATCACAGCAAACATGTTTTTTTTATCATTTAGTATTATGTATAGAAGTTGTTTATAGAATACAAAGGGGGTTTTAATACATATATATTAAAATCTATTTCCAGCCATTTAATGGTTTTATTGATATCCTTGAAGGAATTGAAGGAAATTGGAAGTTTATCACCCATGATGTAGGTAAATTAACACATCACGAACAAAAATTTCATTTTTATAAAAAAAGAGAGGGAGGGAGGAATATAATGAATAATATTCCATTAAAATGATATAATACCATTATATCAATCATACTAAAGTTATCATGGAATTTGGATAGAAGTTTTTATAGAACATAAAGGGGGTTTTAAGACATACATATTAAAATATATTTCCAACCATTTAATGGTTTTATTGATATCCTTGAAGTAATTGAAGGAAAATGAATGTTCATCACCCATGATGTAGGTAAATTAACACATCATGGTCGATGTAGGTAAATTACCACATCACGGGTGACAATTTCATTTTTATAAACAAAGAGATATGGAGGGAGGAGTATAATGAATAATATTCCATTAAAATGATATAATACCATTATATAAATAATAATAGAGTTATCAGGACATTTGGATAAGATAATTTGAGGATAAGAAAAGAAAAGAAAAGAAATTTGAAAGGAACTTGAAAGAATATAGAGTGAGATTAATTACCTCTTGAATTCCCCTCTGGAGATCCTTCTTAAGGAACATAGGATTGGTATTTGGATAATACCAAGAGATCCTAGATGTGGGGGAGGGTCTAGGGAAGATATTTGGGTAGAATTTTTATAAGTATTGAAGCTTAATAGGTGTGATAAAATGAGGTTGTGAGGGGTGGTATTTATAGTGTAGGGGAGGGGTGTTTTCTCAATATTAAATTTATTAGTTTATTAATTTACCTCAAGAAAAGAAATGGTGATGATTCCATGACTAAATATAGTAAATAAGGCATGTGAGTTTGAACCAATTTCCATTTACATCATCCATGACTCAAGCATGATGCAGAAATTCATTTATTTATTAAATTTTGTAAATTATTGAATTTCATTATTCCCCAAAAATCAAAGTATTTCAGAAAAATATAAAAAATTGACCCTAAACATTTTTTGACATGTAGAATTCAAAAATGAAATCTATTTTATGAAAATAATTTTTTACATATGATTAATTTAATTTTTAATTTAAATCACAATTTACTTGAAAAATATAGGTTTTAAAAATAAAACCGATTTTTTAACACTTTAAAAAATTAATTAAGGCTTCATAAAATTATCATATAATCATAAGACACCAAAATATTAATTTATGAACACGTTTTATGAAAATAAAATTTCTTTTAAATTATTAAATAAATTATAAAATGTTAATTTTTTTTACGGCCCGAAGGCCTTCAAATTTCTTTATTATTATAAGATAAAACCCCCTTCTAAGGGATGAAGGGGGTGAAACCCATGAAGACTTCATAGACATAGGACAAATCACACTCAAAAGGTAGAAAAAATAAAACCAGAATGAAAACACGAGGCTGCTCCTCCCTAGCAATTGATCATGATGAAGCTCTCTATTGTTGCAAGGTTATTCGAAAAACAAGTGTCATTTGTCAAAGAACAGGCCCGATCCAATGGATGACGTCATACCCTCTCAAACAACCAAATCCAAAAAACTCTGCAAAGATAGATCTTTAGCTCTGGATCCTCCTTTGAAGCAAGTGCCATGAATTCAAGTCCAATTCCATAGACTTCCCACCTTCGAAAACAAACCATCCAAGCAGACAACTTTTACCATTCAAATAAAACCAATAATAGTTTCACAGAGCATTCGCCAAAAGCCTTTACGAGCAGCAGCGCCTCCACCACACAGCGATGCAATGAAAACACACCCAAAAAATGCCAAATTCAAGACCATTGAAAATCATCGAACATCAAACCTTCAAGAAGCTGTCAAACACAGGAATCAAAGAGATACCCCCTCCCTCCGAACCACTCAGAAGACAACAGCGATCCACACTAGAAGACCATGCTGGAGCCATCGTAGATCACGCCGTCGCAAAGAAGCGAAGTCCGGAGACCACCAGAACCACGTCGAGGCTGTCGATCCATGCCAAAGCCATCGAGGAATGCTGGAGACAATCGGATCCACTCCACCATGCCGAGGCTGAATCCAGCAGAGGTCGTCGACCCTGGAGACAACCATATGCACTCCACCACATCGAGGATGACTAACCACACCAAAGCCTCCATGTTGCACCAGATCCACATCGTCGAGGCACACTAGAGATCCAAGCCACACCGCCCCCAGAACGAGATCCAAAGGATGTCAACGCCGAGTCACCGAGCTTCACCAGAGGAGGGAAGAAAAATAGTTTCTGAGGAGAAACCCTAGACACGAAGCGGCGTAGAGACCTGCCGCTCAGAGGATACCAATCCTTAATTAATTAAATATTTATGACTTATAAAAATACCAACACTTAATTAATAATTTTTAAAATATTTACTTAATTATAATATGATATAATTACAATATATTTTCACTTATAAGATGAATAACTTTTATTTATACCTTCATGGGTGAGGTTACTATTCATTTGGTCGTTTTACTATTCATAAGGGTTATATTACTATTCCTAAGGTCAAGTTACTATTTCATCAATATAGGTTCATTAACTTCTAGAAATAATTATTATTTTATTAATTATTAATTTATAAGGATTTTATTATGGATTATAAGTGATTTTATGTGTTTTATACTATATAACATTACTATAATAAGGGATAAATTGCATTGCTAAAAGTTTGGGTCATTACATTCTTCCCCCTTTTGAAACTTCACCCTTGAAATTTCATTTTACATAAATAGGTGAGGGTACTTCTCCTTCATCACATCATCTGGTTCCTAAGTTAATTCTTCATACTTATAGTTCCTCCACATCACTTTGATAAGGTGGGTTCTTTTATTACATATAACCTTATCTTTTTGGTCCAAAATCTTTAATGGATGCTCCTCATAAGAGAGATCATCCTCTAGTTGTACCACCTGTGAGTTCAATACATGTGAGGGATTTAGTAAGTACTACATCAAGAGTGATACATGAAGCACATCGTGAACTTGATCCATATTATGTGGAAGTTCAATCTGATAGGCTATGACTTCTATGTGGTCAAGGATCTCAAAGGGTCCAATGTACCTTCGGCTTAACTTACCTTTCTTTACAAACTGTATGAATCTCTTCTATGGTGATATTTGAAGGAAGAATTTATCTCAAACGATGAAATCTAAGTCCCTTCGATAGTTGTCAGTATAACTATTTTTTTGAATTTGAGAAACTTTGATATGTTTTTGGATGACTTGAACCTTCACTAACATGTCTTGCACATGATTAGGTCCAAATCGATTTATTTTGCCAACTTCATCCCAATATGTTAGATTTCTACATTACTTTCCATACAGACCTTCATATGGATCCATCTAAATACTCAAGTGAAAGCTATTATTGTATGGGAAATCAACCAGTGGGAGATGATGATCCCATACACCCTTGAATTATAGTGAGTAGGCTCTAAGAATATCTTCAAGTTTCTGAATAGTCCTTTCAGATTAGCCATCAATTTAGGGGTGATAGGCCGTGATGAAATTCAATTCAATACTCAAGGAATGTTGAAGAATCCTCTAGAATTTATATATTAACCTTGTATCATGATCAAAGATAATCAAGATTGGAACTCCATACAGTCTCACCACTTCCTTCACATATATATTTGTATGTTGTTCAAGTGGGAGATCTTCCCGAATAGTGATAATGTGGTTAGTCTTAGTGAGTCTATTTTCCCCAACCCATATAGTTTTATTTCCTTTGGATGTCTTCAAGAGACCCATGAAAAATTCCATAGTGACATTCTCCAATTTCCACATGGTTATATGAAATGGTTTCATCATCCCATTGGACTTTTGTTGATCTGCTTTATATTTCTGAAATTTCAAGAACCTTGAGATATATTCCTCAATCTCCTTCTTTATGTTATTCTACCAGAAGTGTTATTAGAGATCTTGGTACATCTTGGTGCTTCTAGGATGGATAAAGAAATTTGATTTATGTGCATTTTCCAATAGAAACTTCTTTATCCTGGGTGATTGAGGCATACAAATCCTTGTTCCAAACCGAATCACACCATCATCATCGATATGGAACTCTTGCATATTCCCTTCCTTTACTATGTTCACCTTATTTTTCAACTCCAGGTCATCCCTTTATGCCTCCATAATCTTATCTTAGATAGATGGTTGGGAAATCATTTGGTAAATTTAGTATTTATTCCATTCTGTTATGATTTCCAAATCCATCCTTTGCATATCCATGAAGATAGAGCCTTTCTTAATCTAAAAAATGGATAGATTAGCAGGCTCTTTTCTACTAAGAGCATCAACTGCCTTATTATCTTCTCAGGATAATAGTTAATAGAGGAATCATAGTATTTCATTATCTCTAACCGTCTCCTTTGACACATGTTAAGATCCTTTTGTGTAAATATATACTTTAGGCTCTTTTGATCGGTATATATGTCACACTTCTAACCATAGAGGTAGTGCCACCATATTTTTTAAGAAAAAATCACAGCTTCTAGCTCTAGATCATGCGTAGGGTAGTTTTACTCATAGATCTTCAACTGTCATGAGTCATAGGCTATCACATTATCATTTTTCATGAGTACACAACCCAAGAATTTCTTTTAAGCATCACTGTATTTCAAAAAAAATCTCCACCTTTCGCTAATGTGAATACAAGTTCTATGATCAGCCTTATCTTTCGTTCCTTGAATATTTCCTCACATTATTCCATCCATACATACTTTACCCCTATCCTTGTTAAATTAGTTAGCGGGCTTGAAAATCGTGATAAATTTCTCAAAAAACGTCAGTAGTACACAGCTAATCCAAGAGAAATATGGATTTATGTGACACTAGAGGGTCTAGTCAATTCCTAAATAACCTTTTTCTTTTAAGGGTCCATAGAAATCCCCTCACTTGTGATCACATGTCCTAAGAACATGACTTTATTCATCAAAAATTCACCCTTTCTGAACTTTGTGTACAACTTCTCCTTCTTCAATGTCTCTAACACAAGACTTAGATGTTCTTTATGTTCCTTATTACTCTTGGAGTAGATGATAATATCATCAATAAACACTACCAAAAATTTCTTGAGGTAATGTCTAAAGACTATTCATCAAATCCATGAATATTTCTGGGGAATTAGTAAGTTCTAAGGGAATCTCCAGAAACTCATAGTGCCCATACCTTGTGTGGAAGGTAGTCTTCTAAATATCTTCCTTCTTCACCTTTAGCAGATGATATCCAGAACAAAGATCCACCTTTAAGAAGTACTGAGCTCCTCGTAACTGATTGAACAAGTCATCAATCCTTAGAAGAGGATACTTTTTCTTTATGGGGATCTTGTTGAGTTCCCGATAATTAATACATAGTCGCATTGATCCATCCTTATTCTTCACAAAGAGAACCGGTGCACCCCAAGGTGACACACTAGGGTGTATGAACCCTTTTTCCAAAATTCTCTTTAATCTGCATATTTAACTCCTCTAGTTCAATAAGATCCATCCTATAGGGACACTTTGAGATAGGAGTAGCTCTGAGTATGAGTTCTATTGAGAACTCAACCTCATGATCTGGGGGAATTCTAAGTAACTATTGAGAAATATATCATTGTATTCCCTCATGATGGGAATTTCCACTAGGTTGACACTTTCCTTTGACTCAACCATTTGAGTGAAGTATGATTCTTCACATGGAATCAACACCCACACTGTAGAAGGATTTTTCAAATTAGATTCATAATCTTCCTTTCATTTTAGAGGATCATGGGATGGTTCAGAATATGAAAAGTTATTTCCTTTTTCTGATAGTTTATATGATCTATATATAATGATATCCAATCCATTCCCATTATAGTGTCGAATTCCACCAAGGGAAGTATTATGAGATTCACTGGAAGAATCTTCCCACATACACAAATAGGAGAAGATTCCAACATTTGAGTTGCAATTTTTTCACCACTTGATGTTTTTATAGATATATCTACTTCAAGGTTTTAGGGCTTCGAATAAATAGTTCTATAAATATTTCATGATATAAATTAATGTATAAAAATAGAATAAAATAAGAATTTTTCTATTCTTGTGTGAATAGGAAGTGTACCTTGTATGACTTAATATTCTTACTCCACTTCAGCATTAGTGATAGAATAAGCCTTCCCTTGTTCATTTGGACTTAGTAACTACTAACACTGATTACCCTTGAGGACTCAAGGTTTAGTTCACTATCTTTTATAGTTCCCTTTCTCCCTATAGTTGTAGCATTATACCATGGGTGGTGCTCTCCTTTCCTACAACACATTCTCTTACCTTCTCATGTATTTTCAACACTCTTGAGATTAGTGTCCTTATCTCCCACACTTGAAGAATTTACCTATTCCTTTGAGTTAGTTCTTGTTATTATTCATCCCAAATTTTTGACATGTGGGTGGTTGAGTTTTCTTTCCACCTTTCTCATTATATCCTCCAGCATGAAACTCCATATTTCATTTCTTATCACCATAGCCATGGGACCATTCTCCAAAAAATCATCTCCACTTTGAGATCACATCAAATTAATTCACCATAACTCCCAAAGTCTCGAATTTAAGGAGTCTTTCTAAGGTTTGGTTTTAATCTAATAAAGTATCTATAAATTTTTTTATCATTGTTGATAACAAATCTTGAAGTTTACCTTGCAAGCCTTGTGAAATTCACTTCATAGGTCATGACAGATTCTACTTCCTTTTGCTTTAGATCTATGAATTATCTCTCCATCTTCATATGAAGAGTTCATGGGAAATACTTTTAAGAAACATTATATTAAAGTCTTCCCACTCCATCTCTTAAATTTTGTCTCTCATCTTGGTGTTCATAATAAAATCCCACTATTAGTGGGCCTCTCCATAGAGATGATAAACAACAAGAGTCACCTTACCTATATTATAACAATAAAGCACAAAAGACATCTTCTCCATTGATTTGACCCACTATTCGGAAATAAGTGAATCAGAATATCCAATAAATGTCGGTGGTCATTGCCGCATAAAACACTCGGTAGCTAGTTTCTCTCTATTAGGTGAAGGAGGACGTTCCACATTATTTATGTTATTATTCATAACCTAAGATATTTGGTTAAAAATCACCATGAATTTTTGAACTCAGCCTCCAAAGTATTGGGGATATCATTCAGGCAATCACTGCATTGTCCCTCGCATGGGTTG
The DNA here is from genome assembly GCA_963277665.1 of Viscum album. Lineage (NCBI taxonomy): Eukaryota > Viridiplantae > Streptophyta > Magnoliopsida > Santalales > Viscaceae > Viscum > Viscum album. The sequence goes on along the minus strand of OY728163.1, from coordinate 627,811,636 downwards.
TTGTCCTGGTTTCTCCTAGTTCCCACTATTTTATAAAATAGAAAAGTTTAGAAGAAATCATAAGTCAACAAGTCATGAATAAATAATTTATTCCTTTGTTAAATTAATACAAAAATAATATCTTATGGGATCCCTATGTTTAGAAAATCTTATTGTGTGCTTCCATATAGTTATTCTTATACTAGGGTTTTCACTACGGTTCTCTAATCCTAATTCCCAAATTAACTAAACCATACAGCTGATACCAACTATAGTGACCCTACTTTTCTTACATTAATTTTACATAATTTTAATGATAAACAACATAAATACATTATATATTTAGGATCCAAATTTTTAGTTTCTTGGTCAAACTAGGACCATACATAACATTTACAGCACAAAACATTTATTTAATTCATTCTTCTCAAGCTTATTATTGGATATTGACTTCTCTTTAGTATAAGTAGTCACCTGAAGATATACATAAAAATGGGTGAGATGAAATCCCATCAAGAGGATAGATAATAACATGAAATAATGTAACATGGGGTGATAATAATCATAACATCATCATCATAATCATGATAATAAGCATTAGATAATAGCATGGAATGTGGAAATGCATAAAAATGAAACGTCATGTCTTAGTGGTCATCTACAAACATAGTAGTTAACAAAGATAGCATTATGTTCATGCATATTTCACTTTATCTCATGAGATTCATCACATTACCCAGTGAATTGTAGCACTTTATAATTCTAGGCACATCCATCACATAATAACATCAATATTATGCTATATAATTCCGAGCGCACCCATCACATTATAATGTTAACATTACTATGCATTCCAAATAGAACATATATCATTATTGAACATAAAAACCCATAAAAAATAATGATTTTAATTTCATAAATTACACATTTATAAACTTTGGGATCCCAAATGAAATAGGGAATAACATACTTGATACAAGAACCATCATCCTTGAGTGAGAAATAAAAGGCGTGTTTTTGAAAGAAGAGTTATTTTGGAAAACATTTTGTTTGACATAAAATATAGTGTAAATAATTTATATACTATAAAAGGTAATATAATGATGAAGAAATTATTTTTAAGTAATAACCTTACTGAAAATTAAGTGAAAGGGGGAAACCCCAAATAAATAAAGCTGGGTTCGAGAATTCCCCTTACCTTGTGTCCAAATGCTTTATTCACTATAATTTCCTATATAATAACATTATATTCATTAATTTACACTTAAAAACATTTTATATGTGTAATTTATTAATTATGGTTTTATTAAGTTCTTTTATGGGGCTTTGGATGATTTATAGAGTTTAAATTCATTGTTTGGGAGTGTTATTTTTTTTAGTTTTCATGAACAGTTCACTTGTACACATGAATGGAATCTCATGAAAAACATGGATGGACATCCAGAATTGATATCAAATGATGTTAATGATCTTCTAGGAGTTTAAATGATCTTATAATAGATTTGTTTATATACTACGAGGATGAATCATTTGTTGAAATTTAATGATGATCATTTTAGGTTAATTTGGACAGTTTTTAGATCAGAAAGAACGTTTTTTGTTTTATAATTTAGTATTATGTATAAAATTTGTTTCTAGAACATAAAAGGGGTTAAAAATAAATATTAAAATCTTAAAAATTTAATGATTTTATTGATAGCATTAAATGCATTGAAGGAAATTGGAAATGATATAGGTAAATTAACACATCATGGGAGACGATTTCATTTTTATAAACAAAGAGAGAGAGTGAGGGAGGGAGGAGTATAATGAATAATATTCCATTAACATAATAGAGTGCCATTATATAAATCATAATGTATTTATCATAAAATTTGGATAAAATTAGTTGTGGATAAGAGAAGAAAATAAATGAAATTTGAAAGGAAATTGAATGAAAAGAGAGAGAGGAGTTGCCACTTGAATCTCCCTCTTGAGATGCTCCTTAAGGATCCTAGGATTAGTATTTTGATGAGACCAAGAGATTATGGACGTGGGGGAGGTGATAGGGAAGAGATTTTGGCAGAATTTGGACAAGGTTTGAAGCTTGATAGGTGTGAGGAAATGAGGCTGTGAGGGGTGGTATTTATAGTAGAGGGGAGGGGTATTTTCTCAATATTTAATTCATTAGTTTATTAATTTCCATCAATATAATAAATAGTGATGATTAAATGACTAATTATAGTAAATATGGAATGTTAGTTCGAACCAATGGCCATTTACATCATCTATGACTCAAGCATGATGGAGAAATTCATTTATTTATTTTATTTTGAAAATTATCGATTCACCAAGAAGTAAAGTATTTCAGAAAAATATTAAAAAAAATAACCCTAAACATTTTTTGATGTGTAGAACTCAAAAATGAATTCTGTTTTATGAAAATAATTTTTTAAATATGAAAAATTTAATTTTTAATTAAAATCATAATTTACTTGAAAAATATAAATTTTAAAATTAAAACTGGTTTTCTAACACTTTGAAAAATTAATTAAGGCCTCATAAAATTATAATATAATTATAAGACATAAAAATATTAATTTTTGAACATAATTTATGAAAATATATTTTCTTTTAGATTATTAAATTAATTAAAAAATTGTAATTAAATATTTATGACTTATAAAAATACCAACACTTAATTAATAATTTTTGAAAAATTTACTTACTTATACTATGATTTAATTACATAATATTTTCACTTATAAGATGAATAAATTTTATTTATACCTTCATGGGTGATGATACTATTCATTTGGATGGTTTACTATTCCTAAGGGTCATATTACTATTCCTAAGGTCAAGTTACCACTTCAATGGTATAGGTTCATTAACTTCTAGAAATACTTCTTATTTTATTAATTATTAATTTGAAAGGATTTTATTATGGTTTATAAGTGATTTAATGTGCTTTATACTATATAAAATTACTATAAGAAAGGATAAATTGCATTGATAAAAGTTTGGGTCATTACATGGGGCATCTGAGAAGCATATAAATCCACAGCCTTGTTGCCCTTCCTCCAGGTGTGGACACAATCATCCGTCTATTAATAAATAATCTAGATGACAAATGGTTTTTCCATTTCATAACATATGAAATTTTAAAACTCTAATAATTTACTCCATTTAATGAAGGAGGTCTATAAAATAGATATTTTTCAAACTTATTTTAGATACTAGGGTTCATTCTCTATTGGTGGGAAGTCTCTCAATTTATTTTCTCCCTATTTTACATCAAGGAGGAGGTAATAACACACCATTGTGGAGAAAAGGTCCTATTTAAGTGTTTACTGATTTTAGTGGATGGTGGATACTATTGGAGGAAGGAACCCATTGGTTTTTACAAAGGGTTCTACACTCAACTATCTAAGAGTCATATGTGATATTATTGACATAATGACCTACCTAAATAGATAATTTTTTATAGTAACTCTATAAATAGTACTCAAAAATTAAGGAAATATGGATCTTTCCCCAATAAAGGTAATGATGTATGGTGTCATCATTTTAGTGGGAGTAATTTCAATATAATTCCTTATTAAAATGATATAAAAAATGATACTCACCAGTAGACATCTCTTTGTTATAGATTATGGAATGCATCATGATTATAATTTTGAGATATCTTATAGGTATAATATATAAATTAATTCTAGATTGGTATCTATGTTTGATAATTTTTCTCAAATAGAATTATTCTAAGTATAAATTTTGTGAATGTTATAGAAATTAATTTCTCTAATTCTAACTCATGAATATTGGATACTAGGCTTGAATCACCCATATGTGTTGATAAAAAAACTCATAAGTGGGAGATAATTGATGAAAGTTGAATTAGATTTCTGTATTGGAAATGAGTCAAGAGTTACTGCATTAAATATTGAAACATATGATCCAATTCTACCTAGTGTATTAGTTATAGAATTGGAAAATCATTATTATATTTCCACTATAAATAGAAATTTGATTTCTATATCTTTTTTAAAAAAGATGATATTTTTATTCATTATTAAAATAATATTTGTTATATATATATATATAATAATTTGTGGTATTGGGAATATGATGAATGTTTTATACATTTTAGATATGGATAATCATTTTTATAACATTCACGATAATAAGGTCAAGGTTGATTCTATCACCACTTATTTTTAACATTGAAAACTTTGATATATAAATGATAAACACATATAAACACTCTATATAGATGGATTTTTGGACTCATTCAATTATGAATCATTTGAAAATTAAGAATATTTTTTATTATGTAAAATTACTCAAGAACCTTTTAGTAGAAAAGGTGAGTGGGGTAGTAGACCATTGGATCATATACAAAATCATGTATATGGACCAATGAGAACTCAAAAAAATTTGGTTATAGGTAATTAATATCTTTTAATAATGGTTTTAGTTGGTATGGTCATGTTCTTATAATGAAAGACAAGTTTGGGACCATTGAAAATTTTAATAAATTAAAAAGTGGAGTGGAAAACCAATTGGATAATGTATTAAGATTCTATGATTAAGCGATTAGTTCAATGATACTTTGAGATATTATATATTTTTACAAACTCTATAGTGAAAATTTGTATCTGAGAAGAGTAATCATACCTTGTATGGTATGGTTTGGTCGATAACGAGTCAGTGTGACCTTCCTATATCATTATGGGTATATGATCTAGAAATTTTTACTTTATTACTAAATTGTCTTCCATCTAAAGAAATAATAAAGAAACCATAGAATATGTATAAGGGTTAATGCCTCAATTTTTCATTTATGAGTATTTGGGGTTGTGAAACATATGTAAAATATTTTTATTCAGAACCACTAGACAAAAAATTATAAAAATACTTATTTATTGGTCATCCCAAGGACATTATGGGATATTATTTCTATAATATTACCGAACACAAAGTTTTTCTGGAATGATATAATGTTTTTATTAATAAGGATCACATAAATAAAGGTTTTATTAGGAATAAAATTAAACTAAGGAAATTTTAATACCAAAAAATAAATTTTCCTAAGATAGAAAGTTCACTGGTCCCACAATGTTTTGTAGAAGAATAACCAAATTAGGTTGCATAAAAACCTTGAAGGTATGGTAGGATTTTTAAAAAGCATGAAAATATTAATTTATTATAAAAAATGAGGAAGAATTAATGTTTATAGATGATGAACCCACTACTTATCTAGAGGCCATTTAGAGTTCTAATTATTAGAAATGGTTAGAGGCTATGAAATCTAATATGGACTCCATGTATACTAACCAAGTTTGAAACTTTCTATATTCTCTTGAAAGGGAATGGCCCATAGGATAAAATTGGGGTTTATATAGGAAAATATATGTGGATGGTAGAGCATTTGCCTATAAATAATTCCTATTATAAAAAAGGTATACACAAATTCATGGTGTTGAACTCTTTTGAAAAACACCATTCCCATATGGTGGGTTTATTCTTCTTAGGTAAATTATGGTGTTTTATTTTTCACTTATACCTTATATTTATATTCGTAAAAATGTATTTCATGATTTAATATATAATTAAAAATCAAATAATTTCATATATCTTATTTTATAAAGATATAATAGCCATGATAATAATGATAATAAAAGTAAAAAATTCTTATTCTTTCAAGCCTTCTAAAACAAGCCTACCAAGGAAGATTCTATGAATTATAAATATCTATTAAAATATTGAACTACATTAATTTTTTAATGACAGGAATAATATACCATATAATCTCTATATTATATAGAACCTTTGGAAAATTACCATCAATTATTACCATTATATCAAAGGATATTTTGAGTCATGAACTAAAAAAAACTTAAAAAAATTTACACAAAGAATATTAATTTAATAAATAAATAAAACATGATAATAAATGTATTATAGAGATAAAATAAATATAAAGGTTTTTTAATAAAGTAATTGATGAATGCGACTTGACTATTCATGTGATTAGTAGAGCATTTGAAATAGTCTGGGACTCATAGTAGTTGACCTTTCTTGTTCTTTTATTTTTATGGTCATACTCTATTTTTATTTATATTTTTATCATATAATTTCATTATGTCCTTTATGTTTCCTTTTACTTCATTTTTTTCGAGTGATACACATTCATTAATGTTTCCCTTTATATTATTTATTTAATTTAAACCTGATAAATCATATAATGAAAGTATTTTTGATTTATTTCTCCTTTTCCCATTTTTTATTATGTTGTTCCCACACATTTATTATTTAATTTATAGCCTAAAACATTTTATTATATGTTGATTATGAAATTTTAGAATCCAATATTCTATATTACGTTATTATTTTGGGTATCTACATGATTTTCCATTTGACCAATCTCTCTAACATCATTATGTTACCTAGTTCATTCACGTGGTTTTATTTTATATTTATGCTTGATGAATATTTATTTTCTATTTAGAATACATATAAATATTATATTATAATACCATGGGTGATCTAATAATTTTACAACCCCTAATCAATTATATAATGATTACATATTATGAGATACTATGTATGGTGCATAGACAGTGAGCCTAGTACATTATGTCATATTGTCTTTTCAGGGAGCCTTAACTTATATTTATTATGAAAATTATTATGTTTGTTCAAAATTATTAAGATTATAATGATTAACATGATCCTATGACATATTTTTTCTTATTAAATGTTTATTTATAATTGTATATGATCCTTCACTTTTTTTATTCCATGTTATTATTATTGAATCTTATGATTTATCACCCCATGTTTGTCTTATTTTATCCCCTTCCTGATCTTTATAGCTCACAATTGTCTTTTATGTATGTCATCAATATATCTCATGAAGTGATAAAAGAATGATTATATCTTGTATCCTAATATAAATATGGAAATAAAATAGGATGGAATTTATTTTTAACATCATATATTATATAACTAATCTCACAAAGACATCAGACCTCTAGATTTCAAGGGTTTTTATAGGTATTTATGTTAAAATGATGTGATAACATATGTATGAGTTGAGGTTCATTATAGTTGGAATCAAAGATATATTTATTTATTAGGTATTTTTTTTGTAAAAATTATAGGAAATTCACCCTAAAAAACATATATTCAAACTTAAAAAGTCATGATTTAGAATATGATAATGATTTTTTAGTTATTATTTCTATGATTATAATTTTCCTTTTATATGATTATCAATTTTATTATTCTCATCCCTAAAATTCCTTTTTTAGTAAATGGATGTAAAAAATAATAATCATATCAAAAAATAATGTGATGATCAATGAAATGATTGCTCAAATGAGATACTCAATATGATGGGAGTGAGTGTTGAAAAAATCATGGATATAATTTCTCAATTTTTCCAAGTTATGAATAATAACTTGAACCATGTGAATCACCGTACTCCTCTAAATAAGGGCTAAATTATATTTGAGTACTTTATGAGACAACAACCACCCTATTTTTATAGATCCTCTAATACTTTAATCATGGAGTAATGGATAAATTCCATTGATTTTTTTTTCATGATCTAATGATCAGAGTAAGAGAAAGTGATCTTGGCCATTTACTACTTAGAGGTAGAATCTGATAAGTGTTTGAAACTAATCAAGAATATTATTCATAAGGAAGGAATCAGTTCAAATAAATGATATGGATTGAAGAAAATATTTTTCAATAAATAATTTTCTCATATTCTCTATATTAAAATGTATTGGGAAATTATTGGACTCAAGAAAAGGGAATATAAATCAATTTTGTTGTACAAATAAAAATTCCCAAGGATTTCAAGGAAAATATCTAAATATTTCATTGAACTATAAATCAATATTAACCAATTATTTAGTGTCCTAAAACCATGTATTTGAAAATCCTTAGTGATTTAAGACTTTGATAGATATAAATAAATAGTTTGATGTACACTTAAATATGAGATGGAGGTTGGTGAGACTCAATAGTCACATAGGGATGTAGATGATAAGAGATTAGGAGAGTTTAATTATGGGGTTTCTTCTAAAAAGGGTTATGGTGGGAAGAAGATTCAATTAACCACATGTCAAAAGTGTGGGAGTAAGTACACTATAAAATATCTCAATGGAATAAGGAGATACCTCAAGGGTATAAAAAGAGGGAATTAATATAATGAATACTGAAGGGATATAAAAAAAGATAATCAATATAATGGAAGAAAATAAGGCTCCACACAATATACCCCATGGTCCAATATTTAAAATATAAGTAACATGGACACTATAAAAGTTAATTCACTAAGAAAAGGTTTATTGAGGACAATAGATGACCAAAATCCCTAAAGGAGAGGGAATAGATAATAGATTGTGTCATCAATACCATTAAGGTAGAGCATGATAATGAAGTGGTAATCAGTACACTTGTTATTTATTCAATAAAAAATAATATCTTATTTTATTATAGTTTAATTCATTCATTCATATCATACATGATATCTAGAAATATTCAAACACTACCTTGATACATGGAGGTAAATCTATTAGTGAAAACACTTTGTGGTGTAATTATTACATCTCAAGTATATAAATCTTACTCAATTAACATTTTCTGGGATAATTTATGTACCCAAAGTATGCATAATTTTTTTTGTTTTTATTTCATGTAAAAATAGTTCATATACTATATAATTTTTGTTCTATCATGTTTAAATGCTACATATATGTGTATTTGGACCATATGGAAGTTACCGAGGAAAAAATCATGATTTATAGATGTTTTGGAGTAAAAATAGGCCATTTTTAGTGATTCATAGTTTGGAAATCATGTGAGGACACCCAGTAACCACACATGATGCAAGAGTCTTCCACCAAACCTAATTATTATCCCTTTTTAATAATTTGATATTATACTAGTTATGGGAAATTTTTATTTTTTTAAAGAAAATATAAACTTCTAGGAGAGAGAAATCACTTTCCAAATCCCAAACCATACTCCAATTCTATACAACCAAAAGGAAAATTATGAATATTTTATTAAAACCCATTCATAAGTATAGATATTATTTTTTAATGAGAAATAATATCTAGATCAAATTATTGATACAAATGAAAGGATTATCTTTTAAGACATTCCCATTATTAGAGAATATGTCGATGTATTACATGAATAGTTTCTTGGATTTACTCTTGATTTAGAGGTTAAGTTATTTATATATTTTTTACCCAAATCTCTCCTAATATCCAAGATTCCCTATATAATAAAACCCATAAAACTGGAAGAATTAAAGAAGAAACTATAAGTGAACTTAGACCTAGGTTTTATATACCCTAGTGCTTTACTATGGGGTATCGTAGTCCTATTTATCAAGAATAAGGATGCTTTAATGTATCTATAAATTTATTATAATGAGATTAAAAATATCATGATAAGGAATAAGTATCATCTTCCATGGATTAAAGACTTTTTTGATCAGCTATATGGGCCTCAATACTTCCCTAAGGTGAATCTTTATTTGAGATATCACCAATTGTAGGTGAAAAAGAGAATATTTATAAAACATTATTTTATACAATTTATGGGCACTATTAGTACATAAAGATTCCTTATATAATAATTAATTATCTAGAAATATTCATAGAATTTATCAATAGTCTTTAGAGATTACCTCGACAAATTTATACTAGTTTTTATTGATGATATTCTAATATATTTGAAATGTAAGGAATATCATGAATAATATTTGAATACTATGTTAAATTATTTGAAAAAGGAGAATTTATATAAATATTAAAGTAAATTTGAAATCTATATGGGGACATTCTCATTTTCAAGGCATATGATCACAATAAAATATATATTTATAGATCCTTTAAAGACTAAGGTGATTGATGAATAGTCTAGATCAACATATTTGATAATGATATATGGTTTCTTTAGACTATATGGGTAGTATTGATAGTTTTTGAGAAATTTATAATAATTTTAAAATCCTCTAACAAAGATAACTCATAAAGGAATAAATTTTATATGGGTTAAAAAAGGTTAAGAGTGTTTTAAGGAGTTGAAGAAGAGGGTAGTCACAACACCTGTACTCACACTACCATCAAAAAGGGAAGATTTTATGGCATAAAATGATACTTAAAAGAGAGTATTATATTTTCTATTCATGTAAAATAATAAATTTATAGCTTATACTTCAATACAGTTAAGGGTACATGACCCAAATTACCCAACTAATGACCTAGAGTTAGTAGTGTTAATACTTTCCTTAAATATTTTGAGGCATTATCACTATGAAGAAAATTTTAACATATATACTAATCATAAATGTATAAAGTATATATTTTTATAGAATGAGATCAAAATGTTCCAAAGAATGTGGTTTTAGTTGATAAAATACTATGACTACTTGATCCATTACCATCTTAGAAAAGAAAATAAAGTGGTGGATGATTTAAGTATAAAATGTCCTAAAATATTATCTATGATGAGGATAGAAAGGGACATAATATTCTTAAACATGAAAATGATGGGAATGATAATCCTTAAGTAAGGTATGGAATCCTATCTTGATAAAATTATTACGCAACCACCTATATTAGTTAAGATTAAGGAATCTCAAAGGGATAAAGTGGAGATACAAAAGAATGTGGAATAATATAAAAGGGGAAAATATTAGAGTTAAACATTAATAAAAATATAGTTATAATATTTGGGGAATGCTTATATGCACAATATAAGACTGATATAAATAATGAGATATTAAATTATGCACATAGCTCAATAGTATTTATCCACCCAGGGAGAAAAAAATGTATAAAGATCTCTGATAATATTTCTACTGGGAAAATATGAAGAAGGATATTTATAAATATACATAAAATTTCATGGCATTACAATAAGTTAAGTGTGAATTATATAATTCTAAGGGGATGATATAAATATTACCTATACCAACATGGAAATGGGATAACATCACTATTTTAATGAGCCGAGCCAGGTCTACTTGACCTATCACCCAACCTGGCTCACCATATGGCCAATAGAATATTTTCAATCACCATGGGCTAGAAAAAATAATTAGGGTATCAAAATGATACTATTTTGTAATGATTTTGTGCTTAGAATATAATAATCATATCACAAAAATTCCATCAATAATTTTTAATGACCCATTCATAAGTTGTACATCCAATCCATCAACTAACTAGTTTTAAAATATATAACAAACTAGATGGAGCATCACAGTAATAAAAATGAACCAAAACTGATAACAAACATACCATATGTATAAAAAAACAAAATAGAAACATATATATATATATATAAAATAAACAAAAATAATATTTTTGTGGCCGAAGATGTTGATAAAAAATAACCCAAACCCTCACTGAGGATCCCAAATTCTCTATAAGATCCCATCGTATATTTGATAGATATAGACCACTAGAAACATGATCAAGAAGGATGAAATACCTTAATAAGAGTCCTCTTACACATGTAACTAATTAATTTACCTATATCGTTAAAAAGTGAGTTTTTATACACCCAAAGAAATATTAGGGGTGTGAGGAAAATCACAATAGGACACCACCATAGATCTATGTAATTACTTTAAACATAGAAAACATTAGCCCAAGTTTGAAAAAACAGTTGAAATCTAACTTAGTATAATTTTTTTTTATCAATTCCTTTTATTTTATTTAAAAGATTTCAATTTTCATAAATAAATTGATCCATAAAATCATCAATAAAACCAATAAAACAAGGCATGAACAACATAAATATCAAGTAGTGAAAATGTCAATAAGTAGTTACTCACCCAAATCAAACTATATATGAAACGTTAAAATAATTACACAAGAAACATGGGTTATCTTTGACATATAGGTTATAAATCCACTATGACTCACTCATATAACATTAGATGACTTATATAATCCTAAAAAAATAAGACATCCTTGGCCACTTAAGGTCACCAGAAATGAATCATGGTTAGCATCATGCTTAAATATGGGGAAGAACCTATTAACTCTCCTACATACCTAAGGTCACCCATTTTTAATTAGAAACCAATAATATTACACATACAACCACATTAAAAATCATTCCCATTATTAGTAAACCATCAAACTAGAGAAAACTACCTTTAAAATAACCCTTTGAAATCACCTTCATTTTAAACCATCTTTGAAACAATTTATCAAACACACCTTGGGAATAATTTTTTTTCATGGTAAACCATTTGAAAACTATATTTTAAACCATTTATCAAACACATTACATGCACAAATCTGTTTTCTTTGTAAAATCACTTAAAATCACCCCTTTTTCATTACACATTCCACAATAAAATCAAATAGAAATAAATAACCCCAAATAACATAATTAAAACATAATTTATCAAATTAAATCAAAATAAAACCATGAAGTACAATTATTCCATTGGAAATCCCTATTAAGTAGAGACACCTACTTGGAATCAGAATTAAACTCATCACCTTCATCAAAAATCACAATAACCAAGAAGTGGGGATCCTTACACACATAAACAACTAATAAATCCATTAGGATATCACCACTAACCCTGGGTTAAACCTTCATGACCACCTAGGGTTCTAAAACATAATAAAGAGGGGAGAACAAGACAATGATGGAATAATTGAGGAAGAAATCATTATAAATAGAAAGATACATTAAATAATTGACCCAAAATATGAAGAGAACCACCAAGGGTAGAAGATAAAGAATCACCCAACAAGTGGGAGGAGGTTTAAACATGAATGGGGAGTAAAGGAGTAGATAAAAGGTTTAAAATATATGGTAGATAAAAGATAAATTCACAAATTTAGGGGTATAGGACAAGCCACGTGATTGAGAAAACCATGCACCAACTGTGTGGGTTTTCCCTCCCTAAGAAATCCTACTACATGTTTTTTTGTATAGAACTACACATTCATAAAAACCATGCAGTAACTATATGATACTATACTATCCCCCTAAATTCCCCTCTCATATGGTTAGGTTTACTCTTTCTACTAACCACTTACTAACCATGCAAACCGGTTGTTTATCAAAAAATTGATATTTATAAACTCCAACTATCAGGAACTCTAAGAACAGATAAAATAAGAAATAAAACTCAAATTTAAGTACATGATTGACCCAAAAGGTGTATCAATTATCCCCATTTTGCTTTTTCATACCCTAATAAAGTATTAAGTGCTTTCTATCAATGATATGAAAATGTCAAAACTCTCTCTCTCTCATTGAGTTATAATGGTTCTAAAACTTAAGACTATCTCAACACCAGTGTTATACACAGGTCAACTGACCTAACTACCCTGAGTCATTGGTATTAATAGTCCAAAATCATAATATGACTGGTCAATAATGGGAGTAATGGATTCCTATTTGCAATACTCCCATTAAAAAATGATAGAAAAACCAACATGAAAATTCTACATCCTAAGATATTTCTCAACATAATGGTCTATAAAAACACAACATTGGCCAACCCAAGACACTCCAACAAAAGGTTCATAATAATAAAAAATCCCAATAAGGGTACCCAATCATCCATAAAAAATCAAAGAGATAAAATGAAATTTTTTGGGAAAAACTCGAGTTTTCTATATTGTTTTTAATCTTCAAAAATCATCCAAACACCATCAATCATATTTTGTAAAACACTCAAATATAACTAAAAGTTCTTGCCCAAAATTCTGATTAGTAAAAAAGAAAACATATATATATTCCATAAAAGGTTTCAAGGAAGTCATTTGTATCAGGTTTTAATAACTATTCATGAATGATGTCAAACTTGATACTATATTATCTTCTTATAAATCAACAAAATAAAGAATATATGATTAACACATATACATTCTCAAATATTATTTGAATATCTATTGAAACTACCCATCAAAAAGTCACATCAAGTTCAAGTGGAAATAGATCTATTACATATAACTCTTATCTCCAAGGAAATTAAATCACAAACTTTTTTCTGAGAATAGGTAAATGATTATAGACTAAGATTGGTATAATGTGGTCTCCCCAACATTTACAATTTTCCAAAAATTAAATAAATAGGGAGTAAAACCTCTAAAAAAAGGTGTCACCTAAAATATTATATCCCAACACTAACAAAAATTAAATAACACACTCAAATTTCTCCTTATAAGGAATAAAGATTCCCAATGAAATTAATTTATCATCCTAAAACCTACTCAGATAGACTCTTCTCCAACCCTAAACCACCACCATGACCTTTATAGACATATCCTCACCAAATATTATTTGGGTCCAAAACCACAAAATTTAGGTTCCATAAATACCTCTAAAAAATAATTGAGCCTTCAAAACACAACCAATGATCACTCAGTAAAAGAGGTATCTAACTATAATAGAACACTTGACACACTCCTCTACCACATACTTTCCTTTATAAGTGGCTTAGAATTGTGATGGTTTCTCCCACAAACTCACCACCACTGAACCAACCCTATCTCAACAAGTTATCAAGATATTATATCATACATGTGAGTAGTGAAAATTCCCTTTAGAAAATCCCATCTCAACTCACCAAACAGGTCAATAACAATCTATACCCTTTAATCATTAGATTTTTCAAGGGAAATTGAGTTTTTCCTCATCCTCTACGATCACCCCATCACCCCAAACCAATTTCAACCATTATAAAATGAAAATTAATGTTTGTTTCAAAAGAGATCAAATGAGGTCCGTGGAAATAGGGAATAAAATTCCACCACTAAATTTTGAGTATGGGTAGAGTTGAAAAACAACATGAATAATACTATATTACCCATAGGACCATTCCTAACAATTGACCCTACGCATTTCATTGGGAATTTTCTAGAAGTAATACTCTAAATAAAAAAAACATGAATCTGTTCAATTTAGGTCTCACTACCCAAATTTAAAAGTTCCATTATAACCCAGAGAAAAACTTGAATTTTTAAATTTTCAAGTTTATTTCATTTCAATAATTATACCTTTTAATCCAAAACCACTTGAAATAGTTCACACTATTCTTTAAAAATTGCACACATTGTCAAAAAAATCACCCATTAAAACACCCCAATTTAAAAATTCCTTTTTAAAACCTTTCCCCATTTTAAAAGTTTAATTCCCTCACACTAAATCTTCAGAATTTATGAATTAGTCTTGAAAACACCTTCCAAACCTGATCAAAAAATACATCCCAATTGAAAAAACTGAACACGAGTTTAAAATTTATTTTACACTATATTCCCAAAAAGTAAATTATAAAATTTAAATCCTTGATGAGATGTTATTTTTATTTAAATTTACCCATTAAATTCAATACATTATCACATTTGTGGTAAAACAAATCATTTCAAAATTATGAACTTCTTAAAAACCACTTTTTCACATGATACAACCTTTAAAAAAAATTATCATTGAAATTTTTTCCCCATTTAAAAAACTTGATAAGATCTTCCTTTAAATAATTTTTTTAAAACTGAAATTTTCCCTTCAGTTAAACGCCAAAATCCCTTAAAATACTTCCTTGTGGTGGAAATTTCTAATGGAAATAAGAAAATTTTGAAAATTAATGAAAATACCTCATTTCAAATGGAACCAACCCAGAGATATCACTTTTCCAAAACATTTCAAGTGTTCCATCAAAAATATTTATTCTATTTTGAAATCAAAACTAAAATGTCAAAATTCATTTTGTACATAACCACCTTTCTTTAAAATATAACTCCTAGTCTAAAATATTTTTGTAGTCATCCTAAAAAACCATGTTTTCAAAGTTCAAATACTTTATAAAATCATTTTTCAAATAAAAAAATTTCCTTAAATTTCTACCATAATACAAAACAAACACACAAAATTCACACTCAAACAAGATTCAACAAAAGTCACCTAATATAACCAAGTAAAAACTATAAGTTTGTTATAAATATCAATAAAAATAATATCACTATTATAAATTAAATAAAAAACTCATTCAATTATTATTAAACAAGTAACAATAACAATAATTACGATTTCTAATTCTAAATGGGAGAAAATATTTAAAATTTAAGAACTTTTCCACTATGAATTGTTTGGATGAATGGTTTATAAAACCATGTGATATACATGAAAGTTCTACTAAAATAGTTATTAACCTAGTCCCAAAGGTTCTGTATAATTACTACTAACCATATAACTAAACCATACACCTTATATTTCTTTCCTTGTATCACCCTAAAACTCAAAATTTCTCCAAAAGACTCACAATTTCTCTTTTGAAACCAATAATAATTACTAATAAACTTCAAATATCATTAAAATAACTAAATATTGAGATCATATCCAAGTAAATACTCCAAACCATCCATGGTAACTATAGGTTTGACATTAAAAAGAGATGTCCAGGAACTCCCCACACCTACCACTCAACCCTCTATGGTCCTATCTTTATACTACCTTTAGTACCCTAATAAAGAGAGGGTTGTAATGCCATTTTGTAATGAACTATCCTAATTTGAATTGATCCATTATCTGACCTAGATTTCTATAAGTCTTGAAGTGCATTACTGATCATCATAGGTTGACAGCAAGCACCAGGGTATCAAAACGCTATAGTTTGGGAATGATTTCACAATCAGAATCCAATTACCACATCATAGGGATTCCAAAAGGAATCCACATGACCCATCCATAATTTTTATATCCACACCATCATCTAAATAATTTTAAAATATATGAGAAACCAAAAATAATATCATAATAATAATATTGAACAACAACCCATAACCAAAATATAATAAGTATAACCAAAACAAAATAAAAATAGATATCCATGTACAAAATAAAAAAATCATGTCAGGGTTGGAGAGACTGATATAAACTAACCTAAATACTCATAGTTGTTCAAAAATTCCCAATAATATCCTAATCTCTATGTTACTATCAGTCACTACTATAAACATTCTCAATATGGATGAAAAATATCAAGAAGAGTCACCATACACATGAAACTCATTACTTTACCTATATAATATAAAACCAAGTCTATATATGCCTAATATAATATACAGGGTGTGTGGAGAAGTACAATATGATTCCAATATGAATCTATGTAATGAATTTAACCATGAAAACTATTAGTCTAATCTTTAAAAAAATGAAATCCAATTTTGTTTTAAAATAATTTTATCAAATATTTTTCTTTTCCTTAAAATAGTTAAATTTCTATAAAAACATCATGCTATAAAATCATCAATAAAACCATGATAATAAGTTATAAATAACATAAATATCCAAAAGTGAAACTATTAATAAGAAATGACACACCCAAATCAAACCGTAAATGAAATATCAATATCATTACACACCCAATATAGGGGATCTTTGAACTATAAGTTCCAAAGGAACTAGGACTCATTGATGGAACACTATTAAACTTCTATGTTCCTAAATAAGTAAGATAAACTAGGTATATCGAGTTCACTAGAAATAACCCCTAGCTATAATTTTTCCAAAAACTAGGGAAGAATCCATCCACTCATCCATAAACCAAAATACACCCATGTGAAATCAACAACAAATACCAGTACACAAACTAACACATTCCAAATCATTCTCATAATCAATAAACCATAAATCTATGGAAAACCAAATTTAAAAGAACCCATTGAAATCAAAATTTATTCAAAATCCCATTTGAAACAATGTATCAAATAAAAAATTTTAATTAAAATATTTTTCAAATGAACCCATTAAAAACCCTCTTTCAAACCATTTATCAAGTACATTGCATGTGAAAATATTCTTTATTTGGGAAATCACTTAAAATCACTTATTATTTCATAAAACATTCCACAATTACATAAAATAGGAATAAAAATCCTCAATAATATCATAATTTATCAAATTAAACTAAAGAAAAATCATAAATTAAAATCATTCCATGGGAATGTCCCATTAAATAGGGACACATACTTGAAATTGGAGTTAAATTCATCACATTAAAAAATCATAAGAACTGATTAGGGATCCTAACACACTTAAAAAAACAATAAATTTTGTTAGTAGATATCCCATAATTCTAGGTTTAGACCCCATGGCTACCTTGGGTTCCAAAACTCAATGTAGAAGTAGGAACATGGAATAGAAGGAATAATAGTGGAATAAAACAAGATAAATTGGATAACACCTTGAGTAATCAACCCTAAATATTAATAAAAACACTAAGGTAGGAGGATAAATAATCCCCATGATGGTTGGGAGGAGGTGCGTGCCTAAATGGGGAGAAAAAGGTAAATTCAAAATTTCACAAATTTAAGTTCACATGACAAGACACATGGTTTGGATGCACATTTTCAAAAAGGTAAATTCACAAATTTAAGTTCACATGATAGGAAACATGGTTTGGATGCACATTTTGGAAAATGTAAATTCACAAATTTAAGTTCACAAATTTAAGTTCACATGAAAAGACACACGGTTTGGATGCACATTTTGGAAAACTGTGTGACAACTGTGTGAGTTATTGGTCCCTTAGAAATCCTACCACATTTTTTCTTAGATATTAGTTCATATTTGTAAAAACCATGTGGTAACCATGTGAAAAAACATTGTCCCCATAGACTTCTCTCTTGCATGGTTAGGTGCACAATTTCAAATAACCACGCGTTAATCATGAGTACCAAGCTATTTCTCTAAAATTTGAGATTTCCAGCCTCTAACTAAATGGAAATCTAATTAAATATAATATAATAAAAACAAACTCAAAATTAAATTCACAATTTATTATGTGGGTGTCATAACCATGGACTTTATAATAGGTTTTAGAAAGGAATTTGAAGGATAAAATTTCATATAGGTTATAATGGATTTTCTTAATAATATTTCTCAATGTATTTCTATTCATAAATACTTATTATAACAAACCTAGATTGAAATACATGGAAATTACATTTATTTTACAAAATAATTAATACATTACAAAAATAGATGCCCAAAGACAGTATTAGTTTAGTTTCTTTGAAAACTCAGAACACATTCTTCTATCTTGGTGAATGATCTTCAATATCTCCCATAAATATATTCACCTGTATTTTTCCTACCTAAAACATTTATTTATATCATAGGGGAAATAAAAACATATATAGGGTGAGATAAAATTATTATTAAGGGAAAACATTGAAAACATAAATATAAGAATGTAAAATAAATCTTGGCATTACATAAGGCATAAATCATAATGGAAAATTAACCATGATAACATAGCATTAGCATAAAACATGAACTTGTGGAAAACATATAAGAAAATAAAATCATTTCTATATTAGCCAAAGATCATTTACAAGACCATAATAGTGGAAAAATTCCATTATTGAACCAGATTTACTTTCTGTTCTAGCCCTGTATTACTGAACTGGATTTACTTGTCGTTCAAGCCCTGTACTACTGAACCATATTTACTTACCATTATATTCATATCTATCTCATGAGATATAAATCTTTACCCAATTCATTGGAGGGCGATATATGTCCCACCCATCACATAATTAAAACCATACATATGTGTTCCATAAAAACATAAATCATTCATCATAACGTAACCCAAATAATAAAATAGGTTTCTTAAACATCATTCCATCATAACATAATCCGTGTAAAACAAATGGATTTCATAAATAGCATTAAATCATAAACATAATCAACCATAATAATAATATGGATAGTATACTTGAAAAAAATATCCTTAATCTTACATGGAAAATAATTCTGATAAAACACTTGAAATTAATTCTTGAGGAAAATACCCTTTCTTCTTCAAAAATGTTTTCTTTTCTTAAAACACCGTGAAATTTTAAAAGAAAATAATTTCTTTGAAAATAACCTTGAAAATTTTTAAGGTAATATTCATGGAAATAAGGCATTATAAAAGTTTAAAATTACATTCATGTCGTATAATTTAAAAAAAACATTCTCATTGTACTTTTGCTGGAAAATTCAAAAAGTACCTCGTATGGAAAACAAAAGAAATATTCCTTCCAAAACATGTAGTAAAAGTAAAAAATGGGTAAAAATGAAATTAAAAATTCATAGGGGAATAATAAACATTTTATGAAAACATTGTTTTTGAAAATATGGACATGGATGATAAATATACCCCAGTAAATAATAACATATAAACAATATCAGATAATAAAGAGATTGTGAAATTATCCCTTACCAATTATAATCAGTCATACCATGTGCCTCATAAAATAAAGAAAATTATATTCATATTTAAATATCATAACATTCATAATAAAAATCATAAAACATTCATGGGAAGAATAAACACCATACAAAATAAATAGGTTATGTATAGGGCATATGTCCCACAAAAATAAAAGTGAGACAAAACAATCCCTTACCTTAGATCAGTTATCCTTTGTGTGTATCTGAACCTCCTATATAATTATTTAAATTATTTAGTTTATATAATAATATTCATTTTTATGATATCATATATGATCATATTATCATCCATTTGGTAATAATATTTCATTATTGCTCGTTATTCAGGTATAAACTGCTTCATTTTCTTATGCATGTTTTGTCGAATAAGATTCGGTTGTCCTTATTAGGTCATATTTATATTACTAAAAAATGATATTAACATAATAAATATCATATTAATTCATTATGTACATTTATATAATCATTTTTTAATGGATATCTTGTAGAATTAATCGCATCGCATCGTGGAGACGGTAGGTTGTACGTACGCACGTGCGAGGATATCATTTTGATAATTGTGAAATAGAATGGAAGTGGATTGCATATATGTTTTTATATAATCAATTTCATGTTATAATTATAATATATAGTTATTATTCCCATCATTATATCCATCCAAGTAAGGTGGTGGTGAAAAATAGATTACACCACGGCGTAGAGATGGTTTTTCGTACGTACACATGTGTAGTGATTCTATTTTTATTAGGATAGATAGAAGGTGAAATATGGTTATTTAATAATTATAATAACATATAATTATATTATTGATACTTATTTAATTACTTTATAATGAAATAACTAGTGAAGATGAAGTATAAGAAGAAATAAGTTTGAAATAATTGGTTTAAGATATTACCTATTCCTCGACGTGCTTCCTATAAATATCCTATTAAAGGCACTATAGTTAGTCTTTTGAGAAGACCGAAACCTCTATAATGTGACTAAGGAAGTTTATAATGTAAAATGTTAGGATATGGATTGTATTTAAGGCTCAAATTTAAGTTAATAAGTGAGGGAGGAGGTGCCCTTTTATAATTGAGGTGAGGGGCACCCTTATAAATGCTTAAACATTTAAATTAATATAAATTAATTTTTTAATTAAAAAGCTTCAAAATTGAAATATGTAGAATATAATATGAGTATAGTTCTAAATCCTCTCATACAATAATTTTTAGACATGTATTTATTTTATTTTAAACCATATGTTTTTGGTTTACCATTAATTATTCTCTTATAATTTTAATTGTGGTAACAACATTTTAAGTATTAAGTGGTTATAAATTTTACTTCATGGGGTAAATTTCCCATAATTGGACACTTAATTAAAATTTAGACCTTATCATTGTAACCTTTTGATTTTAAAATATTTTTATGATTTTTAAATAATTTAATAAAATATTTTTTTTAAAATATCAATAGTGTCAATTTTTACACTATTCATTTCATTGAATTTAAATAAAATTCATACAGAGAGATGACTTATAAAAAAAACATTGAATAGTCTTATAACATGTCATAGTATCCTATAAAAAATTTTATGGTATAAATTATGTCATATAATATTTATTTTAATATTTATAATATCATTTATTTGATATTTATAATATCATTTATTTGATATTTCTCTTAATAAAATAATTAATTTATCATTGTTCTATCAATATTTATGGAAATTATTTAATCTATATAAATTAAAAATAAATTCACATGATGTATATAATTTAATTATCTTTCTAGAGAATAATTATTTTCTTAGTTTCATCAATTTTATGACTACATTAAAAATTGTATACTTATAAGAGATAAGAGAGTGACATGTTGTCACTTTCTTTTCTTTAAATAATAATTACATTACATTCCTGAAAAAAGTCCATTAAACGAATCAATTTTGATCCTTAGGTGTTAAGGGTCAACTTTTATTCATCCAATATGATTTTTTTAAGGTATTAGGGTAATTTTATTATCCTTATCATATTATTTGTTACCCTAATTTACCTAATTTACATTTAACTATGATAAATAAAAATTACCAAAGTTACTATTCATAATGTCCAAATAAAAAAAGGGACATATTTAAAAATTTTGGACCTAAAAATTAAAAATATGGAATCCATTTTTCTAAATTAAAAAAATATAAATTGCAGTAATTAGTTTAAAATTAATTCCCATTGTCAAAGCGAGAAAATAGTTTTTTAAAGTAAAAACCATTAAAAGATTAACATGTTTTTATATCAAATTTCAATGTGAAATTACTTCATTGGCCAAAATTGGATTAAATTATAAAAACTTAATATAAATATACTTTAAAACCAATTCAAATTATAATCTATCAATACAAATAAATTTGACAAAAAGACATTTTTGAATTAAAATGCAGTATTTTTCACTATTCATTAAAATATGAATTTTCTCAAAAAAATAAATAAAATTTAACCAAAGTAAATTATTTTGTCCCTCTTCTAAATAATAAGTTTATTTTGTAAAAATAACTTATAAAAGTGAAAAAAAATAGATTTAAAATGTGTTCATCATCAAAAGGGAGTAAAAGTGTATTTTTTTTTAAAAATAAATCTTTTATCTGAAAAAATTGAATTATTTCTTTTATCATGAGTAGAAAAAATATATGATGAATTTTAAACATTAATTTTAATATATTACATATATAATTTATTAATAAAATACATAAAGAGTGATTTTATTATTTTATAAACTCACTTATTTTCATTTAAATAATTTTTCAGAAAAACATTTACTTTTAATTAAAAAAGGTTTTATGTTCATTTATAAATAATTTTTCACAAGAGAATTAATTAAATACATGTGTAAACAATATTTTCATAAATTAGTTAATACTTTTCATTCCCACCATTTTAACAGCTGGGTTATAAGGTAACATAATAATATTTATTTTTTCACTTATACTTAGTCTTGAATGAAATAAATTATATTAAAAGAACTTGAACTTGTGTGTAACACAAGACAAGCCTATAATTTAATATACCACAAGATAATCTGATGTTTCATATTTAAAAAACTTATCTTTTTGTAGTGTACAACACACGACATCAAAGAAATTAAAAAATCTATCTCATAAAAATAGTGGGGTGTTACATTCTACCCCCCTTAAAATGAATTTCACCCTCAAAATTAATTGGAGTTATAAATGGTTTACAACTTGAATGTTTATTTCATAAAAACCCACATCATAAAAAAGAATACAAAAACCTTATTTTAAAAAAAGAAATTTAGAAACATAACAGTTACCCAAAGTAACTCATCACTGGGTTTCCATGTTGGAGAACATAGGTGGGTAGTGATAACATTGATATGGAAGAAAAAAATATAACCATCAAGTTTTGATGAAGAGTGATGAAGAACAAGGTTAGGATAAATTTAACAATCATAATGTCATACATCTATGATGATTTAAGGGGCCATCTAATTCATCAGATTAGAAGGTACTAGGATAACATTTTTGGTTTTCAAGATCCTTTTCTTAAAGTTGATGAATATGAGAAGAAATACTTACTTGATTTTAGTACAATATCATCATCGTTCGTGCCTTGAAAATTTTTCATTTCATCTCTTATTCAAAGAAATGAAGTTGAGTTTTTCATTCTGAAAGTGTTAGCAGATCATGTGATCCATAAATTGAATGATAAGTCATTCCATCTATCTTTATCACAAAAGTTTATAACAAGTTATCAAACATTCATAAGTCCATATATGGTGAGATAATACTTTATTCTAAAAAAATTCATCCAATGTTTACCTTAAACTTTCCAAAAATTTGATAACCTTATAATCCTTATGGAATATGAAAATCAAAAACTATATAAAAAGGTTCAAAAACTTGGCTTATCATTTATCCCCCATATATCATAAGATATATCTAGTTGGTCACATTCTAAAAATGTGAACACCTTCATCATGTATTCTCTTGAGTCATGGTAACAACTTGAATTGTCAGATATCCTTATTGAAAACATGCATGTTTCCTTATTCCAAAACTTATTGGATATATTACTTAAGTCTCATAAAGTTGTATACTTTATCCATGATAATATAGACCTCTTGTAAAAAACTCTATAATTAGTTCCCAAGAAACTAGCATCATCTAATTTACTTATTCAAATCCAATATTTCTTTATCCAAACATCATTACCTTAACATAGGAGACATATTAAGGGTTATATTTCACTTAATCATGTGTTAACCAAGTATATCACCTTACCCTTAAATCAATTTTTTGGATCCTTAGAACTATTCAGCATATCCTTTCCAATACTTAATGAAAAACTTATATTGAAAACACTTATATAGTTCATGATTCATATAACATAGTCTTTGAATTCCAAAACATATACACCTCAATCATCCAAATCTATTCTTAAACCATTACTCAAGATCCATCATCTTTGTATTCCCAAAAATATGAATCATGTATTAAGGTTTCTCAACCTCAAGCTTCTTAGGTTTAATATAAAAAATATTTTAATAACATCATATACCTTTCACATGTCATTTACAATCTCTTTATCCTTATAAGTATTAACAATACTCATACCATATTCATGATTCTCATCATGATATTTCCACTTTGGAAATCTATCTTCATAATTCCCAATACTTCCACATCTGAAAAATTCAATGGTTAACAATATTCTATGTAGTAATAGTTATTGACTAATTCTAGAAAGAAAAGTGTGAGAAATAAATATCAGAGAATAGAGACACATAAGTAATATAAATTACTTATAATATTTCAATATATGATAACTTTGGTTTAAACCTAGATTAGTAATTATTGTCACAAAAACCCTAGGATTGTAACATATATATGTACTTATCCATGGGAAATCCCTATAAATATCCTTATAAATATCTCTAGGGATCTCACTAAAGTTTTCACATCTTAGTTTCCAAAGGCTTACTAAACCTTCGCTCTGATGCCAATTCTAACAACCCAAGCTTGACATACATGGACATTACATTTATTTTATGGAATAATTAAAAAATTACCAAAATAGATGCCCAAAGAATGTATTATTTTAGTGTATTTAGAAACTTGGAACAAATTCTTCTAAATTGGTTAAATATCTCCAACATCTCCAATAAATATATTCACATTTAGTTTTCCAACCTAAAACCCTTATTTATATCCTAGGAGAAATAAAAACATAAATAGAGTGAGCTCAAATGCTTAGTAAGTGAAAAAATGGAAAACATAAACATAATAATGTAAAAACATGAAAATATATTTTGAATATCAAAATCTTGAGTCATAAAATAAATCTTGGAAATATGTAAGGCATAAATCATAAAAGAAAATTAACCAAGATAACATAACATTAGCATAAAACATGAACTTATGGAAAACACATAATCATAGGAAATAATTTCCATATTATCCAAGGATAGTTTACAAGACCATATTAGTGGAAAAATTCCATTGCTAAATTGGGTTTAATTTCCATTTCAGCCATATATTACTGAACTATATTTACTTGTCATTTCAGCCTCGTATTACTAAATCGGATTTACTTGTCGTTCTAAACCTGTATTACTGAACCAGATTTACTTATTTTTCTAGTCATTTATATCTCATGAGATATAAATATTTACCTAATGCATTAGGGGGATATATAGGTCCCACCTATCACATAATGAAAACATACATATTTTTTCCACAAAAACATAAATCATTCATCATAACATAACCCAAAGAATAAAATGGGTTTCTTAAACATTGTTTCATCATAACATAATCCATGTAAAACAAATGGATTTCATAAATAGAATTAAATAAAAAACATAATCAAATATAAGAATAATATAGATAGTATACTTGAAAAAAATATCATTAATCTTATATAAAAAATAATCTTGATAAAACACTAGAAATTAATTCTTGAGGAAAAAATCCTTTCTTCTTCAAAAATGTTTTATTTTCTTAAAACATAACAAAATTTTAAAAGAAAATAATTTATTTGAAAATAACCTTTAAATTTTGTAATGGAATATTCAAGGAAATAAGGTTTTATGAAAGATTAAAATTACATTCATGCCGTATAAGTTAAAAAAACATTATCCTCATACTTTTGATGGAAAATTTAAAAAGTACTTCGTATATAAAATGAAAAAAAAGATTCCTTCCAAACCATGTGGTAAAATTCAAAAATGGGTAAAAATGACTTTAAAAATCCATAGGGTAATAGTAAAATTTTTATTAAAACATTTTTTTATAAAACATGGCCATGGATTGTAAATATACCACAGTAAATAATTACATACAAACAATCTCGAATAATAATTTGATTGTGAAATTATCCCTTATAAATTATAATCAATAAAATCATTTGCCTCATAAAAGAAAGAAAATTATATGCATATGTAAATATCAAAACCTTCATAATTAGAATCATAAAACATTCATGGGAAGCATAAACATCACACAAAATAAATAGGTGGTGTATAAGGAATATGTCCCACAGAAATAAAAGTGAGACAAAATAATCTCTTACCTTAGGTCTGTTGTCCTTTGTGTGTATATGATCTTCCTACATAATGATTTAAATGATTTCATTGACTTATTCTATAATAATATTCATTTTTATGATATCATATACGATCATATTACCATCTATTTGGTAATAATATTTCATTATTACTCGTTATTCGGGTATAAAATGCTTCATTTTCTTATGCATTTTTTTCCAAATAAGTTCGGATTCTCATTATTAGGTAATATTTATATCATTAAAAATGATATTAACATAATAAATATCATATTCATTCATTATGTACATTTATATAATCATTTTTTCATGGATATCTTGTAGAATGAATTGCATCGCATCGTGGAGACGGTAGGTCGTACCTACACATGAGTGATGATATCATTCTCATAATTGTGAAATGGTATGGAAGTTAATGGTATATATGATGTTCCATAATCCATATAATGTTATAATAATCATATATAGTTATTATTTCAATAATTATATCCATCTATGTAAGGTGGTGGTGAAAAACAGAATACACCATGGCGTGGAGACGGTAAGTCGTATGTACGCATGCGTGGTGATTTCCTTTTTCATAGGATGGAAAGAAAGTGGAATATTTTCATTTCATAATTATAATAAAAAATCAGTATATGAGTGATACTGATGTTATTACTTTATAATGAAACAACTAATGAAGAGGAATTAGAATAAGAAAGAAGTTTGAACGAATCGATAGAAGAGATTACCTCTTCCTACCAACGAGCTTTACCCAAGTGGTAGAGGCTTCTACTTGTAATCCAAAAGACCCAGGATCAAATTCAAGTAGGGTAGGAATTCCTGAGTACTTTAGAAGTGGTGGCACTATAGCGGCAATAGTACTGTAGCAGGTAGTAGCAGCATGGAGTACTATAGCAGTACTATTCACCAAAGGGCCCTTTGGGCCAAAATGGGATTTCAAGCCTTGTATTCAGGCCACTTGGCCTTGTAAATTTAGGCTATGTAATGGGTATCCCTCTACTAAAAAAATAGGTCTTTTATTTAATAATAAAATGAGACTCTGGCCCCAACCTTTTAAAAAAATAGATTACCTCTTCATCGACATGCTTCCTCTAAATCTCTTCTTAAAGGCACTAGAGTTCATCTTTTGAAAAGACCATAACCTATATAATGTGACTAAGGAAGTTTATAAAGTAAAATTTTATGGTATTTCCAAGCTTCAAGGCTCAAATTGAAGTTAATTATTGAGGGAGGAGGTTCCCTTTTATAATTGAGGTGAGGGGCACCCTTATAAATTCCTAAAATGTTAAATTAATATAAATTATTTTATTAATAAAAAAGCTTCAAAATTGAAATATGTATAATATGATATGAGTATAGTTCTAAATAATCTAATCCAATAATTTTTATACATGTCTTTATTTTATTTTAAACCTTATCTTTTTGGTTTACCCTTAATTATCCTCTTTTAATTTTAATTATGGTAATAACATTTTAAGTATTAAGAGGTTATAAATTTTACTTATATTAGTTCAATTTACCATAATTGGATACTTAATGAACTTTTAGAACTTATAATAGTCACTTTGTAATTTTAAAATATTTTTATTATTTTTAAATAATTTAATAAAATATTTTTTTTATAAAATATCAATAGTGTCAATTTTTACACTATTTGTTTCAATGAATTTAAATAAAATTCATAAAGAGAGATAAATTCGAACCAAATAATTTAATAGTTTTATAACATGTCATATTAACCTATAAAATTCGTGTATGGAATAAATTATGTCATATATTATTTAGTTTAATATTTATAATATCATTTATTTGATATTTCTCTTAATAAAATAATTATTATATCATTGTTGTGTCAATATTTATTATAATTATTTAATCTATAAAAGTTATAAATAAATTAACATGATGTATATAATATCATTATATTTCTATATACTACTTATTTTAGTAGTTTCATAATGTTTATCACTACATTAAAAGTTTTGTACTTATAAGAGATAAGAGAATAACATGTTGTCACTTTCTTTTGTTTAAATAATAATTACATCACTTTCATGGAAAAAAGTCCATTAAACAAATAAATTTTGATACTTAAGGTTTTAGGGTGTACTTTTATTCATCCAATATTATTTTTTCAGGTGTTGGGTAATTTTATTATCCTTATCATATTATTTTTTACCCTAATTTACCTGATTTACCTTTAACCATGGTAAATAAAAATTACCAAAGTTACTATTCATAATTTAAAAATAAAATAAAAGGGACCTATTTACATAATTTTAACATAATGATTCTAAATATGGAATCTATTTTTCTAAATTAAAAATACATAAATTTTAGTAATTAATTTAAAATTAATTCTCATTGTCAAAGTAAGAAAACAATATTTTTTCAAAGTAAAAACCAATCAAAAGATTGATATGTGTTTATATCAAATTACAATGTGAAATTACTTCTAATGACCAAAATTAGATTAAATGATAAAAAAATAATCTAAATATACTTTAAAACCAATTCAAATGATAATCTATCAATACAAATAAATTAGATGAAAAAATAGTTTTGAATTAAAATGAAATATTTTTCACTATTCATTAAAATATGAATTTTCTCAGAAAAATAAAACTATTTCAATCAAAGTAAATTTTGATGTCCCAATTCCAAAAAAAAGTTTATTTTGTCAGAAATAACTTATAAATTTGTAAAAACATAGATTTAAAATGGGTTCTCCATCAAAAGGCGGTAAAACTATATTTTCTTTTTGAAAAATACTTCTTTTATCTGAAAAAATGAATTTGTTCTAATACCATGCATAGAAAATATATATTATTAATTTTAAAAATTAATTTTAATATATTAAATATATATTTTATTAATAAAATCCATAAATAGGGATTTTATTATTTTATAAACTCACTTATTTGTATTTAAATAGTTTTTCAGAAAAATGTTTCCTTTTAATTAAAAAGGGTTCTATTTTCATTTATAAATATTTTTTCAAAAAATAATTAATTAAATACTTTTTTAAACAATATTTTTATAAATCAATTAATACTTTTCATTCCCACCATTTTAACAGCTAGGTTATAAGGTAATATAATATTATTTAGTTGTTCACTTATACTCGGTTTTGTGTGAAATGAATTATATCAAAAGAACTTAAACTTGTGTGTAAAACAATCCAATAATAACACTATGTATACCACAAACTAATCCTATGTTTCCTATTGTGTAAAATTATCTTGGTGTAGCGTATAACACAAGACATCAAAAAAATTAAAAAAAAACTCTCTCATAAAAATCTTGGGGTGTTACACTTATCACTTGAGAAACTTACTGAAGTATATATCCAATAAGTGGTGAGACTACATGAAACAATACTATATATTGTATTTAATAAATATCAGGTTTTCACTTCAATGTTCTATAGGAGTCTTAAAAAGGCATTACACACCAAAATAATCATCAATATGACATATCACCCTCAAACAGATGGAAAATCTAAAAGAACCATTCAAACTCTAGAGTAAATGCTCATAGCTTGATGTATGGAATTTAATGTATGTTTGGATAAACAAATTCATATAATTGAGTTATTATACAAAACAATATTCCACTTAAGCATTCAAATGAAACTATATGAGTCCATTCATCAGATGAAATGTAGAACATAAATATATTGGGATGAAGGTGGAAAAGTAATCTATTGGGACTGAAAATAGTAAAATATATGGTAGATAAGGTTCAATCTATTCACCGATCATAAATTTAATAGAAGAGATATGTTAACAATCATCGATGTGACCTAGAGTTTGAGGTTGGGGATAAATTATTTCTAAGAATATCTTTATTGAAGAGAGTCATGAGGTTTGAGAATAAGGGGAAGTCAATACATAGGTATAAAGACCCCTTTGAGATTCTAGATCATTTTAGAGCCATGGCCTATTGAGTTTCACCTTCATAAAACTTTTCACATTTATATACAGTGTTCGGAATATCTTTATTGAGAAATTATATACCATATCCCTCAAATGTACTAAATATTGAAGTGGTACAACTAAAGAATAGTTGCTTTTATGAGGAAGATTTGGTGGAAATCTTGGATCCATAAAAAATGTCACTCATCTTGTCAATATACTATGGTGAAATTATTTATATATATAGTGGAAATATTTGAACCTAAGGATATAATAAAAAAATTACCATCATATATTTTTTCATTGGATTTCAGTTGAAAATTAGAAAATGAAGTTTTAGAAGAGGGAAGAATGTCAGGACCCATACTTTTAAAATATATTAAATTACCTTCTTTAAATATGTGATTTTCATATATAAGAATAATGTATATAAAAATTTCACACATGAAATAATAAAAAATAACATCATTATATTTTATAAACATACAAAATTAAATATAAAGGATAATTACCTTCTATAAAATTAAAAATATTTTATAAAATTATAAACACTCCCCTTAAAAAAAGCCCTCTACAATGACCCATTTTTCCATAATCTAGAGCAGATTATCCTGACTCGTTTAAATGACTTCGATCTGTTATATCTAGACCCCATGATAATACTTACTAAAACATGAGTGAAAATGAATTCAAACTAAATAATAACATGACTTATTCATTTTCCATCAATAAAGGATATGCTTTACAGTTTCCAAAATTAGTTGGGAAAATAATAAAAATTCTCACGCATAACCTTGGTTCATTCCTTATTGCTCTTCCTAAGACATCACAATGAATCTTTGAATTATGTTCCCTCACTATAAAAAAATATTTTACATATAAAGGAGATTAATAACTACCTGGTTAGTAGCATACTAACATATACCCATGTTGCATTATGATGACCTCAAATAAAATAATCTCCCATGATACCCTAATATAAATAAAAAAATGGAATGACTTCATCCAAAATCTATCTATAACTATCAAAATCACACAGATTGACCATAAAATTCTTATCACTACACCTATCATGGGAACTGAATCACCCCTTCATGTCCCAAGTTTTTCTTCCAACAACAACAGAGAACTTAAGGTAATGATATGCAAAGGAAAAAAGTTTTAGCAAGGAGTGTATAGTTATTTTAGACACCTTTTTTGAACTTCCAAGGGAGAAAATAATATTCATCAAACACAAAAACATTGAAACATAATCCTTAAACTTCCCAAAGGATTAATACAATTTCATGATTATTAAAATGGTAAAGAAAAATAAATCCTAACCACTAAGTGAAAATTTATATAAAAATTGTTTTTCTTCATTCACCTGCTAATCATGGAACAATATCATTGAGAAAGGATGTTTCATTAATAACTGAATTATATTGTTATATCAATCCCATATAGATAAATATACCCTACCCAAATGCAAGTTTACCACTACAAATACTTTCAAAAAAATAGAGATCGATAGTCCACACAATCCATGATTGTGAAATTATTAAATCTCATAGTTATCCATGAGATGTTAAACAATTATTATATACCAGATAAGATCCCACTAATCAAAAAGATATATTGGTGGAACAATGCCTTTCCAAAAATATAGTTTTTGATTGAAGAGGTTCTTACTATACCGATAATGGAATTTCACCCCATTCATCAAGGGTGTAACTACTCCATTGATGAAGGACTCACACCCTAATCATTAGGCAATATATACTCTGTTTTTTGAGTACCCATAACCCAGTCAGTGGGAGATTAACTACACTATCAATATTATAGTATACTCATGCCTTATCTATAATGAAATTACTATGAGGTTACTTGAACCTATCTAGTATATTAGGGGAACCATGCCTTATCGATGACAGATCAAAATGAGAGTGACCGAATCAAAACCTATACCAATGAATCATGGCTACCAGGATACCTATCCTAATTCTAGGGTTATTCTAATAAAATTATCCAAGTGAAAGTTTAATAAGATTTCAAGATAATAATAAACTAGAAAACCCAAATGACTATGAGTAGTTTTAACAATCAAATTATTTGTAATAGATATATACCATGATTTTAATGGATACATTGTCACGAGGAAGTTTGTGTCCACATCATATAGTGGTACCACTATTATTAAGATTCAATATCATTAAAATAATATTTCCTTGATTATTATATGATGTGTTAACCAACATAACCATGTATTGAAATCAATGCTCCAAATACTTAAGTCAATTGGAATATTATGAGATTTCTTTCATAGAAATGCATCAACTGCTAAATTCTATAGTTGGTTTATATGGGTTGAAAATTGGTCTTAAATAGATCAAGAATAGTTACCATAAATTCCTAAACCAATAAATCACATTAATTATATCTCTAAACCTTGAACTTAAGAGAAACAGCCTCATCATGATACCACTTTCTTCTGAACCGACCCACCTACTCAGGTTGATAGATAGGCCAGGTGTGCCACCCCAAACCCACCTCTAGTACGCCAGGGGTTGGATACTGGCACCAAGAAATTATATCATGATGGTAATCCTTTATCTAATTTACACCTATAATAATATACATACCTTTAAAATCTATTAAAACTTCAAATAATAAGAATAGTTCCATAGGGAAAAATTGATGCTATATGAATATAAATAAAATAAGGACAAATATATATAATATTTAAAAAATAAATTTCCAAAAGTTACAATATAAAGAATATAAAGTGTCTAAAGAAAACTTATCCAACATTGAATGGAGAAACACCTTCTCATCATTAGAAATCCTTCCAATGTCTCTTGTAGTCTATGTTGATTTCCTCTATGCACCAACTCTTCCTAATAATTTGTATTCAAGATAAAATCTAATATACATAACATCTATATATACACAAGACATGGGAGGGATCATATAACCATGCTGATTTGAGTATAAAAATAAATATTAGATTCCCCAAATAAAATAAATATTTAACAATAACCCAACTCAACTTAGATAAGGTAAATGATGAGTAAGGAAAAATAGAAAGGTAACTACATTACTTTACTTCCCATCTATACCATGACTATATTTCATAAGGAGTATAAATAGAAACCTAAAAATTTTATCTCCACATCCTAGTAAGGACCCTAGAGTTGAACCCCAATCCTCATGGGAATAACTATACCTCTCTTCACACCCTTGATAATCTAATTTAATTAATTAATTTAAACATATGATAGAACCACTATCCAAAACACAATTATCACTCCTAGGATAATCGAATAAAAAGAACCAATGTATACAATATCACCAATTTTCATACCACATAATCCTTACCATGATCAATTATCAATTAATAATAGTATCAAAGAACCAAATATATCAATATACTATTTTTATTGGAATTAGTCCCTTTCAATGAAAACCTATTTGAACACTCCACTAAAATAAACTCATATAAAAAGACTAATAATGGTATAGGATTTTCACCTCACCTAGGATCCGTATATCTATTCAAATACTACCATACCCACTTATGTGGGACTCAAACCCCATTATTCGTGGGAGTTCCCAACCCCATTGCATGAAAGGGGAAACAATGCCCTTTCAATAGCATAGAAACCAAGAGATTTTATAAAACCTATGATCAGCTTTGAGGACCCACACTTGAACCCTTGGGGAGTGCCAACATAATAAACATATTGGAAACCCATGTGTCTTGAATGATGTAGAGACTAAGGTAGTACCTAACCCCATGTTAAAACTTCTTTTTTACTTATGATCACTAAAGATTAGTATTCAGTGAATGGATAATGCTGAGAAAACTCATGGGTAGAGGGTCAATATCTATTTCTTTCACAATAATCCTATGAGTAATAAAAATAAAAGAAACTTCTCACCTTCATTACTTGAACTGATCACCAAGGTTGGACTACAGAATTCAATAATCATCCTTCCATCATTCTTCTCAAGATTACACACATGAATTCCACCCAAGGAATATATAGAGAGAGGAATGAAAATATATAATCTATTTATAGATCTAAAAATAACCTCCAACTCTCCTTAACCTAAAGGTATTCCCCAAAAGAACATGTTCATGAGAATCCATAATTGTAAACATTTATTTATAATAAATAATTAATCCAAAGCTTCATATGATTTTTTATGGTCATTTCTTATATCTTGTAATCCAAGGGAATTTTTTGGAGTTCCTTAGGTCACCCATAGTAAATTTCATTAGATCTAAATTTTTTCAAAGGTTTATAATGATAAAAATACATCCTAAATGATCCCAAATGGGGATAGGAACCCCAATTTTGTTATTCATGTGAATAAATACTTGAAATATGATTTTTTTTCTAATTTTGAAACTGGGAAAAAATTTATGAAAAATGATTAAGAGGGTCCTTACTGGGCCATGTAAAAACCACAGGGTGTGGCATATAGAATTGTGAAGGAGGGGGAAATGACCTTGAGGAATGCAACTACCCACATGTGGTAAAGGGTGTAGGTGTATGGTTCACTCCACCTTAGTTGGGTAGAGAAAATGTTGAACCAGATCAAGGAACATTTCCCACTTGATTGAAAGGTTGTGTTGCTTAGAGTGGATTCTAGTTAGTAAGGCTAGTCCACATCACCCCTCATGTTTGTTGGGGAGGTTGTAATATAGGATAGTTATATCTCCCCTTGGGATAGGTAAAACTAGGATTATTGACCCAACTAATGTCTCTTCGCCTATGAGTTAGGCTAGGGAGACTCCACAATTGACCTAATTGGATAACCCATGCCACTTGGACTAGTTTAGCGGTTGATTTGGTGCATGGATTGTTGATGGGTTAAATACACTAGAATGTATCCCCTATATCCACCATTTGGTATGTAGATCTTCCATAAATATACTATATAATCTAATGTCTAGGGTTAAACCCTTATTTTTCACACTCCGGGTAAACCCTGGCTATCTTCCTTATCGAATCCACTATTGTGTGATGTTGCATCCCCGCCCAAGGAAACTTTTCCTAACACAATCATTTAAATCAAACCCAAGAACTACCATATACCTACATTGATTCCATCACCTTTACCACCCATGACTATCTGATCCACACAACCATTTGATCCTTTTTCACTATCCATGCCATCGGCCCTATGGTTGAGTCACTTCCCTAGCCTATCACCATAAAGTGTGAAGGAAAAAAGGGATTTTATAATAATTACATCATTAGGGGGTGATAGGGGAGAGAGATAGTTCAAGATGATATATAGGGGTGTGGAAACCAAGGTGGCCTAACCACCCTTCACAAGACACTACTTTCATGATCTGGTGGTGTTGTGTTACATGACATGATAGGGAAGAGGGGATGATGGCTAGTGATTTATACAGACACCTAACCTTTATCCAAGAACCATTAATCTAACATACAATACACATAATTAAATCATAAAGTAATAATAAAAAAAAATTTATGAAGAGGTTATATTTACCAAGAATAAAAGTAAGGATTTCATTATACATTAATATTGAAGTAGGAAATTAAAACAAGGTCCTAACTATATAGAGATTCATAATCTTTCAAATATCTGGATTTGAAACTAGAATCCTACTATATCTTACTAAATGATTAGAAAATTAGACTACTCTCTTAGGGTTTATGTTAATGGAGTATAACCTCATAATTAATGTTATTAATTGAATATTTATAGTCCATAGAAAATTGTGTTAGTACTGGGTCCTACAACCCTAACATGGATTATACCAATCCTAGATAACCCACCATCTTAAGAAAAATTATGGTGATTTATTTCTCATCCAAATATCTATTTAGTAAATATCTATGGTTTATCTTGATTGAGTGTGCATGACTAAATTAATTAATTAAATAGTTTTTAAAATACTCATTAAAATTCCACCACCTCAAAAATTTTAAAAATTCCTATCCAAGGGTAAAAATAATGAACCTAGATTGATGGAACCTTCATAAAAATTTTCCAAGGTTATTTACTTGGATAAATTTACAATTTTACCCAAGGGGATTAGAACCCCAAAATTCCAGAACGAGCAAAGTCATTCCTCAAATAAAAACCCAGGTTGTTATAATAATTGACCTCTCAAAGCTTGACTTTAAGTTATATGCAATCAATGGTCATCATTGATTATTATAGGTTGTGATGATATATTATGATTGGGGTGAATTAGGTATTGTACAAACATATATAATTATTTTAGGAGGCTTAAAAAGTTTTTTGTACTGGATAACCCACTACACATATCCCATGGAATTTAAAACACTATATATTTAGTATAAAAGGGGTTCATGTTTCATATTAAATACTTTTACCTAAGGTTAAAAATATACATAGCATGAGAACCATTATACTTTGATACCATTCTTTCACTAGCCTTAATTTTGAGTATGTTATTGATCATGTCATTGGTTGAGGTTTAACCAAGATGGGTTTTGTTCTCTATTTTGAAAAGTATTCCATATAGGACTTTAAATTAGATAGACCAAGTAACTATATAGAAATACTAAGATAAAGTGCATGTTATTCACTTATCAATTTTTTGAGGGGAATAAAATGTTCTTATCTATCTTGTTGAATGACATGTGAATTTTTTATTTGTTAGGATAGTCTATACTCATATTGTTAAGAATATATGAGTATGATATATAATATTAATATACATTGTTTACCATATAAATTTATTTACTATAGTAAGGGATTATATGATATTGATACTTGTATATGATACAACTGGTGGATACAAGTCTAGAGATACATGTGTTTGATGAAGATCATTCTAGATCCATTTGTAGCTTAAGTAGAATTGGTTCTTTTTTAAAGGATAATCATTTATTAAAATTATAGATTAGGTAATTCATAATTATTCTCGTATATAAAAAACCCATGGGGACACACATAGTGGTTTTGTGAATGAATATTAAATTTTTTATCGTGTTTGTACAAAAATATGAGATCTACCCAAAAAAGCATTTTAGAGGACATCAAAAAGATGTTTTGGATGGATTTTCGTAAGTTATTACATATGATGTAACATGTAATGAAAATTAATGATATATTTTCAAAAAGTATTTTTAAAAGATATCTAAAATATGTTCTGGATATAATTTCAAAACTTATTGTCATGCCCCGCCCACAAAAGTGCCCCTCCCAAGCCGGTAGTAAAGACAAATTATGAAAATGTGGTGTTAGTGATTTTGGTTGAGAGATAAAATAGAGCTTGGAGATTGGAACTAGTGAGGATTGCTTTTTTTGGTAGTTAAAAACATTAATTAAACTTAGTGAATGATTTAAGGATGAGATACTGTCTAGGACATTAGTGATTAATGCCCCCAATGATCAAACACAAGGAGATTAATTTTTATGAACATCTTAAGAAAAGTGAAACTTTTTTCAGGGTATAATTCTAAGTAAGGTACATGTATCATGATTTTATATAACAATGACTAAATTTGTTAGATTATGGGAATTAATATGAATTGTAATCAATCAATCTTAAGTATTCCATATTTTAGGATTAAGAGGTCCCTAATGTTTTTCTATTTTACATGGATGGATCATGGTAGATGTCCCCATCATCCCCTCACCATTGATGTACGACATGATAAACCAAAATATCATTGGAGAGTTAAGGTATATAAAGATTATTTCTATTGGAATACACTTCTTGAGTTACAATAGTAGGGATTATATAAGTATGAGTGATTTATTTCTGATTAGGAGATTGAGGCATGGTTGGAGGAGGTGTAGATAACTTTTAGTTTGATTCATGATAATAATAAGAACTATATTTTGTTATCTATCATTATTCTATAAAGATATTCTCATTATTTGTTGATTTTATTCCTTGGTGATCATTAGGATCCATAAGTTTTATGGGAAAAGTTCCATGATAAGTTCTAGGTTAAGTTCCTTACGTTGTCTATGAAGGTGAAAAATCATGAAGAGATTCTCTATATTTAATAGGGGGGTTCTAGTATGTAGGATTTTGGTATTAAATTCAATAACCTTATACTTTATTCCCTATAAATCCTTACATATGAAGAGGTTAGATCAATAAATTTTGAGGTGGTGTTTTGTATGGAGATATAGAACCAGGTAATAATATTCATGTTATTGATGTTCCTTGAGGTGATGGAGATGGGAAAGGTTAAAAATAAGATTTTGGCTTATACCATATAATCATGGAAGGAAATTATTCATGGATTTAGGATCAGAGCTATGATCATCAGTTTTCAAGTTCATATTCAGTCAAAGTTCCAGACAGTATAGAGTTAGATTAAGCTACCTTCATTGAATTTCACCGAATTTGGAAGTTCTCAAAAATCCTTCAAGAGATTAGAAGTCACATTTTTATTTTATGAAAATCATGATAAGAAAATGAATGAGTGACCAAAATTACTTAGAAATTACTGTGGAGCTAGTATCCCACTTCAGGTTCAGCCATTGAAACAGTATCCTTTAAGGCAACAAAAACAAAAATAGGTTGCTCTGGGGTTCTTGGTCAGTGGAAAGGATACAGGGTGGATAGAGGAAAACCCAATTATACCCCTTTTACTCTTGTACACATAGGATATAATTACCATGGATGTGGTTAAAATCAGGGTTAAATTTTTCATGGAGCAGGATGTGGTTAGATGCATGTGATAGAGTTTCCAACTTTAGGTGAGCCAAACATTGTGTGAGGTACCATCTATCTTTTTTATACATAGGCATATAGTTTGTTCAATTTAAGAGAAATGAACTCCTTAATTTCACCTAACTTAGTCAAGGTTATGATAATTGAGGGGGGGTTCTTCTAGTTCCCTTGGTGATGACTATTCTTGCTAAAGGTTGAGTTATCTTGTATGATGTATATAGAGATTATGAGCTGATGTTAGAGAAAAATTAGTATTTATGAGATTTCTTATTTCTATATTTAAAACCATAGGATTACATAATTATCATGGATTAGATATATTTTGTGTAAGATATAATTGATTGATTTACAAGGAGAGTTATATTCTTTGATGTTGATGGAGAGAATGTTGTGTTTATTAGTGAGAAAGGACTATCAGATAGGTCAGAAACACACTGAGCCCTTATCTTATATGATAAAAAATATGATGTTGGGTTCAATATAAGTTCATCCAATGGTGTTTCTAAGGGTTATTCATTAGTTACTTGATGTTTTACATGAATAGTTTGTAACGCTACCCTTCTATGTGAAATTGAGTTTGGGATAAAGTTACAGTAGGGTGTCTTGAAAATTTTGAAATTTTTGTATAGGATAAAAACTTTTGAGTTTTTATAACTATAGATTCAAATTTATGATCTTATGTATAGATTTTTTATTCTTACTAGTGTATCAACTTAGGGTGATCTCAGTTTTTTCATGAAGAAGGTTGGTGTTAATATGCAACTGTGTATCGATTTTCATCACTTGAATCTGGTGATAGTAAAGAAATGCTATCCCATCACATGTATTTATAATATATTAAATTAATTTAAGGGAACTATTTGGTTATTTAAAAAGATCTATGATTAGGGTATCATTGGATTCAGGTGAAAGATAAGGATATTCCATAGATTGCCTTCATGTATCATTATGATAACAATGTGTTTGTGGTAATGACATCCAATGTCATTAATGCACTATCTATGTTCAAGGGACACATGAACTCTATGTTTCATGAGTTTATATACTAGTTTTTGGTGGTGTGCATTAATGACATTCTTGTGTATTTTGGGTATGAGGAATAGCATGAAAAGCACCCACAAGTCATTTTAGAGGTTCTTCGACATCATCAACTATTTAAGAATCTGATTAAGTGTAGGTTTTGGGTATGTGAGGTTCAATTATTAGGTAATGTTGTATATTAATGGGGATTATCTATATATCCTTAAAATATCAAGGGATTTATTTCTTAGGTAGTCCCCAATAAAGTTGCATAGGTTTAAAGTTTTTTTGGGTTCATAGAATAATATCAATGTTTTGTGCCTAATTTCTCTCAGATTGTGACTCCTATAATAGCCTTGAGTAGTATGTATTAGTATTATTTGTGGAATGACTAGTGTTAGGATGCTTTTTATTATCATAAGGAGAAGATATCTAGTGATCAATTCTCTCTCTACTATAGTAAGGATTTATGTTTGATGTTTTATGCGATGCTTCATTACTTGTCGTTAGTTTTTGTATAAAAAAATAGAGATTATTAAAATACTATAGGTCTCAATAGTTATGAACCCATTAATGTAACTATGCTACCCATGATCTTAATATTTCCTTAATTGTGTTTTCTTTGAAGTTTTGGTGACACTACCTCATCATTGTGTGTATTGTGGTCATTATTAATTATAATAGTTTTAGATATATCTTCCCCAAAATTATTTTAAATTATGAAAATATAAGTGGATAAAATTATTACAAGATTAAAAATTTTATATTTCATATACACTATAATTGATGCATTGAGAAGAAAGTTACATTAGGACATTTTTCATGAGTTTGGGGATGCTTAGAGAGTGGTGGAAGAGATTAAAATATAACACATTGATATGGAGGAAGTCAATGGTTGATGGTGTCTTTACTAGATGATCGTGTAGTCATCCTTGTTGAAGAAGGTAGAAGAATCTTAATTTGGGTATTCTAAGGTGGAAATTTTGTGGAATCATTTTATTTTTTGGGATTCCATTGAGGTATGGTCTGATGATGGCCAATATTGGGTATTGTTTTAGGATAGACACTTTTTCCATTGGTAATGTGTGGGTTGGTTCTTCATGAGTTTCATAGTTTACTATTTTCCATTAATATTTGAGTTTATATGATATATCATGACTTGATGAGATATTTTTAGTGGATAGGGAGTAAGAGATACATAAAAAAGTTCATATCCTAGTGTTTGGTCTACCAGAAGTTGAAGACTAAACATCATGTTCCTGGTGGGTTTCTTTATCTACTAGATGTTCCTAAATGGAAGTGGGAGGACATTTAAATGGATTTCATGAATAGTTTTCCTCTAAATCAGGATAGATATGATTTTATATAGGATTTTATGTACCATGTAACAAAATTTTCTCACTTCTTGGTGATTAATTATTTGATCGAGTTAAAAGTACCATCGATGCAGTATTCAGAAGATATTGTGATGATCAATGGGGTTATGATAATTATTATCTATGGTTGTGATCCAAATTTACTTATTGAGTGTGGAAAGGTTTACAACAATATTTTTTCTCTTAGTTATTCCTTAGTATATCTTTTCATCTATATACAGATAATCATATAGAGAAGACTATCTAGACTTTGGAAGACTTGTTACACAGATGCATTTTGGATTTTCTAGGTATGTGGATGAATAAAATTAATTTTATTGAGTTTTACTATAATAATATATATAAATCAACCATTTTCATTTCCTCATTTGAATAACTATATGCATAACCTTACAAATCACTATTGTGTTAGACTAAGGTTGGAGAGTCAACAATTCTCAGACTAGAATTGGTATAGAGAATGATAGAGAAGGTGTCGGTGATTCATTTGAGGATGAAGGATATCCAAGATCATCATATTCCAAATACTAATAATAAGTGGAGGAATATAGGGTTTGGAATTGAATATCTTGTATTCTTAAAGGTATCTCCTTTTTATGGGAAAGAACGGTTTAGTTACAGGTGTAAGTTTTCTCCCCGAATGGGATGTGTGAGATGCTGAATATGATGCAACTTTAATAGATTGGATCAATGATATCTAGTAATGTTGGGACAAGGTTTTTCATGGTAGTTCTATTACCTTTGTTAATGTTCTATGGAAACACAGTGTCTTAGAAGAGTGTACTTAGGAACTTGAGTCATAGATGAATGATCAATATCTCGAGTTGTTCTATGATTGAATTTCCAGGATGATGTGTATGACCATGTCTTTATTAATGATAATTTGATAATGTTGTGTTATTTTCCCTCCCTTATGATGAGTTGTTTGTGATTTTATTATATCAATATCCTTTCTTTAGAGGTGTCTCATGGGGTGTTTGTTTATAACTCCTTTATGTTTGTTTATGGGGTTGGTTTTGATTCTTACGGATGAGAATTGTTTGAGAATTATTTTATGGAAGGTCCTAAATTTTTCCAAACCCTTCCTTTGTTATGTTTTGAGTATTGAGGGAGTAGATGTTTGTTTTTGGAAGTTTTTGAAGTTTGGGGAAGGCAAGTGATTCTAAATTTGAGATTTATTCTAAAAGAGGTGCATTATGGCATAATGGTTTGTGCCACAGCATGAGTGTTCTGGTTTGATGTCAGGTCATGGAATGGTTGGTTTGGTCATGGTCTGAAGAGTCTTGAAGAGAATTTTAAAAAATTGGTAAACCTTATGTATCTAAATAAAACTTTTTTATTAGAGTAAAACCATTCATATGGATTAATTATCTTATGTATTAAATTTTATACTCTTTTGTACACAATGTAAAGTGTGTCTGTCACCCCTCAAAGACCTAGAGGTTGAGTTCCTTGGTTTTGCCTCTCTAGGATTCATTTCACCATGGTGTATGGGCCACTCCATGAGATTAGTATAGGATTGGTCAGGATAAGGAAGAAGACCAAAAGTGAAACTAATATTTTTGGGGGTTTGAATACTATAGTGTGGCTCCCTTATTTATGTCATGTACCACCTTACCATCGAATAAATTTTTATTAACCGTGATATAAAGCAGGAACCACATGGGGATATCACACCATGATCTTCATACATGGACTGATTATAGTGTCAAAAAATCCATATCATGCCATGATGCAACATATTCTAAGGTTTTATATAAATTATAGGTTCCTCTTGAGTTAATTCAATTTCACCATTCATCTCTCAAACCCCTATAGGTTATGGGGGTTTTTTAAATGAACTTAGGCCTCTTTTATTAATCCTTAGGCCTTTACTTTATATAATGACTACCTTTGATCCAAGGTATCTCTTTTACTCCTTTCCACCTCTACATTTTTTTCCTTCTTTATATGCCATGGTAGTTATATCCTATCAATTTTATTGGTTTCCTATTGATTATTTATAGAGGTATTATAATGGGTTGATCGATCGATAATTGCCTTTTTTATTAATAAAAAAATGAGCAACAACCCATAAAGTAAGAGGTTGTCATGGGGGTCTAAAATGATGCAGCCCGAGTGTATCCCCCTGCAAAAAATTATTACACTCCTGGGGAAAAGTTCCCAAACTATAAAACATAATTAATGGATCCTCTGAACTACCTCCTCGAGAAAGTGCATCTTCTGCGAAGTTAGCCTCCCTTTTCACATGGTGAACCAAGAAAACACGTCTAAGCTCCAATATGAAACTACGGACTAAATAAATTAGATTCCAAGGAGGATCCACCTTTCCGTTAATATCTCTTATAGCAATTTCAAAATCTGACTCCACCTCAGAACATAACAAATCGAAGCCTTTGAAAAGCATGATACATGTTTGGATAGCCTTTAATTCTGCACCCAGCAAATTCCCTAGCCCATAGAAGCTGCTGAAAGTGAACAGTACTGAATCGTACTCATCCCGCAAAAGACCGACCCCATGCATTTGACCATTTATACAGGATCCATCCACATTAATCTTATATCCAAGCCTCAGTGGATCCCATCTAATCCAACTTCCCTATGATCTATTTAGGTCAAGAGCCCAGCTAAGTAACCTGCATATTATATAATACCATTTTCCTCCTTTCACCATAGCACCCAGCTCGTGAACCAGCCACTTCATTCTAACTTGGAGGAAAGTAGCCAAGGGATGCCCCTCTATCTTCTCCTTATTCCGAGCCTCCCATAATGTCCAGAAAATGGAGAGTGAAATAATGCTATGGCTCTTGTATTCCATATCTTGATTCCCTACACCCATAATAGTTCGGTGATTTTTTAAGCTTCATATCAAGGTAGGAGATTTAATAATTGTCCTATTTAAATACATGAAAATGTGGGATTATCATGCTTCAG
The DNA here is from genome assembly GCA_963277665.1 of Viscum album. Classification (NCBI taxonomy): domain Eukaryota; kingdom Viridiplantae; phylum Streptophyta; class Magnoliopsida; order Santalales; family Viscaceae; genus Viscum; species Viscum album. Next base: position 627,766,887 of record OY728163.1, on the reverse strand, counting down.
TTTTTAATGGTTGAATATATGATATTCACCTAAAGATAATAATAATCAAGAATAAAAAATTTTGAAGGTATGGTAGTGTAGATTTTCATGAAATTATGTTATTCGTGTTATTATCATGTGATGTTTGGTGGGTAGTGTGGAATCCTATTTATGAGATTATAAATGTTTCATTTCATTATTTACATGACTAAAAATAATTAAACAAATTAAAAATGGTAATATAAGGTGGATAATGATAAAGGTATTCATCAAATTTTCCATCCTTAGAAATTCTTAACTTGATAAAGCATTACTAGAATATATTATTTGGATGAATATTGTTGATTTTAGTTCCCATGATATTAGGTTTCTTTTATTCTTGAGACCTACTTAAAATGAATTTAATTAATTAATATAGTAAAGAAAAATAATGTTTTTTGGAATTAATTATAGTGGAAAACTACATTAGGACCATGTTTGATATAGTTTTTCTTGTATTGATTGAATAAATTCTACTTACTCGTTGATATTATTGATTTTTTATAATTTTGATTTTCTATCATATATGTATATTTAGAATATAGATCCATTTCTATGATTTAAATGGGAACTAGGTATTTTTTATTGATATGGAGAGGGTGGATTATTTGTGATATTGTTGTGGTGGTGGATTGATATGGTTGATGGGGGGATAATATGGATAGTGTGGAAAGGTGTCAGGGATGATGTTGGGATGGTTGGATCCAGTTTGGAGCCCTTCTTAGTTGTTTTTTTCTCAATTCATGTTGTTTCTTTCTTATTCTATTTCAATTATATCCTTCCTTGAAGTAGGTATAATTGTGTCTTAATTCCTGGGATTATGTAATGGTAATTAAGAAATAAATTAATTGAACAGGGATGGTTCTTGGAATGTTAATGATGTTTTATAAAATGATTAAAAGATCATGGATATGAAAACTTAAATTATTATGCTAAATTAAAATCACCTTGTATTTAGATATTTAATTACAGTATTAATTCAAGATTAATGATGGGATATTATTAAATTATTATTAAATTATTAATAATAAATAATTAGTGATAATAAAGATTTAGGATGCTTGTGGTGTGCTTAGAAGTGATAGTCTCCTATTTCTTAGAAAATATAGTTGTGTTTTTATACATGATGTTAGTTATATATCAATTATTATGTAGTATAGTTTCTCTTAGAATGTTTATGTACTATAATATTAATTATATTATGTTATTTATTATGCTCTACCACCCGGGTCGAATAATGTGACTGATTTCTGTATTTATCAATGGGTTCTGAGTGTTTTCCAATATCTAGGATACCGAGGATAAAAATTTCTATCTACTCCTCTTAAATATATCTATTTTCTAGACATAGTATAATATGTGGGAATATCCATGCTATAATGGATTGTGGTTATAGGATATGTACCCATACAAGATGTAGTGGTTCATAGTCATAGTTATGACTATGGAGAATTATGGTTATAGTGTATAAATGTATTCAGGATAAAATATATTATGATTATCACATGAATATTTATACATGGGATATAATGGATTAATGTATAGTGCGTATTTAAATAGGTTTTATAAGATCTTGATCTTACTATGTGATTATGAGGATTTTATTGAGTTTTGGCCCTGATTATGTGGATTTTGATATGATGTGTTTTCATGGATTTGTAGTATGACTTATAGTGGGGATGGGAGCATCAGGGTGTAATATACTAGAGTTTAGGGAAAATGGATTAGTTTTAAATTTGAATCTAGGTAACTTTCATCTATAAATATCTTCATATTATGTTACCCACCATTGTGCATTACTTGGTGAGTGAACCTTGGTGAGGATGGGAATATAGTTGACCTAATTTATGCAATGATTTGATTTCACTGTTTATCGACTAGGTATTTTTAATACTTATTAAATATTTTCATGATAGGGATGGTGAGGATCTTATTGAGTATAATTTTATGCTCACCCCTATATATATATATTTAAGTTCACATATTGGAGTTGGTGATCAATCTGGGCCTTACTATCTCATAAAGGTTGTTTGAGGGTTTCTAATGATTGTGATCATCACCCTATGAGTTTCCCATGATATTGTACTCTTTTAGACTCTCCTTTTATGAAATTACATGTATTGGGATTGGTTTATTTATTATTACATACTTTTTTGTTAGAATATTTATCTTTTCCTAGGAATTTTTAGTGTAATACATCCCATATGTGAATGTTCTATACCCTCAGTGTTAGTCTCTAACCCATGGCATTTTAAAGGTGGGTTTTGGGAATCACTCCCATATTTACTGTTGGTCTAGTATGGGCACTAGTGAGGGTGGGTCCTGATAATTATTATATATATTGTGACATAAAGTGAATGTGTGATAAGTCTATGATGCTTTAGTGCAAGTCATATATTGTTTAAAATATAAATTAAAGACTAAACCATGATGCGGTGGTATAAAACACATCGTAGTTTGAGTTAGTGTAGACCACAATGTATTGAGGGTCACTACATTGTGGTTTAATTCATAAACTAATAGATAACACTATATTCCTCCACCCAATCTAAAATATATCAGTTAATTATCAAATGAATATGATTTAGAGGAGTTGATCATTATTTATAGTTGTTGGTTAAAAATTTTTTGTAATGTTTTTATAGTTTAAACATGTGTGAAAATTTTAGAATGATAAAACAATCTTGTAGGTTAATTCTTAAAATATATATATAGAGTCCAATAAAATTTCATGCTGGAATATTACCATGTCTGGCCCAACTAAGTCTAGGAACAGTAGTCAAAGTAGTTGGAAATAAGGCCTCAAGTGTACCTCTTCATATGCCAAGGGATTATGACTAGTATCAAGGACCTAGAGTGTGTACATGGGGATACTATAACCTCATATCAGTGTAATAAAAACAAATTAAATAACTAAGAATCATTCATTAGAGTAAATAATCAGATCGTGGAAGCAATAATTATAAACAGGAATGTAATAATAAGTGAAATGCATTAAAGTCCTGAAAAACCATGTCATACATATAAAAATGATCACCCATTGGGATGAAAATACATATAAAAGGTTAGAGGAAATAAAAAAATATATAAGGATCAGCCAATAACTCTGAACTAAACCACATACTCGGTCTCCAAATACTGCATCGAGCTGTACTAGACCAATCATAAGAATCCACATAGGCAGCTCCAATTAATCATGAAACCCATGGATTTTTATCTATATATCATGAATTCATGATCAAACTGAAATAAATAATAATTTATATATGCACACATTTCTGCACACACTTGGTGTTAGAAATAAAACTTAATAGGTCATCCTATATAGGGAACCTATAACCTACTGCCATAAGTGCATGATCAAGAAATATGATTAGCCTAGCCAAGTAAAGAATGGAATAAATAGATAAAATCAATAAAAATTGATACATTAATTTTAGATCTTGATCTATTGTAATTTATATGACTATGAACAAAGATGGATGTCATACTACTCAATCCATGTATAATTTGATTCATCCTTGGGTCAGTGATCCCTATTGATAATACCTGCTTTAGCCAATGTCAAAAATGTCTCTGATAAAGATAATTCCACACAGGTGGATACATTTCCTAGACCTAGGATCATCTATTCTCAACTCCAATAACTAATATAAAGGTTTTGGGTATCAACTAGATATCCTACAAATTATGAATTGAGATGGATTTTATACCACTCAAGCTATGTGTAATCAACTTTGATGTCAGATTCCTAGGTCCTGGTCCACAGGTAATCCTAAAAGTGTGACTCGGATAACTCCTAAGGGGGATAAAACTTAGACTATATATACGGAATAATCTCCAAATTTGCGATAAGAACTTTACATTATTTAATAATAGGCTCAATAGCCTCATCCAAAGACAATTCTGGGTGACGTAGTAATAGTGTGTCCATCGATCCTAGGGAGTATACTAGGCATCAATTGAGAATATCATCATCAATCCTTGAGAATATCAATATTCTAGGATTAGGGTAAATGTTCCCACCAATAACCTTTGGAATCAAATAGATACTAAAGAGTTATCCATCCACTGGTTGACCCACTATAAGAGGGGTTTTGATATTCACTTGGAAATATCCACTATAATCCCTATGAAAGGAGGAATCCTAGTTAAAAATCGGACGTTTGATAATGGTAACATTCAAACATGTAATTCTTATAAGTAGGATCCTAAGAAGCACCTCTTGGAATCCCTGTTATATATCACATCACATCAATATCATCGACCAAATACCATGAAGTGCCTTCACAAATCATAGCTATATCAAGAGTAACCATGTGAAATCATAAGTAAGGAGTGAGGTTTTCCAAACACCTAAACCCATCTCTACTACCAAAACCCATCAATATTACAAGTTCGGTACAGGTTCTAAGGTGACACCCACTACCATATCTACCCAAACCCATAACATGCTTACTTAGGGTTGGTCAACCATTAGAGAACTCATTGGGGTCCCTATCATCAATACATAAGAGATCCATACATTGTGAGATCCTCGAGGTCCACAGATAAGCAGAGGAATCCCTCTTGGGATCCTCTAAGTCAACATGTAGGCATAGGAATGCCTATTATAATCCTATAAATATATACAAAAACAATGGTAGACCTCTTGAGACCCTCAGAAACAATATAAAAGAGGAGGAATCCCTATGGGGAACCTCTAGGTTATAACATAAGTGGAGGAATCCATCATGGGAACCTCAATTACAAAGTGGTCTCTTGGGCCAATGCGTATCTCTTGGGTAAACACATCCCATAACCCATCTATAATATCTCAGGACCTCCTAGGTCTAAAAGGTTACACCTTATAAGGGAGATGAAATCAAGTGAAATCCACTTAAACATCAATTTTGGGAGATGGATCATGACTCATCCCATTTTCAAGGTTCCATTCTTGGTTGGTCCAGACACCCAACCAATCTATCTCCTCAAGTCGCATCTTAGTCCATCTAACTAGGGAATATCCCAAAAATCCCAAATGAGAACATTGGAGATCCTAGACCATGTCCACCAACCATTCCCATGATCCTTATCTAGGTCTCATCTCATATCTCATTCATTGGGGACCTTTGAATCCATTTATAGGATGAAGAACCTCTCTCTTAAGTCTCTTCCCCAAAATGCCTCTTAAAAGTCCTAAAAACACCCAAATGGTTCCACTAACACTATATATATATATATATAAATACTTAAAATAGACTACTCTTATGTACAATTCTAACTTTGGGGTGTAAAATAACACAAAAACCTCATATGGGTAAATGGGAAATAGTACACACTATGTACCCTAAGTACATGGTGTGTACTTAAAAACTTCATGTCTGGACATGTACTTTTACATATCCTGCTACACTTAGGTTCTGTACATGTACTACTACATGGACATGGATTAAATGGATTTTGACCATGTACTTCTATATTACCATGACACACTTGGGGTCTAGATGTGTATTACTAAACGATCATGTCACCCTTACATGGGGTGTTTCCCCAAGTACCTATCCACATGGCCTCGTATGACTACACAACTTGTATTGCGAGTACACGATGTGCAGTCCCAAAAACTACATTATCCAATGTACTTAGCTACATGTCCAAGTAACACTACATAGAGTATACTCCAAGTACATGGTATGTACTTCCAAAAATCTATCTTCCCTGAATAGGATGAAAAAACAATGTGTATTCTTGGAACCACATGCCTTGTGATAAGGATTTCCCAAATAGTAATACCCAATCAGCCTGAAACCTCCATTTACCCCTATTTAAGCATAGATCGATCCCATGGGGGTCCTTATAAGTCATAATAGGGACTTAAAACTTGAAATTAGTAAATCTATGTGGATTTATAGTTAAAATGTAAAAATAGACTACCTTTGGTTGGAATTTTCCAAATCTTCGCCTATTTCTGCATTCCTCAACCACTACATGAAAATTAGGCTCCTCCTGAGCTCTATGGTGGCACCTCCCTTCTTATTTATCCCTCTCTTTAACTTCATATCTCTCTTATTCTCACTTTTCTATCTTGTATGTGGTAAGGATAATCCCCAAGGGGGCATATATAAGAATCTAGGTGTAGAGAATAAAGAAAAGGGAAAAAGAAAAGGAAGAAAAGAAAATAAAGAGAAAAATGGGCTCGAGCCTGGCCTCGTCCCCGGTTTCCAACTCAAGATTATGCCTCTATAAGAAAACCTCTCATTATAGACTCAATTATGAATAAAAAATTTCAATATGATGCCCATTTTAAAAGATATCACTGAACGAACACACAAGAATAAATTAATATTTAAATATTTAAATATTAATTATTATTTATTTTATAAAAATTTGAACAAATCATAATACCACCAAAAATATATCATAAGGTAAAAAACCCTATTTTGGGACTAAAAGAGTGGTCAGATATATTATCCATGATCGTATTCTAGGAGAAAAGACCGTTTTACCTCTCATGAGCATCCTGAGGCAAGAATCCAAATTTCTTCTCAATTTAATAGTTTGAAAAAAAACAGGTCTTTAAAACCTCCCCACCACAACCCTTATCATCTCCAAAATCATTGGTTGTCAATTAATATCCATGATCTAACCCTAAACATATTTAAAACTACACTATCTTGACCATATAATGACTAGTCTCTTGGTATCCAAAAATCTCTCTTAACATGAGAGATGTACAACTATGACTAATCCGATAGTCCTCACCATATGAGTATAATTATCATTACCTCATAACAACAATACAATTTCAAAGGCATAGACTCCATAAATTAATGAATGAAATGACTAGAATGGCCAAAAAATCCTCATTTCTAAGTGTCAACCCACAATATCAAAACATCTTCAATTTTGACTTCCAGAGAATGGTTTCCATGAAAACCTCTAAATTTCAACTCATAATTAGTTTCACCACCCTTAATTGGATAATGGTGCACTCCCCACAATATGTATTACCTTATACCACTCCTTGAGAGAAAACTCAAAAACATACAATGCAAAATCCATGTCGAACCTAATGATCCATGCTCATCATCCTGTCAATACCTTACCAGAACTAAGCCACTTTGGTCATTCCATAACACCTAATCCATTATTGATGTCTACTCTACCACAAAGGGTAAATCCTCATTTCACCACAACTCCCCAACAACCTTTACCTTTTTAATTATTTAAAACCATCATTCCTCAGTTAACACATGTTTTATCACTAATTAACGATTTAAATTGTACCATGCGCAACTGGAATATACTATTCCCATATCGCCCATCATAGTGGTTTTACCACTCGTACCACACGATTTATGCTCTCATGAGTGAAACATTAAAAGGTCCAATATGATGTGATACGTGGAATTTCATTCTCATAAATATAGAAGCCACCTTGGAACTACTCTTTGAAATTAGGAACCTCACCTATTCTATGATTTATTCCATGAACTCCCATCAGATGATGCCATTTTAATAATTTAAAGCTTTAATTACTCAGTCATTGGTTAACAAGGGAATGAACTCGAATAATCCTTCTTTTTAAATCCAGTATTGATACCCAAACACCCTTGGTGCATCCTCATAAACAAAAGGCATCAAAGTACCTATATCAGAAAACCAAATCACCTCTCATGCATCAGTATTAAGAGGAGAATACAACCAGGATCACTACCTAAAAAGAAATATGTAAACCCTGGGTAACCCCTCATGCAGGTTTCCCTAAATTAAAACAAATGATGAATCACTAGGGTTTGATTCAAAACTAAATGCCTCTAGGTCTCCCACCTATCCCTACTGATCAAGTCTCATAACATTCTACTAAGTTTGACCACTTATCCCAAAAGTAAAATTTTTCAACATGGTCATATCTCATGGGGTGTCACACACATACCTATCATAATGTATAGAATCTAGCATGCTTGTCAACCCTCTCTAATAGAGGTAAGGATAACATCGACCTACTAAGGTCAAAACCAGTCAATGTGGGTTCAATTACATAATTTTTTAACTATAATTTATAAAGGAAAATACCCTATAAGTTGTAATTAGAATCCTATTTAAGTGAAACTCATTGGAAACTATTAAATTAAGGAAAATACTCTAACTACATCACCTACTAATCATTGGTCTACTAGGACCTAATCCTCTTCGAGAATCCATATAAGGAATGAATCTCTGGAGGGTCACATGTCAATTAAAAGGACAAGAACTCACCCTCACCTAGAATCTATGTACGGTAATATCGCCTCAAGGTTATGGTTCAATAAGAAACACTCAGGTTCTTATCAGCATCACATCAAGATGATTTGACTAGATAACCATAATTAGTGGTTGGTTAATTAAAATATCATAGAAATATAGATGGAAAAAGTCCATGTAGGTTGTTATGAATATTTAGTTAATAGAACCTAAGAATTGTACACCCATAAGGGGTCTATTGGAAAGGAATTAACTACTAACACTGGCCTATGAGGGTCAATAGTAAATGCACAACATCATATACAATGATCTATGTCATACAACACACAAACTGTTCAGTTAATTATAATTTCATTTTAAGATATGTGGTAAAACACAGTATAGGTTGTTATTGGCACTTTAAATAACTTAACCTAAGTAACCCCCCCCCCCACGAGTGTTCCAACCCTTGGACACCATATTCCCTATCAACCCACTAGGGTCACTACACCAACAATTTATGAGGAATGATTCATCATCCTCATCATCAAATATCTCACCACATATCCACATTATCTACCATCAAAAAAATATATATATAGGTCTAACATAATAAATGTCACCAAAACCTTTATATGAAAACACCATTTAGGTTTTTGTTGACTCTTTAAATAGTTAACCTCATAGTCAGTTATATAAATCACAAACTAGTAGGACCATAACATGTGGAACCTATGTATAAAGACCCAATATTTTCATACAAAAATATTATATCTTTTTATATGAATATTTTTTACATTTTACAAACACATTCCCAAGAACTATAATAGTTTAGTGACTTTGGAAACATGGAACATATTCTTCTAATTTGGTGAAATATATTGAACATACCCCATAAATATATTCCCCTTTAGTACTCTTACATAAAACCTTTATTTATAACCTAAGGAAATAAAACACAAGAAAGGGTGAGCTCGAATGCTCAATAAGGGTAAACCTGGAAGATACGTAAGCATAATATGAGCATAAGGGTATGAAAACAGGAGAATTTTTTTTAATATCATACCATGGATATCAAATATCTTATACACAAGTCATGTAATAAATACTGACAGATCTTAAAACATTAATCCTAAGAAAATCAAATCACATGATCCATAATAGTATAATAATGGCATAAAACATCAAAATTGTGGAATACACATAATATTAGAATTTCTTATGCCAATTATTCATATAAATAAATTCACAGTATGTTAGTATTGGTTTAATCACACATATACCTACTTTGGGATTAGAATGACTTCTCATGTACCTTCTACTGTTGGGCTTAGGATGACCTCCTGGAACCCTCTTATTATGGGCATAGGATATCCTCTTGTGTACCCTCTTATTCCAAACTTAGGATGACCTCCCATGTTCCCTCTTGTTTTGGGCTTAGGATGAATTCCTATATACCCTTTTGAGCTCATAGAATATTTATCATTACCCAATGCATTGGAGGGAGATATAGGTACCACCCATCATATAATGAAGACCATACATATGTGTTTCATAATAATATAAATCATTCATTATATCAGAACCCATGGAATGAAATGGGTTTCATAAACATCATTAAATCATAACATAACCCATGGTAAAAAAATGGGTTTCATAAATATCATTACATCATAAACATAAACCATTCTTATAAATAATAATAATGGTTGCATTAGATCATATCCCCAGAAAAATATAAGTAACATAAAATAATATTTTCTTAAATGGAAAATGATTTTAAAATATCACTTGAAATAATTCTTGAATAAAATATCCATTCCATTTAAAAAAATATTTTTAAATCATGAAAAATTTATCAAAGCGTTTTAATTTAAAACAACCTAAAATTTATAAATGAATATTTGAAAACCATTTTAAACATCTTTGAAATAATTTTCCTTTAAAACACTTAAAAGATCATTTAAAAAGAATTTTGGAAATATTTTTAGAAAACATTATTTTAAAGGAACGTAGATTTCCGACATAAGAGAGAATAATATTAAATGAAACTTATAATATCATTAAAATAATGATATTAATGATAAATCATGTCAAAGGTAAGTATATACACCTTGTAAATTAATATAGGTTCATAACATAACATGTGTCTCAAAGAAGGAAAATTGAAAATAATCCATTATTGATTTGCTAACTTTTGAACCATAAACCCCATGAAAAAGAGATCATAAAATGGATTTGTAAATACCCAAAACATTTCTGAATAAGACTCATAAAATAAATTCATGGATATTATATACACCACACAAAGGAAACAATTAGTTTATAGGGCATGTGTCCCATATAAATAAACGTGAGACAAAAATCTCTTACCTTATGTTTTGACTTCCTTCGTATACGTTAAAACCCCCTATATAATAAATATAATTTTATTTTAAATATACCACATAAAAATATTCATATATATAATACCATATATGATTTAATTATAAATTTATATTACCCTCTTATTAAAAATTCCATGATAATGTTGTGTTACTGGTAAAAACTGCTTTATTTTTCGTTCTTATTTTGACTTATTATCTTTGGTCATCTTACATAGATCATGATTTAATAATCTCAAAAATTATAACCATGAAATAAATATAATATATATATATATATTAAGTATATATATATATTCATGTTTATTCATAAAATTTAGAGATAAAAAATAAAGTACACCGTTCATGGAGAATGTAGGTCGTACGTACGCATGAACATTGTTTTAATTTTATTTTCATATTAAAAGAGAGGAAAGTATATGATATATTATAATTCCAGAATCATTTTTTATTATATATATAATATATATTCCTAAAATTCATCATTTTTACCCCCCATGAGAAACATAGATGAAAAAAATCACATCGCGTCGTAGAGATGGTAGGCAATACGTATGCACGAGCGATGTTATCATTTCCTAAAAGATTAGGTGGTAAAAAGGTAGATATGATATTATAATTAAATAATTATAATAATTTCATAAATATAATATATAAACATTAAACCTATCATAATTCCCACTCATAAAAGATAGTTATGGAAAATGAATTGCATCGCTACGTGGAGACGGTAAGTTGTATGATTGCACGAGCGATACTTTCACTTCTTGTTCAATGTGAAATGGAATGTATAATGGTGTGTTAATAATCATAATAAAATTTCATAATATTTAATATTATGAATTTATTATTTTATTATATATATTATATATTTATAGGAGGTATAGAATAGTATAGAAAGAGAGTTATCGGTTAGAGAGATTACCTCTTCTTCAGAACATCTCCTTTAGATTTCCTATAAAGTACTCTATAGTTGGTCTTTTAGGAAGACAAAAACCTATAGAATGTATCTAGGGAAGTGGATAAGATAATTTGGTAGAAATTGGTTGAGATAGAAGGCTCAAACTAGTTAAATGGGATGAGGGAGTAGGTTTCCTTTTATAATGAAGGTGATGGGGACTTTAGAAATTTATCAAAAGATTAAATTATAATAAATTAAATATCAATAAAAATACCTAAAAATGGAATGTAATTAAAATATAATTTGGGATATGTTGTAACCCCAAAAATAAATATATTTTAGAATTTTTTTTGTAATTTTAAACCTTATCTTTTTTATTAACCCTTTATTAACCTATTTTAATTTTAACTACAGTAACAACATTTTCAATATTAAAAGGTGGATATTTTTACTTATAAGGTTTAAATTAAACCTTAAATGGTAAATTTATGATCTTTTAGACCATAATTGATCTTATTTTTATTATTTAATAATTTTATGTTTTTTAGATAATTCAATAAAATATTATTTTCATAAAATATTTTTAGTGTCAATTTTGACACTATTCGTTACATTGGCTTTAAGAAAATCATTAAAGAATGATAAATTAAATAAAATTAATTTAATACACCAATACTATTTCATATGAACCTATAAAATTCGAGGATCACCTTAATTAATTCAAATTATATTTATTTTAATATTTTTAATACTAATTAATTCGGTTCTTCATTAATTGAATAATTACTCGATCATCATTGTGTAATTATTTATGATAAAAATTTCTTCACTAAAAATTAAAAATACAATTACATGATGTAGATAAAACTTTTTTATTTCATAATTATATATATAGTCAAACATACCTTCTATTTAATGCCATATTACTAATATTATACTTATTAAAGGTGAGAGTGTGATATTTTGTCACTCTCTTTGATTTTAATAATATCCAAGTATTTTTCATTGAAAAGTTCCCATTAAATTGTTAAATTTAGATACTTATGTTTTAAGGGTATAATTAGATTTATCCAATAACATTTTATAATGTTTTAGGGTAGTTTTATAATATTTATAATATATTTTTACCCTCAATTACCCGATTTACCTTTAACTATGGTAATAAAAATTACTAAAGTTACTATTCATATTGTCCGATAATAATAGGGAGCTCATTATTAAATTTAAACCTTGTTATTACAAATATGGAATCAATTTTTAAAAATTAAATTCACATAATTTTTAGAAATTAGTTAAAAATTAATCACGTATATGGGACAAAACAATGAGTTTTTGAAGTGAAAACGTTCAAAAGATTGAAATGCTTTTATATCCAAATTCATTGTGAAATTGATTCCAATGACCTAAATTAGATTAAATTTTAATTTTTTTTATTTAATTATACTTTAAAACCAATTAAAAATATAATTTAAAAATATCAATTATTTAGATGAAATAGTTGTTTTCAATTAAAATGCAATATTTTTCACTATTCATAAAAACATGAATCTTAACAGAAAAATACCAAACATTAAATCAATGTAAATTTTGATATACCAATTTAAAATAAGAATTTTATTTTTTAAAATAGAATTTATAAAATTTTAAAAAACTATATTTAAAATATGTGCACCATCAAAAGATGGTAAAACTATCTTTTTATAAAAATATATCTTTTATGTATAAAATTAGATTTGTTGTTATATCATGTCTAAAAACAAAAAAGGATAGATTTTAAAAATTATATTAAATATATTATATATATATTTCATTAATTTAATTCAAAAATTGTTATTTTTTTATTTATTGGTATAAAACACACTTGTGCAAATTTAAATAGTTTTTTATAAAAACATTTTCTTTTATTTTAAAAAGGGGTTTAAATTCATATATAATTACTTGGTCAATGAATTATACATACATGTACAAAAAATAATTTCATAATTCAGTTATTCCTATTCATATTCTCTATTCTAATATTTAGGTTATAATTATCTTGTTAAAATAATTACATCAATAAAATGATGTTTCATAAAAACTTAGTGTTGCATGTAACGCAAGATAATACAATATTTCATGTAGAGAAAGATTAACATGGTGTAGCATGCAATTAAAGCTATCAAATAAATCAATTATTTAAAGATATATTTCATAAATATCTTGAGGTGTTACATTCTACCCCCCTTAAAATGAATTTCTCCCTCAAAATTTTTCTGGGTTATAAAATTTTTAGTACTTGAAAATTTACTTCATAGAAACCCAAATTATATAAATAAATACTAAAAATCCATTTAAAAAGGAAAATTTAGAAACATAACGGTTACCCAAAATAACTAATAACTGTTTTTTCACATATTAGAACATAGGTGGAAAGTGAAAACATGAACATGGAAGAGAAATCTAACTATCAAGTTAGGATGGAGAGTGAGAGATAACATGGTCAAGAGAGATTTAACAATCACAAGGCCATAAAAATGTGATGATATAAGGGACCATTTGATTCATTAGAAAATAAGGTAGTAGGATAACATTTTTTCAAGATCATTTCCTTAGAGTTGAATAATTTTCATGAGAAGAAATACTTACTTGTTTTCATTACATTTTATAAGAATATCTCATATTTTCTTTGTTCCACAATCAATTTCCACTTCATCTCTTATTGAAATAAATGAAGGTGAATTTTTCATTCCTTAAGTATTAACAGATCATGAGATCTATATAATTATAGTTTATTCCATCTACCTTAACATTACAATAAAAAGTTTAACATGGGTTATGCAATATGTAAAAATCATCATATGAAGAGAAAAATACTTTAACCTCAAAAACCTCATCCTAAGTTTAACATAAACCATTCCATAAATAGTTAACCTTATAACCCTTAAAAAAGCTGAAAGTAAAAATATTTATAAATTAGGTCACAAATTTTCTCAAAAATAGCTTAGCATTGATCCCCAAAATATCATAAACTATCTATAGTTTATCACATACCAGACATGTGAATACCTTCCTCATGTATTCTTGTAAAACCATATTGAATACACACATGCTTATTATTCACTTATATAAGATCTTTTATTAAAAAAATTCATGGGATGATTGGGTTCGTCCATGTATTGATACACTATGTGACTTCATTATTACATAATCCAAGTAGAGAATCAAATGAAATTTCACTAATGAATGAGCAATTAGATTTTCATAGGGTTCATTCATACAAAATCAAACATTAAATTCTCAACTAGAGAGAGAAGTTCAAGTATTATCTAATTATAATGGTTCACTTCATCCATTGTGATATCATAAGATTTTCATTTTTCATTTTTCTTTAAAGGTTTTCTTGGATTATCATCCACATTAGTCCTTAGATTGGGGCACTTGTTAGAATAATTCCAAAACTCCATACAATTGAAACACTAAATTGTGGGAGTTGTATTTTTAGATATTTCTCATTATTCACATAATTAGATACCTTGTTCTCTTCACTTATACATTCAATTTCTCGATGGCCTTCCTTTCCATACTTGTAACACCCCCTTTTCCCTTTTAGGAATTCACCTTAGTGTTTCTTCACACATTTCTGGAATATAAATACCTAGAATTTCTTTCCACAATTTATGTTTTCAAAAGACATGATATTCCTTTTCCTATAAAAACCATAGGAATTGTGGGAATATATAATTTCCATTTCTACCTTAAGTGCACATTGGATTACTTTTTTATAGTTACTAAAGTATATTATAGCTAAGACCTTTCAGAGACTTGGTTTCAGGCCACCAATGAATTGATTGATTTTGATTTGAGGGATGATTGTTGACCCATAATTACACCTTTCAATTCTAGTAAAATTATCCTCATATAAACCAATTCATTCATCATCATTTTTATTAATCTCAAGGAATACCTTATCCATATTTGTTTTTAGAATATGAGGGAGTTAATTACTGAAACATATCCCCTTAAAATATTCCCATTCCATAGATTCAATTTTTTCTTGTTCCCTAATGTTCTTAATAATAGTTCCCCACTAATTATATTCACCTTAAAAATGATAAAAAAAACACAATTACTTTTACCTATTTTGAACACTAAAGGGTGAAAAATATAAATTCAGGGGTAATGATCCTTTGTTCAGAAACATGTAGATTAGAGGAACCACTGAAAGAAGGTAGGAATCTCCTCATTAAGGACTCACTAGAAAGTTATTCCCTTCTTTTCTCATTTGAAAGTCCATTATGATCCATATATTTTGTGAGTATAGTGATAATAATTTTCATTAAAACTCCCATAACATTTAATTTCTCATGAGGACAATCATTGAATTTCACATCACATTTAGTATTAATATGGTTCCTTCAAGTTTCAGCCATTGAATAAAACCAAAAAATAATAGTGTGATAAAAACTAATTATACTAGGAAAACCTCATAATAAAGGAAAATTAACTTTAATATATGACATCTTATATTTAATCCTAGGTTATTCCTGATTGTTATAAAAACTCTAGAATTGTAACCTATACTTAGACATATACTTAGATATCATATAAATATTTTATTATCCTAGTTTTCAAAAGTTGAATAAACCTTTTCTCTAATACCAACTATAACAAACCAGGATTTTCAAACATGGATATTACATCTTTTTAGATGAATATTCATCACATTTGACAAACACATTCCCCAGGACCATAATAGTTTAGTTCCTTTGGAAACTTGGAACACATTCTTCTAATTTGGTGAAATATCTTCAATATCTCCCATAAAGATCTTTCCCTTTAGTTACCCTATTTAAAACCTTTCCTTATAACCCTAGGAAATGAAACATAAGAAAGGGTGATATTAGATGCTCAGTAAGGGTAAACATAAAAGATACATAAGAATAACATGAGAATAAGGGTATGGAAACATAATAACAATATTTGAATATCATACCCTACATATCAAAGATCATATACATGATTCATGGAATAAATATTGGCATATCATAATACATGAATCATATGAAAATCAAAGAACATAATCCATGAAAGTATAAAAATGACATAATACATAGAAATTTTGGAATACACATAAGATTAGAATATATTATATTAATTATTCCTACCAATACATTCATAGTATGCTAGGATTGGGTTAATAAACCATGTTCCTACTTCAGGCTTGCGATGTCCCCCCATGTACCTTCTTGTTTCGGGCTTAGGATGACCTCCTATGTACCCACTTGTTGTAGGATTAGGTTAACCTCTCATGTACCCTTTTGGGATTATAGAAAATTTATCATTACCCAATGCATTGGATAGAGATATAGGTCTCGCCCACCACATAATGAAAACCATACATATGTATTCTATAAGAACATAAATCATTCATCATATCAGAACCCATGGAATGAGACGGGTTTCATAAACATCATTCAATTATAACATAACCCATGAGAAAAGAAATGGGTTTTATAAATATCATTCTATCATAAACATAAAAAAAATTTAGAAATAATAATGGTGTAATTTAATTGTAACCCCAGTAAAACATAAGTAACATAAAAATATATTGTCTCAGATAGAAATGATTTTGGAAGATCACTTGAAATAATTCTTAAGGAAAATATCCTATCCATTTTGAAAAACGATTTTTAAATCATAAAACCTTTTTCATTGAAAATAACATTTAAAACATATAAATTAATATTTGAAAATTATTTTAAACATATTTGAAATATTTTTCTTTTAAAACACTTAAAATATCAATTAAAAACATTTTTGAAAACATTTTTAGAAAACATTATTTTGAAGGAACACAAATTTCCAATCGAAGAGAGAATAAAATTTCATGAGACTTATATTATCATGAAAATAATGAGATTCAGGATTAATCATATAAAAGGTAAGTATATTCACCTTTTAAATGAATATAGGTTCATAACATAACATGTGTCTCAAATAAAAAAAATTGAAACAAAATTTCCTTACCGATTTGGTAACTTTTGAACCGTAAACCCCTTGAAAAGAGATCATAAAATGGATATATAAATACCCATAAATATTTAGAGTAAGACTCAAAAAATACATTTATTTATTGTATATACACCACATAAAAGAAAATAGTAGTTTACAGGGCATGTTTCCCAATGAAATAAAAGCGAGACAAATATTCCTTACCTTTAGTCTTGACCTCCTTCATATAATTTCACACCTACTGTATAATAAATATAATTTTATTATATATATAACATATAAATATATTCATATATATATAATACTATATATTATTTACTTATAACTTTATATTATTCTCTTATTAACAATTCCATGTTAAAGTTATGTTTTGGGTAATAACTGCTTTGTTTTTCGTTCTTGTTTCGACTTGTTATCCTTAGTCCTATTACATAGATCATGAATTAATCATATAAATAGTGATAAAAATGATATAAATATAATATATATATTCATTTTATATGTATTGATAGTGATTCAAAAAATTTATAGAGAAAAAAATAAAATACACTGTTCATGGAGATGGTTGGTTGTACATATGAACACTGTTTTAATTTTCCTGTCATATTAAAAGAAATGAAAGTATATGATATATTATAATTATAGAATAATTTTAATTATATATATATATATATTATATATATTCATAAAGATAATACTTTTTACCACCCATGTGAGATATATATGAAAAACGAATCACATCGCATTGTGGAGATAGTATTCCATATGTACACACGAGTGATGTTATCATTTCCCAAAAAATTATGTCATAAAAAGGTAGATATGATATTATAATTCCATAAGTATAATAATGTCATAAATATAATATATAAACATTAAAAACATCCTAATTACTACTCATAAAATATGGTGATGTAAAATTAATTGTATCGCTATGTGGAAACAGTAAGTTGTATATACGTACAAGCGATACCTACACTTATTTTTTGATGGGAAAGGGGTTCTATAATGATGTATTAATAATAGTAATAATATTTAATAATATTTTTTATTCTTAATTTATTATTTTATTTTATATATTATAGATTTATAGTTGGTATAGAAGAGTATAAAAAGAGAGTGATCGGTTAGAGTGATTACCTATTAATCGAAACGGTTCTTTTAGATCTCCTCTAAAGAACTCCAGACTTAGTCATTTGGGAAGACCATAACCTATGGAATTTGGATAGGGAAGTGGATAATATAATCTTTTATAAATTGGTTGATATAGAAGTCTCAAAGTGGTGAAATGGGATGAGGGAAGAGGTTCCCTTTTTAATGAAGGTGAGGGAACTTTGGGAATTTCTTGAAAGATTAAATTATAATAAATTAAATATCAATTCAAATACATAAAAAATGGAAATTAATTAAAATTTAACGTGGGATAGGTTGTAATAACATCAAAAAATAGATTTTATACAAGTTTTGTTGTAAACTTAAACCTTATATTTTTTATTAACCCTTTGTTAACTTATTTTAATTTTAAGTATTGTAATGACATTTTTAATATTAAAAGATGGATGTTTTTATTTATAAGGTTTAAATTAAACCTTTAATAGTGTATTTATGATATTTTAGACCATAATTTATTCCCTTTTTACTTATTTAATATTTTTATGATTTTCAACTAATTTAATAAAATATTATTTTCATAAAATATCATTAGTATTAATCTTGACACTATTCATTACATTGACACTAAGAAAATCATTGTAGGAAGATAACTTAGATAAAATTAATATAATACACCCAAAATATTTAATATAAAATTATAAAATTCTTTTATCACCTTAATTAATTCAAATTATATTTTTTTAATATTTTTAATACCACTTAATTGAGGTTTTCAATGATTGAATAAGTACTACATCATCATTGTATAATTATTTATGATAATTATTTATTCACTAAAGATTAAAAATAAACTTCCAATATATATATAAACCTTTTATACTTTATAATAATATATATAGTTGAATATATCTTCTATTTAACCACATATTAAAAATATTATACTTATTAAAAGTAAGAGTGTGACATTTTGTCACTCTATTTTATTTTAATAATATCCAAATTTTTTCATGTAAAAGTGTCCATTAAACTATAAAATTTATATAATTTTATGTTAAGGGTCGAGTTTACTTCATTAAATTGCATTTTGTCAACTTTTATGGTAGTTTTTTGGTATTTATAATATAATTTTTATCATTAATTACCCAATTTACCCTTAACCATAGTAATAAAAATTACTAAAGTTATTAGCCATATTGTCAAAAAATAAAAGGAACCTAATTAATAAATTTTTACCTTATTATTACACATATGGAATACATTTTTCTAAATTAAATTCACATAATTTTCATAAATTGGTTAAAAATTAATCCCGTAGATGAGACAAAACAATGAGTTTTTAAAGTGAAAACGTTCAAAAGATTGAAATGTGTTTATATACAAAGTCAATATTAAATTAATTAAAATGAACTAAATTGTATTAAATTATAAAAAATTTATCTAATTATACTTTAAAACCAATAAAAATATAATTTAAAACTACTAATTATTTAGATGAAATAGTTGTTTTCAATTAAAATGCATTATTTTTCATTATTCATCAAAACTTGAAACTTAACACAAAAAATACCAAAAATTCAACCAATGTAAATTTTTATATCCTGATTTAAAAGAATAAGTTTATTTTTCAAATATAATTTATAAAAGTTTCAAAAACTAGATTTTAAACAAGTGCACCATTAAAATGTGGTAAAACTATCTTTTTATAAAAATATGTCTTTTATGCATAAAATTGAATTTATTCTTATATAATGTATAGAAAACACATAGGATGAATATTAAAAATTAGATTTAATATTATATATATATATATATCATTAAGATAATCTAATAATATTGTTTATTTGTATAAAACACACTTATACACATTTAAATAGTTTTTCAAAAAATATTTCCTTTTATTTTAAAAAGGGTTTTATATTCATTTATAATTAATTGGTAAAATAATTATATATAAGTTTTTAAACCATAATTTCATAATTTAGTTAATATTTTTCATAATTTATATTATAATAACTAGTTTATAATTTTCTTGTTTAAATAATTAAAATAATAAAATGATATTTAGTAGAAACTTAGTTTTGCGTGTAACGCAAGATAATACAATGTTGTGTGTAGTGAAAGTTTAACATGGTGTATTATGTAATGTAAGCTATCAAGGAAATAAATTATTTAAAAATCTATTTCATAGAAATATTAGGGTGTTACACTATGTTCCAAATATGATGCATTAACAAGAATCTCTTGCCTCTGCAGGCTGAGAGTTAAAATCAATCATTGGCCTCTTACCAATAGATTAAGAGATAGAAATAAATAATATATCATAATCTCCACATCACATGTGAATCAATTGAAGATAAAATTATAGAAAAAATATAATATCAAAAACTATGAATATCAATCCCATGCCCTAATAAACTAGACATCCCACCAGAACAGGTGTTCTCGATGCACCGACGCTATATCTGTCACAGGATCTGACACATTCCTACATCTATAGTATATCAAATCCCAAATAGTAAAATAAAAGAAATATAACTCCTCTAATACCACTTTGCTACATCTCAGTCAGGATCACTCTATGAATAGTAACCAAACTGGTTAGAGACAAGGTCTCAAGCATGCCTCCCTGGATTCCAGAGGCTACCAACTAGCATCCAAGGCCTAAGGGGGAGACTATTCTCTCATACCAGAGTAAAAGAAACAATGAAAATAACTAATAAAAATCCACAATAGTAAATTATCACAGTGGAGAAGTAATGAATATAAACAATACTGTAGCAATAAATGAAATTTAGTAAAGGCCAAAATGACCATGTCATATTGGTCGTTCCTTGGAACTCCTCTTTAAAATTAGGCACCTCACATGTGCCATGATTTATTCCATAAAACCCCATAACATGAGCTCATTTTTTGAATTTAATGAATCAAGTGAACTACCACTAGTTAACAAGGCCAAGAACAAATATTCTTGCACATTGAATCCAGTCTTGATACCCAATAATTCTTGGTGCTTCCTCATAAACCAAAAGCATCAACCATCCTATATCAGAAAATATGAGTAATTCTCATGAATTGGTCTTTATATGAGTGTACAACCAATATCAACACCACAAAAGGCATCTATAAACCCAAGAAAACAACTCTCATAGGTTTCCCTCAATAAAACCAAACACTAAATCAATAGGGTCCAAGTCAAAACTAAATACCTCTAGGTCTCCCACCTAGACCTTCTGATCAAGTCTCATAATGGTCCACTAAGTCCGACCACCTATCCCAAAGGTCAAACCTCTCTCCAAATTCACATTTCATGGGGCTTCACCCATCCACCCATCTCAATGATTGGAAACTAACATGCCTTTCAACCCTCTATAAGGGAGGTAAAGATAATATCAACCCAATAGGGTTAAAACCTATCAACATGGGTTGAATTATACAAGTTTTCAATTCCAATTTATAGAGGAAAACAACCTATAAGGTATGAACACTCACTGAGGTGAACATACAAGGGGTGATAAATAAATATTAGTAGGCCACCCAAATAGCGAACCTATAAATTTCTTCTATAAGTGAATGCACATGAAATACGCTCAGCCTAACAGAGACAGAGCATGAATGAATAGATAAAATCAATCGATAGTCAATACATGAATTTGAAATACTGATGGACTGGACATACTGTGACTAGGAAATATAACTAGATTTCACACCACTCAAGCTATGTATAATCCTATTTTTCATTGGGTTTGTGATCCCTATTGATGATAACTACTTTATATAACATAAAAATATATCTGAGCAAGCTACATCACCATAGGGGGATATATATCCTTGCCTTGGGATCACCCATAGTCACCTATAATAACTAAGATAAAGGATTCTAGGTATCAACTAGATATCCTATAAATATGACCTTGAGATGAATATCATACCACTCAAGCCCTGTGTAATCCTTTCTGGTGTTATATTCTTATATCTCGGTCTCTAATCAATCCCAATATTTCAACTCGGATAATCCCTAATTGGGATGAACCATAAGCGATATGAAAATAATACTCTCCATATCTAAGATAACAACTCAACATAATTCAATAACTAGCTCAACAGCCACTAGAGATGTTTAGGTGATCACTAATGGTGCATACAACAATCCTAGGGAGTATCTTAGGCATCAATCAAGGAGATCGTCATCAATCCTTAGGGATATCAGTATCACATTATTGTGGGAGATTCACTCACCCAACACCTATGGAATCACCTAGATTTTAGCAAGCTATCCATCCTCATGGATACCCAATGTGAGAGGGATTCTGAGATTCACTCAAAATATCCTCTATAATTCCTATATAGGTCGAAATATCAGTGAAAAAATGGGACTTATGATAATAGTAACATTCAAACATGTAAGGCTCATAAGTAGAATATTAGGAAGCACCTCTAGGAATATTATCATATATTTCATCACTTCGGTCTCATTAGCCAAATACTAGGAAGTACCTCTAGTAATAATAGTTACTTTAAGAGTAACCATGTGAAATAATAAGTAAGGAGTGAGGTTTGTTGAATTACTAAACCCATAACTAATACCACAACCCCTTGGGATTACTAGTTAGCTATAGGTTTTAATGTGACACCTACTACAATCTTTAACCAAACCCACAATTTTATTTCTTAGGTCTAGTCAAACATCAAATCACCCACTGGGGTCCCTCAAGTCAATACACAAAAATTCATCCCTTGTGAGATTCTCAAGGTCCACACATAAATGGAGGCATACCTCTTGGGATCCTCTAAGTCAGAACGTAGGAATAGACATCCCTATTGGAATCCTCAAAGTCTATATATAGAAAAATGAATCCCTCTTGGGCCCCTTAGAAACAATATATAAGAGGATGAATCCCTGTGGGGAACCTTTAGGTCAGAATAGAAGTGGAGGACCCCCTCATGGGTACCTCTATTACAAACTGGTCTCTTAGTCCTATGATCACCTCTTGGGTAAACACATCTCCCAACCCTATCTCAAACATCTCACGACCTCCCATGTCTAAAAGGGTACACCTCATAAGGGAGATGACCACAAGGTAAAATCCACTTAAACATTTGTCTAGGGAGATGGATAATGACCTATCTACATTTTAAGGCTCCATTCTTGGTTTTCTTGAACACCCAACCTATACATCTCCTCAAGTCATGTCTTTGTCCCTATAACTATGAACTATCCTAAGAAATCTCAAAAAATGATATTCACAATCCCATTCCTTATCCACCAACCATTCCCATGACCCTCATCTTGGTCTAATCATGCATCTCACTCTCTGGGGACCTTGGAATCCAGTTTTTAGAGGAAGAACCTATCCATTAAATCTATCACTCCAAAATTCCTCTTAGAAGTCTTAAAAATAAGACAAGGTTTAACCATATCTATATATATAGAAAAATACTCAAAATGTATTACTCTTAAGTCAAATTTCGACTTCGGTGTGTAAAATAACCTAAAAACATAAAATGGATAAATGGTTTATAGTACAAAACATGTACCTTAAGTACACGAGGTGTACTTAAAAACCTATTTCCTGGCCATATATTCTACATGGACCAAAACACATGGGGTTTGAATATGTTCTACTATATGGCCAGGGTATACACGGGGCCTGCCTATATACTCTACATAACCATGAAACACCAAGCTTCTGGATGTGTACTACCACATGGCCATATACCCCTTACATGGGGTATCTTCCCAAGTACCCAACCACATGTCCATGTATGACTACATAGGGAGTACTATAACTACACGACGTGTAGTCCTCAAAATTACATCAGCCTATTTACTCGACTACATGGCCAAGTACCGATACACATTGTATACTCCAAGTACACAATGTGTACTTCCAAAAATCAATCCTCCCTACATATAAATAACACATGACATGTGTTCATGGAACCACGCATAGTTTTATTGGTTTTTCCCAAATGAAAACGACTGCAATCATCCCAAAACCATTTTTTCCTCATTTAATCATAGATCGACCCCATGGGGGTCCTTTGCAGCCATAATATTTCCTTAAAACTATAAATTAGTAAATATATATGGATTTATAGAAAAATATAAAAATAACATACCTTGGGGAATAATTATCTGAATCTTCTCTCGTTTCCATCTTCTGTAGTTGTCGTATGATGATCTAGCTCCTCCCGAGCTCCATGGAAGCGTCTCCCTTCTTCCCTCTATCACTCACCCCTATCCCTTTACCCTCTCAATCATGGCTAAGATTATCCCCTAAGAGTAGTACATGAGGATCCAGGGGAGGATAATAATTAAAATGGAAAAAAGAAAATGAATAAAAAGAAAAGAAAAAGAAAAAGGGGTCTGAGACCGGCCCCAATGCCCAACTCAAGGTTGTTCCTCGCCTAAGAAAAAACCCCCATTCCAAATTCAGCAATAAAGATTGAATTTAAATATAATACTATATTAAAAATACATCATCGAACAGACATGAAAAAATAAATTAATATTTAATCAATTAAATATTAAATATTAATTATTATATGAAAATTTGAATGGCTCGGAATTCCACCAAACTCCTGGTATAGGTTAAACAACCTATTCTGGGACCAATGAAGTGGTTAGATAAATCATCTGAAATCATATTCTAAGGGAAAAGACTATTATACCATCACAAGTATCCAAAAGTAAAAAATCAATTTTCTACCCAAATTTACAGTCCATAAAAATACAGGGATTTACACATATTATTCTTATTATAAAAGCTCCTCAAACTAAAGTTATCCCACTCTTATTTCATTCAAGCCTTTAATAAAAGGTTTTAGTCAACCAATGATTAAAGGAGATCCCTCTCAACTATTGAGAGACTCAATATGTCAACCCAGGAAGTCCTATATATAAATCAGTATTATGATTTATAATTATTCATTTTATGGATTCATATTCATCATAGTTTTATAAATGACTTTATATAATTTTTCAATAAAAAAATGAATAGTTTTATTTAACTAAATTGTTTTTCCATGTATTATATGGTTTTATTTACATGTTAAATTTATTGATTTTATAATTCTAATTTGATAAAAATGATTTCATTTTTGGAATTAACATATCGAATTTATATTAGGATGAATATTTTGAAATTTTTTAATTTTTTTTAGTAAATAGTGAAAATACTGCTTTTTTTGAAAATTTATCATTTATTTAATTTAAATAAAGTAATTTAAAAGTACCATTATGTTTTATATTTTGTTTTAAAGTAAAATAATACACATTTTATTAAAAACAAACTAAATAATTCTAGAATAATCAACATTATATTTTATTTTGGTATAATTCCATTTTAATGCCTAAAAACAGAATTTTCTAAGAGCAATTTTTCACAGTGTTTTGTGCACTTATATTAAAATAAACATATAAAAATTCTTAAAATTGAATCTTAAAAAATTCATTACATTTTTTTAATAATTATGTTCAAATTTATAAAATATTTCAATTTTTTTTCATTATAAATTGTAACCATGGTAAAAATGTGTCACCATAGTTAAGGGTAAATCGGGTTAATTATGGTAAATACTTTGTGATAAAGCCAAATAATTTCATATTAAATATTATTGGGTGATATTAGTTATAAAATTATAACATTTTATTCTAAATTTAATATTTTTTGAGCTAATTGACCATGAGTAAGACATTTATAATATTTAAAAATTTATAAAAATTACATGCATGCCACTCCCCGCACTTATAAAAGGGACATCCTTTCCTCCCTTCCCCACGCCTTTTAATAACTCTAGTATGGCCAATAACTACCCAAATATCTCTGTAACATCTACACTCATATACTAGATTTCATATTATCACTAAAATACCAAATGTTGAAGGATCAATGTGTATACAAAAGGAGGTTTCCCAAAGAAGAGGTATAACTCTTAACCAAGTGTTTTCATGTTTATTTATTCTTCCACATCATTTAAATATTCCTAAAAAATTTTGGAATAATAAAAATATATAATAAAATGTTATTATGATTATATTAAAATCATTTTCATATCCTTTTTTATTTTATTAGAAATTAAAACATTTCTCATGTGTACGTGTGGACTACCACCTCTACGAAGTGATTTCAATTTTCATCAACAGATCATATATATAGTTAAAATGATAAAAAAATGAATATATATAATATTTGTGACATATTTATGATTCTTAAAAGATAATAAATTACTTACCTTATAACTCCACCATATGTTATAATATGATAATGTCGCTTATGTGTATATATGTACTACTACATCCACAAAGTGATGTGATTCATTTTTCAAATTCACATTAAAAAACCAATACAAAAGATGGAACTAATGAATAAATATGAAATGTGTGACATATTTATTATTCTTTAAATTAAATTATTATCTAAATTATTTATAATTACCCTCACTTTCCATATATTTATATTACATATTATTAAAGGAATATTCATTACATAATATAATGATCCATGACAAAATCATATAGGTCTAGTATCTTTGGA
Organism: Viscum album; assembly: GCA_963277665.1. NCBI lineage: Eukaryota > Viridiplantae > Streptophyta > Magnoliopsida > Santalales > Viscaceae > Viscum > Viscum album. The sequence goes on along the minus strand of OY728163.1, from coordinate 627,739,735 downwards.
AACTTGGATAAATAAACAACTAGTTCATATGTGAACTACATCATCTACCACTAATTTCCTTATAACTATCACCCTTAATAGACGTATCGTACGTAATACCTTTCTTCATAACTTGGGGAAAGGGAAACATAATAAAGGGTGAGCTCAGATGCTCAGTAAGGGTAAATAAAGGAGATAACAAAATAATATGAGCATAAAGTCCTGAGAAAATGATAATAAAATTTAAAAAACCATAGCTTATTTATTATAGATCATAATCTTAATCAATGGAATAAATTTTTGCAGTTTATAAAATATGAATCATAAAGTAATCAAAGAACATGAACCATGAGTTCACATAATTGGAATAAGATATAAGTTTATGGAATACACATAATCATAAACAAATCATTTCATTATTAGTATATTGTCACTTCCAAGACTATAATGGTATATTTGGTTCACTCCCTAAACCATCGTAGTAGTCAATGTCCACTCCCAAGACTATCATAGTGGATAGATTCCCTTACTAAACTGGGTTAACTCCCCATTCCACTCCTATTCATATCATGAGATATTTATATTTACCTAATGAATTAATGGGATATATAATTAAAGTCCCACATATCACATAATAAAAAACATATATTTTTATACCTCAATATTATAAAACATTCAAAATATCATAACCCTAAAAAAGAAATGAGTTTCATAACCATTTCATAATAGCATAACCCATGGAAAATATTGGGTTTCATCAATATATTGTCATCATAATCATAAAACATCTAGAAAAATAATAAGGATGGTATATTTGGATTATATAAAAATTAAGTCATAAGTAAAATCATATGATATTTTCATAAATGATTTTTTTAAATGGTTACTTGGAACATTTCCTAAGGAAAATACCCTTTTCCTTTTAAAAACACTTATTTAAAATCTAAAAAAATTCCCAAATATTCAGGATTTTTTTTATTTGAAATTAAACTTAGAAAGTTTTAAACTAATATTAAAATCATTTATTTATCATGATGTTAGGAAATTACACTCATGCCTTTTATGTTAAAATAAAACATTTTGTTTACACTTTTACAAAAAACATCTAAAAGACCTCATTTGAAAAATGAAAAGAATACTCTTTTTAAACCATTTTGTAAAAATTAAATTATGGAGAGAAATTACTTTAAAAAACATAAAATAATATTAAAATAATTCTTGAAAACATTTTTAGAAAACAAGGATATGGAAGAAAAATGTTATTCGATTGAAAAGTAAAATAAAGTCAGTTTTCTATAAAAATTTTCTTTCAGTCTCTCGAGTACCTAAAGTGAGAAAAATTAAAGGAAAACATATATTCTGAATAAATAACCATATTATAAGAAACTTTATGAGTTTATTGAGATTTATATTATAATATTTCATCATAAAAACATAATCACAAAAAATCAAGATGAACAATGAGATTGTTAACATAAAACCCTTACCTCAAGTTCGACTTCATTCATATGTGTTTTAACCTACTATATAATAAATATAGATTAATATAAAATCTATTACAGAACCATGATAAAATATATCATACCATATATGATTTACTTATTACATTTTATTACCTGTTTATAAATAATTTTTTATTAAAATCATTGATATGGGTGATAACTGCTTTTTTTTCATGTTTGTTTTGGGTCAGTAGTTTTGATCCTTATACTTTGATCATAGTTGCATCATATAAAAATTTTAATCATGATATAAATTTAATATATATTCAATATATAAATACACATACTTAGAGTCTTCCATAAAATTAGATATATAAAAATGAATTATATTATTCATAGAGATGGTATGTCGTACGTACGCATGAACATTGTTTTCACTTTTCGATTAATAAAACGAAAGAAAGGTAAATAATAATTAAAATTTATAGAATAATTATTATATTATATACATAATATAAATAAAATAAATCCTTATTAACATCCATGTAAAGTGGAAATGAAAAATGAATCACATAGCTTTGTGGAGGTGGTAGTCCACACTTATGGACATGTGAAGTTATTGTTTTCCAATGGATTAGTAGGTAAGAAGGTAGATATTATATTATCATTATATAAGAATAATTTTCTTATAAATATTATATATAAACATTAAAACCATCATAAGAAACATCCATAAAATGTGGTGATGAAAAATGAATTGTTTTTCTATGTGGATACGTTAAGCTATACATACAAACAAGCAATACTTTCACTTCCCATTTAATGGGAAAGAGGGTGGATAATGGTGGTTTCATAATAATAATAGAATTTAAATATATTTAGGATAATTAATTTATTATTTTATGATAAATACCATATATTTATAGTAGTTAAAATAATAAGAAAAAAAGAAAGTGACCAATTATGGAAATTGTCTATTCTTTGAAATAACTTCTTTAGATTGCCTCTTAAGGATCCTAGGGTTGGTTTTTGGGGAGAAAAAGACCTCCATAATATTTCTAGGGAAGTTTATAAGGAATTTTGGTAAGGTTTGGTTGATCTATAAGTTACAAAGTGATGTAAATTATAGAAAGGATAGATGTTCCTTTATAAGGAAAGGAGATGACACAGTTGGAAATTTTAAAAGATTAAAATAAAATAAAGTAATTCTTGAGAAAAATGATTCCAAATGACTATGAATTTTAAAATAGAGGCTGGGTTCTAAATAACCTCAGTCAATTAAATTTATATATGTTTTTGTGTATTTATAAACCTTATCTTTTTTATTAACCCCTTCATTAACCATTTTTTACCTTAATCATAGTAATAACTAATTAAATCTTAAAGGGTTTCCATAAATGGATAAGTGACACATAAATATACCATGGTTGATATGTTCAACCATATTATATTCGGTTGGATGCAGATAATATTTTTATTAATATTAAATAATTCAATATAGTATTATTTATTATAAAATATCATTAATTTCAATATTGGAACTATTCATTTATTTTGACTTTAAATACACTAAGAAAAAGATGGAATTCAAATATAATATTTTTACACATCCCTATTATGTAATATTTCAGATTTATTATTTTCTTAGATTAATATAAAGGTCATTATCAAAGAAATATGGCATCAAGTGGTCATATATTTGATACTTGGATGTACATGTCCAAACACTACTCATTAAATAGGATAAAGGAAAGTGTTAGAAAAATTTTAAAGCCTTATCCAAAAGTTTTAACCATATTTTACTTATTTTACCCTTACTGGGGAGGCACAAATTTACTATGGTTACTATTCATATTGGAAAAAATAAAAGGGACCTAGTTACCAAATTTGAACCTCGTGATTCCAAATATGGAATATATTTATCAAGATTCAATCTATAGAAGTGGTATAAATTAATTTAAGATAAAAACACAAAACACAATGATAAACACTTTTTTAGAAAAGTTCCTTTTTAAGTATAAAAAGGTTTTTATGCTAAATTCAACCATAAAATTTATTCCAATGAAATTAATTGTATTATTAATAATATCATAGAACTAATTTTACTTTGAAACCATTTTAATATAAAATGAAACTTTTTACATGTTTGAATCAAAAATTTAGTTTTCAATAAAAATCAGTATTTTCACTATTCATTGAAAAATAAATCTTTTCAAAAAAAATCCAAAATTTTCACCCTAAGATAGTTTTTAAATTTTAATTTAAAATTTTAATTTATTTTATCTAATAAATTTTCTAAAAGTTTCAAAAATTAAATATAATATTTTCTCACAAAAATAAAAAACATTTTTGAAGGAAATGTATTTTTTATCATAATATAACTTTGCTAAATATTTCATGCTTATTTCATAATAATTAATCAATGAATTTTTATTGATTAGAAACTTTATATTTCATAATGTGGTTATTACTATCCATACCCACTAATTTAATGGAAAATAGATAACTATAAAATCAAAAAATAACATTTTAATAGTATATCGTGGTTCGTTTAAACTCGATGTTGTGCGTAACATAAGATTTAAAGAAAAAAAGTATAGAGAAATATATCATAAAATATCTAGGTGTTACATTATACCCCCTTAAATGAATTTTCCCCTCAAAATTATATCACTTTTATATAAAAAATGAGGATAGATTTGTTTTATTACTTCCCTGGTTTCCCAAGTAGCTTCTTCGAATTTATAATTTTTCCATAGAACTTTAACCAGGTGAGTAATCCTATTCCATAGCACTAAATATCTATTATGTAAGATTTATACCGATTATTCTTCATAGTAAAGATCGTGATCTAATATTATTACCTCTACGTTTATTATATGTGAAATATTAGATATGTACTTCCTCATGAGAGATACATGGAATATCTTATAAACTTGAGATATGTTCGGTGGAAGCAGAAAGAAATATGATACTATACCTACTCGATCAAGAATATAAAAGGCAAAAATATACCTAGGGAATAACTTTCCTTTCTTTATGAATCTCATAAATTTATTCCATGAAGAAAGTTATAGAAACACCTTATCACCAACTTCAAACTTCAGATCTCACTAACGATTATCAGTATAAATTTTCTATTGACTCTTAGCTAGATTGATGTTCTTTTGAATGGATCTAACTTTATATTCCATTTCTTCATATATATAAGGTCCTAATAGATTTCTTTCTCTAGATTCGTCCAATTACATTGGAGTTATACTCTTCTTTCCATAGAGGGATTCATAAGAAGATATCTGAATGATCGAGTGAAATCTATTATTATAAAAAAAACATGACTAGAGGAAGGCGTTGATCCCAAAAATATTTGTAATCTATAGAAAAAGATCTCAAAATTTCCTTTAGGGTTTTAATGGTTCTCTTAGACTAACCATCTATTTGTGAATGATATTCTATAAGAAAACTCAACTATGTATCTAGATTCTACAGAAGACTTCTAAGGAACTTCAAGAAAACCTCTAATATTGATCATATAAAATATAATGAAGTACTCTATGAAACCTTAAAACTTCCTTAATATAAATTATGGAAATTTGATCAAGATATAATTATTCTCTAATATCAATGAAGTGTTCTACCTTTGTAAGGAGATCAATTACAATAAAAATAGCATTATGTAATTTATGAATTTTAGGGAGTTTGACGACCAAATCCATGGTGATGTTTTACCATTTCCATTCTAGTATGATTAATGGTTGTAACATCCCCTTATAATTCTGTCTCCCAACTTTAAATTTCTAAAATAAAGATTACCAAGATTCATACTCTGGAATATCTCTCTTTATGTTTTCCCAATAAAAATAACCTTTCAGATATCTATACATCTTCATACTTCCAGGATGAATAGAAAATGATGAAATATGAGCCTTATCTAATAGCTCCTTAAAATATGGTATGGATCAAACACATAAATGGTTACTAAACCTTATAATTCCATCATAATCAATATTGGACTCAAGTATATTTATGACCTTCTTCTATAGTTACACATCTTCCTTCAATGCCTCTATAATTCTCGCATGGATATATGGTTGAACACTCAATTGAGAAAGATAATATTTATCACTGTATTTCATTATTTTTAGATTCGTTATTTTTAAATTTAGAAATATTGGATTTTTTGTGATCCTCATCATAGATAATCTAGAATGATTCTTTTAGATCAGATCATCTTCTACCTTGTTTTCTTTCCCATTGTGGTAATTTATTAGGTATTCATAATATTCAATTAGCTCCAACCATATTCTTTGGAGAAAATTCAACTATTTTTTGAGAGAATATATACTTTAAACTTTTATTATTAGTATATATATCACACCTTTCTCTATAAATATAACTCCTCCATATCTTTAATTCAAAAATTATTGTAATTAACTCCAAATCAGGAGTTGAGTAATTTTTTCCATGAACCTTCGATTGACATGAGGCATAAGATAAAACTATATCATTCTACATGATAATTCATCCCAGTCAATTCTTTAAAGCATCACTATATATTACAAAACCTTCTCCATCATAGGGTAATGTAAGTATAGGTGCACTGAATAACCTTATCTTTAGTTCCTTAAAATTTTCTTTAAATTCATCAATCTAAAATAACTTGGATCCCTTATAAGTTAACATGGTGATTCAATTATATAGTTTGAATAAATTCTACAAAAATAATCAATAATATCCATCCAACTGAAGAAAAATATGCATCTCAGTCACAGTGGTCAGTCTGGGAAAACATTCAATAACATTGGTCTTTGATGGATCCACAAATATACCCTCTCTTGAGATTATATGACCCAAAAATGAAACTTTTTATAGCTAGAATTTACACTTTGTAAATTTTAAAAACAAATTATCCTTCCTTAGGGTCTTTAGTACAATCCTCAAGTGATGTTCACACTCTTCCTTAATCTTTGAATATATAATAATATCATTTATAAAGACTACCAAAAATTGACCAAGGTAATATCTAATGTCTCTATTCATCAAATTCATGAATATTGATGGGAAATTTGTAAGAACAAATGACATCACTATATATTCTAAGTGTTCATACCTTTTATAATATGTTGTCTTGGGTATATCCTCCTTTTTGACCCTCAATTGAAGATATACAAAACAACGATCAATATTGGAAAAGTATTGATATCTAAGTAGTTGATCAAACAAGTCATCAATATGAGGTAGATGATACTTATTATTGATTGTGATATTGTTATATTATTGATAATCAATGTAGAGTCACATGGATCCATCTTTCTTCTTTTCAAAAAGAATAATTTCACCCTATGATGATTTACTTGGCCAAATAAATCCTTTTTCAATATTCTTATAGAGTTGCTTATTCAAATATTACAGCTATATCAGGGCTATTCTATATGGAGTATTTGAAATTGGTGTATCACAAGTTATGAGTTCTATTGATAAATCAACTTCACGATTTAGTGTAATTCTAGGAAAATAATATAGAAAGACTTTAAAAAACTCCTATAGATAGGAATATCTTTGATTTTTTGTTTCTTCCTAACAATTTGAGATAAATAAGACTTTTAAATAGTAATCAAGACCCATAGAATGGATGAAATTTTCATTGGAAGTTCATATTTATTGTCACACTGATATATGATCATAGGTTGGTTTAGAATATAAAACATGACTTACCTCCATTGATAATTTATTTGTTTTTTATGTAAAGAAATCCAATCAATGCACAAAATAACATGGAATTATACTTGAGGATAATAACAAGATTTTCAGGAATCACATTCCAAAAAAAATCAATCAAAGAAGAATCATAGACTTGTGATGTGATCATCATAACATTAGGGGTTTTCACTGCTAAATCAATATCTTATTATTGAGGTGTTACTATAATAACCTTATAAAATTAAACAGATGTAAAAGAGTGGGTAGATCTAGAATCAAATAAGACACTAGTAGTTCTATATTGGATGGTAAGTATACCTTTCATCACTTTTTTATCATACTCCACGTCAGAAATAATGATCGCGAGAGATTTACCTTTGCATTTGGTCTTAATAGGTTTCTAACTTCAATCATCGTCATTAACCTTCTGGTTTGAGCACTAGTTTGCATATTTCCTATACTCCTAGAATTTTAAACACTAGTGTGTGGTTAGTGCATTCTATGATGATTTTCCTCCATCATTGGATAACTTCTTCCCATCACTATAATATTCAATAGCCTGATTACCATCCTTTCCAATCTTAAAACATTTACCAATTCCCTTACCATATGTTTCCTTCTATACTTTGAGCTCAAAGGAAATCTCATCTTCTTCTTTCCATGTTTTTTAACTTTTCTTTTAATTCCATCTTTCCTTTCATATCAAGACCATGAGACTGGTGAGAAAATAAAATACCCATTTCCACCTTAACATCATATAAAATTTTTTCTTCAAATATACTAATTTCTCTTATGGATAACTACATTCATAGACTTGGTTTTTATCCACTAAATAATATATCGACCTTACTTTCAGGTTGTATGATAATGCCAGAAGTGCAACTCACAAGTCTTATAAAATTTTCCTTATAGGTACTAACAGATTCATCATACTTATACTTTATCTTAAGGTATTCCTTCTCCATTTTCATACAAAAAATATGAGGGAAGTGCTTATTGAAAAATGTTCTCTTAAAATCATCCCACTCCATGGAGTTAATTTCTTCCCATTTCCTCATGATCTTGATAGGATTCTACCATTAATCTTCTTTTTTCTTTCCAAATGATAAAGAACCAAAATAAAATTTTAATGTTTTAAAAAATAAAGAATATAAAATATCATTTCAGTGGTACTGGTCTATTTCCCCAAAACTAGGGGGTTATAATACCCACTAAAATAAGGTGGGTGTTGCCTCATGAAGGAATCAACTGAACATTGTTCCCTCCTTTTCTGATTTGGAAGCTCAACATGATTCATATCTTGATAAAGTTTGATATGCATAATAATAATATTTTTCATTCTATATCTTATAATATTTGGTTTATCAGGAGGAAAATGATTTCATTATCCATCGCATTCAGTATTAGCATGATTTTTTTATGTTTCAACCATTGATTAAAACAAAAAATCATTGTGTGGGAAACAATAGTCATATTGGGAAACTATATAATCATGAAAATATTTTAAAGGATGTCTAAATAAAGACACCTTCTTAATATATGACACCTTATGTTTAACCTAGGTCATTTGTAATCATTACCAAAATATTAGGATGTTATCATATACTTAGACTTATGTCCAAGGTTTTCACTAAAGTTTTCTCATCATAGTTTCCAAAGGTGACTAAACCTTACTATGATACTAATGATAATGACCTTTAATTTCCATATGTAGATATTACATCTTATTAGATGAATATTCATTACACCACATAACGATCCACACCAGAATCGTATGGGTCTAGTATCTTTGGAAACATGGATACACAAACATCTGGTTCATAAGGGAACTACATAATCTCCCACTAAGTTCCTCATAAATATCACACTTCTTAGACACATCATACTCAATACCATTCTTCATAACTTGGGGGAAGGAAAGCATAATAAATGGTGATATTAGATGCCCAGTAAGGATAAACAAGGGAAATATCAACTTAACATGAGTACAAGGGTATGATAAGATGAGTATAACATTTGAAAAACTATAACCTGCACATGATAGAACATAATTTTGAGTCATTTCATAAATATTAGTAGTTCATAGGACACGAATGATAAAGGAATCAAAGAACATGATCCATGGGAGTATAAAATTAGAATAAGACATAAGTTTGTTTCATACACATAAGCATATAAAATCATTTTCTTAGTAGTCAAGGCTCGCTAGAAAGACTATCATATTGGATTTGGTTCACTCCCCAAACCATCGTAGCAGTCAAGGTTCACTCCCAAGACTATCAAAGTGGATAGAGTCCCTTTCTGAACTAGGTTCACTCTCCATTCCAGTCCTATTTATCTCATGAGATATCTATATTTACACAATGAATTGTAGTGATATATAATTCTTAGAACACAAATGGCATAATTAAAACCATAAATATGTGTTTTATAAGATCAAAAAATATTCATCATATCACAACCTATGAAAAATAAATGCTTCCCATAAACATTTCATCATAACATAACCCATAGAAAAGAGCAACTTTCATAAACATATTATCATCATAATCTTAAACCATAGCGATAAATAATAATGATGGTATCATTGGACTATATCCCTAGTAAACCATATGTAAAAAAATTAAATTATTATAAGTGAAAAAATTTCTTTAAACGATTATTTGGAACATTTCCTGATGAAAATAACATTTTCCCTTTTAAATTACCTTTTAAAAACTAAAAAAAATCCAAAATATTAAGTAAAACATTTTATTTTAAATAAAACTTAGAAAAGTATAAAGGAGTCTTCTAATCACTGAGTGTATATGATGGCTAGAAATTCCTTTCATGCCATATAATTTAAAATAAAACATTCCTTTCACACTTTTGTAAAAAAACATCAAAAAGTACTTCATTTGGAAAATAGAAAGAATATTCTTTTTGAAATTTTTTGTAAAAAATCAATCTTGGGTAAAAATGAATTTAAAAAATCATAAGATAATATTAAAAATAGTTTGGAATTTTTTTATAAATCATGGATGTGGAAGAAAATTGTTTTTTGATCGAAAAGAGAAATATAATCAGTTTTTTAAAATATTTTATTCCAGTCTCCCGAGTACTTAAAGTGAGGAAAATGACAGGAAAACGTGTATTAGAAAGAAATAACAATAGTATAATAAATTTAATTATTTTAATTAGAGTTAAACCATAATATTTCATCGTCATATTTTAATCATAAATAATCTTGATAAACAATGAGATTGTTAATATAAAACCCATACCTTAGGAACAAATTCCATTGCCCGTGTTTAAAACTTCTGAATGATAAATATAGATTTATTGTAAATATATTCAATAACCATAATCATATATATCATAACATATATTATTTACTTATAACCTTTTATCACCTATTTATTAACAATTCTTTATTAAAATCACTGTTCAGGTGATAACTACTTCGTTTTTCAGGTATGTTTTGGCACAATAGTTTTGGTCCTTGTAATTTGATCATGGTTACATCATATAAAAAATTTAATAATGATATAAAATTTAATATGTATTCAATATATATATATTTAGAGTCATCCATAAAATTAGATATAGAAAAAGTAACTGCACTGTTCATGGAGATGGTAGATCGTACGTAGCAAGAACGCTATTTTCACTTTTCAAAGGATGAAAAGAAATAAAGGTAAATAATAATTCAACTTTATCAAATCATTATTATATAATATAGAAAATATATATCAAATCCATCCTTATTAACATCTATAAGAAGTAGCAATACAAAACGAATCATATCTCTTCGTGGAGGTGGTAGTTCACATGGATGCACGAGTGGGGATATTATTTTCTATTGGATTGGAAGGTAAGATGGTAGATATGGTATTATAATTATAGAAGAATAATTATTATTTTAAAATATAATATATAAAAATTAAAATCATTATAACACCCATCCGTAAATGATGGTGATGAAAAATGAATTGTATCGCTACATGGAGACGATAAGCTGTGCGAACGCACGAGCGATACTTTCACTTCACATTTGATGGGAAATAGGATGAATAATTGTTATTTAATAATAATAATAACATTTAAATTTATTTAGGATACTTATTTTATTATAAATACCATATATTTATAGGAGGTAAAATAATAGGTAAACAATGAAAGTGATCCGTTAAGGTGATTACCTCTTTTTTGAAAGATTTCCTTTAGATCGCCTATTATGGATCTTAGGGTTGGTATTTTTGGAATACCCGCACAACTAAATTGTGTCTAGTTAAGATGATAACTTATTTTTTTGGGGGTTTTATGCTATTAGGCTTAAAGTGGTGTAAAGAAGAGAAAGGTGGGGTGTCCTTTTATAAGGGAGGGAGAGGACACACTTGAAATTTATTAAAAGATTAAAATATAATAAACTCTTTCTCGAGAATAATAATTCAAAATGAACATTAATTATAATAAAATTAATCTAGGTTTGAAATAAAATTATCCAATGAAATTTAAATAGGTTTTTATAACATTATAAACCTTATATTTTTTATTAACCCCTTTGTTAAGCAATTTTCACCTTAACCACAGTAACAAAAAATTCAATCTTAAAGCATTTCTATAAATGGAAAAGAAACTCATAAATGGACCATGGTTTACATGTTCATATATATTCAATCCATATGGCTGGAGTTAATATTTTTATGCATTTTAAATCATTTAATGTGATAATGTTTATTATAAAATATCATTAATGTCAATTTTGGAACTATTCCTTTAATTTGACTTTAAAGACACCAGAAAAAGATGGAATTAGAATATAATATTTTCACACATCCATAATATGTTATATTTATATAATTTTTTTTGTAACACAATAGTTTGTTAAACTATATTATTTTCATTTTTTAAAAATTATTTATTTTATGTTTTCCATTAATTGAATAGATACTGAGTCAGTGTTGCGTAGAAATTTAAGGTAATTATTCAATTACTAAAAACTAAAAATAAATTAATATGATAAAAAAATTGATTTATATTTAAAATAAACATTTATTACCAAACTTATCTTCTTTTTATACTTATGTAAAAAATTTGGAGATATTAAAGTCAAGAGAGTGACATTTTACATTTTTTCTTTTCTTAAATTAATATAAATGTCATAATAAAAAAAACATGGAACCAAATGACCATATATTAGAGAATTGGATGGAAATGTAATAACTACACTCATCCATTAGGATAACGGTGAGTTTTATATAAAATTTAAAGTCTTATCCCAAAGTTCTAACCCTATTTTACCCATTTTACTATTACCGAGGAGACAAAAATTTACTATGATTACTATTCATATTAACCAAAAATAAAAGGACCTATATACCAAATTTGAACATCCTGATTCAAAATATGGAATCAATTTTTCAATATTAAATCATTATGAATGGTAGAAATTAATTTAATATAAAAACCAAAAATACAAGGATAAACGATTTTTTCAGAAAGAATCCTTTTTAATTATAAAAATAATTTCATAACAAATTCAACCATACAATTGATTTCAATAAACTTAATTGAATTATTAATAATATAATAGAACTATTTTTTACTTTTAAACCATTTTAAAACAATATTTAACTTTTTAAATGCTTGAATAAAAATATAGTTTTCAATAAAAAGAAGTATTTTTCACTATTCATAGGAAAATCAATATTTTCATAAAACTACCAAATTTACAACCTATAATTGAAAGTGAAGTTATTTTTATCAAATAAACTTTCTGAAAGTGGAAAAATTAAATATAATTTTTTCTCACAAAAATATATTTTTTTTTTGAAGGAATGTATTTTTGTTAAGCATAATATCAATTTATTAAAAATTGAATTCTTATTTTCTAAAAATTAATCAAAACTTTTATATTGAGTAGGAATTTATGTTTCATAATGTGGAGGGGAAAACCCTATACCTCAAGAATCTAGATCGCATGAAGATCTCAATCCTTCTGGATCATTAGGAAATTCGATTATTCCTAATTATGTCGGGCATTGCGAGCTCTTTTGAATCGTGGAAAACCCTAATCTGAAGGAACCTGATCCCATTCCTCCTAATGCTCAATGGAGGAACATTTCAAAGGTGGTGAAATCTGCTGACTCTTTGTCTTTCATAGATTTTGACGTACCCCCTCCCGGTAGGGTCATCAGGAAGGGGCGAATCGTGCATGTGGTGGCTAATCAGGAAGCCGTTGAAGAAAGGGTAGGACTATTCAAATATTCCATAATAGCATGTGTTCTGGTCTCAAAGGGGGAACAATTTTGAAAATTTCATGATCTAACTCAGCGGATTGTAGAGGTATGGGGTTTTGATGACTGAAAAATGATAGCAATGGGTCGTGGGTACTATCATGTCGGTTTTCCATCAGATGAATATAAGAAGCGGGCTTGGAGTCTAGGATCTATAGCTCTGAAGCTAGGATTTTTGAGAATTCAAGAATGGGACATAAATTTTGATCCAGAAACTATGAGGAACACTCACACCCAGGTATGGATTCGCATTTTCAAGCTGAATTGGATCTATTGGAACTTGATAATCCTCCAGGATGTTGCATTATTTATTGGGAATCCCATCATGTTGGACAAGAAAACTGACAACCTGAGGCTTGGGAACTATGCCCTAATCTTGGTGGAAATTGACATGTCTAGTACACTGGTGGAGGAATTTGTTCTCACTACAAGGGAAAATACCATGCATCTCAAAATTTAGTATGAAAGGAAGCCTAATTTTTGCACCAAGTTCAACTTCTTTGGATATTCAATGATTGAATGTAAAAGAGATATCGAGTGCAGTTTTTTTCATCTGAAGGGGCATGATGTGGCTACATGTAGGAAAAGGAATGGGACGTCTAGCATTTTCACTGGAACTCAAGGTACAATTAAGTCTTTAGGTAGGAATGAGAGTGATTTACTAAAGCACACTGGTGAATCTGGGCAGCCATCTTCTAATGGGAGTGCTGGTCTCATGGTGACTAGTGAGGTTTCTAATGAGGATAATGTGCATGGGACTCTTCCTCAAGAGCATGTTGGTGTTTCTAGGGAGAAGGACATTGCTCTGGTGAATTTCCACACCCCTGTAGACCCCTGTGATAATGGGGTGCCTATGCCTAACTTGATGGGAAATACTGCTTCTCTACAGGATTCCCCACAGATACCGACTAGGATTGATTAGCTGCAGACATCTAATGCAGAATTAGATGTTGGGGATGTGATCGCAATGAAGAACACTTTTTTCCCTGAAACTCATACCTCTCATGTTGCTAAGGAGGCAGGCACCGTGACATCTCAAGAACTCGATGTTATGGAGCAGGCAGTGGTGAATGTCTCACCCACATCCGAATACAGCAAGCCTTTGGATGGAAGTGCATGCGGGATTCATGGAACTGAAATCTCACAGGAAAGTAGTTATCACATTGTGTTGATTAATTCACCTTGGTCTACTACAAACTGCTCAAAGAACAACACGATGGAATGAATTGCAGGTGGGACTCCATCTTTGGAGGATACGGGTAAGCGGTCTACTCAATCTGTAGGGATGCAGCCTAAATTAGCTGTTCACAATGAGCAGGAGGGGGGATTTTCGCAGGTTCCTGCTTCAAAGGTAGCCAAAAAGATATCCTCTATAGATCATTATCCAGATATTGAGAAGTCCTCAAATAGATTCATTACATTGAATGGGAAATCCTGGACTGATGAGGTTGATGAAACATAGAAGACTCAGACTATATCACCAGAAGATCACATCTATGAATGCAATAGAAGTTAGAACAAAGAAGAGCTTGGAATTGACATGAGAAAAAAGGAATGAAAAAGAAAAACAAGGGAAAGAAAGGTCAAGTCCAGGTGAGTGTCACGTCATAGATGTCCTCACACAAGGGTAAAACCCTAAAAAATGAAGATTTTTATTTGAATTTTCAAGGGTTAAGGAATCCCCCAATAGCCAAAACCCTTGGACATTTTATTATGGCCTATAAACCAATGGTTATTGAAATCGATGATCCAAAGATACTTTTTGAAAATTGGAATACATTTAATTGGAGCACCCATGGTTATAAGTTTGTCTCACAAAACATGCATGATGCAAATGTGGATCATTTATGGGTCTTCCAACATGAAATCAGATAGTTCAATGACATTATTAAGCTATCTCAAAACATCTCTATATCTTGCATCATCTTAGGTTGTCCTCTTTCAATCTCAGTTTTTTTATGCCTTCACATCCTATGTCAAGAGGAGAGAATCGTGGAAAGAAATGGTGTAAATAACTAAAATAATGGATCATAAATTGGTGATTCTTGGGGACTTTAATACTTTTTTATAGCCAGAAGAAAAAACTAGTGATAATTTCAACCACATTTCTTCCCTTGAGTTCTCCTACTGCATCGATCAGTGAAATCTTGTTGAGGTTCCTCTTGTTGGGGCTAACTTCACATGGAGTAGATACACTTTGAATGGTAGACAAGCAAGTAATATTGATCGATGCTTTGTTCAAATGGATGATAGGACTTATACAAATGGAGTCTCTGGATTCACACTCCTGAAGTACCATTCTGATCATAATCCTATTATGGTGGAAGTCTTCATGCATTTCACAAGGTCAGAACCTATTCCATTCAGATTCAATAATGGATGGTTTGTGGTTCCTGGATGCAGGGAAATTTTGATGGAGGCATGGAAACTTGAAGTTTCTTGTAGATCATTTCAAAAATTGGCTAGTAAGCTTAAATATGCCAAGAATCTGTTTAAGGACTGGAGTAAAAATTCTTATTCCAAGGTGGATTTGGACATTAAGGTGGCTAAAGAATGTCTCACTCATCATCTAACTTTGAATCAGCAGTAGGATGTCCCATCTCGAGCTGAAATCCAGTCTCATAATAGGCTGGATGAACTTCTTATGATCAAGGAAAGGATGAAAAAGAATCAGCTGAATGTCAAATGGATTAGACTTGGTGACAGAAACTCAAAAAAAAAAAAAATTATAGACTTCACAAGGAGAGGAGGGCCCGAACAGGGAATCATGCAGTCAATATTAATGGAAACCTTTTTACCTCTAAGCATGAGATTTCTCACACAATTTTGGATCATTGCAAGGGTTTATACTCTGACAATGGGTTGGACAACACTCACAAAATGGTTGATAACATTAATCCATGCATTTAGGATCATCATAATCATGACCTTACCATGGCTCCATCCAAAGAGTAAATCAATGCTATTCTTCTCTCAGTTAATATGGATAGTGCTCTCGCCCCACCGTTGGTGGTGGGGTGGTAAGGGCTTGGGGGGGTAAAGGGCAGGTCGCGGGGTCAAGTCCCCGGGCTTGCGATTTACATGTAATTTTCTTACTTGCGTGTGTGTCGCTTTCGCGGTTGTACCCACTTTTAAAAAATATGGATAGTGCTCTTGGCCCTAATGGATCCACTAATAAGTTCTTTATGTTTTATTGGGATATCTTGCAGGATGATGTCACTCAGGTAATTAGGAAATATTTCCTTCATTCTTTCGTGCCTCATGGAGTAAATGTAGGCTTCATTTCCTTGATACCCAAAAAGTAGAGAACTATTGATATCAAGGACTTCAGGCCTATTGTCCTTGGAAACACAATTCCCAATATCATTAGAAAGATTCTTATGCACAGAATGGTGGGAATTGTTAAGGATTACATTACTATGAGTCAATTTGGTTTTGTTCTTGGAAGATGTATTTAGCATTGTCTCTTTACTGCCTTAGAGGGTGTTAATTTAATGAGGTAGAAAGTGAAGGATGGGAATTTTTCTCTCAAAATTGAAATATCTAAATCCTTTGATACTTTGAAATGTAGCATCCTCCTTGATATCCTCCAAAGGTATGTGTTTTGAAGCATGTTCATCAGACTCATTCAAACCATTCTCAATTCTTTAAGGCTGTCCATTCTTATTAATGGAGCCCCCATAGGGTATTTTCCATGCACCAGAGGTGTGAGACAAGGTGACCCACTTTCAAGTTTCCTCTTTTTCATTGCAGAAGATTATTTGACAACATGGCCTTTATAAGTAAATAAAATCAGGCAGGAATGACCAAGTTCCTTCTCATATTTTTTATGCGGATGATATCTTTTTATTTGGTCAAGCATCAAAATGGACTATATCTTCAGTTAAGGCCTTATTTTTTCATTATGAGGAAGTTTCTAGCCAATCCATTAGCTGGGAAAAATCATTCATTATCTTTAGAGATGGTGTATCGATTGGCAGGCAAAAAAGAATTATAAGAAGGATTGGGGTTAAAAGATGTTCCCTCCTATTTGAATATATTGGTGTCCCTTTATTTTTGGGGCAAGGTGAAAAGGATTTACTTAGATGACAGACAGTCAGGCATTGTTAATAAAATGGCTTGGTGGAAGGGCAAAACCATGTCCCAGGCTACAATAGTGTGTCTCGTTAATTCTGCGATTACCTTTAAGTTTGTCTATTATTTCTCACTTTATAGGTGGCCTCGACACCTACATAAGGAGCTATAGATAATGATCCAGAATTTCATTTGGACGGGGTCTGTTTATGAAAGGAAGGTGGTTACTGTTTCATGGAAGGAGTGTATTAAACCGATTGAATTGGGAGGGCTTGGAGTCAAAGATCTCAAGATCTTCAATGATAGCCTAATTGGGAAATTCACTTGGAGTTTGATTACTTGTGATGATTTCTCTGATTTTCTATCAAACAGGTTTAAAGAGAGACTTCTTGATGGATATAAATACCTTCTTGCATCCTCAGTTTGGAATTCATTGAATAATTCCTTCAACAAAATTTCTTAGGGTACAAAATGGATTGTTAGCAGGGAATCCAAGCTCAACTGTTGGACAACCGTGTGGCTGGATAACCCACTACCAGACAGCAGAACTCTTCCTACTGAGATTGTACACGTGTGCACTGCTGATTTCTTGTCCCAAAGGAATAATTTTGACAACATGATTTCTAGCCAAACCAACCTGGAAATGAAAAGGTATGGATTTCATGATCGTGATAGTCTCATATGAAAACCCAATTGGCTTGGGCAGTTTAATACTAAGGATTTCTATAGGCTGGAATACTGTGGATCCACCAGTTCACCAAGATGGTTAATGAGGTTTAAAGCATGTTTCATCTAGCCTTCCAAGTTTCTTTTAGTATGGAAAGTCTAGAAAAAAAAAACGTCTACCTACTCAAGATAAATTGTAGAAATATGGACAGCAACTTGCCTCTACTTGTGCGATCTGTCTTCAGGCTAGGGAAGATGTGAATCCTCTATTCATTTCATTCTGTTTTGCATGGGCTCTTGGGAAGTACACCTGCTTGATTTTTGGTATCCAGTTTGACAGCAACATGCAGTGCTGCGAGCTCTTGGAGGCACTTTGTTCTATGGATTTCAGTGAGCAAGTTCAGAACCTGTTATATACAGAGGCTTCTTCAGTTTTCTCATATGTATGGAGAGTTTGGAATCATAAACTCTTTGATGGAAAGCAACCATCCTTGCACATGGGACTGCTCACACTGCACAAAGATGTGTATACATCATCTATGCTTCAACCAGGCGGTATGAATAATACTATGCATGATCTAAATATTCAAAGATTACTGGGTGTTGCAGGTCAACCAAGGAAGCCTAAAATGATAAAGTTTATTCGCTGGATTCCCCCAATCAGCTCATGGATCAAAGTTAACGTTGATAGGGGATGCCTCTTGGAGGCCTGGGCCTTCAGGTTGTAGGGGTGTCTTTCGCACGCATCGTGGCTTCGTCAAGGGGTGTTTTTATCATTACACTGACATTGGGACATCATATGAAGCATAGCTTTTAGCTATGACTTATGCGGTTGAGTATGCTATCCAATACAACTGGAGCTTTTTTTTGGCTTGAATCTGACTCAGAAGTTTTTGTGAAGGCTTTAAAAACTAAAACAAGGGATGTGCCTTGGAGGGTATTATCTCAATGGATTGAATATCTTGTCAAGGCTTCCCAACTCACTCTTTTTGTCTCGTACACGTACAGGGAAGCAAATCAGGTGGCAGAAATGTTGTCGAAGAAAGCAGCCTTAGAGACAGATACGATGTGGTCCTTCAGGATCCCACCATATTGTGACTCTTTAGTAACTACAAATATATGTTGTATGATGTATTCCCATTTTTATAATAATCCCTTGTACCCCTGACTTTTCCTATCCAGTTTCTATATATATTTTCTTTAGGACCGAATTTTTCCGGCTCCTACATTTTTTGGTATCACATTAAATAATTATATTTTAATAGTATACCGTGGTTCATTTAAACTAAGTGTTGAGTATAATGAAATCTATCAAAGAAAAAAATTATAGAGAACTATATCATAAAATATCACGGTGTTACATTATTTCTTTTACACCCATTATAAAAATGAAAACTTTTCTCATGCATACGTACATACTACCATCTCTATGAAACGACATCATTCATTTTTTATGATCGGCTTACATGATTGGTTTTAAAAGTGTATATAATGTATAAATAAAATATTTATAAAATATTTAGGATTATGGAGTTAATTGAACCATAACACTTTTACCACGATCAACACATTGATGTTATTTTGAGGTTACAAAACAAACCTCCTCAAAACATCCAATGTGAACTTAACCATTTTAGTAACTAAATAAAACACGGTAACAAATGGAATAATGAGAATACTGATAATAGAATGAACATGTAAAATGTTATTAATCAAGTAAAAAACTAATATATTTTTATTACTTAGGAGGGTATATATACAAATAAAACAAGTTGAGAATTGAGGTAAGGGATTTCTCATCTCAATTTCCTTTCATTGAGACTCCTGCCATGTTCACCAAATGTTTTCTTTTATGGATGTATATACTTCCATATGGATATATTTTTCATTCATTTTCTAAAATTAAAGTTTTTTACAAATATTTTTCATGTTCTCTCTATCAATGATATTTTTATTCAAAAGTTACCAAAGTGGCAATGAATTTTTCTTTAAAACATTGTTTTAAATGTTTCAAAATCCTTTTCCTCTATATCCATGATCGTTTATATGATTCATGAATGTTCTTTACTATTATTAAATGGTTGATAAATTGTATTTTCAAATATAATTTAATTTATTTTTAAAGGTTTAAAAATGAATCTTTTCTACATTTTCTGTGTGGTTTTGTTTCGTAGTTATTTGAAACGTGTGTTCTAGTTTTAAGAATCACTACTTCCAGGTGGTTTCTATTGGATTTATTCATGGAACCGGAAAATTCCAACAGTTCTTTATCCAAAGGGGACCTGCTTTCCAAAGGCAGTCATTTGTTAAGTTTGAACTTTATGATACTTAGGAACGTACATTGGTCGAGAGGATGGAAGTTCAAACTCATCACCCCCTTTTGGGGGGAAATTATTGTCTACTTTGTGACTCTCTTTATAAATTTAAGATATTTTCATAAATCCATATTAATTCACTAAGTATAACATAAGTTTCCCTTGTAATTTTCAATCCCTTAATAACATGTGTAAAATTTAGAATCATCAGTATGAATTCAAGGTCCTTCATTAATGGAAATATCTGTATGTATTCGAGGCTCTCCATCAATGGTATCCTTTCATATACTATTTAACGATTCTTTTAATCATTGTTATGATGATACTGGTTTTTAAGCCACTCAGTGGGGCACTATGGAATTTACTGTCATCTAGGGAGATGAATTTTTGTTTTGATCTTGGGATCGTGCCCATAAAATGGGCTACCTACGTATCCATGTTAAAGGAATCAGAACCCTCGTAGTTTGGTGCCGCTTAATGGGACACATCATACCTTTTAAGTTCATGTGATAAAGACCTAACCATACAGTTTAATGTCATGTGGTAAGGACATCTAAGAGAAAGGTTCTTAGTCAAAGTTTGGTGTGGGAATTATGCCGAAACAACCCAATGAACTTGGAAAGAATATGGGTTTCCAAGTAAGATTAGACCCTATTGGGAATATGAACCAAGGAGAACAGGGTTGATTTGAAATGTTGGGATTGAACCTCAAGGAGGCTTCCTATGTATCCCATGTGGATGGGAATCAAAGCTCACATAGTTCGATAAGTCTAACAGGAGAGTATAGTCTTTTGAGAGAGATGAGTTCAGACTTACTTCCCGAAAAGGATGCCTTGGTGATTTGGGGGTTTAATTTGGGGCTTATTCCTAAGGAGGATGCCCAGATTAAGGGAATTAGGGTTGGATTCCTGAAGAGGATATCCAGTGAGCTCGAGCCCTGAAAGGACTTCTACGTATCCTGGTTTGAATAGGAATCAGAGTTCTCATAGTTCCTTCACCATGGGTGTTTGTGCAAATGTTATAATCATCACGAATCTCTAAGCCCACGTGAGTCATGCTTGGTGTGAGAAACCAGAGGGTGTGAAAGATTCAACAATGACATGAACTTTTCCTCCTCTGCTGGTGGACGAGGGAGAGCCTATGGTAGTCAGGATGGACGAGGTCGAGGTGACCCGAGAAGAGGGCGAGGTGATGAGCCCTCCCTCTATTCACTTTACACTGGAAAAGGGTCCAAATGAAAGGAAGAAAGGATGAAATTTAGGGGCTTACACCAGGATGGATGCCCTATTTAGGTTTGGTTGGGGCTTACTCTTAAGGAGGATGCCCATTTGGGAATTGATTGTGGATTATTCCTAAGGAGGATGCCCATTTGAGAATTGGTTGGGGCTTATTCCTTAGGAGGATTCCCATTTGGGAATTGGTTGGGGATTACTCCTAAGGAGGATGCCCATTTGGGGATCGGTTGGGGCTTATTCCTAAAGAGGATGCCCATTTGGGAATTGATTTGGGCTTACTCCTAAGGAGGATGCCCATTTGGGAATTGGTTGGGGCTTACTCCTAAGAAGGATGCCAATTTGGGAATTATTTGGGGCTTACTCTTATAGAGGATGCCCATTTGGGAATTGGTTGGGGCTTACTCCTAAAGAGGATGCCCATTTGAGATTTAACCTGGCATAGGAGTCAGGTAATGAGGTTTAAGGAGTTTCTTGAGGAATGTATCGATTCAAGGTACTTGGGGAATCCATAAGGAGAGTCCAAACTCGTAACATGTGAAAGGAACCAAGAGGAGTAAGTCGGCTCAAGGCACTTCATTGAGTGTGATGGAGTGTCTCGAAGAATGGTATTCTGAGGCTGGAAGTTGGGCCGTATAAAGGATGCAATGGAAAATGTCATCGATCAGAGCCGAAAAGTTCACGGTGCGACTCTCATGTTTTAGAGAGCTACCTGAGAACAATTGGGGGATCTTGACGAAATAGTTACGCAATGGGAGCCATGAGACATCTTCAAACTTTTTCTGTCTTTGAAATGGGGAGCCCAAGAGTCCAATTTATAGGCATGGAGGGGACCTGGTCGAAGGGAAGTTGTTCGTGCAAGCCCTCCATGTAGGTCCTCCGTGTGGGTCTTCCGCGTAGGGGGTGTAAAAATTCATTTTCCACGTAGGTCCTCCACATAGGTCCCTTTGTGAATTTTATCCATCTTCTGAGTGCCATAACTTTTGATCTGTAAGTCTGTTTGGGCTCCGCGACCAGTCAAATCGAAGGTCTTAAAAAGATCTAAACTTCTTGAGATGGTAAATACCCCATGTCTTCTCTAAAGAAACTCGTAAATCGAATTTAATGTGTTGAAACATTTTCATCGTCAATCTTGGAAATCCACTACCTACTCCTGGATGGGGGAATCATTCCACTTATCCATCAGTATGGGGTAGTATTTTTTCACATAGAAATCCAGCCTACATATTGTTCCTTCATAGTGAAAACATATTTACTCATACTTTACATTTGTTGTATATGTGAGAATCATATCTTTACTCTACGGAAAAGTGTATGTAACACATTTCATGGTGTCTACAGGTTTATTTTTGACATTTTACAAAAGTGAAAAAAGAATGTTTTTCAATATATACGACTTGTCCAACTTTTCCCAATACCATAGTAGTTCTTAGTAATAAATATTCATATATAAGTTAATATGTTTTCTCATAGTATATAATATTCCCTATCTTCTAATATTTTTTCATTTTTATGAGTTTTCAAAGAAAAAGGATGTTTCTCATTGTGATTATCTGAAGATTGAAAGTGTTTTGTTTATGGGTTAAAATAAGTTTTTCAAGAGTTTTATGATGAAATAGTTCAAGATTACAAATTATTTATTTATTATATAGTACTTTATCATTATAAATTATTATGGGGGAGCTCGATATAGCTCATGACGATGGGTGTGCCTGATATAGCTCTCCATTTCCTTGGGTAATGATGTATTTTTTGAAGGTGAAAATGAGGGAGATAATTGGGATGGTTACTCATATGGAATTAACTAGGATTAAATTATTTTAAAATGGTTTAAACATGAGTGAACATAGGTTATGAATATGATTCTCCAAGTTACCTATATTATTCTTGAAAAAAGGGGTTTTATGGAAATCTTTTGATTTCACGAGGTAAAGGTGAAAGTTTTGTTTTTCAAAGGAATGTTTTCGTAAGTTACCACAAGAATAAGGATAAATTAAATGTTTTCCTATGTTTTATAATGGGTTTCAAGGTTTTTCTTTGACCAAATATTTATTTTTACTAGTGTGAACATTTAATTTATGTGTTCAAAGTTTTATTCTAAAAATGGTAAATGTCCTTATGGATTTTCATGTTTTTTATTAGAATAATAGGATTATTTTATTTTTATATCCCTTATAGAGATTTTTTGTATAATACCACATTTTAAAATGTTTTTCATAGGATAAAATGATGATTATAAATTTTAACAAGGTCAATATTTTTTCTATAGTGACTTGTCTTAAATAAAGAAAAAGTATCTTGAATGTAACAAGGGTGAAATATTAAAGCTTTTATTTTTTGGAAAAAATTTATACAATTTGAAAGTTTCCACTTTATTATGTAATGTTTTTGTCTAATCATCTAAAAATATAAACCAAAAAGATTTTTAAAATGTATGAAGGTGTAAAACTTGTTATAAATCACGTAACTATGGGTTGATTATGTTACAAGTCATTATAGTTGGTGTCAGAACAAAGGATTAAATACATTTAGATGTAAGGGGAATGTTAAAATAATTTTTTAAGAGACTCTAATTTATTGTTATATTATTATAAAATAGATTTTGAAGATTTATATGTTCCTTAATCAAATATATGTCTATTCAGAATAGTTTTGTGTAGAAAAAACATGGAAGCTGTAATAGAAATAAATCTAAAAGATAATAACCTCCTAAATCAAAAACATGTAATGTTTTGAACATATAAATTTGTGTTAATATTGATTTAGTTGATTTAGACTATTAATGGTTGTACCCATGAAATAGAGCGACCAAATTATCTATAGTGGAAGATGTCTATAGTGGATCATTTCAAAAAACATCACCCTCCAACATTCAGTGGATCATTAAAATTGGTGAAATATGAAGGATGGATTAATGATATAGAAAAGATATTTGAAGTTTTGGGACATACATAACATCAAAAGGTAACTCTGGCTATTTATCATTTTGAAGGTGAAGTTGATTGATGGTGTTCTTAGATTAATAATACTAAAGAAAAGGATGATATTGATGCAATTGAGTGGATGACATTTAAAGATATTTTTATTGAGTATTATTTTAATAAATATTTTATCTTATAATGGAATGAAAATTTCTAGAGTTTAAGAAAAATGAATAAGACTTAGTTGTCGCTTATGAGGAAAATTTTACTAGACTAGATAGGTATGCATCAAATTTTGTTATGGACCATGATAGAACAGGTGATAGATTTTACATAGTTCTAAAACAAATTTTATGAAGATCATTAGACTCTCATGAGATATAAAAGTTATGAGGAAGTTTTTAATTATGATGAGAAAGTTGAGAAGGAGTTTTCTAACATTTATATACTTCATGACAAAAAAATTAAGAAGTGGTCAAATTCGAAAGAAATAGAGAATTATTTAACCAAGTAATCTTTAGGTAAGCCCCCAAATGTTCTAAATTTGAAAAAATACATTATAAAAAATGTTTGGTAGGATAATGAAAGTCATACTATTTTAGTAAGCTGAACCATTTTTCTTGTGAATCCAAGGAAAAAATTTATAATCAGACCATTAATGGGAAAATAGACAGTCAAATAGTAGTGAGATTTTTTAGTTTCAATGAGTTTGTTTATTATTCTAATACATGTTCATAGATAGTAAATCAAGGTGGTAATCATCAATACCAAAAGTGGAAAGGTGTGGTAATGTCTCTTGATACTACTACGATAGATGCTGGACCATAAAATGAAGTGGTGTCAGGTACATTAGCTATTTATTTATATAATTTTAATATCTTATTTGATTTAGGATCCACACATCCTTTATATCTGAGAAATTTTCATGTAAAATGGAAATACCATCTGAATAAATTAATCCATAGATTCCAGTGAAAACTTTGCTGGGTATTATAATGGTAACAATAATTTATAGAATTCTTCCTATTATTATCTTTGGAATAGTTTTTCATGAAAACCTTATTATCTTGCCTATTATTGAGTTTTATTTTGTTTTGGGTATAGATTTCTCTTCATTTTATCATGATAAGATAGATTATAGATCTAAAGAGGTTATATTCAATTTTTGGAGTTAGTTTTAATTTTTATATAATAATGAATTTAGACCTTTGAAATTATATAAAAAAGATGAGAAACTGATTAAAAATGGTAGTGAAATTTATCTTTCACATATTGTTGAAAATAAATAAACTATTAAAATTAGTGATGTTTCGGTAATGAATGAATATGTGGATGTATTTACTAATGATTCTCATAGTGTTATTTCTGATTGAGGGGTTGAGTTTACTATTGACTTAGCACCTGGTGCTAAGACAATTTCAAAACCTCTTTATAAAATGGATTCAGTTAAGTTGTTAGAATTTAAAAATTAGTTATAATAAGAGTTTCTTGATAAGGGTTTCATCCACCCTAGAACTTATCCTTAGGGTGATATTGTTCTATTTATTATAAAGAAGTATGGTTCTATAAGACATTTTATTGATTATAGATTACTCAATAATTTTTTTGTTAAGAAAATGTATTTATTTCCTTATATTGTTGAATTATTTGATCAGATCTAGGGTGCTTATTATTTTTCATTAATGAAATTCTGGTTTATTATAAAATTTATTAGGAATATGAGAAATACTTAAATATTGTTATGTAGACTTTAAAATAAAATAAGTTGAATGGAAGATTCAGTAAATGTGAATTTTAGATGTAAAATATTTTATTCTTAGGCGTATTGTTTCTAAATATGGAATAAATGTTGATCTAGATAAAGGAAAAGTAGTAGAAGAATGACCAATGCCAACAAATGTCATTGAGATATGAAGTTCTCTTGGATCAGTGGGTTACAACCCATGGTTTGTTGAGAAATTTTCTCAGTTATCTATCCCACTAACCAAGTTAACTCAAAAAGGAGATAAATTCATACGGATAAAGGATTATAATTAATTATTTTTTTAATTTAAAATGTGATTAGGTAATTCTCAAGTGTTATAATTAACAATAAGAAATTGTGATTTTTTTATTTATAGTGTTGCTTCTTTGAAAGGACTTGGTTGTGTCATAATGAAATATGACTAGGTAATCGCATATGATTCATGTAAATTGAAACTCTTTAGAAGAATTACCATACACATGATCTTGTGCTTATAGTGGTGGTTTCTTATTTAAACATTTGGATCATCTTTTATCGAGTAAAATGTAAAATTTATACTAACCATAAAAGTTTAAAGTATTCATTTACTTAAAAAGAGTTGAATGAGAGGAAGAAAAGATGGTTGAAACTAATAAAGGATTTAGATTTCATGATTCACTACCATACAGGATAAGAAAACAAGGTAGTTAAAATCTTGATATCAAAATACAATGTATCATTAAATTTTCTATGTTTTTAACTTGATCCATTAGTTAATGATTTAATGAATGTTGTATTGGAAATTGTGCATGGAGTAACTCCCTCTATTTTGGTTTAGGTTTCAGTACAGTTATCCTTGGTAGAAAGAATTAACAAGGCTCATATGGAAGATCATGGATTTCAAGAAAATGTGGAATTGGTTAAGTAAGGTAAATTTTATAACATTAATCTTGATAAATAAGTTATTGTTATATTTTTAAAGAGGTTGTGTTTTCCAAGTGATTCCTAGTTGAATAATGAATTATCGATTGAAGCTCATAGACCTCTGTTTTCTATTTATCCTAGTAAAAATAATATGTAAATATACCTTCAATGATATTATTGTAAAAAAGGTATGAATAAATTTTTTGCTTATTTTATCATGAAATATTTGAATTGTCAAAAGTGACAACTATCGAAGGGGTTGCTTCATCCTTTTCCAATGCCTAAATGGAAATGAGAGAATATATCTATGGATTTTGTGATGGGATTACCAAATATATCTCTAGGTAATAATTAGATTTGGGTTATTAGTCATCATTTGAATAAATCAACACATTTTCTTCCAAATAATGATTATATGTATTTGGATCAAGTTGTTAGAATTTATCTTAAATAGATTATCAGATTACATGGAGTCCCTCTCCCTATTTTATCTGATTATGATCCCATATTTACTTCAAGGTTTTGTAGAGGACTTACAAATTAATTGGCTACTGAATTGAATTTCATCACATCCTTTCATCCTCAATCTAAAGTATAGTTTGATTGAATGATTCAGAATTTGAAGGATATGCTTCGATATTTCTTTTTGGATTACCAAGTAAGTTGGTATCAATATCTTTCAATAGTATAATTTTTTTTATAATAACATTTTTCATTTGAATATACATATGGAACCTTTTAAGTCATTATATAGAAAATGGTTTCAAACTACATCATGTTGAGATAGATTCAGTGAAAGGAATTCTCTGGGACCAAAATTTGTAGAAGATATGGTTGAGAAGGTAAAAATGATTTAACACCAAATGAGGGTATCTCAGAGTGGAAAAAATATTTATATATATAACTAGAGGGATACATTTTATTTTAGTTAAGTGACATGTTATTCTTAATGTATCTTCATTAAAAAGCTATATGCATTTTGGCAGAAAGGGAAAATTAAGTCCACAATTTATTAGTCTGTATAAAATTCTAAAAAAAGAGGGATCAATTTCTTAGCAGGTAACCTTACATCTAAGTTTATATTAGGTACATGATTTTTTAACGTTTTACTATTAATAAAATAAGTACATAAGGTATCTAATGTTTTGAGCCCTAAGGTAGTATAACTAGAAGAAAATAATTCTTATAAAGAAAATACAGTTGAAATTTTGGATTTTAGAGAGAAGGTATTATTGAATATGTTTATTTACTAGGTAAAGGTTTTATGTAAGAATCATATGATTTAATAAGCAACATGAGAATTGAAAATTGTTATGAGGGGAAAATACCCTCACTTGTTTAAGTAATGAATAAAATTATGAGGGCATAATTTATTAAGGGAGGAAGAATTTGAAAACATAATAAATCATATAAATAAATAAATATTATGTTTTATAATTATTAATTTTATATATTCATATTTATCATAGTTTTATAAATTACTTTATTTAATTTTTCAATCTATAAAAGAATAGTTTTATTTAACTAAATTGTTTTCCAGGTATTACAGGATTTTAATTAAAATATAAATTTCTTAATATTATAATTTTAATTTGATAAAATTAGTTTATTTTTAATCAACATATAAAATATAATTTATGGTAAAATTTTGATATTTTTCTAAAAAGATTGATTTTTGAGTGAATAGTGGAAAATATTGATTTTTGGAAAACTGTCATTTATTTTCATTAAATAATGTAATTTAAAAGTCCCATTCTATTTTGTATGTAGTTTTAATGTAACATAAGTGTCACGACCCGTCCTCGGGGCCCGTGCCGTGACTACCCCAAGCCCGCCTTCCATAGGCCAGGGGCTGGCGACTAGCACTAAAGGCGTAAATCCCGATAACTGGGAAGGCATTGCCTTTATAAAAGTAAACAAAACACCACAGAGTAAAAGAAGAAGTAAAACACTAAGTACAAAATAAAGTGCTGAAAAGTAAATGGGCCAGAATACAAACCGAACTGAAAGTACAGCTACAACTGAACGAAAGTACAACAGAAAAAGACAGACAGCTGGAAGAAAGGAAGCAGCTCCTGGGTCGTCCTCCTCGGATCCTA
The DNA here is from genome assembly GCA_963277665.1 of Viscum album. NCBI lineage: Eukaryota > Viridiplantae > Streptophyta > Magnoliopsida > Santalales > Viscaceae > Viscum > Viscum album. The sequence goes on along the minus strand of OY728163.1, from coordinate 627,710,382 downwards.
CCTGAAGGGTAGGTACAGATGGCGCAGCTTCTAGATCGTCCACCACGGATCCTACCTGAAGGGTAGGTAAAGTTAGCTTCCACAACGCTCTCACCCGTCAACCTCCTCTGAGTGTCGTCTCGCCGTGAAGTCCACCTCCGGGTACTGACTCGTCGTGTAGTCCACCTCCGGGTACCATCCAGTCCTCGAACACTCGGCCTTCGTCAGCACTACCGTCGTTTGCAACCAACACAACGAGGTGCGGGCATAACCCGTGCAGGGGTGAGTATAACGATACTCGGTAGGGACCCCGAGACCCTCAAGGTCTCACTAAAACCAACAAGGATAACCACAAAGAAGATCTCAACAGATAACCTCTACTTAGGTATATGCCCATACATATACCTAAGTTATCAAGTAACCCATCTCAATCATGAGGAAACACAAGGATTGTGAAATCAATGGATAACCACTACCCAGGTATATGCCCATACATATACCTAAGTTATCAAGTAACCCATCTCAATCATGAGGAAACACAAAGATCATAGACTCAGCTCAAACCAGGATTTTCATTATCAAAACCGTAAATGATGAAGAGCTCCGTCTCTGGAGTGTACAGTGGTCCTGTCACGACTCCGAGGTACTGCTCACTAACCTAAGACTGCTGAGGTACTCCTCCTATCGAGTACCGTGGGCCAGCCACCCAAACACAGTAGTGCTTCCCGCCGGGGTATGCCACTCAAACACAGTAGTGCACACCCCCTAGTAGCCTGCTGAGGTACTCTCCGGACGAGTACCGCGGGTATGCACTGTCACACAGGTAGTGCTCCATCCGCCATGGGTCTGCACCTCACAAAGTAGTGCTCTGTCCACTGGGCTAGTCGACTCACTCCAAGTTGAGTCGGTCAAGCAGTCGTCAGGACTCAGTCGGCTACACGGTCTCCGTACTCCGCACGCTCGTCTCTGGGAGGGTCCGCTCCACGATCTACAAGTCGATACTCCAAGTATCTCAAAGTCTCACGAAGAAGTATCTCAAAGGACCGCCTCGTCATAGGGGTCTCAACGCAACAGACGGCGCGTCAATCGGACGCCCGGTCTGTGAGTTACTAGCCTTTTCGTCCCAGGGGCCCGGTTGGTTTCGTGAGCGAACCAATCCTGGCCATATCTCAACTGTACCCCGAACTCTCATAGGGTATACTCATAGGGACCGTTTTTCAACGTGATCATCAATGCCGCTGATGGTTCTTCAAACAGACGTCCTGTCTGAAAGATATCAGCTTTCCCGATCCAGGGGCCCGGTTGGATTTCGGGTACAATCCAACTCGGCCACTATCCAACTATATCCAAAACTCGGGCGAAGTATGCCAAAAGTTCCGTCTCATCAAGAGGAAATCAACGAGATAGACGGCGCATCAATCGGACGCCCGGTCTGTGAGTTATTGGCTTTTTCGTTCTAGGGGCCCGGTAGGTTTCGTGAGCGAACCAACCCGACCGCACTTCGACAACATCCAAACCTTGAGCGGAGTAAGCCAAAAGATCCGTCTCACTTAGAGGAATCCATCAATGTCGACGACACGTCAATCGGACGTCCGGAGCTCAAGATATGAGCGTTTCTGCTCCGAGGGCCCGGTTGGTTTCATGTACGAACCAACCCAGCCAAACTCAAAGTATTCCGAAACCTTGAGTGCGATATACCGAAACGACCGTCTCGTTCCAAGGATCGTGTCTCCACTGATGGCACATGGATCGGAAGTCTGTAGCCCGAGTTATGGGCAATTGAACCCAAACGGTCCGAAAACGGGGGTTTCGGGCTCGGACCGACCCGGCCCGAGACCCCCTGGGTCGACCCGCCCCGGGTCCGAGTCGGCCTGGCCCGGCGTGGCCCGGCGCGGCCCGGCGTGGCTCGGTGGCCCGGACCGGCGACCCGCGCGCTAGGCGCGCTGGTCGGTGCTCGGCCACCGTTTCATGTAACCGCGACCCCTTAATTGGGGCCGCTTTGAAGTCTGGCCGGGGGAATTAATTCCCCCGGCTCCTCCCTGTCCGGCCGGCCCGACCTGGCCGGCCGGTTCCTGCTCAACGGGACCGGAGATGGTCGGTCCCCTTCCAGCTCCGACGCCGGCGGCCCAGTCCGGCCGCCGGTCACCTTGCTCCGCCGCGGCCCGGAACCGGCCACGACCCTTGTCGTCTGGCGCGGCGCGATGGTGCCGCGCCCCTCCGCTGCGGCCCCGGTACCGGCCGTGGTATTTTCGGGTTTTCTTCGACACGGCGCGACGGTGTCGCATCCTTGTTCTTCTGTTCACGGCACGACGCGAAGACGCTGCACATTTCCTTGTCGCATGATTCCGCGTGGTGCAACGGCACCACGCCTTCCCGTACCAAATCACAAAGGAACCAACATGAAACAAGGAGGAGGGTCGGCCGTGTTTGTGCGGTCCGGCCCCCTCGCGTTATTCGATAATTATTGGTTTTAATCCACGAAGAACGCCAAGTTGGTATTCACGAACAAAATAAATAAATAAAACCCCTACAACCTCTTAAATAAAAAGAATCATAACAATAATCCCAACCCGCAAAATAATCTGCACGGATCAACTTAATATTTAGTTGAACTGCGTTCTTAGATTTAGAAGGGAGTAAACGAGGGTTCACCAACAATCACAATTTAAATTTCCTACCTCGTAATTGTCGTTCGTTGACGATCTCGGAAAAAGGGCGGATACCGATTCCTCGATTGTCATGTTCGTCACACACTCCCAATTCTCATGCTCATGCGTTGGAAAGGAAGAAGGGTACTCGTCGTTGGTGGACGAGCGTTCGGAGGTGACGTCGTCGTTGACGACGTTCTTCGCGGGCGACGTCTTCTCCTTTGACGCGGATGAAGGTCGTTGGAGATGTTGTGGGCGTCGCTTCCCTTTCCTTGCCTCAGTTGAAGAACGATGAAGAAGATGGCGTCGTCGTGCTTTAGTGGTGGAAGAGATGTTCTTCGTGTTCTTCGTCGTAGAGAAATAAGAAACTCAAGACTTCCTAAGCTTTTTCTCCAAAGGCTCCCAATCAACTAAACTCCAACCCAAATGAAAATAATCTCTTAACTTGTTTTATTAACACAACAATGCTTATGAATTTCAAGAGTTTGAAATTAAATTAACTCACATAATTAAATATCTCAAGTTGTCAAATTTAATGAGAGGGAGGTGAAGAGACTCATTTAATGAGAGAGAGTTTCATCCACATAAATGGGGAGTTCCAGAGTTAAGGGGGGTTAAGGGGGTTTGATACTCATGTGGGCCCCACCTAATAACATTCACCCAAGGGAGGTTATGTGAAGGTGGGCCCCTCCACTAACCTCCCCTTGGAGGTTCTAACTACCACTTCAAATAAAAATATGGCAAACACATATTTTTATTCAGTTTAATTAAAAACCCCCGAAAACTAACTTCCAAACTCGATAAAATGCAACTGCGGAATAGGTGTTCCTAAGAAAAAACCGGCGCTGCAGTTCCATCGGTGCCCTTAGAATTTGATTTCGAGCACCGGTTCAAAAGATAGAAATTCCCGCTCGTTCGTTCACTGAACGTACCCGAGCCAAACTTCGGAAAATGATTTCCGGGCACACTGGGCCTCGGAATCAGGCGCCGTCAGAAACTGCGTTCTTGTAAAATTCCAAAGAAAATTAAGAAAAAAATTTCCTTGAAATTTATGGGTCTTTACATTACTCCCACCTCAGGGCTTTACGTCCCCGTAAAGCTTCAACACAAACTAGGGTCACAAAAGCGGTATTGAACACGCACCTGAGCCTTCCGCTCCCATGTGCTTACCTGGAGGTTCCGTACTGCCAAAGAAAGCGCACCCGAGGAATCGATCATCCTCGTAGGATCCGCTCCTGTCGATCCTCGATCCCCACTAGAACCTCCGTGAAAGACACCTCATCGCCATCGTCCATCTTCTCATGGTCGATGATATGCGAAGGGTCGAGCATGTATCTCTTCAGTTGAGATACGTGGAAGTCGTCGTGCACTTGGTGCAACTGAGGTGGATGGGTTAAGCGGTAAACCACCTCGCCTACCCAGCTGAGGACCTAGAAAGGTCCGTTGAACCTCAGAGTTAACTTGCCGCCTTGGCCACATCTCCGTAAACCTCGTCGAGGTGAGACCCGTATAAGGACGTGATCATCATCATCGAACTCTAGAGGTCCCCAATTCCTGTTAGAACTGGAACTCAAAACGACTGCTACCACGAGGGTAAGGTTGACCGACTCAAGAGTTATCGGTCACACCCTCCTATGCATGAGTTATCCTGTGCTGCCTGGGGTTTTCTTTTCGCCAACCAAGGAAAACCCGTCCCGACGTCGTAGTTAAACCACAACCTTTTTGCCTAATACCGTCAATTTGTGTATGAACTGTGATTGCCCAGTCCATACTCAAACCAACGTCGTAAGGCCTCGACGATGCCACCAAGAGATTCCAACCGAAACTCTCACCTCGAGGGTCTGACCACACCGTCGGCGTAAGTGTGATTATCTAGTCTCCTCCCAATGTATCTCCAGACGTGAGGGTCAAGTCCACGGCTTAGCGGAAACTCTAGGTCTGGAACAAGATTTGTGAAAGCAAGGAATGATTCATATCGACATCTGTTACTACAGTAGCTAGTAGTGGAAACAGACTGTCCCTTGAATCATTTTTAGAGTCATTGGGTCACACTCCTTGACCGCATGCAGCCGCACTCTTCCTCTGCCCTCCATCTCCCGGAGCCTGGCGGGGATAACTAAGGTGGGTGGTTGTAGCATGTTAAGATGTACACCACCTCATGATGCTCTCCTAGCTCTGCCTCCACGTCTGCTGCTTCGCAGACTCATCTCTCCTTAAAGCTTCCTCTTCTTTAAACATTTAACACGCTCGAGTCTCTAAGACTGGAGCCGGTTTCCTGTTTCTTACTGCACCGTGCAGTCTTCATCCTCTCCTGGATGATCTGCACCTTCTTTGCCTATGATCTAAAGAGCTGCTAAAATTTCTCCTTTGCTGAAAAGAGAAACTCGGTCTCATCCCCTGGATGAACCACGCCCATTGCCTAATACAGTCAATCCTGACATGAATGATGTATTCATGCCATGGATGATGTCGTAAGGCCTCGACATAACTACCAAGAGATCCAACTGTCACTCTCGCCTCCAAGGGTCGAGTCACACTGTCGGCATCAGTGTGAGGTCACTGGGTCTCCTCTAGTAGAAATCTCAAAAGTGAGGGTCAAGTCAACAGTTTTAATCGGGACCACTCAGTATCAACCAAACAAAAGGACAGGAAAGAAAACAAAGATAAGTGTCTTTTTTATTATTGCAGCTCATAGTACAAAGACACAATTACAATAGCAACATGGAACTAGAAGTACAAGAGATGTATCCACTAGTTCCGCTCCTGTCTACCTGCTCCCAGAGCTCTACTGACTTGTCCACTGCTCGGCTGTTGCTCAAGCACCTGCCGCTGCTTCTGCCTCGGTGGCTCCTCCAAAGCCTGCGGATCAACTGTACGAGGAGTCGGACAGTCACGTGCCAGGTGACCCTTTCCGCCGCATGAGTAACACTGTCTGTTTCTGGCACGCCTGGCTCTGACCCCACCCCGGGTGCCCCGCACCACCGATCCTAAAACCCGAGATCGCCCAACTGCTGGTCTGGTCCTCCTGGACCTCTACATCATCCGTCTACTACCCACAGATGACTCGGCTACTGGTCGAAAAACACACGGCAAAGGCAGCAGCTCCTGAACACGCTCGGGGTGTAGAGCTACTGGCACAAACTCCACCCTGAAGAAGGTCTCGAAGTCTTCCCATGTGAAGGCCATCCCGTCGAAAAACTGGAACAAGTGGCTCCACCACCTGCCTGCTGCTGCCTGAAGAAGGCTGGCAGCAAAGATCACCATGAAGTCTGTCGGCGTCCCCACTAGCCTGAAGACTCTCACCACAACCTCCAGCCAATCCTCGGCCGCCTGCGGGTCTGTCTCTCCTCGGAACCTGGGTGGCCTCTGGCACTGGAACTCGTGCAACGCACTCAAGTGGCGTGCATCGCCTACTGCTGGGGCTGGTGGAATCGGTGGCCCAACGGATGGTAGTACTACTGGTACCTCCGCTGGTGCCTCAACTGCAAGAGGGCCCTGTACCGAAGCCTTATCGCTCGACAAGATGTCAGTACGGACACCCCTCTGGGCTCTAGCTGGTCGTCCGAGTAAAGACATCCTGAAAGAAACAACGTGACATGATCAAACGATTATACCTGGTGAGATGACCTGGTTTGAGATGATATTTAAATAAAACTTCTGGAAACACACACACAATCAGTGTTTTCGTGCACAAAGTCAGAAATCAGTTGTCAGGGTCCTGGTGTATGGATACGTCGGCCGCCCGCACCAACACTGGACTCCCTAAACTGAAAACCACACTCGGTACTCTTAACACTATTGCTTCACAGAAAGAATATATCAGAGTTATAAGTTCTGTGGTAGAACCGACTCCTCTGATACCAATTTGTCACGACCCGTCCTCGGGGCCCGTGCCGTGACTACCCCAAGCCCACCTTCCATAGGCCAGGGGCTGGTGACTAGCACCAAAGGCGTAAATCCCGATAACTGGGAAGACATTGCCTTTATAAAATTAAACAAAACACCATAGAGTACAAGCGAAAGTAAAACACTAAGTACAAAAGAAAGTGCTGAAAAGTAAATGGGCCAGAATACAAACCCAACTGAAAGTACAGCTACAACTGAACGAAAGTACAACAGAAAAAGAAAAACAGCTGGAAGAAAGGAAGCAGCTCCTGGGTCGTCCTCCTCGGATCCTACCTGAAGGGTAGGTACAGATGGCGCATCTTCTAGATCGTCCACCACGGATCCTACCTGAAGGGTAGGTACAGTTAGCTTCCACAACGCTCTCGCCCGTCAACCTCCTCCGAGTGTCGTCTCACCGTGAAGTCCACCTTCGGGTACTGACTCGTCGTGTAGTCCACCTCCGGGTACCGTCCAGTCCTCGAACACTCGGCCTTCGTCAGCACTACCATCGTCTGCAACCAACACAACGAGGTGCGGGCATAGCCCGTGCAGGGGTGAGTATAACGATACTCGGTAGGGACCCCGAGACCCTCAAGGTCTCACTAAAACCAACAAGGATAACCACAAAGAAGATCTCAACAGATAAACTCTACTTAGGTATATGCCCATACATATACCTAAGTTATCAAGTAACCCATCTCAATCACGAGGAAACACAAGGATTGTGAAATCAACGGATAACCACTACCCAGGTATATGCCCATACATATACCTAAGTTATCAAGTAACCCATCTCAATCATGAGGAAACACAATGGTCATAGACTCAGCTCAAACCAGGATTTTCATTATCAAAACCGTAACTGCTGAAGAGCTCTGTCTCTAGAGTGTACAGTGGTCCTGTCACGACTCCGAGGTACTGCTCACTAACCTAAGACTGTTTATGTACTCCTCCTGTCGAGTACCACGGGCCAGCCACCCAAACACAGTAGTGCTTCCCGCCGGGGTATGCCACCCAAACACAGTAGTGCACACCCCCTAGTAGCCTGCTGAGGTACTCTCCGGACGAGTACCGCAGGTCTGCACTGTCACACAGGTAGTGCTCTATCCGCCATGGGTCTGCACCTCACAAAGTAGTGCTTCGTCCACTGGGCTAGTCGACTCACTCCAAGTCAAGTCGGTCAAGCAGTCGTTAGGTCTCAGTCGGCTACACGGTCTCCGTACTCTGCACGCTCGTCTCTGGGAGGGTCCGCTCCACGAGCTACAATTCGATACTCCAAGTACCTCAAAGTCTCACGAAGAAGTATCTCAAAGGACCGCCTCGTCATAGGGGTCTCAACGCAATAGACGGCGCGTCAATCAGACACCCGGTCTGTGAGTTACTAGCCTTTTCGTCCCAGGGGCCCGGTTGGTTTCGTGAGCGAACCAATCCCGGCCGTATCTCAACTGTACCCCGAACTCTCATAGGGTATACTCATAGGGACCGTTTCTCAACGTGATCATCAACGCTGCTGACGGTTCGTCAAACGGACGTCCTGTCTGAAAGATATCAGCTTTCCCGATCTAGGGGCCCGGTTGGATTTCGGGTACAATCCAACTCGGCCACTATCCAACTGTATCCAAAACTCGGGCAAAGTATGCCAAAAGTTCCGTCTCATCAAGAGGAAATCAACGAGACAGACGTCGTGTCAATCGGACGCCCGGTCTGTGAGTTATTGGCTTTTTCGTTCTAGGGGCCCGGTTGGTTTCGTGAGCGAACCAACTCGACCACACTCCGACGACATCCAAACCTCGATCGGAGTAAGCCAAAAGATCCGTCTCACTTAGAGGAATCCATAAAAGTCGACGGCACGTCAATCGGACGTCCGGAGATCAAGATATGAGCGTTTCCGCTCCGAGGGCCCGGTTGGTTTCGTGTACGAACCAACCCGGACGAACACAAAGTATTCCGAAACCTTGAGTGCGATATACCGAAATGACCGTCTCATTCCAAGGATCGTGTCGCCGCTGACGGCGCATCGATCGGAGGTCTGTATCCCGAGTTATGGGCAATTGAACCCAAACGGTCCGAAAATGGGGGTTTCGGGCCCGAACCGACCCGGCCCGAGACCCCCTGGGTCAGCCCGAACCGGGTCGGCCCGGCCCGGCGCGGCCCGGCTCGGTGGCCCGGACCGGCGACCCGCGCGCTGGGCGCGCTGGTCGGTGCTCGACCAAAACGGCTGAGCCGTTTTGGCGGCTCGCGCGGGGGGGGGGGGGGGCGACCCCTTAATTGGGGCCGCTTTGAAGTCCGTTCGGGGGAATTAATTCCCCCGGCTCCTCCCTGTTCGGCCGGCCCAACCTGGTCGGCTGGTTCCTGCTCAACTGGACCAGCGATCCCCTTCCAGCTCCGACGCCGGCGGCCCGGTCCGGCCGCCGGTCACCTTGCTCCACCGCGGCCCAGAACCGGCCGCGACCCTTGTCGTCTGGCACGGCGCGACGGCGCCGCACCCCTCCGCCGCGGCCCCGGTACCGGCCGCGGTATTTTCGGGTTTTCTTCAACCCGGCGCGACGGCGTCACGTCCTTGTTCTTCTTTTCACGGCGCGACGCGACGGCGCCACGCATTTCCTTGTCGCATGATTCCACGTGGTGCGACGACACCACGCCTTCCCGTACCAAATCACAAAGGAACCAACATGAAATAAGGAGGAGGGTCGGCCGTGTTTGTGCGGTCCGGCCCCCTCGCGTTATTCGATAATTATTGGTTTTAATCCACGAAGATCGCCAAGTTGGTATTCACGAACAAAATAAATAAATAAAACCCCTACAACCTCTTAAATAAAAAGAATCATAACAATAATCCCAACCCACAAAATAATCTGCGCGGATCAACTTAATATTTAGTTGAACCGCGTTCTTAGATTTAGAAGGGAGTAAACGAGGGTTCACCAACAATCTCAATTTAAACTCCCTACCTCGTAATTGTCGTTCGTTGATGATCTCGGAAAAAGGGTGGATATCGATTCCTCGATTGTCGTGTTTGTCACACACTCCCAATTCTCATGCTCATGCGTCGGAAAGGAAGAAGGGTACTCGTCGTTGGTGGACGAGCGTTCAGAGGTGACGTCATCGTTGACGACGTTCTTCGCGGGCGACGTCTTCTCCTTTGACGCGGATGAAGGTCGTTAGAGATGTCGTGGGAGTCGCTTCCCTTTCCTTGCCTCGGTTGAAGAACGATGAAGAATATGGCGTCGTCGTGCTTTAGTGGAGGAAGAGACGTTCTTCGTGTTCTTCGTCGCAGAGAAAGAAGAAACTCAATACTTCCTAAGCTTTTTCTCCAAAGGCTCCCAATCAACTAAACTCCAACCCAAATGAAAATAAGCTCTTAACTTGTTTTATTAACACAACAATGCTTATGAATTTCAAGAGTTTGAAATTAAATTAACTCACATAATTAAATATCTCAAGTTGTCAAATTTAATGAGAGGGAGGTGAAGAGACTCATTTAATGAGAGAGAGTTTCATCCACATAAATGGAGAGTTCAAGAGTTAAGGGGGGTTAAGGGGGTTTGATACTCATGTGGGCCCCCACCTAATAACATTCACCCAAGGGAGGTTATGTGCGGGTGGGCCCCTCCACTAACCTCCCCTTGGAGGTTCTAACTACCACTTCAAATAAAAATATGGCAAACACATATTTTTATTCAGTTTAATTAAAAACCCCCGAAAACTAACTTCCAAACTCGATAAAACGCAACTGCGGAATAGGTGTTCCTAAGAAAAAACCGGCGCTGCAGTTCCATCGGTGCCCTCAGAATTTGATTCTGAGCACCGGTTCAAAAGATAGAAATTCCCGCTCATTCGTTCACTGAACGTACCCGAGCCAAACTTCAGAAAATGATTTCCGGGCACACCGGGCCTCGGAATTAGGCGCCGTCAGAAACTGCGTTCTTGTAAAATTCCAAAGAAAATTAAGAAAAAATTTTCCTTGAAATTTCCGGGTCTTTACAATAAGATTAATTTTATTAAATTTTTTAAATATTTTCATTTTAATCAACATTATATTTTATTTTGGTATAAATTCATTTTTATGTTTAAAAACAAATTGTTTCTAAATACTGTTTTTCATTTCATTTTGCACAATTATATAAAAGGTAATATTTAAACTTATTAAAATTTAATAAAAAAAATATTACATATTTTTAATCATGAGGTTTAAATTAATCAATGGGGTTAATTTCATTTTTAGTCATTATAAATAGTAACGATGGTAAAAATGTGTCATCATGGTAAATGGTAAATTATGTTAATTAAGGTAAATACTTTATGATAAGGCCAACATAAATTTTATTAAATGATTATATTTATACCATTATCATATTATATAAATATTGGATCGTTTTTATCCACTTTACCATAATTAATACATTTATAATATTTATATTTTTTGAAAAATTAATTGTTCCAATCCCCTCACTTATAAAAGGGAACCTCCTATCGTCCCTTACTCACACATTTTGAGCACTCTAGTTCATCCAATACCCACCCAAATATCTCCTCAAATTCCCTCACCACAAAATAGAGTTCACGATATCACCAAAATATCAAACCTATAAGGATTAAGGTGCAATCCAAAGGAGGTTTCCCAAAGAAGAGGTATGAATCTTAATTAAGTCTTTTCATGTTTATTTCTTCTTCTGAATTATTCAAATGTTCATTAAACATGATGAAATAACAACATCAGTATCTTTCATAAACTTAAATTTTAATATTATTATTCTATAACCCTTTTTAATATCCCTTTACAACCTATGGGAAATGAAAACATTGCTCGTGGGTACGTGTGGACTACCACCTCCACGAAGCGATGTGTTTCATTTTTCATCACCGGATCATATAGATAGTTAAAATGATGTAAAAAATGAATATATATAATATATTTAGGATATAATTATGATTATTTTAACATAATATATTACATACCTTTTTACCCTACCATCCATTAGAAAATGATAACGTCAATCGTGTGTATAAGTGAACTGCTACCTCTACGAAGCGATGTGATTCATTTTTCATCTCCACCTTACAAGGATAGTCATAAGGATGGAAATAATTAATAAATATAAAATTTATACAATTTTTATGATTATTTAAAAGTAAAATACCATCTAATTTATTTATTTTTCACCCATTAGAAAAATGAAAATATAGCTCATGCATACGTACAAACTTCCTTCCCCATTAAATGACATAGTTCATTTTTAATGAACAGATTATGTGGTCAGATTTAAAAGTGTATATAATGTAACAATATGATAATTATAAATTGTTTAATATTTTTGAGTTACTTTAACTATAAATCCTTTGACCATGTTTAATGCATCAATTTTATTTTGAGGTTATAAACCGATTGTCCAAAAAACATCCAATGTGAAGTTAACCATTTTAGTAACTAAGTAAAACATGGTAAAAAATAGAATAATAGAAATATTTATAATGAAATTAACATTAAAAATATTCTTAATCAAGTATAAATTTAATATAATTTTATTACTTAGTATGGGAGGCATATGAACATAATGAGTAAAGACTCAATGTAAGGTGTTTATCATCTCAATTTCCTTTTATTGAAACTCATTCCATGTTTACCACATTTTTTATTTTATGTGGTGTATATAATGAAATATGGATGTATTTTATCATTAATTTTATTAAATTAAATTAATTTACAAATCCTTTTCATGTTATATCCATCAATGATCTTTTGATTCAAAAGTCACCAAAGTGGTAAGAGATTGTTCTTTAAAATGTTGTTTTAAATGATTTAAAATATTCCCTCTCCATATCCATATTCTTTTAAATGTTTAAGAAATGTTATTATTTATCATTAAATGGTTTATAAAGGTCATTTGAAACTATATTTATATTTCTTTACAAAGGTTTAAAAAGGAATATTTTCAAAAAATTTCGATATGGGTTATTTTTGACTTTTTAAAAATGTAAAAAAAAATGTTTTTAATGCATACATATTGACTGAATTTTACCACTATCATAGACATTATTAGCTATAATTTTTCCTCTTTATGCTAACATGGTTTTTCAAAGTAGATCATATTCCTTATCTTTAAGTAATTTTTCATTTTTATAAAATTTCAAACAAAAAGGATATCTTTTATTATGATTATGTGAAAATTTAAGGTGTTTTTTCTTATGGTTTCAAATGATTTTTTCAAGGGATCAATGATGAAATATTTCCTACTTATTTTTTAATTATATAATACTTGAGCACTATAGATAATGATGAGTGATCCTGATAAAGCTCTTGATGATAGGTGAGCCTAGTATAGCTCTCCAATGTAATGAATAATAATGTAGTCTTAAAAGGTGAATATAAAAATGGTTAAACATGAGTGAAAAAAGGTTATGAAAATGATACTCCAAGTTACCTATATTATGCTTAAAAAGGTTTTTATGTAAATATTTTAATTTCTTGAGGTAAGAAAAGTTTAAAGGTGAATTTTTTTTCAAAGGAATGTTTTCATGACTTACCATGTGCCTTAAGATGTATTTATGGGTTTTTCTATGCTTTATAATGGGTTTCAAGGTATTTATTTAAGAAAATATTGATTTTTACTTTTGGAAATGTTTTAATTAAGTGTTCACAGTTTTATTGTGAAAAAGGTAAATATACTCAAGGTTTTTCATGTTTTTCACTAGAATAACACTACTAGAAATTAGTATATATGTGACGGGACATTTATGACGGGGTCCTTTCGCAAATGACCCATTGAAAAAAAGGGCGTTGCAAATAGATTTTTTTACGAGAGGCTATTGCAAAAAAATACTATTTGTGACGGGTTCATGTCCCGTCATAAATAGTTTTCATGAGGTTTTTTGAAAAATTCTATTGTGACAACCAATCACAAATACTATTTGTGATGGGGAGATGGCTCATCATAAAAGTCCCCATCACAAATAGATTAAAAAATTTAGAAAAATAAAATTGAATATAATAATAATAATAATAATAATATAAAATAACAATAATAATACTAATATTAATAATATAAATAATAAAAATATAATAATAATAATAAAATAATAATATTATTAATGAAATAATAATATTAATATTAGTAAAATAAAAAAATTTATAAAATAATAAATTATTATTATTATTATTATTATTATCATCAATATAATAATAATAAAATTATATTAATAATATAATAATAATATTAGTAATATTAATGAAATAATAATATTAATATTATTAAAATAAAAAAAACCTCAATATTCGCAAAAATATAAAAAAAATAACAATAATAAAAAAATAATAAAAAAATAAAAAACAAATAAAAAATAAAAAAATTAAATAAATTAATTAAATAATAAAAAATTAAATAAATAATAAAAAATACAATATTCATAATAATATAAAAAACGCACAATATAGAAAAGTAAATAGTTAATATTGCAAAAAAATTACATTCCAATGTTTTATCAGAAAAAATAAATATATCACTAAGGGGGAGGATCTCCTAGAGGATTTGGCGGAGATGGTGGAGAGAACTATATCCCTAAACCATAACTTAGATATCGCATGTACTCCATCTACTCATGGTACTACTTCTACCATCAACGCAACTCCTCATGCTACTGCAGCTGCTGTCGTCGGAGCTCTTCTAGCTACTACTGCTGCCATTGACTAATCTCCTCCTGCTCCATACACATAATCTATATAAGCTGACCATGAGCTCAAAACTAGATATTATACAACATATTAGGATTACTCTCTATGAGTTCCTCTCGAGCTGGACACTGACATCATAGCGGTTCCATAATAACTCCCAGGAATCAATCGAGAGCTGATACCAACAACTCGGTCTTTCTCGAAAGTATACTAGGTCTCCTGCATCCATGCTGCCTTGTAACCCCAAAAGGTTTTATAAATAAGTTTAATATTTAATTCATGAAATACCGAGTCTCTACAAAACACCACTTTGTTGTAACCTAGCCAGTAAACATAATTTTTTCTACTTTTGTGATTGGAATTTCAAAAAACTGACATAAATGGTTGCGATCAGTAAGATATTTAGAGTTTGATAGGATCAACTTACATTTTTGCTGAATAATAAATTACCCTTATGAATAGTAACATACCCTTATGAATATAAATGCACCCTTATTAATATAAATGCACCCTTATGAATAGTAACTTCACCCATGTAGGTATAAATAAAATTTAGGTACCTTATAAATAAAATAAAATATGTTAAAAATTAATAATTAAGTGTTGGTATTTTTGTGAGCAACAAATATTTAATTAAAATTTTAAATTAATAAAATTCATTTTCATAAAATTTATTCCAAAATAAATATTTTTTTGACCTATAATATTAGGATAATTTTATGAGACCTCACTTAATTTTTGAAACTATTATAAAACTAGTTTTAAATTTAAAATCTATATTTTTCAAGTAAATAATGATTTTTAAAAAAAAATTCTATTATTTATAAGATTATTTTGATAAAATTTAGTTCATTTTTAAATTATACACATTGAAAAATGGTTAGGGTGAATTTTTGAGATTTTTCTGAAATACTTGAATTTTTTGGGAATAGTAAAATCTGATAATTTACGAAGTATGCTAAATAAATGAATTTATGAATCATGCTTGAGTCATTTATGATGTAAATATCCATTGGTTGAAACTCACATGCACTTATTACTATTTAGAGTCACAAGAATCAAGAAAATTCGTAGTCTTGATCCAAAATAATAAAATAATGATTAAAATAATGGGAAATAACTCCTCTCCTCCACTATAAAAGCCACCCATCACTCCCTCTTATACTAACTCCTCTAAGCCTTGAAGATCCTAAAAGTTCTTCCCAAGTAATCTTTCCTATTCCCTACCCACATCCAGGAACCCTTGGTCTTTTCAAAAGACCAAAACCTCTTCCCTTAAGGAGGTTTTCAAGGAGGTGTATTCAAGAGGTAAATCCACATCTTCTTTCTTTTAATTTCATTTCAAGTTCCTTTATTTTGTTATCCTCTACTCACCTCCTCTTCCCAAATGATCTTTAAAACTACAGTATCATCTATATAATATAATTATATCATGTTAATGTAATTACTATTATCAATATTCTTACTCTCTCTCTCTCTTTTATTTTATAAACAGAATCATCGTCCGTGAGGTGCCAATTTACAACCTTCGTGGATGAAGAAGTCTCATTCGTTAATTTATCCCTAATTTCTGGTCATAAAACCATTTTTATGGTTGAACCAAACTATAAAAAATGTACTATAACCTATTTAATATTCAGGAACTAGTATATGTACATAATATTAATTCATACGACAAAACTAGTTCGTAATAATCAAAATACCGCCAAAATAATCTAAGTGATTGTCATTAATATTTCATCAAATGATTCATCTTCATACCATGTAACCAAATGATATATATAAAAATTAAACCCTCTCAATTTTCATCAATAATATATAAATTCATTTCTGGAGAATTATATCCATTCCACATGAACATCCATACTCATATACAAGTATACCGATTGTGAAAACCCAGGAAACGAATACTCTGAAACAACAGAATTCAATCTTATAACCTATAAATAATAACATAAATGAACCTAATAAAATTATGATAAAATAAATAAATGTCTAATAGGTTCTTAATTAAGTTATTAATAATTATAATTTCATATTCCAAGACCTTATGTTTAAGAGCGGAACATATTCTGTCATAAGGTAATTGTTTTCTACCTGAACCTCTATTTTATTTTGGGTTACTCTTTGTATTTATTAATCCCAGTTAAATTATTATTTATTATCATTTACTCATCATAAATTCTATTCCAATGTTCTATATATGTGTACCAACCAGAATCCTTCTTTATTTTATGGAGAGATACATGTTTTAAAAGGATCTTTCAAAAATTCTTCCCTAAATACAAGCTCGATTCAAAGAAATTTCTCAGATTCTTACCTATTTTCAAAGTAACTCTATAATCTATTTTTAAAAACTGTTATTTTTCTAAAATCACTCATTTTATTATGAAAAACCCGCCTTAATTAAATTCTGGGTTTATTCAACTATTTTTCAAAAAGGACTTTTCTTTTCAAAGTAAAAGGGTATTTATCTCAAGAATTACTCGATGATTTTATACAAGTATTTTCATATATTTCAAAACTCTTGTTGATTCTTGTGTTAAATTGGGATTAATATTTTATGATATAATCTAACATATTTTATTGAATGGTCTATGATTATTTTGACTGTGGATGTTCTATCTTAATACCATTCACCATATTAATCTGAATGGTTAGTGTTCGTTTTTAATGATTGCAGAAAGTTATTTACATTTCATATGTTAGTTTTAATATGAATGTATATATTGTAATGTTGAACTTATGTATGTATCAGGTTTTAAAAAACTACTAAACTATTCATTCCTTCGGGATACGACTTTTTTGTAATCATGACAATGTAATAAAATAAGGCACTGACTCCATACAACTTAGGTTGGGTCTTTACAGTTGGTATCAGTGGAAGTTTAGTAGAAAACTTGGAAATTAGATTTAGAAAATATAGATTAGGGAAAAAAACCATAAGATAGTCTTTGAGGATAAACATATGATAACATCTTGGAATTTTGGTAAGGAATAGATTATGTGGATCTTTCTAGAAAATACATCCCTTTTTGGATACTACAAGTGTACATGGTTCTAGAACAGATATACCTAGGAGTAACAACTCCGACAAGGAGTTTCAGGATTGACCTGAGGTATCTTGGTACACAACAATGGTTCTTACTATGCACTTGGTTTGACACTCCCGAGGGATATGATTAGGGTAATTCACATTTTCTTTACAAACCATTATGAAGGAATTAAATGTAAATTTTTCCTTAAGGAAACCATGTTTATGATTATGAGATTAGCAATGAAAAGGATTTTAATTTATGATATGTATTTTTCTAAGTTGATATTATACATTATGATTTATAACCTAATATTGTGTATTCCATTATTTTGAAATGGAACCTAGTGTAAGGAATGGAAACTGCATGAACACACGTACCCCATGTAGGTATTTCCCTCTGATGCAATATAACTATCTTGAATCTGGTGTTGTGATCGGTTCTGAGAAACTTATAACTATACTGGGAAAGTTGACTCAGGTTATGAACAATAACCTTACCCGTATGGAGCATCTGTATCCACAACATGGATGATCTATGTTAGACCAATTTATGAGACAATAACCTCCATCATTCAATGTGACTACAAACCCATTCGTAAGTAGCAGATAAGTTCTTTAGAGAAGATATTTCTCACTTTGGGATGTAACAAAAGAGAGAAGGTTTTCATGGAAGTTTATTGTTTATTGGGAGATACAGAGCAGTGGTGTTCTTCAATTAAAAACACAAAGGAGGAAGAAATAGAAGATATTTAATTAAGGGATTTTAAAGAAATATTATTATAAAATTAATTCCATCATTAACAATGAGAAGATATGGAAAGTCATTTTTTTTCATGACCTGAACCTACCGGTCCTGAGCCGCAACTACCTCAAGCCCACCTCCATAGGCCAGGGGCTGGTGACCAGTGCCGAAGGCGTAAAAATCTCGGGGAGGCCTTTGCCTAAGTACCTGTACACACACACACACAACCCACTCGATGCAGAAGTGTAGAGTGAAAAGAAAACTATAGGACAAACAACTATAACCCAACCAAAGCCATGAATCAACCACCAAATAGAGAAAGCAAAGTGCTGAAAGTACTGACAAGTAAACTGAACAATAAAAAGGGGAAAACATGTGACCAACCACAAAGGTGCCACAACCCGACAACAGGTAAAAAAAGGAGACAACTGGATAGATCTCCACCTGAAAACTCTGGCCCGACCATGGCATGCTGTCTGAGCTCCTATGACCTTTACTCTCCTCTGTAGTCACGATCGACCTGTCCATCATATGCAAGGGCACACCAGGTGCGGGAAAAGCCCAAGCAGGGGTGAGTATAAAGATACTCAGTAGGATGCCCTGAAAGCTCGAGGGAGAAACAAATTAGGAACTAAAGAGGTGAGCATTAGACAGAACCAGAATAGTAAAAGAGTACAGTAAAGAGAGTGTAGCTCAACCCAATAAGAGGAAGAAAGTAAACTCACCCAAACGTAAGGAGCTAGGAACGGTGAGAAGACAAACTTCTTGCTGAGTATTCACTACCTATAGTAGGAGAGTGGACTCGTCCAACCGAGAGAAGCTAAACATGGAAATCACGTGGCATACCCTACACGTCTTTGCCCCTCATATAAGGAGAGTAACTGAACCCAAGGAGTGGGAACCGAAGTCAGGTGTATATTTATATATGCTCAACAAGGAACCCGAACGAGTGTGTAAGGGGACCTCCATCTCCAAGCTCAGCCCAGGAAGAGTCTCCAACAGTTCTAGGGATATCCAAAACTGAACCCAAACGTCCCGCACATCAACCTAAGAGGTACAAGTCAAAGGGGCTCAATCACCGCACCTCGATACTATCCGCTTTGGGCAGCACTGACTCGCCCACATGGCTTTTAGGTCACGTCGCAAGGATGCGTCTCGGTGGGAAAATTGCCCCTCATCCTCGTATGTCCTAATGTCATATCAAAGCTATCACATCGCCGATCCGTATAACCAAGGATCCCGCTCTGGTAGTCATGGAGAAAAAGTCACTGACTAGCCCTGTAGAAAGGTCCGAGTCTAAAATAAGTCACTGGGTAACCCACTGCCCAACCCAGCTGGAGGGTAAACGCCTAGAGGTCATCAGGTAACCCACTTCTCAGCCCCACTGGAGGGTAAACCCTGATAGGTCAACGGGTAACCCACTACCCAGCTGCGCTGGAGGGTAAACCCCTGATAGGTCAACAGGAACCCACTACCCAGCTCCGCTGGAGGGTAAACCCTAAAAGTCATTAGGTAACCCACTGCCCAAACCTGCTAGAGGGTAAACTCTAGTAACTGAACAGGCGACCCACTGCCTAGTCCCACTGGAGGGTAAACCCTAATACTTCGTTGGGTAACTCACTGCCCAACCCAACTAGAGGGTAAACCCGGGACTGGTATGATAGCTCTGCACTGCCCATGCTATCACTGGGGGGTCACCAACATTGCTACTGTACGATGGTTCAGAGTGCACCGAGGAAACCTCCGTCCAACACCCTTCCAGGATTCCACATTTAATAATATTTTGAATGAGGCCCCGGACGCCCCAACAGATCACACCACTGATAGAAAAGTTGTTCTCCACGACTTTAGGCTCGCACGGTGTCTCGTGAGGCCCACTATTGGTCCTGAAAGAGATCGGGCGGACTGCACCATTTTTATGGCCTCACAAAAACACATCAAATCGACTATTCATCCACCCCGAACGGGCGCCTGACAAAAACGTCGCAAAACGCTGCATGTCGCTTAAAAGACGGCCCATAGGGCCCACGTCTCAACTCTGAATTCAAAATCTGAAACCATACTAGAAATCTCCGCCTCGATTCTAGGGTTTCAACACCACTGACAGTGCTCAAATCGGACATCGAATGTGTCCTCTCCATCCAAAACAAGAACCCCCAGAAAAAAACCCGATCCACTTAATGGGCGTGTCGAGCCACCGAGGCCCCAGTATAAGGAATTAAAAATCCCCAAGACCATCTAAAAAGGTTTTTCTTGATCCGAGGATTTCAATTCCGTAGAAAACACGCAGAAAGGACACCCGTAGTGAAAGTTACGGGTGTCCGAAGTCGAGGGTACAAATCCCCACCCCCCCTTGGCCGGTCCGCCCGGCCTGGGCCGGCCCCCGCCGCTCAGCCACGTAGCCCGGCCGTGGACCCCAGGTCCACCCAGCGCTAACTGAACACGAGGGCCAGTCATGTTCTCATGAAGAAACCCGCCGAGTGTGGGTCTCTGTCCCCGCAAGGGGTCGCGCGTCGTGACCCCGCCCTCGTCGCGCCCCAGCGAGCTCGCCTGCCGCCTGGAGCCACCGCCTGGAGCCGCCGCCTGGAACCCCTGCCACACCGCCTGGGTCTGCCACCGCACCCCCATCCCAGAACCATGCCGCCGACGCCTAGAACGCCCCGCCCCACCGCCGTCGCCCGCCAGAGCTCCCTGGAACCGCTGGAAAAAGGGGGAAAATGGCCAGGAAACTTCCCGGGGCCGCCCCAGACGCCCCGAGACTCGAAATTTCGATCCAAAAGGACCGTTGGAAATATAAAATCAGTCTCTACACAAATATGGGCTTCGATAGACAATCAGACAACATTTATATGCGAATAATTGTATTCAAAGGGGTTGCGAGAATTAAAACGACAAAAACGCAAGCCTACCTCGATGGGCGTAGCCCGACGCTTCACCAACGGTCCGCCGAAGTTGCCATGCCTTGACGGAGAGGTGGAGGAGAGGGGAGGAGATATTTGAGAGGGAACCTCCAAGGAGAAGAGATAAGGGGGAGAAGAGGGTGGGGGTGGTGTGTTTAAATAGAAAACACTTAAACCCCCCGCCCGTAGACCCCGTACCCGAACTTTCGATGGGGTTAGGGTTAAGCCACCACTAGTGTAAAAACCACATTATGAGTGAAACGAAAATATCAGATTTTTAATCTGAGCCTCAGTTTAAAAGTTGTAAAGTTGATGCCCGAGGCCTCTAAATTACAAAAACTCCACTGGGGGCGTTTTTCACAGTTGGCCTGCGCCCGTGAAAATTTCACCTCTCCTAGGGTAAACGACACACTCTGGACTCAACGATGCCCTCAGTTTTTCTGTCTGAGCTACCGTTTAGGAGTTATTTTTTTTATTTAGCACGTCCAGTTTGAACACATGTCAAATTTAATTCCGGCCACACTGGGGCTTGGATTCGTATGCTGTCTGAACATCCTGCTTTGGAATAACATCAAGAAATACGCAAAGTCTTATAGGTTTAAAATATGGGTTATTACATTTTTAATCTGAGGCAAAAGAGAATGAGAATGTTGCAAAGTATGAAGCTAACTTTACAAGGTTAGTAAGACATTCCATGGACTACATACATAATCCAAGGAGTAATATTGATCAATTTATTGATGGTTTAAAACCATTCCTCTGAAGGGAACTAGTCTCCCAAATTTTCTCATCATATGAAGATATAGACTCATGTGATATCAAGATAGAAAAAGAATTCTCTAAGTATTATGACTTTAAAGGAAACCAAGAGAATAATCCATCTACTGAAAACTCTAGAAAATGAAATAATTAAATGGGGAAGAAGGGAAGTGTTGACTTTCCACCCTATGATAATTGTGGTAATAAACACCTCAGTACTTTCTTGAAGGGTATGGGTGTTTGTTACAAGTGTGGAGAAAAATGTCACCACTAATGTGATCAAAAGGAGTAGAAATAATCTACCAATGTTCAATGATATAATTTCATAGATATGGGACATTATAAAAATGATATTTCTAAGAATCAAGGAAACTTTCTCCAAAGAAGGCCAAGGGAGAAAGACTAAGATTGTGTTGTCACAACTGCCGAGGTTGAAATTACTAATGATGTGAAGGTAGGTACTTTAATCATTTCCTCAAACTTCTACAATGCTTCATTTGATTCTGGATCATCACATTCTTTTAAATCATCCTAGTTTTTCAAGAAAATTAGATATTTCCAATTTGATTTAATGAAGGAGTTATTATTAAAAACTCATAAGAGAAGTATCATTGTAATAAAGATGTGTTAGGTAGTCCCCATTATGGCATATGAATGTGATTTATCTACCAATTTTATCATCATACCCCTGATTGACTTTGATATAATCCTCAGTATGTATTGGGTTTCAAATTATGATGTTAAAATATATTTCAAGAAGAAGGAAGTTAAAATTTTTATGATGTGGAATCCCTTATTGTTAGGGTAGAAACATCACCATTTAATTCCCATCTAGATCCACCCTTGGTATCTCTACTAAATTTAATTCTTGAGGAGGAAGAGAAAGAAATACCTATGGGTGAGGAAAGAAATATTCAAATTGAGGATGTACATATTGTGCAAGAATGCATTGATGTATTTACAGAGGATTTACTTAGACATCCTCCAGAGCAGGAAATTGAGTTTTATATTTATTTAATTATTGGTTCAAGATCTATATCAAATAATCCTTATAGAATGGCCACTGTGGAATTGGTAGAACTAAAGAAACAACTAGAGTAATTGAGTGGTAAAGGATTTATTCACCCTAGTGTTTCTCCATGGGGATCCCCTATTTTTCATTAAAAAGAAAGATGGATCTATGAGTTTGTGCATTGACTACAAGGAGATCAATGCAATAACAATAAATAATAAGTATCCCAACCTCACATTGATGATTTATTTGATCAACTTCATGGAGCCCAATATTTTTCAAAGATTGACCTTCAATCTGGATATCATCAGTTGCATGTGAGGAAGGAATATTTTCCAAAGATAGTATTTTGAACTAGGTATGGGCATTATGAGTTTAAAATAATTCATTTTGGACTAACTAATGCACCCTATATATTCATGGATCTAATGAATAGGGTTTAAAGGAATATCATGATGACTTTGTTGTGGTATTTATTGATGATATTTTAGTATACTCCAAAATCTATAAAGATCTTGAAAATTACTATTGAATTATTCTGAAGACTCTTAGAAGAAATGAATTATATGGTAAGTTTAACAAGTGTGAATTTTGTATTCAATTAGTTTCTTTTATTGGCCATATTATCTCTAAATATGGAATATCCATTGATCCTATGAAGACAATGGCTATTCAGGAATGACCTACACTAATGAATATAACCAAGGTATGTAGTTTTATTGTATTAACAGGTTATTATCGGCATTTCATTCAAAAATTCATCTGATTAGCCAACCCATTAACCAAGATTACTCATAAAGGCGTTAAGTTTGTATGGAAAAAATAATGCGAGGAATGTTTCAAAGAATTAAATAAGAGATTAGCGAATTCTCCGATCCTAACTCTATTATCAAGGAATGATGGGTTTGTCAACTATTGTGATGCATCAAAGAAAGGACTTGGTTGTGTCCTATGCAGAATGATAAATTTATTACCTATGAATCAAGGTAGTTAAAAATTCATGAACAAAACTATCCTACTCATGATCTTGAGTTAGCTTTTGCAATATTTTCTCTAAAAATATGGAGACACTATATTTATGGTGAAAGATTTTAGATATATACGGATCATAAGAGTCTGAAATATATCTTCTCATAGAAAGAACTCAACATGAGGAAAAGGAGATGACTCAAACTACTCAAGGATTATGATTATTCCATGCACTAACACCCAAAAAAGGAAAATAATGTAGCTGATGCATTAAGCATGAAAGATCATGGAGTTTAAAAAAATATAAGGATTGAAAGAGATCATGTATTCATAGATCTAGTAAGGATGGACATGGGAATTATCAAAGAAGGTGAAACATCATTGATTTTTCAATTGGATTCCAAACCATCTTTATTGGAAATAATTAAAACTTCTCAGCCTGATGATGAGAATCTTTAAAATAAAATTAATGCTGTGAATGATGGGAAGTTGCAAGACATTGTATATAAAGATAGAATTTTAAAATTTTGGAAGAGACTTTGTGTTCCATTTATACCCGAGCTGAAAAGAGAGTTATTGGACTATTCCCATAGTTTGAATTTCTCTATACACCCTGGTAGCACTAAAATGTACATATATTTGAAGGAACATTTATGACGGGATAACATGAAACGAGAAATTGCTGATTATGTATCAAGATTTTTAGTCTATCAACAAGTAAAGTCTGAACGACAACATACTAGAGGAGTAATGAAACCTATAACTATTCCTACATGAAAATGGGATTACATCACCATGTATTTTTTCACTAGATTTCCCAAAATTCCAAAAAAGAATGATTCAATATGGGTAATTATGGATCGACTTATAAAATCTGCATATTTCTTCACTATAAGGGAAGATTTTCCACCGGAGCGCCTTGAAAAAATATATATCAATGAAGTTTTGAGACTTCATGGAGAACCTATATTAATTTTGTCTGATCGTGATCCATGATTCACATTGAAATTCTAGAAAATTCTTCATAAATACCTAGATACTTCACTTTAATTGAGTACTGCCTATCACCCTCAAACTGATGGGAAATCAGAAAGGACAATAAAAACTTTAGAATACATGTTGAGTTCATGATAAATTTATTATCAAGGTATGTAGGATCAGTATTTACCTTTAGTGAAGTTTTCCTCCAATAATGGTTTCCATTCAAGCATTCAAATGAAACCATATGAAGCTTTGTATAGAAAGAGATGTCGTACACCAACATGTTGGGATGAAGTCAGTGAAAGGAAGCTTGTGGGTCAACAACTTGTGTAGGAAACAATAGTGAAGGTAAATAATATTCAAACCCATATCAAAGAAACCCGAAATAGTAAAAATATCCATGCTGATAATCAAAGTAAGGATTTGAAATTTCAAGTGGGAGATCATGTTTTCTTAAAAGTATCTCCATGGAAGGGTGTTATAAGATTTGGGAAGAAAGGGAAACTGATCCCCAATTACATTGGACCTTTTGAAATTCTTGGGAGAATTGGAGTTGTGGATTATCATTTTGAAATGCCTCCTTGCCTATCTAAAGTACACATTGTGTTCTAGGTCTCATTGTTGAGAAAGTACATGCCAGACTCAATGCATGTCCTTACTTCTAAAGGTATAGAATTGAAACTTGATATATCTTACTGTGAAGAGCCTATCCAGATTCTAGACACTAAGAAATAGGTGTTTATGAATTAGATGAAATGATTTGTAAAGGTACTTTGAAAAAATCATAAATTTGAAGAAGCAACATGGGAGCCTGAGGAGCTTATGATGGAGAACTACCCAAATATTTTTCTAAGGTAACATTCAGGAATTTAGAGGAAGAAAATTTGTAAAGGGGGATAATGGAACACCCCAAGGTTTTATAAATAAATTTAATATTGAATGCATGAAACACTGAGTCACTATAAAACACCACTTTGTTGTAACCCGACTAGTAAACATAATTTTTCCACTTCTGTGATTTGAATTTTGAAAAACCGACATACACAATTGCGATCAATAAGATATTTAGAGTATGATATGATCAACTTACATTTTTGGTGAATAGTAAGTTACCCTTATGAATAGTAACATATCCTTATGAAATAGAGATGTACCCTTATGAATAGTAACCTCACCCATGTAGGTATAGATAAAATTTAGGCACCTTATAATTGAAATAGAATATGTTAAAAATTAATAATTAAGTGTTGGTATTTTGTGAGTAATAAATATTTAATTATAATTTTAAATTAATAAATTAATAAAATTAATTTCATAAAATGTATTAATAAATAAATATTTTTTTGTCTTATGATTTTAGGATAATTTTATGATACCTTAATTAATTTTTGAAAGCATTATAAAATTAGTTTTAAATTTAAAATCTGTATTTTTCAAGTAAATAATTATTTTATTTTAAAATTAAATTTATATCATTTATAAAATTATTTTTATAAAATGGTATTCATTTTAAATTCTACACATCAAAAAATGGTTAGGGTGAATTTTTGGAATTTTTCTGAAATACATGAATTTTTGGTAAATAGTGAAATCTGATAATTTACAAAGTATGCTAAATAAATGAATTTCTGCATCATGCTTGAGTCATGGATGATATAAATGGCCTTTGGTTCAAACTCACATGCACTTATTACATTTTTGAGTCACAAAAATCAAGACAATTCACAGTCTTGAGCAAAAATAAAAAAATAATGATTAAAATAGTTAGAAATAACTCCTCTCCTCCATTATAAAAGCCACTCATCACTCCCTCTTCTCCTCACTTCTCTATGCCTTTATTATCCTCATATTTATGCCCAAATACTCTTCCCTAGTCCCTCCCTACATCCATGAGCCCTTATAAATTTCAAAAAACCAAAACCCCTTCCCTTAAGGTGGTTCTCAAGGAGGTGTATTCAAGAGGTAAATCCACATCTTGTTTCTTTTAATTTCATTTCAGGTTCCTTTATTTTGTTATCCTCTACTCACCTCCTCTATCAAAATGATATTGATAACTCCATTATCATATATATAATTTAATTTTATAATGTTAATTTAATAACCATTATTAATCTTCTTACTCTCTCTCTCTCTCTTTTATTTTATATACGAAATCATCGTCCGTGAGGTACCAATTAACAACCTTCATATACGACGAAGTCTCGTTCTCCATTTTCCCCCTTAGTTATAGTCATGAAATCATTTTTATGGTTGAAAAAAACTATAAAATATGTATTATAACCTATTTAAAATTCACAAACCAGTATATGTACCTAATATTAATTCATACGACAAAACTACTCTGTAATAATCAAAATACTTCCAAAATAATCTAAGTGATTGTCATTGATATTTCATCCTATGATTCATCATAATAACATGAAAACAAATGATATATATAAACATTAATAACTATGTATTTTTATAAATAATATAAAAATTTAATTCTGTAGTATTATATCCATTCCACATGAACATCCATACTCATATACAAGAATACCGATTGTGAAAACCAAGGAAACAAACACTCCGGAACAACAGAATTCAATCTTATAACCTATCAATAAGGACATAAATGAACTTGATAAAATTATGATAAACTAAATATATGTCTAATAGGTTCTTAATTAATTTATTAATAAGTCTAATTTCATATTCCAGGACCTTAAGTTCAAGAGCGCAACATATTCAAACATAAGGTAAGGGTTTTCTACCCGAACCTCAATTTTCTTTTAGGCTAATATTTGTATTTATTAATCCCAATTAAATTATTATTTATTCTTACTTACTCATAATAAATTCTGTTTTAATTTTCTATATATTTTTACCAACCATAATTCTTCTTTCTTTTTTGGAGAGATACATTTTTTAAAAGGATCTTTCAAAATCTCTTCCCAAAATACAAGACCAATTCAAGGGAATTTCTCAAATTCTTAACTATTTTCAAGAGAACACTATAATCTATTTTTAGAAACCATTATTTTTGTAAAATCACTCATTTTATTATTAAAAAAAATTCCTTAATTCAGTTCTGGTTTTGCACAAATATTTTTCCAAAAGAACTCTTATTTTTAAAGTAAAAGAGTATTTATCTCAAGAATTACTCGATGATTTTATACGAGTATTTTCATCTATTTCAACACTATTGTTTATTATTATGTTCAATTGAGATTAATATTTTATGATATCATGTACCATATTTTTTAATGGTTTATGATAAGTTTGATTATGTATGTTCTATCTTGATACTATTAACCATATTACTCTGAATGGTTAGTATTCATATTTAATTATTGGGGAAAGTTATTTACATTTCATATGTTAGTTTCAATATGAATGTATATTTTGTAATGATGAAATTATGTATGTATTTGGTTTTCCAAAACTAATAAAATATTCATTACTTCAGGATAATACCTTCTTGTAATCACACCAATGTAATGAAATAAGGTACCAACTCCGAGCAACTAGGGTCGGGTATTTACACGCCTCATCAAATCGGTGGGCACTGGTCTGATCATCGTTATCATCTTGAATCTCAATATGTGTCTGAGACTTCATGGCCTCATATGACTCATTAAATTTAAATTTAGAATTAAAACATTTAAAATATTATTTTTAGTTAATTTTAAAACTCAAAAAGAAATTATACTGACCACAATCTGACACTGGTGATCACGTCTAATCTCTCCAATGATCGGATCGCTGTACATCCTCCTATAAATGTCGAACTATGTAATATCATGATGTTCAAATGACTATATGAATATAAAATAATCCATTTAAATTTAAAGTTATATAAATATTTTTAAAAAAAATTACTTACCATATGTTCCATATGCGTACTAAATATACGAATACCGGCTCCATGTGTCACCTCCTATCTCCCCCAATTTTGTCGACCTACTGATGATATCCTCTGAAAACGACCACCCTACCAGTGTAAACATAACCTATACCAAAACTGAGATGAAATTTAATCGAGTCATTGGGTGTTAAAAGACTAATCAAACTCTATCACTCCTGCTTTCATTATTGCTTTCCTTCTCAAATTGTGCAAAAACTGATGGCAATACTCACACATAAACCCCTCCCATGAATTCCAGATCGTGTCATGCATGGTCTCATTGATGGGATACCACAAATCCTAATTTTTTATAATATTATTTTATTAATATAGAGACCCTTTTTTCATGATGTAAGACTTTGGAAAAAATTTACATATCTTTCCAGAGCTAGGCGCTGAGACGTCGTGTAATTCTGAGGCCCAGTGTGTCCGGAATAAATTTTACAAAAATATTAAGTATTTTTGTACTATTCACATAATGGAAATGTGATATATCTTAAATGGTTTATTGGATCAGAAACATAAGAACACTGTTGGGTCCAGAATGCAGTTTTTACCCAAGGGATGACATAAAATATGTTGGTGCGGGTCATTCGGACCCCTCACTAATTAGCGACACATTAAATGGATGAATTAATTAATTTATTAATTAATTTAATAGATCAAACCCAAATAAATCTCAAACGGTAACTCAGCTCATAAATCTAAGGCCATGGTTGTGTCTGGAGTGTGTTGTTTACCCTAGGAGGGGTATGAGCTTTGTCAGCGCAAGTCTTCGGTAGAAAAATTCATGGAGGGAAAAACTGTAAATAAAATAATTAAATTAAATTGTTTTATTTGAAATGATACTTTGAATAAATTCAAAATGGGGACTCAGATTGGAAATCCAAGACTGTCATTGAGTTCATAGTGTGGTGTTTACCCTAGGGGTGACCTTAGTTGATAGGGAACAGGAGATTCAGATTTCACGTTCGCTGGTATTTTCCTATAAATAGGAGGTTAGAGGAATGATCCAAGGTTGGATCATTTTTATCTTAGATGACAGAAATCTGGAAGACGACGATTAGGCATCCAAACATCATCAGATCACGATGAAATTTCAGATGCTGATAGACCAGGGAGCAAAAAATGCAATAATGAAACTGGTTTCGAGGTAGGATTTCTATTTCAGATTCTACAACCCCCTGGTTGAATATTTTGTCATCATTTTTGACTTATGTTAATTTTTTATGGTTAGTAATCCTTTAACATTGGTCAAACAAACAACATTCATCATATGTTTCAATTTCTGATTTCCTGTTCTTCACGTTCTTCGTTGCAAAACTTTTCTTCTTGCAAAAAACAACCTCCGATCGTGGAGTTAGACCCATATCTATGAAGTCATCAACTTGAGGAGTCCCAAACTATGCTCGGGTTCAAGTTTCAGGCGTTGGATGAAGTGTAGTGGTGAGAGGAAGCAGTGGTTACTTTTCTACACACGAAAACAACGATGGATCATTGAGCAGAGGCTTGTGCTGTGAAGGTCTCGTCCCAAGGATCCTAGATCTGGTCCCGGATCACTTTTTCAACCACCGAGGTGCTCCCAGTGGTCTGTGAAAGGTTTTATGGCAGATTTCCAGTGGTGGTCCAGCGGTTCGGTGACGACGGTTTCCAACGAGGCAGCAGCGGTCCGACAGGTGCTCTGGCGATGGTCCGACCAGAATAGTTAGGGGGGCGTTTAAACCCCCATGTCTTTCTAACCGGGTGTTCGATTTGTGTGTCATCTATGACCACACAACCTTTTCTTTGAGTCGGACCTTTTGAGGCTACTTTGAGGACACTTTTTTAGGCTCGATGCTCAGTGGCACAGAAATTCCAAAAATAATAATATTATTGTATTATTATTATTTGGTGAATCATGTATCAGACGTTTCTCCTACGTCTGACCTCCGATTGTTGGGTCATCAATGGAATTGCGACCCAGAATTTATGGCGGACTTTTTGATACCGATCTTGGGCACATAAAATAAAATAGTGTTGCGGGACCCGTGAGGCCCGTTTCGAGCGTTTGCGATGAAAAGAACCCTTTTCACCGGTTGTCGGTTTTGGGAGAATTAATAGATAATCCCATGTGTTTTTTTGAGGGAATCACAATAGTATGATCCTTGTGATGTGTTTCAGGATTGAGGCATGGGACCTATAAGGAACTATTTGTGCGCATCACAGTGGAATGTAACTTCTTCACCGGGAGTCAATTTTCGGTGAATGAATAGTCGATCTCGTGCGCTTTTCCATAAGGATCACAATGGGGTGATCTGTTTGGTTATATGGGTGCATTTATAAGAGGCATGTTGGAAGACTTATGTTTTCACCCTTCATATCAGTAATGATCAACGTGCACTCATCAACCTTTTGGATAGAGGTATCGTGTACTATGGGATTACACTACCACGACTTGTGGGTACTTGATCACAATTTAGTACCTGAGTATGGCTAGGTACACGACCATACTATGAGGAAGGATCACCCATTTCATGGGCCCCAGACATGTTGTGTAACACTTTATGAATCCTCTACCTCTCATATCTCTTTCTTTTGAACTTGGATTTTTTCCTGTGAATAGCCTATCCTGAGTGTTTTTCCATGTAAAACATGATGGTGCCCTCTATAGTAGATTTTAAGGTACGATGTGAGATGTTCCAAGTTTGATTCCTATCTGATGTGACTCTAAATGTTATGGGCGCAATTCCTATATGAGGCGATGCTCGATGTTGACAGTGATGGAAGTGATGTTTTCAGAATCACTAGAGCAATCCTGGATTACCGTCTAGTGAGGCAGGGCAGTGGAGTTTGTTTTTCTCTTCTTAGATTACCCTCCAGCAATACTGTATAGTGTCATTCACCATTATCTTTTGGGCTTACCCTCCAGCAAGGCTGGATAGTAGGATTCATCATTCTCTTTTAGGCCTACCCTCCAGTGAGGCTGGGCGGTGGCATTCATCATTATCTTTTGAGATTACTCTCTAATGAGGATGGGAAGTGGCATTAACCATTATCTTTCTGGCATACCCTTTAGTGAGGATGGGTAGTGGAATTCATTGTTATCTTTTGGGATTACCCTCCAGCAAGGCTGGGCAATGGTGTTCGCTGATTACTCTTTTAGTGCTTGCCCTCCAGTGAGGCTGGGCAGTGGCGTTTGACATTATCTTTCGGGATTACCCTCTAGTGAGGCTGGGAAGTGGCATTCGTCATTCTCTTTTGTGATTACCCTCCAGCGAGGCTGGGCAGTGGTGTTCTCTAGTTACTCTTTCAGTCTCACCCTCTAGCTGGGCTGGGTAGTGGGTTCATCGACGACTCTTCTGAGTATACCCTCCAATGGGGTTGGGTAGTGGGTTCACAACTTTGTGAAATGATCTCTCAACTGTGTGTCATAGTGACGAGACATGTTTGAAGTGAATTTGGAATCTCAAGAAATTGGTGTGATTTTACCACCAAGACACATCCTTGTGACACAAAAAAAATCATGCGGGCAAGAAAGACCTACCCAAAGCAGATAGTATCAAGGTGCGGTGATTGATCCCCTTTGATTTCATGTTCAGGGCTGACGAGTGGGATGCTGGGCATCGATGGTGGTTACTTCTGGGACTATTGGAAACTCTTTTCTGGGGTTGAGATATTGATATGGATTTCTCCTTACTCTAATTTGGGTTCCTTTTGTTGATCATATATATATATATCATATTGTAGTACCCACTCCTTGGGCTTTGTTTACTCTCCTTCTAGGAGAGGTGAAGATGCATGGGGTATGCCACGTGCTTTCCATGTCTAGCTTCTTGTGATTAGATGAGTCTACTCTCCTACTATAGGTAGAGAAGACTCGATGAGAAGTTTATCTTCTCACCGTTTCTAGATTATCATGTTTGGATGAGCTTACTTCACTTCTTTGTTGGGCTGATTTTACTCTTTTACTATACCTTGTTTTATCTACTACTCACCTCTTAAATACATATTTTTCTATTCCCTTGAGCCTTCAGGTCATCCTACTAAGTATTTTTATACTCTCCCCTGCTTGGGCTTTGTCTGCACTTGGTGTTCCCTTGTAGATGATAGGCAGGTTGATCGTGAATTCAGAGTATCATAGGGATACGAGGTGCTTGGACCACGTGGGGTGGTCATAGATTGGAATTCAGGAGTTGGGCTCTCTCAGATATTTTACTTTTCCACCTATTTCCGAGTTGTGGTACTTTTCTGGTTGAGCATTTATTTTTCCCCTTTCCCTTTCAGTTTACTTTAGTGTACTTATATTATTTAGAGGTCGATGCATATTTGTGGTTTATATATATAGTAGTGTCGTATCTTGTTTTCCTTTCCCTATAAACTTTTTCATTGAGTTGGTTGTGTGTGTGTGTACATGTACTTAGGAAAAGGCATTCCTAAGTTTGTTATGCGTTCAGCAATGGTCGCCAGCCCCTGGTCTATGGAGGCGGGCTTGGGTAGTTGCGGCTCAAGCTTGGTACAGTTCGGGTCATGATAATTAATTAAAAAAATTTAAAAAATAAATATTATTTATTTAGGTACCATACATTGATCAAACATGCAGTGTTATACATCAACAAAAATCTGATTCCATGTGACCCATGATTCAGAAAACTAATTGAACATTATAGAACTCCTTTATCCAACAACTATATGTGAAAAGCTGTGAAAATAGGAAAAATAATCAGACAATTAGTATATAAATAAATTAATGAAATCTAACTGAAATACACTGGTAAACATACCTATTTGTGCATGGATCGAAGCTAATACATGAATGTCGCTTGAGGATAGGGTCGAGAATCATTAATCGTGCAAGACCGTGCCCTATCTAATTTTTTTTGAACCACCAGTAGTCTGAGGGTCAGATGATCCAACCTCCTACCCATCCAAAAGTATATTAGCCTCCTAAAACTGAAGAAACATATCATTTTCCATCTGAAACACGAAATTAAAGTTGTTAGAAAATAGTTGAAAATAACTGTTATATATAGATATATATTATATATGATTATAATTATCATTTAATTGTGTCAAAGTTCATCTTCATCCTTATATTCATATATGGCGATGTTAATGTCTTCATATTCCTCCTCTGTATTATCAATTTCTATATGAGTTTTATTTTCATCATATCTTGTCATTTAAAATTCATTTTTAACATCATCAACACCATTTTTACCATCGAAAATTAACTGTGGGGTTTCATCCTTGATATTCGAGTCTCTTCGTGAAAAATATGTATTTGGAGTATTCTCATGAAAAATTTAAATTCCTTTCACTTCAGTAGAACCACATTCACTTCGAGTTAACTGATTTTATCTAGATTTAATTTTTATTATGCTCCACCAATCATAAAACTCTCTTTAATTAGTATAGAAATTTTCATAATAAATTTTGTGTGCCTGATGATCCAATAAAAATGGTTCATTTACTTTAAGAATAATTTTATATTTAACCTAAATGATTCCATGGGTTGGATTAAAATACAAGACATTCTCAGTATCCAACCACTGAAATTTAAACATCGTTATGTAATTCTTCCCCAGATAACACAATTGAATAATTTCTTCCAGCATGTCATAAAATTAAACTTCAGTTTCACTATGATGAGATCCTCTCAAGTAAGAACCACTATTCATTATTTTTTTGATTCCCCATATGCACGTGTATGAAATCAAAAATCCTTCACCACATATGCATTATAATATTTAACCATTTTTGATAGTGGGTTACTCAATGCACACAATCAGTTATCAATTTTATCAGTATGTTGAGATACCTGAAAATTTGTAAAAAAATTCTCAATATAAAAATTAATAAATTGATTTTATATATTAAACTATAAATAATTTATGTTACCAATTTTTGAAATCAGTAGGAAAAATTATTTTACCGATGTTCATCAAGAGAATATACTGTAATTTGTGGAAGATGTTTCTTGATATAGTTATCATATAACCTAAAAATAAAATAAGATTAATTTATTGTAACAGATATTACAGAATAAGTGATATGATCACTCACAGTAAAAATGGTGCCATTTCTTCACATTTGAGCAGAACATATGTATGAGCTCTATGATGTTCATCATCTAAAATTCATCATTCATGAACTCCACCAAATCCAAGTTCAGACTGATTAAAAACTAATAATTGATTCCTCATTTCATCCTCAACATTTATCTCATTATGGACCTTGTAATCATGTTTTGAGAGATATTCAAATTGAAAATAATGAGAGCAAAAAAAAAAATAATTTCCTCTTGCAACTACAATTGAGCCATTAATCGATGCTTTGTTATGTACTTTTTCCCTCAATTTATACATTCATATCTCGAATGGGTACATACATCGGAACTATAATGGACCTCCACATTTTTCTTCATTTGGAAAATTTAATATCAAATGTTCCATTGAGTCAATGAAATCCGAAGAGAATATTTTTTCTAGTTTACATAAAATTAAAATAACATCTTCTTAAAGTTTTTTTAATGCATCACAGTCTATTGTCACTCCATAAATGTCTTGGAAAAAATATTATATGTTTGTTATCGTATCCTAAATCATATATTTCTCAAACCTATTAATGTAAAAAGTAGAAGTCTTTGCATTATAACATGACAGACATTACCTTTTAATCTGGTAATATGACCATTTCAGACACATCTTCCCAAATTGGAATGATGACCATCTGAAAGTCTCAAATCTGCAATCCAATGAAAAAATAATAATCTATTTTTTAGATAGTATATAAGCTAATTTTGGCTTCATTAACTTCTATGATCTGACATTTTCAAACAGTTTAAGTTCTGGTCACCTGCAAATTTGGGCAAGATTTAATCATGCCTATACATTATATTTTGTCTTACATGGTGTATCCAAAACTCTATGAAATAAATTATCAAAATAGATTTCTTCAATATGAATTAAATCTAACATGTGATTGACCGACAAATTAGACCAATATGGCAGATCCCAAAAAATGCTTCGTTTTATCCAATTGTATTCTTTCCTAAAGCTATCAATTTTCTATTGTTTTATTGTTGGTCCAAATGTGATGGGAGGTAATGAAGATAAAATTTATTATAACTCTTTACCTAATATCATTTTTGGAGGTCCTTCTCTTTCAATTATGTATTTTTTGAAATGATATTAGTTCTTCTGAAAAGGATGATCAGTTGGAAGGAATCTTCGATGATAGTAAAAAAAACAAGTTTTCTTCCATCGATGAGCATAAATGATTTACTGTCTCTCATATAGTATGAACACGATTTTGTACCATGTGTACTCTAGCCATATAACATGCCATATGATGGTAAGTCACTAATTTTCCACATTAATGAAGCTTTTAGTAGGAAATTTTGTTTCACAACAAAATCATATGTACTGACTCCATTACTCCACAATGAATTTAACTCAATAATCAACGGTTTCAAATAAAAATCAATATTTTTTTTCAGATGTCCTAGAATTAATAAGGTAAAAAATATATATGGCTCCTTTATCAAAATCTAAGGAGGTGAATTTTACGGAGTTATAAAAATAGGCCTACATGAATATTGACTACTGTAAGAACCAAATCGACAGAAACTATCAGTAGAAAGACCCAATAACACATTTCAGAATTCTAAAGAAAAAGAAAGATGCACTCGGTAAATATGTTTCCATGAATCACTGTCAGAGGGATGATTTAAGATTTTACCAATTGAAATACTAATTTTGTGTCATGACATCAATGCCGCTGTGTTCTGAGTCATAAAAAAATTATACAATCATGGTGTAAGCGGGAAATATATCAACTGTTTTATAGGAATCAATCCAGAATTCCCTAGTTGAGCCTCTTTATACCTCAATTTTCCAAATATGGGACAACTATTCAATGAATAATTTTCACCATAATATATGATGCAATCATTTGATCATGCATGAATATTTTGATAACCTAGACCCAAATTACGAACTAGCATCTTGCTCTCATAGAAATTTATAGGCAACACATTTATTTTAGGTAATAGTGTTTTAACCAAAGTGAATAACTGATCAATATAGCTATTTTAAATTCCATTATTTGATTTAATATCCATAAATTTTACAACTACTTCAAATTTTATTATATTTCAACCATGATATAAGGGATCCTTATCGGACCTCAACAACTCATAAAATTGAGATGGTTCCAATTTAGGAGTTAAATTAATATCATTATGAGTTTTAGTTTATTGAAAAGATGAACATTCCAAATCATGTACTAAATTTTGAAATTGTGATGGATCCAGAGCCAAATTATTAGTAACTTATCTAGATCTTCATTCACCATGTTGATACAAAACAACATAATCTGGTTGAAAATCGCTACACAATAGATGACCCCAACATTGTTAAATGTGTCAAACGTCCTCATGGCATGTTTTTTACAAGGAAACTTAATTATCCCTTCTGAAACACATTATGTTTTTGATGATGCAAATGATAAGAAATATTCAACACCCTCAATATATATATAGGATTTAAACCAGAACCATTTGGATTCTTACGCTGATTTATCCATACATGATTATCTAATAATGACTATTTTTGACTTCTTTATTCCATATTTCACTTAAAAATATAAAATAATTAGTTTTTTGAATAATTTAATATAATAAAAACACTATCCAAAAAATAGAAGAAAATTAAATTCTATTTTCAATCAATTTATAATAATTTCTATTATTTCATAGTTATTTACAATATTTATTTAAAAATTTATACCAATATACACTAATTTTAAAAAATTTATACTAATTAACACTAATTATTAGTAATTACAATTACTTTATAATAATTATTGATAATTACGAGCAGCACAATTTTTAGCGGATTGGCGACAATTCCTTTTTCTGACGACTCATCTCCTTGCAACTTTCTTTGACTGAAATCACTATGAAAAATCTACTCTAACATAAAAATATCCATTTTCATATGCATAAGAATGGGGAGTATGGAGGCCTCGCTGCATTGCTCTCCCTTCTCATGCATACAAAAATGGATATCTGTACGTTAGAGTAGATTTTTCAAAGTGATTTTAGCGGGAGATAGTTTCAAGGAGACGAGTCATTGGGAAAAAGATTTACTGCCAATCCGTTAAAAATTGTGCTAATTTATTACTAACTATTACTCGTTTAGAAATTGTGCTGATTTATTTTAATTATTATAATTATTACTAATTATTCTAATTATTACTAATTATTCTAATTATTGATATTTATTCCTAATTATTGATATTTATTAGTAATTATTACTAATTATAACTAATTATTACTAATTATTACTAATTATTACTAATTATTACTAATTATTACTAATTATTACTAATTATTACTAATTATTACTAATTATTACTAATTATTACTAATTATTCCTATTTATTAAAATTTATTACTAATTATTCCAATTTATTACTAATTGTTACTAATTATTACAATTTATTACTAATTCCTATAATTATTAAAAACTATTACTAATTATTACTAATTATTAAAATTTATTACAATTTATGACTAATTATTACTAATTATTATTAATTATTACAATTTATTACTAATTAATACAATTCATTACTAATTATTACTAATTATTACTAATTATTACTAATTATTACAATTTATTACTAATTAATGCTAATTATTACTAATTATTATAATTTATTACTAATTATTACAATTTATTACTAATTACCACTAGTTATTACTTTTTATTAAAATTTATTAATAATTAATACAATTTATTACTAATTATTACAATTCATTACTAATTATTACAATTTATTACAAATTATTACTAATTATTGATAATTATTACCAATTATAATAATTTATTACTAATTACCACTAATTATTTCTAATTATTGCAATTTATTACTAATTATTGCAATTTATTACTAATTATTAAAATTATTACTGATTATTTCTAATTAATACTTATTATTAAAATTTATTACTAATTAATATAATTAAGTACTAATTACCGATAATTATTACTAATTATTATAATTTATTACTAATTACTAGCATTTATTTCTAATTATTACAATTTATTAGAAATTATAAATTTTTTACTAATTATTACAATTTATTAGTAATTATTACAATTTATTACTAGTTATTCCAATTTATTACTAATTATTACAATTTATTACTAATTATTACAATTTATTACTAATTATTACTAATTATTACAATTTATTACTAATTATTACAATTTATTACTAATGTTTTTAAAAAAATTACTAATTATTTTAATTTATTAATAATTATTACAATTTATTGCTAACTAATACTAATTATTACAATTTATTACAATTTATTACAATTTATTACAATTTATTTGAATTTATTTAAAATTATTTATACTTATTACAATTTATTACTCATTACTAAAATTTATTACTAATTAAAACAATTTATTACTGATTACCGCTAATTAGTAATAATTATAAGAATTTATTACTAATTATTACCATATTTTAATAATTATTAAAATTTATTACTAATTATTAAAATTTATTACTAATTATTTCAATTTATTACTAACTATTACAATTCATTACTAATTATTACAATTTATTACAAATTTTTACTAATCATTACTAATTATTACTAATTATTACAATTTATTACAATTTATCACCAATTATCACCAATTATTACTAATTATTACTAATTATTACTAATTATTACTAATTATTACTAATTATTACTAATTATTAAAATTTATCACTAATTAGTACTAATTATTAATTTTTTTTACTAATTATTATAATTTATAACAATTTATTACCAATTATTACTAATTATTAAAATTTATTACTAATTATTATAATTTATTACTAATTACCGCTAATTATTACTTATTCCCACTAATTATTACTAATTATTACTAATTTTTACTCGTTACTGCTAATTATTTCTAATTATCACTAAATATTACTATTTACTACTATTTATAAATACTTATTTCAATTTATTACTAACTATCTCTAATTATTACTGATTATCGCTAATTATAACTACTTATTAATAAATTTTATGATTAATACTAATTACTACTAATTAATAATAATTAATATAATAACTATTAATTAATACTAATTACTATTAATCACGCGTAATTATTTGTAAAAATAAATAATGATAACTAAAACTATCTAATTTTAATTTAATTTAATTGCAGCTAATTAACAACAATTATAACTAATATAAAATAAAATGAATTGACTAAAAAATCAAAGAAATAGATAAATAACTTAAAACTGAATCTTTCGAAGGATATACCCAATAGTGTGAATCTTGGAGGTGAGTCCATGATACATAAAATTTATTAAAATAAAGGGAAACATACAAGCACAAAAAGAGATTCAAGGTACAAGTGACAAAAGCACGAAAACAACCAAATCGTACTCAACCTCTATTCCTACCACCCCTTCCACAATAACCAGCATGCCCCCTTGGATGTCTCCCTCTTCGCTATTGCTTTTGAATCTGCCATGCCCCACCTGGATCATCCGCGCCTGAGGGTCCATCATCAGCATCATGGTCATCATGTTGGAAATTAAGAGGATTTTTCCCAGAGCCATTATGAGTGACTGCATGCTCCTTGCCGGCCATGCCTTGAGCTCCGTCATCCAAATGCTCCTCGCCATGAAGATGTCTAGCTTGGTCATTGCTATCCTATGCAACTAACAAAGGAGAAGATGCATCAACAGGCTTTTCAATTGACAGTTAGTCCTTTTGTGACTCTCCATATACAACAAGTCAAAATCCAGAGAGTTGATTGATTCAAGCATCATAAAGAAATCAGATTTCAAAATAGTAGTGGTAGGAGACACCACTTCTTTAGAAATAGGATCATCCAATGTCACTTAATGAGAAAATGAAAACATAGAATCATTATTAACCAGGGCAGAAGGGCCCCGAACTGCAGCAGAAGACAGACCTGAGGCCCTCACAGTAGAGTCCTCAGCAGCATGCCCAGGAGTATCCTTTCTAGATAAAACCATAGTTGTGGTGGAAATATCTACTATGCACACATCAGCAGGAGAATCACTAGGATCACCTACTGTGCACACAACAGTAGGAGCAGAAGTTTGCACATAGTTTTGTGCAACATAAAGATCTAAATGATCCATGCCATGAGGACCACGACCACCAGAATAAACCAGCATGGAACTGCCACTTAATTTCCCTTTAGATTGAAACTTTTCTTCCAAAAGAACAACATCATTCGTGTCACTATCACCATCAGATACATCACCCCATTTAGAGGGTTCCCCATGTTCAGAAGTGTAAAGTGAAAGTGCACCACCACCCAAAGGATCAGGCAGCGTGCCTCCAATTATATTACCATCAAGAGGTATTCCTTTGGTCTTACTAGCCACAACATCAGTGAAAGAAAGGGACCCCCTTCCCGTTACCTTGCTCAAAATCTTCCCTTATGATTGAAGCCAAAACCTTCTCACCCTCAGGGATAGGCAAATTAACCTTTCCACCATCTGGGGTACCTCTCCTCGCAGGAATTGATGGAGCAGGAGACAATTTGAATTTACAATGTTTAGCAAGGTGCCCATAATCTTTATAGTTTGAATAGAATAAACCCCTATTACAGTTAACTTGAACATGTCCAATAGTTGAGCAATTTAAATAGAAATGAAGAACATGCTCAAATTCAATCTCAAGTTCAAATTTAAAATCACTAGTAATCAACAACACTATCTCAACCAGCGGCAATGACATATCAAATTCAACAAGAATGTGAGAAAAATGACAATAATGAACTATCCTAGTTTCTTTATCAAGATTAGTTTGGGTTCCCACTGCTAGTTCAATGTCCCAAAGGACACTTGGATTCCAGAATACCCAGCTCAATCCTTTGATGCAAATATAGAATTGTTCTATGTTGTTCTTGGCCTGAAATAGATCAAACCAGGGGAGAGGGTCTCATCGCAAATAGTCCCTCCTGATGGACTATTTGTGATGGGACCCCTCCCCATCACAAATATCAATTTTTCCATAGTTTAACATGATTATATTATTTTTATATCCCTCACTGAGATTTGTTTTTCTAATCCTACAATTTCAAATCTTTTTATGGTGAATCATCTTAATTGAAGAAAAAGTGTCTTGAATATAACATGGATAAAAACTCAAAGCTATGTTTTTTTGAAAAAATGTACACTATGTGAAAGTTTCCACTTTATTATGTAATTTTTTTATCTAATTGTAAAAAACATTGAACCAAAAAGACATTACAAATTTAATATAGTGAAAACCTTATTATAAATCATGTAATTATGGGTTAATTATTTTATGGGTTATTATATTCACACAGCTCATAGATACCCTAGGAGGAAGGAATATGTTGGGTGCTTTTTAGTGATCCTTATCAAGATCATGTGGAGGAGGTTGAATATATATAGTTTAACAAATAAAATGGTACATATTCTTCATTTATATTATTAAGTACAAGAAATGGATAGATCTTGTTACATTACCAGTTTTGATTGATCATTTTAGCTATGTTTGTAAAAGTTTAATCCTCTACAAATCCTAATATAACCATACATGAATCATCCCAATTGCAATACACTTATACAATTTCATTTTATTTTCTGTCATATATGGTATCTATTCTTTGAATAGTGGGTGTATTCTATCTTAAATGAGAGACACAAAATATATTAACACATTTAAATAAATTCATTAATAACCCTAGATATGAATTATATATCTAAGGTAGAATGATCTTGTGATGGTCTTGGATGGATTCAAGTGTGTGATACATATAAATTTGATATCCTCCAACATCCAATTTTTTTATCACATATTGATCAGAAGTGCACAATTCATCCTAGATCATACTTATCACACCAAATTATTTAATTTACATGTTTCAAATTTTAAAAAATATAATTAAAATGATATTCTATGCGATACTATTTGATTATATTTTTCATCTCATTTTTTTACTTTGAAACTCTTTTCTGATACATAATGGGTTTTCAGTGGTTGTAGATGTGTTACTTATGATGCTTGGAAATTTAGTACTAGGTATAATGGCATTACAATCTAAATTCCACACTTAAAACATTTCCTCCACTAATGAAGTCCATAATGTAGAATGATTAATAATTTTTTCCTGTTGAGTACCCAATTATGTCACCTATGGTGGATGATTAACATTACATGATTTATGAGAAATTGATTCTAGTTTTGTAACCAATTATACATCTTTTTTAATTACCTCATCTCATTTCCTATCATTAGATACTTCTATATGAAATTTCAATTCATTAAGTACCAAGTATCCAAAGGAACGATTCCTATGATTCTCTTCATAATTTCTCACCATGTTCATAATTATCAAAATTTATTGTTGTAGACCTGGACATTGATGCATCTGGATTCTCAATTATATTAGTCATATGATAAGACATTATATCATATTTTTGGGAAGGAATGACTTCAATTGATATCCAATAATTGGAATATTTAGCACTAGGTTTACATTCCCCAATAATAGATACATCTGCATATAATTCCATTAAAACATGTTCATATTATTTCATGAACAATGATGATAATTTTACCCAATCCTCACCATCAAGAAAAATATATTCTATATTCAATAAGTGTTCAACATATTGAATATTTATATAAGTGATTAATTTTATTACTTCCTTGACACTCGGTTTTAACCAATTATGAATCCTCATATGCACATATTCTTATCTTGTATAATGTTGATGATTAAAAACTCTTATTTGTTATATAATATAACTAACACCTTGATAATTGTTAATTAATTCCTTATTGTAATATATGTATGCACACATAATTACCTATAAAGAAATACTATTAATTTATTTTTTATAATTATTTTATTTGATTATATAAATAAATTATTAACTATTAAATCTAAAATAAACATGACTTGATCTTGATA
Source organism: Viscum album (assembly GCA_963277665.1). Lineage (NCBI taxonomy): Eukaryota > Viridiplantae > Streptophyta > Magnoliopsida > Santalales > Viscaceae > Viscum > Viscum album. The sequence continues at coordinate 627,666,919 of OY728163.1, read as the reverse complement.
TTTTATCTAGTGATTGGTGTATCAAGAAATTATAAACCAACCCAGACCTACAAAAAATATCCATTAGCCCTAGTTGTCTCAGGGTGTAACATCCTCCATTTTAATTTGAGTTATCGTGTTTGTATTAAATCTAGATCTAAAATTGAATCATCTTGCCTTTTGTAGAATTTTTATTTTTTTATAACACTACTCACATGCAAGTGATGGTTTTAAAGTTATGGTGGTATATAAAACTAATGATGGATATTAAATTCCTTATTCTATTAGAGAAAGGGTTAGTATGCATACCATCAATAATTAAATTAATAAAACTTATTAAAAATCATATAATCATTCATTCATAAGAATTAAAATAAGAAAAATTCAAATATATATTGGTTGATCATCTTAGGATCAGTCACCATTTGATCATTTATGATCCTTATCTATAATTTTTTATTTATTATAATATTTTTAAATTCATAAATAATAATTAAAAATTTACATATAAAAAATGTGACATTATCATGAGCTATTATCCAATAATTTGTTTATCAAGCGATGATAAATCAACCAAGACATTGGGGTAAATCTTTGTGACCTACGATTAGATTAGATAAAATCATTCACAATTCTTCTTATACTCATCATATTTTTATTCACTTTAGCACTATAATTAAACCATGTCACCTTTAGTAGAACCTACATTTTTTAGAATTCTACTCACATGAAAGTGAGGGATACCTAGGGTATAACAATATATAAAATTAACCATGAAAATATAGTTAATTATATAATATGAGATATGGTTGATATGAAGATTATTAATAATTAAATTAAAATACATTATTAAAAATTATAACACCATCACATAGTTATAAATAATTTAAATAAATCCAAACATTCATTGGTCAGTTTAGATCATGATAATTTACCATCCAAGTATTTAGAAACAAATCTACATTTTTTATTATCATTAATAATTTCATTTATAAAATTATTATTATTATTCATAATTTAATTATAAATGAATTAACTAATAATAAAATAAAAATAAATAAATGAACCACCCAAACAAACTAATATTTAAATAAATAAAACTATTAATTAAATATAAAAAACTAAAAATAAATAAAAAAATGTAACAAAATTAAAATTTAAAAAATAAATTATACATCTAAGAAGTTAGAAAATAAATTTGATAAATAATACCCCAACTGAATCCTTCAATATAAAAATAGAGAAAAATCTATGAATAAAAAGGTGGGATAGGTTGGATTTTTATATGGGATGGGTAAGATCCATAAACCATGTTCATTTATCCCATGAATATTATATAGTTTACATGGACATGAATCACATAAGCTGACTAGGAACTATTCATCTTGGGTGAATCATATTCACAAAAGTTGTGTAATAATTTCTTTATGGATGGGTTAGCTTGTGTGAATGTAGTTCATGTCTCCCTTAACCAATAATTAAATTTTGACCTAACCATTTTGAATATTGTTTTTAAAAACCAAATAAAATTATAATAAGATTAACATAATATATTTTTAAAATAATAAAGCTATATATTGGTTTGTGTTATGATTTTTTGTATCGATTTCATAATTCCACAAAAACAAGTATTAATATGCTATTAATTCCCAAAACCAATTCTTTAGATGACCAAATATTCATATCCTTTATCTATGAGGTGTAAATATTAACCATTGGATTTGATAAATGAATAGAAGTTAATTTGGACCATTGATAATATTAATTTTTTTTATATAAATAAATATATTTCAAAATGATAATGGAATAATTTTTTTACAATATATTATTATCTTTACTCACTATCTTTATTTCCTTGGTCCTTGTATTTTGATTGTAGATCTTCATTTTTTATCCATAATTTTAACCTTTGATCAACCTCATAATTCATTTATAATGATTTAAAAGTACGTTTTAGTTTCTATAAGTGCTTTGATCTAGTTTTTAAAACACATTATCATCCAAAGTTTTACTAGGTTAAAAAATGATTTTTTAATCAGGAAAGTCATATTTTCTATGGAAAAACATTATAAAACTCATTTTTCCCTCTTGAAAATTCTAAAATTAACCATTTTTCATAGATTTTATATACTAATATGTAATTGGATGTTAATGGACTTGGAGATATGATCAATATGGATAATCATGCTTCTTCATGAGATCATGTCCGAGTCCTAATATTCTTTCACCTTTACCTTTATAATGATTAGAATAATGAATACTCAATTATGAATGATCAAATGGAATCATTATATGGAAAATTAAATTTAGACATGTTTTGGTTTAATATTTAGTCATGTTTATAAAAGTGGATAATTCGTTTACCCATGTTTCATATAAATTCCAAGAAAATACGTGTAATTAAATTTGTGATGTTTATAAATGTGGCTAAATTAGCCATGTTTATAAACATCATTAATTATGCAACACACTGTTTACCCATGTTTTTTATATACCTAGGTAAAATATTTACTTATTATCCATGTTTTCAATAAAAATGGATAATTAATGCTTAGAATTTTTTGTTATATATCTACAATTTTTTTTAAATTTCATTATTCATTTATTGTGATGATATAAATATATAGGTATCTTTTTAAATTTCTTTCTTTCTTGTGCTTATCACATCACCATACCCTACCCAACCCCTCCCCACCCCATGAAATACTGACATCACCTATGTCACCCCACCTCATGACACATACCACACATTATGTTACCCCCTTACCCACTGCAACCCGCCACATGTACAACCATAAATTAACCTATAACCTTGATTCAAACTTACGATATGCATGTCTAAACCCAACAATCATACCAACCAAACTAAATTCATTATCTGTGAAATTAATATATCACACTCTATTAATACATATGTTAATATATTTAAATATAAATAAAAATTAATAAAAATCATATATATACATATAATTATATATATATATGTATTATACATATATATATACATACATACATACATATTTTTATATTTATAATATATATATATTAATTAGTTGAATTATAATTATAAATTTATAATTTAATATATATATATATATATTATTTATATGTGTGTTCATATATTTTTGTGAGTGTACTTATAAATTTATATATTTATTTATATATAATTTAATCTATAGATGTTGTAAATGAAAACTGTGTGCCTCATACTTTTCCATAGAATCCATGATACAATCCTTAGACAATCACAAGTCAAGTTTGATAGAAAAGAATCTCAATGCCCGAAGAAGAATATAATTTGATCTCCATGTGCCACATGACTACTCACACACCGAGGAATGGGGATTCCTCAAAAAAATCACCCAATCTGGTGATATAGCAGCGAGAACCTCCCTTCAGGAGTAGGCTATAAACTTCACAAATTACCAACGAGAAGGTTGTTAAAGCCTTAAACCTAATTTTGTAGGGAAATCCAAGTACTATTTATTCATAGAAAACATATTTCTAGGGTGTATAAACAATCTCTAGGGGAATATTTTGATTCACATGCATTAATTTGACTGATATTAGATCCTAAATAAACTTAAAAATCAAAATTTATGGCCGTTTTAAGGTAGGTTTAATTTTAAAATGAAAATAAATTAGGAAAGGAAAATTTACCACAAAGAAAATAAAGGTATTTTCATAGTAAGTGAATTATTTCATGAAGTAATTAAAATGACTCAAAAAGAAATTAACTCCATCCATGAAGCACTTCACACAATTTTCAAATCACTCCTCCCATAAAGAATTGTGGTTTGTGGTCAGAAGGATTCCTTTTGAGACCTCAAATGTATGATTTTAATTTGAAAAATTCACAAAAGTGTAAAATTTCAAAAATTATGGTAATTTATTATTTAATAAATTAAAATTCATTGTGAAACACCATTAATTTCATGATGTATTGTCATTTATGATACCGAGGTGTTGTTTTTTGACCTATCTCATAGGTCCTTTGAAAAATGCCCACCCTCTCATAGAGAAGACTTGTTTGTGGTGTAAAGGTTCCATTTTCTGACCTCGCATGCAGAATTTAATCACTCAGTATAATGCCCTTCATGAGATTCAATGTGGTGGACCACTTTAGGAAAACAATTACCTTGGGTTTTCTATTAATAACTCATACCTTCTTCACATGAGGAGACTTTATCAACATACAAAGTTACTTTAGGATACATAAACCTAGATACCTATAAGATAAATTTCATAAGTGTCAAAATGGGTAGGTGCTTCATGAATAAATATCATGAAGGTCCTTCTGGAAGTAAATTCATGAAATCCTATGTGAGCAGTTCTATGTGAGTTACCCTATTTGAGAAACACTATATGAGCACCCCAATGCGAGTAACACTACATGAACATGCTAATAAAAATCAAGAGTCACACCATGAAATTTTTAGGCTAGGTCAAACATATTTTGGGTTAAAATACATATGACCCTAACCCTAATTTTAAGAAACACCATTAGTTATGAATCTTCACATGACTTCCCAAAAGACATTAAGTATAGATTATTCTTTTTGTTTGTTCAGTCACCTTGAGTTTAGATTCTCCTCTCAGATTCCCTATATGGGACACATCCTAGGTGTAATCCCCAAAACCATACCTTCATATGAATCACCTAAAAGTTTAGTTATCTCAGGGAAAATATATGTTTAATACTCACACAATCACCTTGAGTCGAGATACTAATCATATTGATCATATATGGTCCTCCTCTTAAGTGTAATCCCTATCCCTTCCTCAAAGGGCAGGACCGGTGTGTAAGAACCACCAAGTCTCCAATATTCTCACCATTTATGGAACCTAGAAAGGCCTCCTACTATGTTTAATCCCTACCAATATCTTCTTTTGTCTAGTTACCAATCGATAGGTTGAACTAAAAGTGATTCAATGCATAACCCCGACTCAATCCTCTGTTATGCACTCTAATGCAATTGAACTAATATTTTATATCTTGTTTTTCACACTAAACATGAATTATATGGGACATACTTTTCAGTGGATCGTTTTATTATCATTATTAAGATGCATTATAGGAATAAATTTCTAGTCCTAGAATTTTGAATCTAAACTACATAATGCACATCCTTATTGAACAATGTCAAATTATATGGACAAGTTCTCATCACATGTCTTTAAAATATACATCTCAAACTATGAGGAATTTTATTCTGGTTAACCAAAATATACAGGACACTTATTTGAGGTTCAAACCCAACACCCTCAAATACTCCTCTTCTCTTATGGGATGAGTATAAGATGACGCATTATACCTTGAGTCGATATACTCCTCTGGGTTTCTTCATACACCATGAGAATAAATACTCCTATTAGCACCATAATACACCTTACATAGAGATTATAATATTGGTTCCTTAATATACCTCGTGTTGTTATACTCTCCTTGGTTCCCATATATGTGCCTCCTATTTGGTTTAAGCCCTAACTTGGGATAGTCACCTCCTATGTGATGAGGATAAGACCTCCTTATACTAAGGAGAATAAAGAGAATCATACTTATCTAGCGATGAGTTGGGGATTCCTTTTATGATGAGATATATATGATCCATACATTCCATAGTCTAGTTACAAATAGATATGAAAAACCATAAAGGCTAGATCATGTGTAAGTCCCACCCTAACAATTTATAGAAATCTTTCAATTAGTAGACCTTACCATATAATGTTAAACTTCATGGACTGGTCCTTGTAATAAACCTTAAAAGGAATGATGTGTCCCATTAAGTGGCATCAAAATACATGGGTTCTGATTCCCTTGATAGGGATACCAAGGAAGACTCTCATGGGCTCAATAATAACTCCTCCACAACTAATGCTTCCCTACCTAGAGATAAATTCCATAGTTACCTACTATGTGGATTTAAACCAAAACATCATGAATTAATAAGATAAAGATGGATAACCTCTCATATACAAAAATGTTCACATTGACGGATGGACTTAATCAGATCATTGGAATAGGGTAACCTATTCCACAATGGGATCTGTGAAGGATTCATAAAAACATATTAAATCTTTAAGATAGTCCAAGTGTAGGAAAGAATACCATAAAACATTTGTGATGATCCCAACCTCCCACCCTCTCTACCAACATGCATTCCATAGTTACACTGGCTAAAAACCCCAATAACCACCTGCCTTTAGAAAGAAGGCCTACAACGATGTTCCCACTGAAATATCACTAGACAGGGACTGCATCAGAGTTTCCATCAACAATAATAGATTAATATATGTCATATATTTATATATAAATTACTTTATAAGTTATATATTAATATATAAATTAAAATCTTTGTTATTATATATTAATATATATGTTATTATATGTTACATATATATGTGATAATATATGTTATTATATATTTACAAATAAATTAAAATATATGTTATTATATATATATATATTATGGTTTCTATATGTGTATGTGTGTGTGTTATCATGTGTTATTATATATTAATATTTATCCTATATATTTATATATTAATATATAAATTAACATAACAATATATAACTTTATATAAATATACTTATATATATATTAATAATCATGTATGTATGCGTAGATACATTTTATATAAATAAATTTTTATTGCTATATAATACAATTATATGTGTAATATTATTAATAAGCACACATATATATAATTTTCTCAAATGGATTGATGAACATGATAAAACCCATTATAATAAGTATGAAGATGGATTGATATTATTTGATACCTTTCATCATTCATAGAATCATATGATTTTAAAAATTAATGAAGAAGAAAAATCCAATCTTAATTTGGATTTTAAAGGCCTTACCTGGGAATGTTAGTTTTTTTGGTTGGAAGGAATTTTTGTGATATTATGAGTTAGAGGCTTGGATAGTTGTACTATATTGCATGGTTCCTATGAGAAATGATGTTGTTATACACTTTTTAGTTCATGGTTTCTTTTATATGAATGTTTTCAGCCTCTTTGATTAAATGGGTCTTCAATTAAAGTTGAGGTGGTGATTTAGTGAAATCTTCTCGTGTCAGACTGTACATAACCCACTGTAAGTGGAGTATTAATGGAGGATGTTTACCTCATTTTTGGGATTTCCATTATTTGTGAGTAGAGATTTTTGTTGATGGTTTTGCAAAACAAAATATGGAATTTCATGGTTTCTAGTGTTGAGCACAGATCACTGATGTTGCTTCTAATCCTACATGTGTGTGGCCACTTCACTCACTAGATGACTACACAATTTAATGTCTTGAATTCCAGTGATGCATCTCATGTGGATATTGGAATAAGAATATAGATACAATGTGGGTTTCACTGGATCACAAACAACATGCATGGATCTACATCATGCTAGGATGGACTATCAACTGATTCAGACCATACTCTGGGTAATGATGGTAGTGGAAGCCATGCTTTTGGATATATTCTCTTTGTGTAGTTTTCTTTGGTTTTATCCATGTAATCCTCAACTATGTACTTGAGTATATTTGTTTTTAATAAAACTTTCTTAGGATCATGGGTTGGATCTTTCAAATCCATGGTTCACATTGTTCTGTTAATATAAATACACCAATAAATTTATATATATATATATATATATATATATTAGTATATAAATTAGTATATATATATGTAAGTATGTACGTATGTATGTACGTAAATACATATGTACATACATACATATGTATGTACAAATATATGAATGTATACATGTGTGTGTGTTATAATAAAAATCATTTATATACTTATTATTTTTTTATTTATAAATAAATATATAAATATATAAATATATATTAAAATATTAATATATATATATATAATTTAATAAATATATATTATTATAAATTAATAAACACACAATAATATATCTATATATGTGTATATACATATTTATAAATTATTATATATATATAAATATAAATATATATAATTAGCAATTTGTAATATTATTACATATATATTCACATATTTAATCATATGTTAGAAAATATCATTTAGTTGGTTATTTTTAATTAATTATAATTATGTTTTGACCTGTGCATGTGTGTGTGTGCTTATAGTTATATATTTATGTATATATAAATATGTATGCATGTGTATATATTTATATTATATGAATAACATTTTTTTTAATGTTATGTAATACTATTATAAATATATTCACATATAATAACTTTTAAATTAATATTTAATTATTTCACACATAAAACATAGTTAAAATAAAAGTTAGCCACGTTTTAAAGACACGACAAATTAAAAATTAGACATGTTTTAACATATGGCTAAATTGGACACATTTATAAACACAGATAATTTATCCATGTTTTAAAACATGCATAATTTAGCCATGTTTTTAAATACTGATAAATTAGCTACATTTATAAACATGATTAAATTATCCCCATTTTAAAATGTGGCTAAATTAGCAGAATTTATAAACACAACAAAATTTTCCCTATTTTAAAACAAAACTAATTGAGCCATGTTTTTAAATGTAGCTAAATTAAAATTTATTGATATTTTCAAATTTAGTTAAAAAATGTAGGAAAATTATCCAAAATTAAAATAATGCCGTGTTTTTCTAAAATGAGGCTAAAAAAGCACGATGAATAAAAATTTAGCCACATTTTCAAAAAAACACGACTATAAAAACAATAACTAAATGCCAGTATTTTATAGTGTATTATGAAATTTTTTCAAAGAATTTTATGATCGCCACAAGGTATTTATATTAACAATAGAAAAATATAAATTGAATTATTTTTGATTCTATGGTTTTAAGTTATCAAGGGAATATAACTCTATGGAGTTTAAAATTACATCACAATTTAAACTGAAAGGAAAAAATATTACTGACACTAATATGTTATAAAAATAATTCTCTATTTTTAATTTATCAAATGTTATTCCACAAAAACAAAATCAAGAAAAATATTTTACAAGGAATTATGAATCACTTTCTTTCCTTTTTTTTAGAATTTTTTTTGATAAGAAATCATGACTCTTGGCTAGCTAGTTAAGCTCAATTTTTTTTTGAAGAGAATGTAACTACTCATAATCATGATCATGGAAATAATTCATGTGGTGGAGGTGGAGGAAAATAATTTACTTAAGATGGTCATACACCTAATGGAAGGAGGAAAGAGAACCTCAAAAAGTGGTCAAATAGTGATAAAACACAACAAAGGAAACTAGAACATGGTGAATGCGAGTACTTTTGGTGTGGAATGAATGGGAACTTGTAACATACCTATGAATTTTTGATTAAATATTTTGATATTTATAAGTAATAAATTAATGAAGATCTATAAATACCCAATAATTATTCAACCCATACATTAATTTCTAATAATGAATTCTCTTTCTTAGATTTTGAGGATATTTTTAGGTTTGGAGTTTTAGAGAATTAGGTCTTAAATATTACATAACATACCCATATATTAAAAATTAGAAACATATAATCATAATCCATTTTTTCCACAATATAAAACTTTTAAAATTAAACATGTTATCTTTTTATGACAAATCTTTATGACTTTCAGATAGATCTATTCTTTATTTTTATACATTGTTAAACCCTGTGAAAAAACATTTTAAAAACATGGGATGAACACAAAACACTCAGTAAGAGACATAAAAAGAAGAAATTTTTCAGTCTAATTAGAAAAATAAAAAACTATAAAATGATCACCTTTATAAAATTATTATTTGAGTATATGAAATAAACCACTTAAACATCAAAACACACACTTTTAATCAAATAAAACCATTAAAACTAATAACAAGCAAATAAAAACTGATTTTAAGTGACTTAGGGCAACATATTCATAATACATGACAGAAATAATTGGATCCCAATTAAATTAATGGGATAAACCATATCGATTAACTCCATACTTATTACCTTTGAATATTAAGAACATTACCCAATGCATTGGAGAGGTATAATGGGTCTCACCCATTATATAAGCTATATTAGTCTCACCTGAAATCATGAGATATAATGGTGATCAACCCATCATATAATCTATATCGAGATCACCCATTTCTCATATATAATTCTCATGTACCATATCATGAATAAAAAAATTATGTTTTCACCTTTTCATTATAAAACCCTTGAAATACACTTTAAAACCCACATGCAAAACACTTTCGAATATCAAAGTACCTTTTCCTTTTAAAAACATATTTTTAAAACTAAAATACCCCAAAAAAGGGAAAATAGTTTTCTTTCAAGAAAACATGGAATATTGTAAATAAATCCAACTTTAAAATAATTTTTATGGAAATGTTAAGTTTTTTTACCCTATATACGTTAAAATAGAACATTAATTAGGTATTTTTTTAAATAGTCATAATATTATGTAAAATGATTCCTTTTGAAAACCTTTGAAAGAATGTCAACAGAGACATGACATGTCCTTCATAATTCTTTTATGTTTATATAAATACATTAATAAAATATATTTTAAAATATGGACATGGAATAAAAATATTTGAAAGGAAAAATTTAAAATATTATTTTAAAATAAATTCACTTACCTCGAGTTCGATTTTTCAAAAATGTTCTTTATCTCCCTCTTATTCAGAAAATAACATTTTATATCCTACTTAATCTCTCTATGGTTAGTATTCATACTAAAAAATTCATCTCAAATGAGGGGATGGATTATATGAAGTTATTTCGGTTGGTCTTGTCCGAACCAAAATTCTTTTGAAGTGTCAATAAAAGAGGAGATGAGGTGCCATTTTATAAGAGAGGGAAGGGGCACTCCTAAAATTTATTAAAGTATTAAATTATTATAAATTAATTTCCATGTTCAAATGGATAAAAATTGATAATATTATAATATAATATGAGGATGAGTTTATATCATCACATAAAATAAAAATTGGACAAGTCTAGGTGATGTTTTTACCCTTATATTTTTGTTTTTATCCTATGTTAACCCTTTTCGACAATTACCACAATATTAAAGTTTTTTACTCTTTAAGGGTCAAGAAAGTTACTATAAAAGGAAAATCATCCCACAAAATAGAACATGGTTGATATTATCAACCATATTTCATTAAATTGGATAAATATAATGTTTTTACAAATTTTAAACTATTTAATAAAACATTATTTACTATAAAATATCATTAATGCCCATTTTGACACTATTCATTTAATTTAACATTAAAAAAATAATTAAAAATATGGAATTAAAATATAAACCTTTAACACACCCCAAATTTTTATAATTTTAAACGAAATCCATAAAATATATTAATTCAATCAAATTATATTACTTTTAAAATTTTTAATATCATTTATTTTATTATCCTTGTAATTAAATAAATACTATTTTGGCATTGCGTAAGATTTTGAGGTACTTATTTAATTGCTAAAAACTACAAATAAACTAACATGATAAATAAAAATCATTTATATTGAAATTTTATATTTATAAATGAACATGATTTGTTTTTATCCCTATCAGAAAATATTATAGATATTAAACACACGAAAGTGAACTTTTTAACTTTATATTTGCATAAAATATTATAAATATCAACATAATGAAAAAATAGAAACAATGGCATATATTATAATTTTAGATATTTATGGATAAAATAGAATAATAAAATTAAATCAAGGAAAGTTTTAGGGTTAATTTTTAGTCCTTATCACATTATATTTACCCTTAATTAACCCATTTTACCTTTACCATAGTAACAAATATTTACTGTAGTTACTATTCATAATAACAAAAAATAAAAGGAAAATATTTACCAAATTCTCACCTACTGATTCCAAATACAGAATCCATTTTCCAAGATTGAGAATATAGAATTGATAGAATTTAATTTAAAATTAAACTGACAAAATGTGTCAAAAAATGGGTTTTTAGAAAAAATACCTTTCAAGTATAAAAATGTTTTTATACCAAAGTAAAGTATAAAATTTATCCCAATGAAATTAATTGTATTATTAATAACATTATATAACTCATTTGAATTTAAAAAATTCAAAATCAAAATAGAACTTTGTAAATGTTTTAAAAAATACAATTTTCAATAAAAATCAGTATTTTCTTACTATTCACTAGAAAATCAATATTTTTTAAAAAAAATATAAAAACCAGACTCTAAGATAATTTTTAAATTATTATTTAAAAAATGATATACTTTTTATAAAATAAATTTTCAAAATTTTAAGAAATTCATTATTTTATCCACTCATAAAAATTAATAAAAATTATTTTTGAAAAAAATTTATTTGTGAAGGATAAAATGAATTTATTAAAAATTGAGTAATTATTTGATCAGAATTTATCAATACCTTTGTATTTAGTAGGAACTTTATATATATTACAAAAATTATTTAATCAAATTTATACCCACAAATTTATTTTCTAGGTTATAATGTTTATATTTAAATAATAAATTTTCCTAGTTTGTTTAGGATTGGTGTTGCGTGTCTTATATACTAGAAAAATTATTCTTTTTAAAATCTTGGGGTGTTACATTATATCCCCATTTTATAACTTGAATCCTCAAAATTTTAATTTGATCTGATTAATCAATGGTTTGACATTTTAAAATACCTTTTTTTTTGTAATCCCACATCGTAAAAAGGGTTAATAAAACTTCCATTTGAAAAGTGGAAAAGTAAAGATCATCTACAATAATTCATAAATTGGTTTCAAAATAGGAGAAAATTAGTGAGAAGTAAAAATATGGATATGAAATAAAAGTGTAATGTTCAAATAGTGATAGAGAGTGAAAAATATCTTTGATCATAATAAAGTGAACGATCATGAGAAAGTTAATAACCATAAAACAATAAACCAAAGAGGTGTGAAAAAGACCATCAATTCATCAGAAATTAAGGTAATATGATAAATTTTTTTAAGATTATCTTCCTAGATCTGAGGAATTATTAACCATCTAAAATAAGAATATAAGGATAATATACTTAGTTGACAAGTATAATTTTATCCTCTAACAAATTTCTACTGCAATATTATATTTTTATATAAACGATGTGTATTAAAGATGGATTTGAAAACTAGAAGAACTAAAATAAAATTCTAATGGATCACATAATTTACAAAAGTATAACAAGATATTACTTCTATCTTTATACATTAATCAGAACCAAAATTGTTAGCTCAAGATAAGATAATTCCAAAAATGAATTGTAATATCCTGACCTTTTCTAATGATGTATCGATCATGTTTACAGGTAATTTTTTTCCTTCTTTTGATTAATTTTTTGTTTGGGTTTTATTTTGGGCGTGTTTGGGTGAAAATTTGGAGATTTTTAAAGGAAGAGGGGCAGTGCACAATTGACGCACGATTTTCCAAAACTATGTACCCAGCCTAGAAAATTATGAGAACCCAAGTAGAGGGGATTTAAATAGCTGGTGCATGATTTTACAAACCATACAACCTCTTAGGATTAACTGTGTGACTCCCCTATATGAGGTGCACTATTATGGTGAACTGTTAGGGGAAACCATGCACCCCGTACAGAAAATCGTATGTATGAGATTTTAATCCATAAAAAATAATATTAAAAATACCCTAACCCCTAAAATTCTCCCAAAATTGACCATAACTCAGACCTAAAGTATTAATCTCACTTTGGAGTTTCGTAGACAATTTAGTAGGGCTCTAGACCTCCGTTCATGATGATTCAAATCCCGGATCAAAGATATGAACCTCTCTTAATAAGAGATTCTTATCATGTTGGTTTACCATCATTCTTACCTATTTATATCATCCTTTTAAGGGATGTTTTACTCTATGGTTGTGTATCTAGATCTAGGTTTTGATAGATCTAATCCATTTGATCTTGGATCAAGTTTTTGAAAATATATCTCGTTATTTGGAACATTCTCGATCATTCTAATTCAATTAGGGATTTTAATTGGTGAACATTATAAAAAATATTGAGGTAGGTGGTATTGATTCAAATTCCATCGTCTTGACTTAATTAAGTGTATGTAATTGTGAAATTTAAATTTCTATGATTGGGAAATTACATTGATAATTGAATTGATTTGTTTTAATTACCATGTATTAATGATTTAGCTTAAATTGGGGAAAGTGAATTGTGGAATTGAATTAATTAATTAGTGATTAAATTATTTGTGAATTAATTAGTTGGATATTAGGATTGTGGAATTGAATTAATTAATTGGTGAATTAATTAATTAGATATTTAGAATATGCAATTGGCTTAATTAATTGGTAAATTAATTAATATAATTTTATGATTGTGAAATTGATTGATTAATTGAATATTTATTTGGTTAATTAATGAGTTTTTTTAATGGTTCAATTAATGTGTTAATAAATTAAATGATAAAGGGAATTGTGATATTATTTTCTTAACCTAAATGATTTAAATATTTATAATATGAAATAATGATAGATGGTTAATAGTGATTTTTTATACTATCCCATGTGAATTAAAGTGTTGAACGTTGTTTGTTTAAAAAGTTTAAATGGCACACTTTAGTGAGAATGTTGAAAAGGAGGTTAATAATGCTTAACCTTGATGTTTATGTTATGGTTATACATGTGATATTTGTATATATTTGATATTGTGATATATATGATGTACATGTGTGGGACATGCACTACTTCTTCAAAATATCGTATTGATAAATGTGTGTGGGGAATGAACTGTTGCTTTTAAACCCCATAGTGATATGTGAGTGTGGGACATGGAATGCTACTTCAAAATCCTATAGTGATCATTAAGGCATTGGATCAGAAATAAGGATCCAAATACCTATAGGGTGCTAGACACAATGTTCTACGCCCATGAGTCGGCATTGGACTATAGTTCCAATTAGTCGTGATATGAATTGAGAAGATATGATATGTGAGAACTATGGAATTGTGATATGTGATATCCCTTAGGGGATAGTCCAAGCTCTGGAATGGGCCGAATCATCTATTGAGGGTTCATGTGTCCTTGATAACCCCAAGGTTTATGTGATTAACTAAATAATAATGAAATGTGATAAATATTTACTTTATGAATTGTACATTATTCTATATAAAACTCCATTCACTATTATTGACTGTATATTTATTTAGATGTTGTTGGTGGTGAACTATTTATTTTTAGTTACCCCTACTTATGATGACTAATTGGGACCCGAATAGACTTCAAGTTTGTAGGACAGGATAGGTCAAAGGCCCCATGTTAGATGGATAAGATGAGATGAAGCATGGATGAAGGAACCAGACTTGGTGTTGGGAACTGCTAAGATTTGTCATTGTCTTTAATTTTGGGTTTTAATTTTTACAATTATAACATATTTTGTCATGAAATATCTATTATTAGTTTTGGATATTATAATTCTTATTTTGTACATCATGTGATACTAGTTTTCATCGGCTATTGGTTATATCATTTGGTTATTCTTATTTATTTATGATATTGTGCTGCTTTGATAAAGAGCGTATAGTCTCCCCTTTATTTATATTAGACCCTTATTAATAGTCAGAAGCCTACTTCATACAAGGAGGTATGCTTGAGGTAATTTGACTGATCGACTTGGGGAACTGGTGTGTGACACCTAGTTCAGGGTATTATAAAGTGTCATCAAAGTTAGTTTCTTTTCTTCACTTTGGTCATACTTTTTGGGAAAGGTAGAAAGGATAATAGGATGATTTGGTCCATTGTTAAGAGATCATAAATGAGAGCATATAACCCATGTATGAGGGTAAAAGACAAATATATAGGGTATAATTGCTGTTATTGATGTGTGTTATTATAGTTGATGATATTTCACCTCGAGTGATGCACTTGTTGTGTGATGTTATTTTTTTTGAGTTTTTTCCAAGATTTCACCCATGGCCTGGTATAGAATTAGAGTTTGTTATGGATGCATCATTCTAGTAACTCATGATTATTGTGAAATAAATAATTTTTAGGCATGTATGGGAAAAGTGGTTCTAGGTACATCGTTGAAATTGAAATGTTTTTCCATGCTTGTGTACTTGAACTAAAAAATGTGCCTAATAAAAAGTGGAAATATTTAAGATGATTTAAGATGTGAATAAATGTTTTTCTAATGATATATTAATAATGAGAATGATTTTACCCTTTTTAAACCATAAACTAGATGTAGGATGGTTAATGGTAGTGACATCACCTCAGTTTTGATCGTGAGGCAGGGATTGAGGGAAATGACTTGTTATGGATTATTGTGAATCCCTCTTGGGTAAATGTGTTAATGTTGTTTTATGTGTACTAAGACAAGTTTTTGGAATTTTAGAGATATGAATCTATGATGATGCTTGTTGAGAGGATGATAGGAGGACATGGTTGATGATGATCCTCTTGAAGGGAAACCTGAGGAACCGATAGTGCTGGGTGAGGAAATAGGAGAGAAGTTTCGTGAAAACTCTTCTTAGTTCATGTAGTTTATAGAAAGATACCTAGGGTGGGTTGTGAATAATATGTATAATGTGACATGGTAGTTTTAGTTTCAACACTCTTTGAATTTTATTATATAGGGTAGACCTGAGGCAGTAGAGTTCTGGATTGAGTCCATCCATACTATAAATGACTATTTTGAAACTCCTATTGAGAAGAGGATCAAGTTAGCTACTTACACGTTATGAAGATCAGTGAAGCACTAGTGGGATGTTCATACTTGGAATAGAAATGATTATGGTATGGAATGGCACTAATTTTTGGATAAGTTCCTGGAGCACTTTAATCTAGAGACACTGCAATAGGAGAAAAAAGATGTGTACATGTGATTGACTCTGGGATGTATGTCTGTAATGAACTATGATGGCCAGTTTACAAACATTCAATGCTTTGTTCCAGCACTGGAAGGGGACAATACAGTTATGTAAATGCATTTATAGGATGAACTTAAATGCGAGATTAAGTCCCATGTTAATATATTTCATCTGATTTTTTTTGAAGTGGTGGATCAAGCTCTCGTATTTGAGAGGAACCTGAATGAATCTTCTAGTGGAGGATAAGTGGGTTCTACTGGATGATCATAGGGTACGTATTTTGAAATAAAGTAGCATCATTAAGATAATTCTAGCCTAGGTGAGAGAAAGAAGAGTGGAAAGGGGAAGGTTATGTCACACAAGACCTTACCTGAGTGACTTTTCACCAGTGTGGTTAGCTGGGAAACTTTCGTAGGAATTATCCCTAACCAATAGTAGAGCGTTGATCTTGCGGTAGGATGGGACATTAAGAAATGTTTCTAAATAATGTATGGAAGATGGGAAATTATTGGGATTATAAGAAAAATCGTAGTGTGGGAAGCGAATTATCTATGCTGTATCAGTATGCTAATTAGATTTCTACTAGCCATGGTGGAAGAGGTAGTGGAAGCAGTACTTTTGGGAAATAGTGCCCGTATTAGTAGAGTGGTGAAACTCAGGGGACTCAGAATGCATCATAGGGAATATGGGCATGACAGTTACATGTCTTTCAGCCTATACAGGTGGATAGTGAGACTGAGAAATTGATATTTAGAGGTACTATTCTTGTATCTTCTATATTATCTAGTTTTTTATTTGATATTAGTTCATCTCATTATTTTATTTCTTGTCAACTTGTGAATGATTTGAGTTTGGCGGTGGAGTTTGTGAGTGGGGTTGTAATGATAGATACACCTTTGGGAGTTCGGTTGAGAGACATCTATTTGCGCAAGGGGTGTTCTCTCGAGGTTGGGGGGTCCCATTTTCTTTGGAATCTTTATATCCTTGACATGATAGTGTTGAGAAAGTGTTGTTTTCAATATTACATAATCTTGTTATTTAAAGGGGGAGATTATTGAAATTAATACCTTATCTCTTTATGATAATTTTAATGCTCACAAATATCCTTAATTATTTTCTAATGAATTTATTTGTTAATAATTTTGAAAAAATTTATTATTTTATTTTACTCTTGAAATAACGAGAATTTATTACTAAAGTATTCGTATTTAGCGTGTTCTGGAAACATTGTTCATACCCTAATTATTCGGGATCTTCTTTAGTGTGTTCTGGAAACACTGTTCATACCCTACGTGGATAAACGTAGCGTAAGGATGAAAAACGTGTATACTTTTTGATATAAGAGAAAAGAATGGTTAATCAACCATACGTTATTAGAAAAGTATGGAAGAAGAACCCTACATTAGGAAGGAACCCTACATTTGGGATATCAGAAAAGTATGGAAGGAGAACTGTACGTAAGTATTAAATTTTACGTTTGTTTCTCAAAAGTATGGTTCATCAAGCTTACTTTTGTGAACAAACATACATTCTTGGAAAAGTACGGATCAAGTAAAAGTATGGATATTTTATTATTCATTTGAAAGTTGAAGAGAAAAGTATGGATCAAGTAAAAGTATGGATCTTTTATTATTCATTTGAAAGTTGAAGAGAAAAGTATGGATAGACAACCCTACGTTTGTAATCAAACATACATTGTCAACCCTAAATTTGAAGGCCATGTCATCAACCTTATGTTTGGCGTCAGAGAATTTAAAAAAATGATATTTTTATGCAACGGTCAGCAAACTGATTATTAGGTGGATTTCAAGCCGATTTTAAAGCTGCTTTTAAAATATGATCTTGATCGATTCAAAGTTGTTTTATTAATGATTTAAGGATAAAATTAAAAGGATTTTTTATGCCGAGTCTTCAGGGAAGTTACAACTACTCTGTACATTCCAATGTTTGAATTTCGTGATTCAAAAGGTGACTTTTATGAATCTAAATATTCAGAGGATGTGCTCGTCGTTGTTATATATTTGTGTTTTCTCTGAAACAGATGGTGATAATTAATCTATCATTCAAAAAGGGTGGAAAAAGAAAAAACAGAGACTACTCGAAACGTACAGATCTGCTGATTCAAGAGTAGCGTCAAAGCTCTGTTTATTAAAGAATAAGAAACATGATAGAAGATTCACTTATTCTATATCGAAGATCTACTGTGGATCTGCTACTGCTGAAATTGTGAATTATATTTCTGTATCTATTACAATGGGATCGACTCATAACAACTCTTATGTGAAGATCATTATTTCTGAAGGTGACGATCTATCTACTGTCAATTGCATGATATTGCAATTGTGGAGAACATCTGGAAAGTATTTTTAGAATACAAAAATCTTTATTTTCTATTCTTGAGTAACCTGATTCTTGTACTAAGCTATGTAGGTTCTGTGAGTGAACCAGAAGGCTTTGTTTTGCCTTAATTTGTAAAGGTTTCAACTACCTATACTCAGTTGTTGAAAGGTCTGTTTAAATGAGGACCAGATAGTGGAAATCACCAAGCTCGTGGAGTAGAGTGTTGGTGGAGTGGACTAAGGGATTTCTGTTCCCCGAACCACTATATATCATGTGTCTTTTCACTTCATATTTCCACTGCATTATTCATCTGATTAAAGTAAAAATAAGAACACAATATCACGAAGATTTCTGAAAAGACACAATTCAACCCCCCTCTTGTGTATGTTTGGTATAATCCAATACAACAATTGGTATCAAAGGTTAAACTTTCTGATAAATCCTTAACAAGTTGAAAGTGATTATACAAATAGCAGGATGACTGATACAAGAGAGGGAATGTCTATGGTCAGAGAACCGTACTTCAATGGAGAAAACTATGGATGCTAGAAGTTGTGAATGATTATATATCTGAAAAACCTTAGATATAAAGTATATTCGAAGATTCTGACTCTATATGAAATACTAGAAAAACCTGAAACATGGAGTGTAGCTACTGAAGAAGAATATGATATGAACTCAAAGGTAATGAATGCAATTATATGTGGTCTAGGACCTGATGAATTCAATAGAGTATCTCAATGCCCAATAACATATGAAATGTGGAAAACTATTGCTATTGCTTATGAAGGAACCAATAATATCTGGGAAATGAGATATGCAACTGCTAAGCTTAAATTTGATACATTCAGAATGGTTGAAGGTGAAATTATTACTCAAATGAATGGAAGATTGACAGATATTTTCAATGATATAACCGCCTTGGGAGATCCCATTAAACAAGCTGATCAAGCTTTAAAAGTACTGAGAGTAATACCTACAAAGTGGAATGGAATCTCTGTTGCAATCAGACAATCGACACCTGTCAAGAACTTAACCATGAGAGAACTGATTAGAACACTAATGATGTATGAATATGAGATGCAAGATGAAGCTAATGAACACAAAGTTCTTATTAAGAGATATGACACTGCCTTGAAAGTGTCAACATAGAGAAAAAACAGAAAGATAAAGAAAAGTGTAAAAGAGAAATCAGAAAGTTCTGATTTATCAAATTTTGATGTGGAACTAGATAAGCTAGCCAGAAGATTCACTAAATTCTACAAAAAGAAGAAGGGCTTCAGAAAATCCTTCAAAAAGGATGACAAGGAAGTAAAATGTTATGAATGAAAGAAAATGGGACATATCAGACCTGACTGTCCTCAGCTAAAAGAAGACAAGAAAAAGAAATTCTTCAAAAGAAATGTTTATGAGCATAAGGACAAGAAAGTCATGAAAGATATATGGAGTGTATCTGAAGACTCCAATATCACTTCTGAATCAGACTCAGAGAAGGAAGAAGTAAATTTTAAATCCAACATGTGTTTTATGGCAGACACAGATGAGATACAATCTTACTACTCTTCTGACTCTAGTTCTGAATCTAGTTACTCTAAGGAAAAACTTGTAGCTTACTACAATATGATTGAAGAAAAATATGATTCTTTGTTTAAGAAGCATAAGTCTTTAAAGAACATTTAAAAAACTATTTTTGATGAAAGAGATACAATTCTAAAACAATATAAGGAGTTAATTGAGAAGTTTTACTCAATTAACACTAACAATACATATTATGAATCAAGGATAAAATCTCTGCAAACTGAAGTAGAAACCTATAAAAATACGTCCCTTGTTTTTACTAAAGGAGAAAATACTTTAAATGAAATTATTGGAAAAAATTTCATTAAAAAGGAAATATTTGTAATTGGCAGTAATGGTGAAAAACCCAAGATATACAAGAATTATTTTATTCCAAGTACAAAAAGACTAGATTGTAATTACTGTGGAATAAGAGGAAATACTTCTAAAAATTGTTTCTTAAGAAAACCCCAAATAAGTGGTATTAAGAAAGCTTTTGTATCAAATGATTTATTTGAATCATGTGAAATTAGAAAAACAAAGAAAGTCTGGATTCCCAGATCTTTGCTGGATAACACCCCTGGACCCAACAGAATATGGGTACCAAATCAAATTGTATAAATGCCCTTGTAGGGAGCAGGTTACACAAGCAAAAAGGACATATGGTACATGGACAGTGGCTGCTCAATACATATGAGTGGGATCTCATCAAACTTATCTACACTCACACAAAAAGACGGTGGACTAGTCACTTTTGGTGACAATGCCAAAGGGAACACTACTGGAAAAACTACCTATACCCATGGTTCAAAACCGTGGGTATAGCCCCCAAAACTATGGGTATAGCCTATACCCACGGTTTTGGGAACCGTGGGGATGAGTGGAGTCGTAATAGGGGTCTTAGGCTATCCCCACAGTTCATCCAAACCGTGGGTATATATAGGGGTCAATGTGTACCACACCGCTGTACAGGCGTAGGACTTCCCCCACGGTTTGAAAACTGTGGGAATTTATATCTCAACAAATAGTTGCAGGCGGGACTCGAACCCGGGACACAGCACTGGCGGAACAATGTCTTTGACCAACCGAGATATCGAATTATTTGGTATATACATATATATTTATATAAATATATTAATATTACTAGTTTTCAAAAAATCAAATGCGCGAAAATAATCAATGTAGGCGGGACTCGAACCCGGGACACTACACCGGTAGAACTACCTCTCTGACCAACCAAGATATCGAGTCATTTTATATTTATATATATATATATATAAATATATTAATATTACCGCTTATCGAAAAAAAGAAACACACGGGATTCGAACCCGTGACTGCTGCGGAGATGATTTGTGACCTGACCAACTGAGCTGGAAATATTTTGTTAACATTGTCATATATCTGTTTACTTATATTTGTAATTATATTAACCCAAACCGTGTTCCCGCCAATTTTTTTTCGTTGTCCCGCGTAATTTTTTTTTCCTGCCACCAGCTATACCCATGGTTTTGAAAAACCTTTGGTATAGGTCTTCAAAAAAAACCCCAATACCCACGGTTTTTCAAAACCGTGGGTATAGGTATTCTTGAAAAAACTCTATACCCACGGTTTGGCCAAAACAGTGGGTATAGGTCTTTAAAAATAATCTATACCCACGGTTCTAGGAAAAACCATGGGTATAGGTCCCCATATTATCCCTATACCCATGTTTTTTTGCAAAACCGTGGGTATAGGCCCGTTTTCCAGTAGTGGAAGATCATTGGTATTGGAACAATTGGAAATCCAGAAGATGTTTCAATAAACAAAGTACTTTATGTAAAAGGATTGAAACACAATATGATAAGTATTTCTCAACTATGTGATGATGGTTATGCTGTTGATTTTTCTAAAAATTGCTGTTCTGTTTTCAAGAATAAACTTATTAAATTTAGAGCACCTAGAACTAACAACGTGTATACCCTGGATTTAAATTCCTTGTGTAAACAACAAGTAAACTGGTTAACTGCTAAAGTGAATGAATCTTGGATCTGGCATAGGAGACTCAGACATTGTAATGTATATGTTTTACATAAATTATCTAAGAAATAATTAGTTTCTGATTTTCCTAGTCTCAGATTTGAAAGTAACAGATTCTATGTTGTATGTCAACTAGGCAAGAAACACAAATAATCCTTCAAATCTGTTACCATAATTGCTACATCTAAACCTCTAGAACTTATCCATATGGATTTTTTTGGACCTTCAAGAGTAGAAAGCTTGGCTGGTAAAATATATGTATTTTTTTTATTTGATGACTATTCTAGATTTACATGGATTTTCTTTTTGAAATTTAAAAATGAAGATTTTACTTTATTTGAAAGTTTTTGCTAAGCTGTTCAAAATGAAAAAGGTTTTAAAATAATTTCATTAAGAAGTGATCATGGTGGAGAATTTTAGAATCAGGAATTTGATTCCTTCTACTCAAATATGGGTATTAAACACACCTTTTCTGCACCAAGAACACCTCAAAAAAATGGAATTGTTGAAAGAAGAAATAGGACTATTCAAGAAATGGCTAAGACTATGCTAAATGAATAAAGTTTTCCTACCTATTTTTGGGCAGAAGTTTCAAGAACAACCTACTATATAATGAATAGAGTTTTAATTAGACCTCTTTTTAAAAAGACACCCTATGAACTTTCGAATAATAGAAAACCTAAAATTAACTACTTCAATGTTTTTGGATGCAAGGTTTACATCTTGAACACCAAGGATAATCTTGGTAAGTTTGATCCAAAATATGATGAAGGCATTTTCTTAGGATATTCTACTACCTCCAAAGATTATAGAGTCTATAATAAGAAGTCAAGGATTTTTGAAGAATCAGTTCATGTAAAATTTTATGAGTCTAATACCTTTGAGAAAAGGATAGACCAAATGCATGAATCAGACTCTAATGATAACATGAGACTTGAGAACTTGAAAAATGATTTTGAAAAAGATATAAATTAAATTCAGTCCAGTTTAGAAGAACATGATACTAAAGAACCTATGAGTGTACTACCTAGATAGGACAGAACCCTAAAGAATCACCCTTTATAAACTATAATAGGTGACTTAGATATAGGAATAAAAACTAGAAGAAATATTGGAAATCTTGTAGAATTATATGCCTTTCTATCCCAATTAGAACCCAAATCTATAGAAGAAGCTTTAGATGATGAAAGCTGGATGATAGAAATTCAAGAAGAATTAAACCAGTTCAAAAGAAATGAAGTTTGGAAATTAGTTGAAAGACCAAATAATTATCCAGTGATAGGAACCAAATGGGTCTTCAGAAATAAGAAAGATGATCAAGGAATAATAACTAGAAATAAAGATATACTTGTAGCTAAAGGATATAATCAGGAAGAAGGTATAGATTATGATGAGACCTTTGAACCTGTAGCTAGATTAGAAGCCATTAGGATCCTTTTAGCCTATGCATCTCATATGAACTTTAAATTATTTCAGATGGATGTAAAGTCTGCCATTCTAAATGTTTATTTAATGGAGGAAGTTTATGTTGAGAAACCTCCTGGTTTTGAAAATTCTCAAAAAACAGATTCTATTTTTAAACTTACTAAATCTCTTTATGGCCTTAAACAAGCACCTAGAGCTTCGTATGAAAGATTAAGCTATTTTCTATTAAAAAATGATTTTATTGTTGGAATGGAAGATCCAACACTTTTCAAGAAAATTGTAAATTCTAATATTTTATTGGTTTAAATTTATGTTGATGATGTAATTTTTGGATCAACTAATAAAACCCTTTGTCATGAGTTTTCAAAGTTAATGAAAAAAGAATTTGAAATGAGTATGATGGGAGAATTAAAATTCTTTTTAGGTCTTCAAATTTATCAAAAAGATTTTGGAAATGTTTTAAACCAAAAAAATACATTTCTGATTTATTAAAGAAATTTGGACTTGAAAACAGCAAGACATATATAACTCCTATGTGCACTAATATAAAACTTGATTTGGATGAAACTGGAAAATCAGTTGACAACAAGTTATATAGAGTTATGATTGGTAGTTTGTTATATCTTACTTCTAGCAGGCCAGATATAATGTATTTAGTATGTCTTTGTGCAAGATTTCAATCAAATACTAAAGAATCTCATTTAACTACTGTTAAAATATTTTTTAGATATTTAAAAGGAACTGTTTCTCAATATATTCTTTATCCCAAAACTTCTGATTTTAATTTAATTTCATATTCAGATACAGACTTTGGGAGTTGCAGATTAGATAGGAAAAGCACATCAGGAACCTGTCACTTTTTAGGGAAATCTTTAGTGTCATGGTCAAGTAAGAAACAACATTCAGTTGCCCTATCAATAGCTGAGGCAGAATATGTTTCTACTGGCAGTTTCTATGCACAAGTGTCATGGATGAAAAACACTTTTATTGACTTTGGACTAAATTTTAATAATACGCCCATTTTATGTGATAATACTAGTGCTATAAATATTTCAAAAAATCCAATTAATCATTCTATGACTAAGCATATTGATATCAGACATAATTTTCTAAGAGATCATGTTCTTAAAAAAAATATATCTTTGAAATTTGTAAGTACTGAAATTCAATTAGTTGATGTTTTTACTAAACCACTTCCGACTACAAGGTTTGATTTTATTAAGGGGGAGCCAGTTTTATTTAATTTTAAATAAAGCTTTATTTTATTTTTCTATGCTGTTTCTTTATTTTAATTCTGTTTAAAATAATTTATTTATTTATTTTTCAAAAAAAAAATTTCCCCCATGTAATCGTTTTTATTTTATGTTTAAAATCTATGTAATGATTAATAAAAACACGGGAATCAAGGTTATCATAAACCTTTCATCTACTAAACCATTTCATTTCTACCAAAATCCTTTCAAACCCGCGAAATCGTACCACTGCTCAAAAACCCTAATCTTTGAACCTTGGAAACCCTAATCTTCAAACATTCAGAGATTCTCATAGAAATGACAAAGACTAAGAGAGCTAATGAAGTCGAAACCAGCAGTGCCAAGAAACAACGTTCAGAAGGAAGGAAAATCTTACAAGGAAAGGCAATTGATCTCAAATGGATCTATCAGAAAAATCTCATGTTGAAACAAGCACTGTAGTTTCAGAATCTCAAATAGACTTTCAACAGTGAGAATAAGGAATTTTTGTATGAGGTAGAGCTTCGACACTTCTTCAAGTCTATACAATTTAGTCTGGGAGATAATGAGGAATCTATGCTAGCTAAGATAGAGGATAGAAAGTTTTCGATCTCTTCACTTGAAATTGGTCAGATTTTAAACTTCCCTCATGAGGGAGTTTTTCATTTTGATTTGAAAAATATTGTAGATTCTGTGTATAAATCAGAGGACATAATTTCTTTTCTTTTTGGTACTACATCTATAAGGAAGATGTTCATAAAGGATCTGAAGCCAGATTAGAAAATTTTGGTAAAATTTGTGCAAACAGGGATTGCACCGAGGATTTCTGAGATGGAAAAGATATTATATCCTGATATGTATATAATGTATCTTTTGCTCAGTGATATTAAACTCAATTTTCCTAGGTATATGGTTAGATACCTAAGATATTGTTGTCAGAGTGATGCCCGAATGAACATTTACCTTTTGGCCAATTCATCTCCAAACTGTTGTTTAATAAGGATATAGTGAGACTGGTGGATGCCAAAGTGCATTGTCATCAAAGTAATTTGTTTAATAATGGAACTTTAAGAAATATTGGATATTTCTGGAGTACTATAAAAGGAAAATTTTTTCCAGTAGGAGATGAGGATGAATCAGAGAGTTCTTAGGCTCAATCTACTAAGTCCAAGGAGGGAAAAGCTGAATCGAGAGTCAGCACTGCAGCAAGAAGGATCAAATTTGAAGTGGAAGATACTGAGGAAGAAAGAAGTCAATATAGAATTCATTCTTAGAGGAAAATAACTGAGATTGTGGTATATACTTACCCTGAATTGACCACAAGAGATTTACTCTCTTACAGCTTTGTCAGAGAAAAGGTTGTTGAACAATCTCAAGAATAGAATGTGGCTGTTACAGACCATGATCCTGCAAGAATTGAAGTTAAAAGATCAGAACATCAGGTTTTAGCTAATGTTGAAGTTACACATCCACAGGACAAGGAGGTAGAGCCTGGTGAGAAAGTGGACAGACCTCAAGAAACTCCAGAGGATATAATTTTAGAAAATCCATTGGATGAACAAATTGCTGATGTTCGTGATGAGCATGTTTCTGAAGCTCACACAGAAGTACTTCAAGAAGATTTTTCTGTGGAAGAGTCTGAAAAGGAATCTGAGGAAAAATATACGGACCAACCTACTCAGGAAAAGGAGAAAGACAAGTCTGATGCAGATTCACTACCTTTAGTGCTGCTGCATCACACTGAACCTGAGAATGAGAGTCAAGCACAGGGTGGTTCTGATTTAGGGAATAAAGAAGTTTAAGAGCTGTACAAAAAGTTATCTCAACTGCAATCTGAGAATGATACTCTGAGAAGAGCCTTAGCATTAGAATAGTTGAAATTTCAAAGGCTTAAAGAGAGTACAATTTCAAGGTAAGAATTTGAAATATTTAAGGAGGATATGCTGAATGTTGTTGCCAAATTGAAATATGAAATGGTTATGAAGTCAGATTTATCAGATCTTAAATTGTTTATGGAGACACAATTTGAATCAATTGAGAATAGTGCTACTAGTGGATCAGGTACTTCACTTGATTTAATCATAAGGTTTCAAGCTATCACAACTGCAATGAGAAACATGAATGACAGGTTGCAAGATCTTAAATGCAACAATACTCCTTTATCTATTCTGTTAGACAATCAGAAATTCTTGGTTTATTAGTTGACATCCAATGATCCAGGAATCAGCTCTGTCTTAAATAAATTCATAGAGAAGCTGTCTTTGTTTATGGAGAAGGAAGAAAGACTTCACGAGTTTTTCAGAGTCAATCTCATTGAAGACATTCATATGAATCAAGAGGCCAGAGATCTTATTATTAATCTCGATGATGGATTAATGAAAAGGTTGACAGAACAATTAACAGAAATCAAGTCTACAGTCCAGTTAAGATAAACCATACCTGAACACTGACAAAACCTTGATTCCTGTTTTTATCATTTTTTTACTTTTAATGAAAATATGTTTCATTATATTTTTTTGTTTTACTGTTCTTATTTTGATATTCCAGTAATCCAGATTAAATTATTGCTAAAAAGTTAATAATAGCATTTATTTATGTTCAGTGCTAAATTAATATGTATTATATTCCATATTCTACCATTCTTTTTGATATCACAAAAGGGGGAGAAATTTGGATAAACACAACATTTTTATATTTATTTCAAATTTATTTTAATTGGGGGAGAAATTACTAAAAAATGGATAAATCAAATGGATAAATTAATATTGTATTTATCTTTCAAAATTCAAAACTATTTTTAATTCATTTTCTAAGTTAATTTCATTAGTTATTTTATGGGTTTTGTGATCATCAAAAAGGGGGAGATTATTGAGCAAGTGTTGTTTTCAATATTACATAATATTTTTATTTAAAGGGGGAGATTATTGAAATTAATACTCTATCTCTTTATGATAATTTTGATGCTCACAAATATCCTTAATTATTTTCTAATGATTTTATTTGTTATGAATTTTGCAGGAATTTATTATTTTATTTTACTCTTGAAATAACGAGAATTTATTACTAAAGTATTCGTATTTAGGGTGTTCTGGAAATACTGTTCATACCCTACTTATTTGGGATCTGCTTTAGCGTGTTCTAGAAACACTGTTCATACCCTACATGGAGAAATGTAGCGTAAGGATGAAAAGTGTGTATACTTTTTGAGATAAGAGAAAAGTATGGTTAATCAACCATACGTTATCGAAAAAATATGAAAGAAGAACCCTACGTTAGGAAGGAACCCTACGTTTGGGATATTAGAAAAGTATGGACGGAGAACCGTACGTAAGTATTAAATGTTACATTTGTTTCTCAAAAGTATGGTTCATCAACCTCACTTTTTTGAACAACCATACATTCTTGGAAAAGTATGGATAGAGTAAAAGTATGGATCTTATATTATTCGTTTGAAAGTTAAAGAGAAAAGTATGGATGGAAAACCCTATGTTTGTAATCAACCATACATTGTCAACCCTACGTTTGAAGGCCATGTCATCAACCTTACGTTTGGCATCGAAGAATTTAAAAAAATGATATTTTTAAGCAACAGTCAGCAAACTGATTATTAGGCGGATTTCAAGCCGATTTTAAAGATGCTTTTAAAGTATGATCTTGATCGATTCAAAGTCGTTTTATCAATGATTTAAGGATCAAATTAAAAGGAGTTTTTTTATGCCGAGTCTTCAGGGAAGTTAATACTACTCTGTACATTCCATTTTTTGAATTTTGTGAGTCAAAAGGCGACTTTTATGGATCTAAATTTGCAGGGGATGTGCTCGTTGTTGTTATATATTTGTGTTTTCTCTGAAATAGATTGTGATAATTAATCTATCATTCAAAAAGGGTGAAAAAAATAGAGACTACTCGAAACGTACAGATCTTCTGATTCAAGAGGAGCGTCAAAGCTCTGTTTATTAAAAAAGAAGGAACACGATAGAAGATTCACTTGTTCTACATCGAAGATCTAATATGGATCTGCTACTGCTGAAATTGTGAATTATATTTCTATATCTATTGCAATAGGATCGACTCAGAACAACTCTTATGTGAAGATCCTTATTTCTGAAGGTGACAATCTATCTACTATCAATTGCATGCTGTTAAAATTGTGGAGAACATCTAGAAAGTATTTTTAGAATACAAAAATCTTTATTTTCTATTCTTTAGTAACCATCTTCTCGTACTAAACTATGTTGGTTCTGTGAGTGAACCAGAAGGCTTTTTTTTGCCTTAATTTGAAAAGGTGTCAACTGCCTATACTTAGTTGTTGAAAGGTCTATTGAAATGAGGACCAGATAATGAAAATCACCAACCTCGTTGAGTAAAGCATTGGTGGAGTGAACTAGGGGATTTATGTTCCTCGAACCACTATATATCATGTGTCTCTTCACTTCATATTTCCACTGCATTATTCATCTGATTAAAGTAAAAAGAAGAACACAATCTCATGAAGATTTCTAAAACGACACAATTCACCCCCCCTCTTGTGTATATTTGGTATAATCCGATCCAACAGATAGGATTTAACCTAATTTTGGGTATGGACTGGTTGGTAGAATACTAATCCCATATTTATTATTACCACATGAGAGTGATTTTTATGTATCCTAAGGGTGAAAAATATATCCACAATGGATAATGGGTGTCAAGGTGGGCCGTGTAGGGCCAATTAATCAGCAATTGGGGGAGATCACTGCTTAGTTTGCTAGTTTTTTTCTAGATGATGGTGGTGAAAATAATGATGTCTTTCTACCTATATTGGACCAGTTTCAGGACATGTTTCCTAAAGTCTTATTAGGACTACCACCTGAGAGATATGTGTAATTGACCATTGATATCATGCTGGGGGATGAGCCAGTTTCTATTACACCTTACAAAATGGCACTGATAGAGCTTCAAGTTCTCAAGACTAAACTGGATGAGTTGATATATAAGGGGTTTATTTGTTAGATTATATCACCTTGGGGTTCTCTAGTCTTGTTTTCAAACAAGTTTGGTGGGTCCTTGAACTTTTTTTTTAATTACCAGAAGTTAAACTGGATTACTGTAAAAACTAGTATCCTATTCTGCATATCGGTGAAAAATTTGACTAGTTTAGGGTAGCTTGTTTGTTATCAAATATTGACTTGAGATTAGGGTATCATCAGTTTATATTTTGAACTTATGAAATACATAGGAATGCTTTCAGAAGTAGGTATGAACTATATGAGTTCCTTGTGATGCTGTTCAGGTTGATGAACATGCTAGCAATGATTACGAAATTGATGAACGTAATATTCCACCCGTATCTGGACCAGTTTTTCGTTTCTTTTTTGGATGAGATCTATGTGTACTCAAAGACTAATTAATAGAATTCCCATCATATTTATGTCGTCATGATTACAATGAAAGAGAATTATCTATACACCAAGCTATCTAAGTGTCAGTTTTGGATTTATCAGGTACACTTCTTGGGTCACTTCATCTTAGAGGAAGGTATGTTAGTAGACCTAGAGAAGGTTTAGGTAGTTGTATCTTGGGATCATAATAATAATTTTTTCAATATAAATATATTTTTGAGATTAGATGGATAATATTATAGGTTCATCCATGACTTTTCCCACTTGGAATCATCTATTTTAGGCTTAAAAAAAGGGAATGAAGTTTGAATGTTTTGGAGCAAACGAGAATTCCTTACATGTGTTGAAGAAAAATCTAATGATGGAACAAATATTGATCCTACCTGAGATAGGTGAGGAGTAAATGGTGTTTTGGGATGCATATGGGATAGGTATTGGGGAAATGTTGATATAGGAAGATCAATTCTTGGAATATGGGTCACAATAGTTGGGGCCACATAAATGGAATTACCCTATGCCCGAACTCTAGTTAGCTACTATTGTATATGCTTTGAAGTGTTGGTGGAATTATCTTTTGGGCTATAATATTACTATGTATATAGACCGTAAGAGTTTAAAATATATCTTTTCCCAATAATATTTGAATCTTTGGTAGTATTAATGGGTTGAGTATATACCGTGATTTGATTTCAAGATAGAATATATTCACAAGAAGGGAAACAACATGGTTGATTATTTAAGTAGGAAAAATCAAACTCAATCATGTTAGGAGTATAATGTTGAGTGAAAAATTATGGAATTGATGTATGAGACACATATTGTGGTTCAAAAGGGCCAGGAGAAGAATAATCTAGTGTCAGTTTTAGTGGAGGTTATACATTTGAGATAGACCAGGGATATTCATTATGATGACTCGAAATGTTTATCCTTAAGGGAAAGAAATGAAGGTGGGTTGTCACCTTCAGATTGGACCATAGATGAGGATGAAATTATCTATGTCTAGAATCAGTTTTTTGTGCCTATGAGAACATGGGAGGAGTTGATGTGTGAATTTCATGCCTCAAAGTGGGAAGTCCATCTAGGTGTGAATAAGATATACTGTGACATACATCAACATTTTTGGTGTCCACGCATGAAAAAGAAGATAGCAGGGCTCCTGACATGATGCTACACCTATCAACAGGTGAATACTGAGCATCCATGACCTAGGGGTTTACTACAGTCGTTTCCCATTCCAGAATAGAAGTGGTATGATGTTACCATATATTTTTTTGTGGGTATCTTGAGGACACCTCATAATAATGATTTCATTTGGGCAATTGTGGTATGTTTGAAGAAATTAGCACATTTCTTGACAATACGAGTTACATTCTCAGTAGAAAAGTTGGGAGATTTATAGATTCAGAAGATGGACTGTATGAATGAGGTTTCAAGGAGTATTGTTTCAGACCGTGGATCACAATTTACTTCACAATTATGGTAGGTCTTGAAAAAGTTTCTTGGTACATAGGTTTTATTGAGTATGAATTTCTACCCATAGATAGATGGGTAGTCAGAAAGTACTATTCAGGAGATTGAGGATATGTTGAGAGCGTATATTTTAGACTTTGGTGGGTCTTGTGAGAACCACCTTGCTTCAATGGATTTTTCTTATAACAATATCCATCAAGAAAATATTCTGATGGAACCATATGAGGCTCTTTATAGTAGGCCATTCAGATCACCTCTATGCTGGATGGAGTTAGGTGAGTAGAGTTGTTGGGACCAAGTCTCATGTAAGAGATGTCGGAGTATATTTAGCTGATTTGAAAATATATGGCTATATCTTAGAGTAGGAAGAAGTTGTACGCTTAAATATATTGATCACCCCTTGAGTTTAGAGAGGGTTATTATGTGTTCCTTTGGGTGTCTCCTAGATTGGGTCATCGTAGGATTCAGAAACAGTGAAAGATGGCACCTAGGTTTGTGGGACCATTTGAGGTTGTGGAAAGAATCAGGCATGTGGCATACAGATTGTCTTTTCAATAGAGGTACAATGATATGAATGATGTTTTTCATGTGTCAAAACTTTAACAGTATGACCCAACCCTTCTCATGTGATCTGTGTGGATGATATTGATCTTGAGACCGATGTGTCCTTTGAGAAGCATCTGATACATGTGTTGGATTGCAGTGAGAAAGTGTTGTAGGGAAAGACCATTCCAATAGTTCATGTATTGTGGCAACATGACCTCGTTCAAGAGGAAACATGAGAGAGATAAGAAGATATACGGGCTCAGTGGACCTATCTTTTTTACTCAGAATCTTAGAGATGCTTGGGAGTACAACTCAGGGAAGAGATGTTATAAGGTGGGGAGATTGTAAGATCACACCTTATATAGTAATATCTTGAGCATGTTTACTAGTACTATTTTTTTTGATTTTGATTACTTTTTGTTTGGGTTTTATTTTGGGTATGTTTGGGTGAAAATTTTGAGATTTTGGAAGGAGGAGGGGCGGTGTAAGGTTGACATACGGTTTTCCCAAACCGTGCGCCCATCCTAGCAAATCTTGCGTACCTCAGTAGAAGGAATTAACATAATTATATCATGGTTTTAAAATCTACATTCCCACTTAAGAGTAACCATGTAACACCCCTTGGTAAGGATCATGGTTAGGGTGCACTGTTAGGGGAAATGATGTGCCCCATATAGGAAACCATGCGTACAATATTTTAATCCCCAAGAAATTAGATAAAAATACCCTAACCCCTAGAATTCACCCAAAATTAACCCTAACTTATACCAAAAGGATTTATCTCATTTTTTAAGGTTCCCATATGATTTAATAGGGCTCTCGATCTCTATTCTTCAATTACTCATGATACATGCAACACAAATTCTAAATGAACTGTAATATAGTATATTGTTATGAACCATATGTTAAATTTGTGGTATGAATAGGAATAACGAAATTTTAAAAATATTTATAAAGTTTTTAGATAAATCAAATATATTGATAAACAAGTACTCAATTTTTAGTAAATTCTTTATATGCTTTAAAAAATACCTTTTCCTCAAAAAAATATTGGTTTTTGTGAAAAAATAATATAATTAATTTTTTATAAAATTATAAAATTTATTTTAAAAAATGAAATAAAATTTTTAAATAAAAATTTCATTATTATCATAGACTGAATTTTTGAGAATATTCTGAAAAGATTAAATTTTGGATGAATAGTAAAAATTACTATTGATTAAAAATTTCCTTTTCATTTAAAGCATTTAAGGTTAATTTTTTAAAATTATTTTAAAATTAAAATTTCATAATTTATATTTTTATTAAACCAATTATCATTACTAGAATTAATTTTTTTGTGGTTTTTTGTATAAAAACTTATTATACTTAATAATTTTTCCTGGAAAACCATTTTTCACAACATTTTGTGATTTTATTTTAAGAGTAATTTCTTTTAATTTTTGAGACTTAATTTGATAAAATGGATTCCATATTTGTAATAAAAAATTAATTTTTTTAATGACATCACTTTCATTTATGTTCATAATAAATAGAAAAATAGTAAAACATTGTCAACACAGTTATGGTTAAAACAAGTTTACCAGGGTGATTAAACCAAGAGATAAGGGTAAATTTTCCAATTAAACTTGTATAAATCCTATTATATATACATATATAAATATAATACTATCACATATTTTAATGTTCTGGCCATTTGGTATCATTTTTATTAAGATTGAATTTATTATATTTTAATATTTTAATAAATTCCAAGTGTGTCTTCTCCCCCACTTATAAAAGAACACCGCTAACTTCTCTTTTTAACACCAATTTTATCCTTATATATCGACAAAACCTACCTAATTCTCTTATAAAATTATCTATATACAAATTAGAGATGATGTAATTATTAAAATACCATTCCAAGGGTCCTTAATAAAGGATCTAATATAGGCCAACTGAAGGAGCGATAATCATCTTACTCGACATCTTTTAATTTTCTTGTTCTTATACCTCCTCTAAATCTATGGTATTAATCACAAAATAACAAATTAAGTATAATAAATATACTTAAATTTTATTATTATTATGTAACCATAAATATCCACAATTTATTTCATCAAATGAGAATTGAAGGTATTGTTTGTACATATGTCTGGATTACCACCTCCACGTAGCGATAAAATTTATTTTTCATCAACATATTTTATGGATGGGTATTAATGTTGCATTAATTTTTATAATTTATATTTATGAAATAATTATAATTATGTAATTATAATATCATATATACTTTCTTACCTACCAATTTGTTGGAAAATGATAATGTCACTCATGTGTACTTGTGAACTACCACCTCCATGAAGTGATGTGATTCCTTTTTTGATTTCGCTTTGTATGGATGGAAATAAGGATATATTTAATTATTATACATGATATATATGATATAATTACAATTATATAAAGGTTAATTATTATTTACCTTTATTTTTTTCTATATTTTGAAAAGTAAAAATAACTCTCATGCATACGTATGACCTACCATCTCTATGAACATTGTAATTCATTTCTCTATCACTACATTTTATGGATGAATCCAAATACATATAAAATAAATATATATTATATTTATACCATGATTAAAATTATATATAATATGTAACCATGATAAAATCACAAGTATTGGAGCCATCAAGATGAAATTATCATAAAAAAGGAAACAATTAACACCCAAAGACACTAATTTTAATAAAAAATAATAATAAATGAGTTTTTAAATGTTATAATTTTATGATATATATTATTATAAGTATTTAAATGGTTATAGTATATAATTATAATAAATTTAAATTTATTATATATTATTTTAGAGTGATTTTGAATAAATTAAATCTCGAGGTAAGAGATTTATGTTACAATCTCATTATTTATCATGATTTTTTGTTATAAAGTTTCTAATGATGAAATTTTATGACCTATATCTCAAGAATCCCATTGAGTTTCATATAATTTGGTTATTTTTGGATATTTCATGATTTCATTTGATTTTCCCCACTTTAAGTACTCAAGATACCAAAAGAATATTTCCAAGGGAAAATGACTTTATTATTCTCTTCGATCAAAAATCATTTTATTCCATATCCATGTTTCCTAAAATATTTTCAAGAATTATTTTATAAATATAAAATGATTTTTAAAATCAATTTTTATTCATTTTTTAATTTTTACAAAATGGTTAAAAAAGAATGTTCTTGTCATTTTCTGAATGAGGTACTTTTTTTACTTTTTACTGAAAATGTGTGGGATATTTACTTTAACATACATGGCATGAATTTAATTTTACACCATAATGACCAATAAATTATCTGAATATTAATTTATAATATACCATGTTTATTTTCAGGTAAATGTTTTTCTATAATATTTTAGAAATTTTTAGATTTTAAAGATGTTATTTCAAAGTTAAAAGGTTATTTTTCCCAAGAAATATTTCAACTGATATTTTAAAGGTATTTTCATGTAAGATGACATATTTTGATGTTACTTATGATTTACTAGGGTTATTATCCAATTATATTATCCTTATTATTTCTCTATATGATTTATTATTATGATGATAAGATTCTTATGATACCTGTTTATTTTCTATAGGTTATGCTATAATGAAATGTTAATTTTTTTATGAAACTTTCTTCATTTACATAGGTTATGTTATATGATGAATAATTTATGATGTTTTATAAAACATATTAATGGATTATTATTATGTGATTGGTGGGAATAGAATTAGATAGAACTTCAATAAATTTGGTAAGGATGGATATCTCATGAGATAATAAGGACCTGAATGGGGAGTGATCCTATTTTAGTAAGGGACTCTGTCCACCATGATAGTCAAAGAAGTAAACCTTGACTAATGATATGATGAAATAGAGAGTGAAACCAATAAACTATGATAGTTTTTTGTGGTAATCCTTGATTATGAAAATGGTTTTCTATGATTATGTGTTTGCCACAAACTTATGTCTTATGCCAATGTTATGCTCTCATAGACCATGTTATTTTATTACTTTTTGATTCATGTCTTATGAACTTCCAAACTCTATTACATGACTCAATATTATGATCTTTGATATAAAGGGTATGGTTTTAAATTGTTAGACTCTTGTTTTTATACCATCATGATCATGTTATGTTTAAGTGATCATTGATATCTCCCTTGTTTACCCTTAATGAGCATTTAAACACACCCTTTCTTATATTTACTTTCCATAAGTTATAAATAAAGGTTCTAAGTATGAAATATCAAAGATGGGTTATAATTATAAAGAACGTAGTAGGATATTATGTAGATATCTTATGAATAAGTTGTTTATATATCCATGTTTTAAAAGATACTAGACCTATATGATCCCGGTGTAGATTGTAATGTTATGTAATGAATATTCATATATTATGATGTAATATTTATGTATGAAAATTATGGGTTGGTATAGGAATTATATGGTGTTATTTTTTCCTTGAGTATTGGTATATTTCCTCGGTTTATAGGATCTCTTCAATAACCATGAGATGGATTTCAGGCATACTTTTGATCAAGGATCATTACGACATATAAATCTCACTTATGCCTTAGTTTTTTCTAATTTGGGACCCATTGTCATGTAAACATATGTGCTGAACCATAAGGCTTGTTTTTATAGTTTTACTATAAATTATTATGGTCCCTTGATACCTCCCATTTTTTATCCTTTGATATTGAACATTGAGAGACATTATGGAATCTTAAAAATAAATTCCAGCCCCAAACATTTAGATTCATCCTTAACATTAGAGGCTCAAATATTGGTGAATCTAGATGATTTCCTCTCTCGTTATACTTTATTTTCTCCCGTATATTGGTATAAAATTCATATTTAATATTATATCACCATATCCTTCTTGACTCTTAATCTATAATCATTATTTTTGATAATTTGTGTTTGGTTATAAGGATCCTCAACATGAGAGCTTGATCAAGTTGGTGTACATGATTTATTTGGGTATAGATACTTGGAATTCTTATCATTTGGAATCAAAACTATTGAGGTAGGAAGTTACTTACAATATGAGGAAATTTTATATAGTTTTTTTATTATTTGATTATGGGTACATGTGTATCCCATGAGAACAGCGGTGTGATATGACTTGCTTGGTGAGCATGTGTAGCCCTTGAAACCTATGCTTGATTAATTTTCTTATGGGTGAATCCATTGTTGTGAGAATATTTAATTGATGAATTTTTATTATTATATACCATGTTATTCCTTTTTTTGGATGTTTCATAGATTTTGGGAACATTTGTATTGGTATCAAGATAGCATGTTTGTAACACCCCAAGATTTTGAGGTTTTTTTCAAATAAATTTAATTTTTTTGATATTCCATGTTACATGAAACACTGAGTTTAACTTTAATGACACAAAACACTAATTTTATAATGATTTACATAAAACACTGATTATATCTTCAGTTATACAACACCACATTTAAATGAAATATAACATAATTTAAAAATATTATTATTTAATATGATAGTTATCACCTAGCTATTGGAATGGTGGATGTGTATAGGAATAAATAAACTATGAAAATATATGGTTTACAAATGTATATATAATTAATTTTTTGGTGACCAATTAATTATAAATGAAAATAAAAACCATTTCAAAATAAAGTAAATCTTTTTCTGAAAAACTATTTTATGCGTAAAAACATGTTTTAAATAAATTAATTAAAAAAAAAGAAATTTTGGGGAATGATTTTAATTAATTTTATATATTATATATTCAATCAAATTTTTAATATTCATCTTATGTTTTTATAGACAATATATAAGAATGAATCAAATTTTATGCTTAAAACTATATTTTTCTAAAAAGTAGTTTTGTCACCTTTTGAGCACTTATTTTAAAATTAATTATGAAAATTTTATAAAATTTATTTAACAAAACTTTATTTTTGAAATCATAATTTCAAAATTATATTTAAGTTAAGTTTTTATAAATTACTGAAAAGATAATTTTTTCTTTGAATAGTGAAAATATTGGGTTTTAATAGGAATTATCATTTCATTTAAAGGATTTTAAAACATAAAAATTATTTTAATATGGGTTTAAAAATAAAATTAGTTCAATTATATATTTATTAATCCAATTTATTTCCTTTTAACCAATTTAATATTGATTTTTGTTTTAATTTTTTTAAACTTTTGAAACTTTTCTCTTTGGAAAACCTCATTGTAATCACGTCTCAGGAAATAATTGTAAATTAATATTTTTTCCTATTATGTGAATGGAATATGGATAAATTTATTAAATATTTAGAATAATCATAATTTATATTATTTAAAAATTTCAAGTAAAATTTTCCCCATAATGAATAGTAAAAATAGTGACAATTAATTACTACTGTTAATGTGAAAATGGGTTTACTGGGGGTTAAACTAAAACTATAAATGTTAAAATTTACCAAAACCATTTAAAACATAAGTTTTATTGAAATATTTCAAAATTATATCTTATAGTTTCAATAATGGACCATTTTTGAGCCGTGTTTCTAGAGATATATGTGGGTACACCTCTTTCTTTTCAAAAAAATAAAACTGTGCCACCCACCTCACATTTAAGATGCCACTAACTATACTTTCCTCTACACACATTCAAAAACCTTTGGATTGTAAAATTTTTACAAAAATTAATTACTTAAATATCTCATCTCATCCTATAATCCTTTTTTGTTATAAATCCATTATAAAAAGTATTTTTTTGGAAACAAAAAGAAGTTTTCTAAAGAAGAGGTAACACCCCTAACTGAGCGTTTTATTTTATTTCTTCCTCCAACTAATTAAATTTTTTATTAAAAAATGATGATATAATAAAATAATTATCTTAAATATAAATATATATTTTTTATGTTAAATTAATGACCTATTTCTAACTCCTCTTCTATCAATTAGGATACGAAATCATCATTTGTGTGTATGATGGACTACAACCTTATGAACCGATGTTGTTAGTTTTTAATCACCAACTATGAAGGTAGGATAAATTAATAGATTTTATGTTTATATATATATATTTATATGATTTATATGATATTATTATACCTCTATAATTATAATACCTCATATTCCTTCTTAACTCAAAACCTAATGGGAAAATAATAACATCACTCTTGTATACAGCAGACTACCGCCTTACGAACCAATGTGATTTGTTTTTTCATTTATGATTTAATTATATGGTAATAAGTATATTTTAAATGAATATATATGATATTTTTAACATAATTATACTTCTTTATATAATTATATCACATATACCTTCTTACTTTCCATTTTATGGGGGATACGATAACGTCATTCATGTGTACGGCGGACTACTGCCTCAGGAAGTGATGTGATTCATGCACGCATTAAATGTAAGGTAATAAAGATTTTTTAAGGAATATATGTGATATATATGACATAAAAATGATTATATAATGATAATATAATATTTACTTTTCTTTCTTTTAATCTTTCGAGAAAATGGAAACAACATGCATACGTACGTACGACCTACTATCTCCATAAATGGTGTATTTAATTTTCAATATTTAACTTTTATGAATTAATATAAATAAATATATAATAAATATATATTATATTTATATCATTGTTAAAATTATACAGATTATGGAACTATGATCAATATAATAGGACTTAAAATACCAAACCAAAACACACGTAAAAAACTAAACAGTTATTACCTGAAATATAATTTTAATAAAGAATTATTAATAAATAGATAATAAAATTTACTAATTAAATAATATATGGTATTATATATAAAATAATAATTATTTAATATATTTATAATAAAATTATATTTATTATACATACAACTTTAATGTGTGTGAAGGAAGTTGAGACTTAAGGTAAGGGATTTCCGTCTCACTTTTACTTTCTATGAGACACATGCCATATTCAACACATGATTATTTTATGTGGTGTATATACTGTCCATGAATGTATTTTATGATTATTATCCTGAAAATTATTGGGATTTACATATCCATTTCAGGATCTCTCATTGATGGGGTCTACGATTCAAAAGTTACCAAAGTGGTAAGAGATTTTTGTCTTAATTTACCTTCTTTGAGACATATGTTATATTATGCACTTGTCTTTTTTATGAGGTGTATATACATACCATTTTGCATATAATACCATTATTTTATTTATTATAATTATATTTTAATTTTTATTTAATTTTATTCTTTCATGCGGCTTACGATTCAAAGTTAACAAAGTGGTAAGGGTTTTATGTTACATTATCATCGTTTATCAGGATTTCTCATGATTATGATTCCGATGATGAAATATTGTGATCCATTTCTCAATAAAATCATGAATTTTATTCTCCTATAGTTTTTTTCATGAGAATAAATTTCTTCCATTTATCTTACTCCCTTTATGTACTCTAGATACTAAAA
Source organism: Viscum album (assembly GCA_963277665.1). Taxonomy (NCBI): domain Eukaryota; kingdom Viridiplantae; phylum Streptophyta; class Magnoliopsida; order Santalales; family Viscaceae; genus Viscum; species Viscum album. The sequence continues at coordinate 627,625,653 of OY728163.1, read as the reverse complement.
TGATTTTTTTAATAAAAATCATCTTTATATATATCTTCAGTTGAAAACCATTTTTACTCAAAAACTATGTTTTCTAAAACAATTTTGAAAAATATTTATAAAATTATATAAATGATTTATTAAAAAAAATCACCCATGTTTTACTTTTTACAATTTTTTTAATGGAATCTTCATTTTTTTCCAAATAGCATCCATATGGATTTTACCAAAAATGTGAAAGGAATATATGTTTTAACATGTATAATATGTGTAATATTTTCTTCCATCATGACCACTCAATGTTTAAAATTCTTTTACAATTTTCAATGTTTATTAAAAAAATTATTTCAAATATGTTTAATGAATTTTTATTTTTAAAAAGTGATTTTCAAAGAAAGGATATTTTCCTCATGAAATGTTTTAAATGATTCTTAAAGATTATTTAATAAGTTTAAAATTTTATTTTCAAATAAAAGTATTTATAATTTTTTTGTATGAATTTTTATCTTTTAAAATTGTTTTTTAAAGAAAGTATATTTTCCTCAATAAATTTTTTAATTTTTTTTAATGTTCCCTTTATAATTTTCAATGTTTATTTTCAAAGAAATGGATTTAAAATTTTTTTTATGAATGTTTAGTTTTAAAAAGTTATTTTCAAATAAAGGATATTTTCCTCAAAAAATGTTTTATATGATTTAAAATATTCTTTTATAATTTTACAATGTTATTTTAAAATAAAATTATTATAAAATTATTTTAAATCTCAAAAAGTTTTTTTTTTCAAATTGTAATTGCGATTTTCCTCAATAAATATTCTATGAAATATTTCAAAATTATTTTCCATCCATGACGACATCCTTTGATGTAACCTATGATTTATTTCTGATATTATCTAAGGACACCATTTTTATTATGTCTATGAATGATTTATATTTATTATGAAAATATTTTTATGAAACTCATTTATCTTTTATGGGTTATATCATGATAAAATGATTATGAAACCTTCTTCCTTTTCCATGAGTTATGCTATGATGAAATGATGAAGTGATCATAAAACCTATTTCTTTTCCACAAGTTATGTTATGATGAAATTTTTGTGAAACCCATTTATCATCATGGGTTAAATATGATGAATGTTTTATGATATTGGGGCACACATATATATTATTTTTATTATGTGGTGGGTGAGACCTATATCTAACTCTAATTAATTGGGTAAATATTGGTATCTCATGAGATAAAAAGGACTGAAATGGGGAGTTAACCTAGTTCAGTAAGGTACTCTGCCCACTATGATAGTATAGGGAGTGGAACTTAACTACTATGATAGTTTGAGGAGAGAACCCATTTCATTATAATAGTTTTGAAAATTATCCCTAACTACTAATGAAATTATTTTCTATGCTTACGTTTATACCAAAAATATGCATCTTATACCAATTTTATGTTCTCATGGTCAATGTAAATTGATTCCATTGTGATTCATATAATATGAACTACCAGGATTTATTCCATGATTCAAATTTAGGATCTAATATATGTAGGGTATGGATTTAAAATATTATTCTCATATTATAATACCCATATGCTCATTTTATATTGATATCTCCTTTATTTACCCTTTTTGATCATATAATCTCACCCTTTCTTATGGTTCATTTTACCAGGTTATGAAGAAATATTTTATGTAGGGTATGTCTTAGAAGAGTACTTAATGGGATGAAATTTATGGGATATTTAGAATATATTTAAATAAATAAGAATATTTTGTGTCTAGTATCCAAATACATAAAACCTATATGGTCCATGGGAATGTATTTGTGAAATGTATCGAATATTCATCTAAAAAGATGTAATATCTATGTATGAGATGTTTCAGTCTCTATAGTTGGTATCAAATGAAATGTTTAGTTAACCTTTGGAAAATTGGGTCCCTAGGTATATGTTTAAGGATATGTCTAGGGATATATCTAAGGATAAGTCTAACAATGAGTTGGATTATAAGAAAATATACTAGAATTTTTGTAAAGGATGGATTGAGTGGTTTCCAAGCCATTATATCCCATTATAGATACTATAAGTAGATATATCTCTAGCATAGAGGTTCCTAGTGGTAATAAATTTGAAAATAGTGAATTGATATGGCCTCAATCGTTAGTTGGTGCATGATAAAAATCCTTTTTACACCCATACTTTGACACTCCCAGGGGATATTCTTTGGAAAATCACAAGATATTTATGAACTATAATGAATTATTTGAATAATGACCATGGATTACCTAGGTTAAACCCATGGTGCCATATATTTTAAATAATGTGTTAGTATTTAAGTATTATATAAGTGATTTCCATGATTATGTGGTTTCCTAATATGATTATTTTTCCCCACACTATAATTTTTTGTTTTACTCGATTATGATAACTAGAAGGAACTGGATTAACGTTTAATATGATATAAAATTTATTAATGATAAACCAAATGGTATGATGACTAGATTGAAGGATATTGTGATTATTATTAATCATTTTTCATGATATATGATTAATAAATTTAACCTTAACCAACTCTAAGACTCACCACATTAGAAAAGGATAGAGTCTATTGAAAGTTCAGGTGGTGAAGACTGTGGAGGAAAGAAGATTTAGTTTCCTATGTGTTGAGAATGTGGGAATAAAAACCCAAGTGTAAATATTATAGGATCATGTATATGTTTTGAGTGTGGAAAATAATGACACAAATCAAGTAATCATACATAAAACAAATGAAAAGGCTGGTCAACACAATGGATGAGAATAATGGACTCCCTAAGCTATCATCGACATTTAAATGTTTAAAATGTATAAAGTATGTGCAACATAAAAATAAATTTACTAAGGGGAAATATCATGAATATAATTAGCATGGTTGTACGAGTAATGATTATATTCATTATAATGAAAATTTAAAAAATTAAATATGAAAGGAAACAAGTGTTAAGTAATAAGACATCGAATCCTGATTTATGGTGTATTAAGAAAGTGTAATGATTAATGTATTTATATATTAGGATAAAAATAATTATATTTTTATTAGTGTTATTATGGTTATTAGAATCATGAAACATCAGTGGATTCTTCTACAATAGATTTTCATTATGGAGTTTCAATAATATGTTAAATGGTACTGATGGACTTAAAAGTGATTTAATAGAAAGGTAATATTTTTATTAAGGTAAGATAACCATTAATATATTATTTATGTTTTGAAAATGGTGTTTAGGTTTAATAAAGAGATGAATGATATGGGTAATGTAAATTGGATATTATTTATTTCCATGGAACCGATTAATGATTTTATGACAAAGTGTTTTACATTATCATTGATAGAGTTTAATTTTTTTATATTGATGTAATATATTCAATAGATATTATTTTATTTAAGGAATGAATAAAGAGTTAATTTTTAAAATAAGGTATGTTTTCATTAAGGTTTTATGGTAATTCAGTCTATTACTATGTTTCAATAGAATATATGATCAATGTATTCATATATTTGGTATGTGAAATTAATAGAGAATTCATGTTTTTTATAAGATTAATAATAAGTTGTTTTTTAAAATTTAGTGAACTTAATTCTAAATTTTTGGATTTCAATTTTGGCCATACATTGAGTATCCTTATGGTTAACTATTCATGGAATGAATTAATTTGATATTTGGATGTTAATGGATAACTTGTTCTAACAATTCTGTTTTTGATAATATCTGGGGATAAAAGGAATGAATTATCATTATTTTATGGATCTTATTATCTGTTAGTTCTTTAGTAATGAAAAATTCATCTCTTAGAGTAAATATTATTAGTTTGGAATAATACAAATATACTTAAGAGGGGGTGTATTATGCCTCCTCGATAATCTTCATAGATTCTAGTGTTTAACTCTCTATGTGATTTATGCAGATATATAATATTCTCTTCTGTATGATAAATGAATAGATAATAAATATAGAATAATAACATTAAAATTTTGATAGTGGTTCTGGGTATAAGATCCCCTAGTCTACTCCACCAACGCTCTCTCTACGAGCTTTGTGATTTTCACTAGAAATTTCCTCTAATCACAAGACCTTCAAATCTAAAATTGAGTGTTGGAAGTTGGAACCTATAAAACAAGGATAAATATATCCTTTTGGTTCTTTAACAAGGAACTAATTATCCACAACTTAAATAAAGAAGCAGATACTTAACCCATGACAGAGTCCAAGAAGTCAAAACTCCAATAAATCAAAGGAGTTTGATTTATTGATGGTTCAAGTTAAAATTCACAGTTTCAACAATAATTGATATTAGATGGATATTATTCTTCAAAAATGAATTTATTCAAGAAAAAATATCTTTGAATAGATCATTATTTCAAATAATCATCAATTGTATAGCAACAAACAAGAAACAATAGTTTCACATTAGTACGATGTTGACATGTAAATCTTCAAAGTATAGCCTCTATTAGAAAATAACATAATTGATAGTTCTTTGAAGTAGTTATATATAGATTCACAAAAAAATGTAGTTGTATATCATATGTACTGTATATTGTGAAAATATTCTGATCGTATATATAGCTTCCTTTTGGTTGAGAAGATCTAAGAAAGTCACATGATATACCACTGATATTCAAATTTGAATCGATCGGGGGGATGTTAAATTTACTTAAGAATAAGAGTGATTTTATCCATTGAATATAGTTCTTTTAATTGATCATAACAAGCCTTTAAATACATCATATAATAGATTTCAATCAATGTTTATTTCTTTCAATACTATTGTAGAAATCACGGATAAAATCTCAGATTTAAATCTCTATTGTTGAATAGTCAAACATAGGGTTCAACTATGTAGTGTAGGGTTCCTTTTCATAGTGTTGGGTTCCTTGGAATAGCATAGGTTCCTTTCAACATATAGTTCCTGAACCATACTTTCAATGGATCAGAACGTAAGGATCAATAGTAATGTTGGGATGAGAATCCATATGCTCATCCTTCTAGCATAAGGTATGAATAGGGAAACCAGACTTCAAATTCATATTATTATTCCATAGATTTATTAAAATGTAGGGTTTCAATCTATATGTTTACTATTCAATGTAGGGATGTTGATCCATAAATTCATTCAAGAACATAGGGTATGAATAGTGTTTTCATAACACATTTTGTATCTTTGTATTCCATCAAGAAGACATAGACATGATATATATATATTCCTAAAAAATACATAAAACAAATTTATTAGAAAACAAACAAGGGTATTTGTGAGCATCAAAATCAATAAGATTTATACATTATTTTTGAGAAAATAAAATCCCAACAATCTCCCCATTTTTAATGCTAAAAAAAAACTATAATAATTTACTGAAAATATAAGAATTGTAAAGACAGATAAAATAATATTTAAAAAAAATTGATTTTGTGAAAAATTTATTATTTTTCCATATAATTATTTCGATTTCACAGTATTGTTTTGATGATAATAAATAGATAATCTTAAACTCTTAAGTTGAGAATATTTCTGTTTATCCAATTTTCTCCCCCTTTTTGTGATCTAAAAAATAAAGTATAAGAAAAATGATTAAAACACATTTTAATTTTTAATAGAAAAATAAATGAATATTATAGTTTATTAGTTTGAAAAATAAGACAAGTGTTCTGGAAGTGTAAAATTAGACACAAATAATAAAACAATAAAATTATAGAACTATATAAAATTCATATATATAGATAAAGTAAATCAAAGTTAATTAAAGTGAATTCAAAATAAAATGTTTTCTAAAATTATGAGTACATACCACAATCAACTAAATAAATGTTTCAAAAGGATGGTCTTATATCAGGTTAATTGGATTGATCTGAATCTCCACTTGGATAGGGTGTAGTAGGATGAGGAATTGACTGAGCAGCACCATGAATATCATGTAGATTTACCAAAAAACTATGAAAATTATTATTACAAAATTCTTTCCATTGATATAACATATTTCTATAGTCCTCACCAATCCACAAACTTTCACCAAATTTACCTTTATAAAATCATTAATTGATTCTTTAGTCTAAATGAATGTAGATAACTGATCTTTCACTTGATGAAGAACTGGACTGAACCAAGATTAATTAAAAATCAGTTAACTAATCAGACTTATTTGATTTTCTAAAATAACATTCATAGGATTACTATCACATTGAAGAGTGTTCACTATTTCATTTAAATTAGATAAAATTGTAGTTCTTTCCTCAAATATTCTAATTAGATATGGAGAAGTTTTTTGAGAGGAAGTTTATGCTTGATTACTTTCTTTGAGAGAATTAAATTATCTCCACAAAAATTTCTTCTTCTCATCAAAATTATGTCTTAACATATTCTTCCTTTAACTCTGTTAACTCACTGGATAAAGTTCTAATAAAATCTTTAATAAAACCTACTAAAGTAAGAGTTTATTGAAAATACATAAACTATGTTTAAAGCGCCTCAAACATAGATTGAGATACTGTTGAACTTATGAGATCTTCTATTTTATTCTTTTAATCTTATAATTATTTTTCAGAGACAATTTATTACCATTTACTTGATTTTATTTATAGATCATAGCTTTAGTATTTCTTTTTAAGGAGTCAGAAGAATCATTAGAAATTTTTTTGTGAGGTTTTCAAACATCTACTAGTGATACCTTTGGATCTTTTTTCAGAAATAGTAGTTTCAAGTCCTTCTGTCCTTTCTCTTAATGCAGACACCTATAAATCTATAGAATTATCAACAAAAATAGATATATTAATAGGGGAATCTCTACTGAAAATAGGGAAAACTTCCCTAAGTTGACTTTACCCTCGATCTACTTTCTTAATATCCTCAACAAATTAAGCCACATGTTCAACTCTTTATTCATTCACTTATTCAGTATCAGAAATGTTTATTGATATTGTTCTTATTTTATGAAGATTTCCCTCTTTGATTCTTGATTAGGATTCTTCCTCAGGTCCAGGTCTAACAAAATCAATAGATGGTACCATTCTATACTCCCCCTAAGTAATAGCCATAATTCTTTGTTATTCTTGTATTATATTAGAAAAAAATAATACCACTTTACTCACTCTATATGTATCCCAACTTCCTTACAGTTACTAAATTTAATATATTTCGATGATGAAATCTATGTTCTAAAGAGATGTTCCATTTTTTTTAAAATTTGAATAACAAGAGAGAAAGAATCCTTCAATAGGGATAAAAACCCATTATTGTTTCTTTATGACAACAATGATGCAAGTATCTCAACATATACTAACTAAAATTCATCTTTACATTATTTAGAAATAAAAATAGAATATACATGTCTTGATACAAAACTTTTTCCAACTCAGTAGTTCTCAGCACAATTGCTGACTAAATAAACTTCATTAAGACCTTTTGATCAGCATGGAGGCCTTTTTTCATCATCTTCTTGAGAGTTTTTTTTCAAAAAGATATGAAATTATATCCTATAATTTATATTTCTCATCTTTTATATTTATTAAATTGAAATAAAATTCCCCCTCATGGGGAAAACCAACAAATTATCTATTTCCAATGAAGAAATAGAAAATTCACTAGGGTCAATATTAGAGATAATAATATCTTTATCATATTTGAAACTAGATGAAGCATTTCAACAAAATTATTTTACTTAAACTTTAAACACCATAGGCATATTACCATCTCCAAAAACAAATTCAAACCCTTTAAATCTAATAGCATTATTCAATTAAAAATTTGTTTTATTTAACCAATCAAAATCTATTACCTTGCGTTGAATAAATTTTTGATACTTCACATGCTGGTAGATAATCTCACTTAGATCATCTTCATCAAATCTACCTAAAGGTACCATTGCTGAAGGTTTTAGGATTTAATATTCAATATTTAGGGTTTTAGAAAACTAAAATAAGATACGTTCTATAATTGGAAGGGTTGTGAGGGATTAAGAATGAGAGTATGAGAAGTTTGATGGTTTAGTGGTGTGGTCTGATTTCACTTACTGATTACATAGGGTAATCATTAATTATTTTGAAAAGGTGTTTTTTAAAACTATAATCGAAAAAAGTGTTTTATTTAAAAAAATAGACAATTTTTTTTAAAATAAAAATAATAAATAGAAAACACTAATTAAATGATATTAATAAAGATTTATTTCAATTTATATATTTCTATCTCCCCTTAATAAAATCAAAACTTGTAGTGGGAAGTAGTTTAGTAAAAAAATCATCTAATTGATATTTGGTATTTACAAATTCTAAAGATATATCTTTTTTAAGAACATGATATCATAAAAAATGATGACTTATATCAATATGGGTAGTCCTAGAGTGAATTATAGGATTTTTTAAGTATGAATTGCACCAGTATTATCACATAAAATAGGAATATTATTGAAATTTAGTCTAAAATTCAGTAGATTTTGTAACATACACAATACTTGTGCACAAAAACTTCCATTAGATATATATTCTGTCTCATTGTTGAAATAGGAACTATATTTTGTTTCTTAATCATCCGTGATAGTAAAGATTTACCTAAAAAGTAACAGGTTCCTAAGGTGATTTTTATATGTAATATACATCATCTAAAGTCATCATCTGAATATGAAATTAAATTAAAATCAGAGGTTTTTGGATAATGAAGAGACTGAAAAATAGTTCATGTTAAATATCTAAATATTCTTTTAACAACAATAAGATGAGATTATTTCTAATTTTAATGAAATATAGCACATAGAAATAAAAAAAATATTATATGTGGTCTTCTAGTATTAAGATATAAGAAACAATCATGCATACTTCTATATAACTTATTGTCAACTAGTTTTCCAGCTTCTTCCAAATCAATTTTTATATTAGTACACATAGGACTTGTATAAGTTATTATTTTCTAGTCCAAACATCTTTGATAAATGAATAATATACTTAATTTTATTTAGAAAATTCCCATAATATTTTTCATAAATATGAAATCCAAAAAAGGAATTCATTTCTCCCATCATACTAATTTCAAATTCTTTTTTCATAAGATTTAAAAAATCATTTCAAAGATTTTTATTTCTTGATCCAAAAATAAAATACTCAATATAAATTTATACTAATAAAATATTAGAACAAACAGTTTTCTTAAAAAGAGTAGGATCTACTAAAGCCACATATAATCTATTTTCCAACAAAAAAGAGATTAATCTTTCATACCAAGATCGAGGTGCTTGTTTAAGTCCATAAATAGCTTTAGTAAATTTAAAACTAAAATTTGGTTTATGAGGGCTTTCAAAACCTGGTGGTTGTTTAGCATAAACTTCTTCCATTAAATATCTATTTAAAAATAAATATTTAACATCCATATAATATAATTTAAAAATCATATGATATGCATAATCTAAAAGGATTATAATGGATTTTAATCTAGATATAGGGGAAAAGGTTTAATCACAGTCTATTACTTCTTCTTGATTATATCCTTTTGCTAATGATCTAGATTTGTTTCTGGTTATGATCCCTTAATAATCCTTTTTATTTATAAATATCAATTTAGTTCATATTTATAGATAATCTGATGGTCTGTCTACTAATACCCAAACTTCATTTCTTTTGAATTGGTTTTGTTATTATTTCATGGCTAACAATGAACTCTCATCTTCTAAATATTCTTAAATAGAATTAGGTTATAACTGAGATAGGAAGGAATAAAATTAAACTATTTTTCTTACATTTTTATAGTTCTAACTCATGTGTCTATATTTCCTATAAAAATTTATAAAGGATGGTCCTTTAAGATTCTAGACTGTCTAGGTAAGACACTTTTACGTTCTTCAGTTTCATGTTTTTTTAAACTGGACTGAATTTCATTATTTTTATTTTCAAAATTAGTGTAAGGTGAATTAAGTCTCATGTTGTCAAAAGGGTATGTATTTTCATTTGTTTGATCTTTATTTTTAATAAAAGGGTTAGTTTCATCAAATTTCACATGAACTGAGTCTTCAATAATTATTAACTTTTTATTAAACACTCTATAGGTTTTAGAAGTAGTATAATATCCTCAAAAGATTTCATCATCAGTTTTTAAATTGAATTTACCAAGGTTATTTTTAGTATTCAAGATATATACCTTGAATCTAAATACTTTAAAGTACTTTCATTTAGGTTTTATATCATTCTAGAATTCATAGGGTGTCTTTTTATTAAGGGGTATTATTAAAACCCTATTCATGATATATAATGCTGTGCTTACAACTTCTAGAAATAAATAGATAGGAAGACTGTATTCATTCAATATAGTCCTTCCCATTTCTTCGATTGTTCTTTTTCTTCTTACAAAAATTCCATTTTGTTGAGGTGTTCTTAGAGAAGAGAAATTGGGTTTAATTCTTAAAGATGAGAAAAATGAATTAAATTATTGATTCTAAAATTCTACACCATGATCAATTCATAATGAAATTATTTTAATTTTTTTTAAATTTTGAACAATTTTTCAAAATCTTTCAAAAATAATGAATTTTTGACTTTTGAGTTTTAGAAAATAAACCCAAGTAAATCAAGAAAAATCATCAACCAAAACACAAACATATAATTTACCATCCAAACTTGCTACACTTTATGGTCCAAAAGAACCCATATAGATAAGTTATAATGGTTTAGATGTAGCGATTTTGTTAATAGATTTGAAAGATGATTTATATTGTTTGAAGATTTGGAATGCATCATAGAATCTATCATTATCAAATTTAAGACTAGTTAAATCATAAATTAATTGTTTCTTATATAATTTATTTGAAGAATATATCTTTCAATGTCCAAGTATTCTATGCCGGATCCATGACTCATTTGTCTTTATAGTTAAACATTTTACTTTCTATTTTCACATAAAATTTAAATCCAATGTATAAACATTTTTATGTTCTTGGTGCTATAAATTTAATCAATTTATCTTTGAAAAATGAGCTGATATTGTTAGAGAAATCATCATAAAATCCATCATCACAAAGTTGAAAAATATTTATCAGGTTTTTATTTGTCCATTGAATATAAAACACTTGGTTGATTGAGATTGTATTTGGATTTCCAACATTTCAAACTCCAATTATTTTTCCTTTTGTATTGTCACCAAAGGTGACTAGACCTCCATCCATTTGAGTCAGTGTATGGAAATTTGATAAATCCCCACTCTTGTGTCTGGAACAGACACTATCCATATACCATATAGAATTTTTGTTTCTATGGAATTTTCCCTACAAAATCATTTAAACACAAGTTTTTTTGTACCTATATTTTCTTGGGTCCAACTGTATCAGTGAGCAATGATCTGGGAATCCAGATCATCCTTATTTCTACATAGTTTATATTACATGCTCCAATAATATTTTTGAAAATAAAGGACTTTTTAATACCACTTATTTGTGTATTTATTAAATAACAATTGTTAGTGTAATGTCATTTTATTACATAGGAATAACAGGTAACAATTTTTGAATTGGGCACAAAATAATTTTTGTATACTTTTATTTTTTCACCCATGCTTCTTATTTCAAACTTTTATCTTTTAATAACATTATTTCCAAGAATATCATTCAGGGTATTTTATCCTTTTTTAAAATACTAGAAGCACTTTTTTAAGGTTCTACTTCATCCTAGAACTATTGTATCCTTTTTCATGATCAATATAGTTTTATGTATATAAATTAAAAATTTCAATTAATTATTGATTTTATTTTATAATTATATATATTTCACGTAAAATAGAATTGTGAATAATTTTTAAAGATTTATGATTATATAATAAAGAATAATATTTCTCTTCTAGCATTGAATAGTAAGCATCTAATTTATTATTTGAGTATCTATCAGAGTCAGAAGCCGAAGAGTAATAGGATTGTACCTATTATTCTTCCATATCCATAAAGCACATGTTGTATTTGAGATCTTATGGATCTTTCTATGAATCATATTTTGAATATCTACTTATGTCTTCAGATAAAATCCACATATCTTTTATGGCTCTCTTCTCTTTATGTTCACAATCATCTTTCTTATAATATTTATTTTTTTCCTTCTTCTTTCATATTTTAATTGGAGGTAATTAGGTATGCTGTGATCAAAATTTCTTGAATTCATAACATCTTAATTCTATAGGATATCTTTCATCTTTCTTAAATGATTTTATGAATCATATTTTATTCTTGTATAATTTGATAAATTTTCTAGCTAGCTGAGTGATTTTTATTTTAGGGTCAGAGGAATCTGAATTTTTTACTTTCTTTGAAATCTTATTTTTGATTTGATTTCATGCTTCTATGATGTCACCTTAAGGTCAATATTTTCCCTCTTTACAATCTTATGATATTCAAATTCATCCTTCATTTCTACTTCATACATCATTAATATTCCAATTAATTCCTTCATAGTCAAATTATTAATAGGTGATGATTATCGAATAACTACAGGTATTTCATTCAATTTAGAGGGAAGTAATATAATTAATTTCAATGCCTGATCTGATTTACTGATGGGATATCACAAGGTAATAATATTTTTGGTAATCTCTATTAATCATCCATTAATTTCTGTGATGTTTTCTCTATAGAACATTATAAAGGTGTCAAATTTTAGTTTTGTAGTAGCATAACTCATCTATTTGATGTTATATATTCCTTCATATGCAACATATATTTTCTTCCACATTTCATAGGCAGTAGGGAATTGTGATAATTAGTTGAATTCATCAGGTATGAGTCTGCAAATGCTAGCATTTATTTCCTTTGAGTTGTTATCATATTCAGCTTCTGTTACGACATCCTAAGTTTTTGGTTTCTTATGAATCACATAAGGAGTGATGATATTTGAATAAATTTTGAATCCATGATTCTTCAGATAGAATATTATTCATTATTTATAGTATCCATAATTATCACCATTGAAATATGGAACATAAATCATAGACATACCTTATTTCAGGTTATCCATTGACATCTACTTTGTACAGGCCTTATTCATTTGAGATTTCTAGATCTTTATCTATTTTGAAAAAAAACTCACGTCTGATACCAATTGTTTGGTTGAAATAATACAAAGATACACAAGAGGGGGGTGAATTGCACATTTTAATTTATCTTGATAGATTCTAGCATTTAACTCTCTTTGTGAGTTATGAAGATATGCAACATTCACTTCTGTATGAAAAATTAATAGTGGAAAAAAAGAAAATAAGAACACAATAATATTTATAGTGGTTTGGGGCACAAAGGTCCCCTATTCCACTCCACCAATGCTCCCTCTATGAGGTTAGTGATTTTCACTAGAAAGGTACTCTTATCACATGACCTTCAAATATACAATTGAGTGCTGGCATTTGAACCATTTATAAAAAGGATAAATAGAGCCTTCTGGTTCTTTTACGTGGAACCTATTATCCACAAATTAGAGGAAGAAGTTGGGACTTAACACACGACTAATTCTAACTACTCCAAACTCCAATAGTTCAAAAGAGTTTGATTTGATGACGGTTCGGGTTGAACATCATAGTTACAACAACAACTGACATTAGATGGATCTTCTTCTTCAAAAATTAAAGTCTTAGAATAAAATTAAATAGACCATGATTGCAAATGATCTTCAATTATACAACAATAAACAAGAAACAATAGTTTCACAGTCAGTCAAGGTTGAAATGTAAAGCTTTATAATATAGACCCTCTTAGAAAATAATTGAATCGATCATTCTTTTTAGTAGTTCTATAGAGATTCACACAATAAAAAATGTAGTTGTATATCACATTTATCTTATATAGAGAAAAAATTCTGATCATATATATATATATATCTTTCTTTTGGTTGAGTAGATCAAATAAATTCTCCTGATAGACTGCTGATATTCAAATCTGAATCGACTAGGGGAATCATAAACCCCATTAAGAATAGGAATGATTTTCTCTATTGAATATGGTTCTTTTAATTGATCATAATGATCCATTTAATTGATCATGGAATATATTTTAATCGATCTTTATTTTTGTCAAGACTATTGCAGAAATCTTAGATAAAATCACAGATTTAAATCTCCATTGTTGAACAGTCAAACATAGTGTTCAACTACATAGTGTAGGGTTCCTTTTCATAGTTTAGGATTATTTTGTGTATAGTAAGTTTCCTTACAATGTATGGTTTATGAAACATACTTTCATCTAAGTAGAATGTAGGGATTAAAAGCGAGGTTGAGATGAGAATCCATACGATCATCCTTCCAACATAGTTTATGAACAATGATTTTAGTCTTCAACATTAGATTGTTATCTCATATATTTATTCAAATGCAGGGTTTCATATCCATATGTCTACTATTAAACATAGGGATGTTGATCCATACCTTCATTCTCTGAAAAAAGGGTATAGAAATTGTTTTTAAAACACATCCCATAGCTTTGTATTTCCTAAAAAAGATATAAACATGATATATATATATATACATATATATTCTTGAAAAATACTTAAATAAACATTATTATAAACCAAAAAAAGGTATTTTTGAGCATGAAAATCAATATGATTTATAGAGTATTGTACAAAAAATACATTCCCAACAAAGAGATGAAGTGGATATTGATTGAGTAATAACCAAAGGATGAGATTGTTCTTCTGAAATTGAATGAAATCAAGTAAGTATATATTCTCATGAAAATTCCCCAAATTTAGGAAAAGTTTCTTAAAATAAAATTACATTTACATTCATTTCAATTGAATGAATAGTATTTTCATTTGTTGTTAATTTATGGATCTACGGTCATTAACATTCTCTTGACCATGTTCTCTATCACTCTCCATCAATATTTGGGTGTTATTTTTCTCTTCTATGTTCATGTTTTCTCTTCCCACCAATGCTATCCTACTTGGAAACTATGTTATGTTTTATTTTAGATAATCTTTACACATCCATTTATATCTTTTGAAGATGAATTTTTTTAACCCTTTTTATAATGTGGGTTTCCCACAAATATATTTTCAAATTTAGAACCTTTTTTTACAAAGCACAAGTTAAAAATGTGAGGATGAAATTTATTTAAGTGGGGTAGAATGTAACGCCCCAATATTTTCTGAAATATATATATTTTAAAATAAATTTAATATTTTTTGATATTTTTCATTATGTGAAACACAAAATTTTTCATTCTTCACATGCAACACTAAGATTAACTTGTGTTCCATGCAACATTGAGTATATCTTACCTTACTCGAATTCACGAGTTTAAAAAAAACATGACATTCTATTAAAATAATATTATTTAATTTGATAGTTATCACCTAGACATTAGAATCATGGGTATGAATAGTATTAACTAAATTATAAAAATATATGGTGTACATAAGAATATATAATGAATTATTTAGTGAATAATTAATTTAAAATAAAAATAAAAAACATTTGAAAATAAAGGAGGTCTTTTTCTAAGAAACTAGTTTTATGCGTACAATCGTGTTTTATCTAAATAAATTAAAATAATAATATTTATTAATGATTTTAATTAAATTTATATATTATATATTAACTAAAATTATTAATATTCATCTTATGTGTTTTCTTGACAAGAAATAATAATAAATCTATTTTTCCCTTAAAACTATATTTTTATATAAATTATTTTTTCCACCATTTGTTCAGTTTAATATAAATTAATTTTCCAATTTTATAAAATTAATTTTTGAAATCATCATGTAAAAATTATCTTGCAGTGATTTTTTTTGAATTTCTCAAAAAATAATTTTTTCAATGAATAATGAAAAATACTAGTTTTTAAAGAATTGTAATTTATTTTTAAGCATATAAAAACATAAAAATTATTTTAAGATGGTTTTCAAACAAATTAATTAAAATTATATATCTATTAATTCAATTTATTTCATTTTAATCAATTTCATATTTAATCTTGATTCAAAATCAATTTAAAATTTTGAAACTTTTCTCTTTGGAAAAATGTTTTTTCATCATGTCTGTAGGATTATTTTTAAATTAAAAATTTCCACCTCAGTAAATAGAATTTGGAAAAATGGATTACATATTTTTAATAATAATAATTTATGTTATCTATTAATTTCAATTTAATGTTTTACCATTTTTAATAGTAAAATCATCAAAAATTAATTACTGTGGTTAAGGTGAAAATGGGATTATCAGGGGGTAAAACTAAAATGATAAGGGTTAAAAATTATCCAAAACATGTCCAACCCCAATTAGATGGAAATTTTTATACCTTATATCTTTATTTTTTATAATGAACCATTTTGGAGCCTTATATAATGTGAAAAACTTGAATACATCTTTTTTCTTTTCAAAAATTACTAGTGTACCACTCACCTCACATATAAAAGGCCACCCCCTCTCCTCTCCTCTTCAAGATTTAAAGACCATTTGGTTTGAACAAAAACTACTGAAATACCTATATTAATTCCCTACTCTCATATTATAATCCTTATTTTACTATTAAATCTAGCCTATGAATTATATTGGTGCAAACCAAAATAAGTTGTCCGAAGAAGAGATAACATCCCTAATTGGGCATTTTATTTTATTTATTCCTCAAAAGAATTCAGTTATTATTAAAAAATAATGATATAATAACCTAATTTTATTATAAATACTTACATGTTTTTTTATTTTAAGTTTAAAATCTATATCCATACCCCATTCTATCAAAAGGGATACAAAATCATCATTAATGTGTACAACGAACTACCACCTCACGAACCGATGTTATTCATTTTCCATCACCACCTCTCACGATTGGATATAATGATGGATTTAAGGTTTATATATGATATTTATGATAGAATTATACCTATTTAATTATAATACCACATATACCTTCTTTCCTCCAAACCCATTATGAAAACTATAACATTGCTCGTGTGTGTGACAGACTACCGCCTCGCGAATTGATGTGATGTATTTTTCATTTATGATTTAATTGAATGGTAATAGGGATAAATTAAATGATTATATATGATATATATAACATAATTATACTTATATAATAATTATATCATATATATACCTTCTTAATTTCCATTCAGTAGTGGATAAAAAAACATCGCTCATGTGTACGACATAATACCACGTCGCAAAGCGATGTGATTTGTTCATGCTTTACATAGAAGGTAATATGGTATGGTTTAATAAAAATTTGTTATATATATAAACTGAAATTTATTTTTTAATTATAATATATTAATTACCTTTATTTATTTCAATACTTTGAGAAAATGGAAATAATATTCATGCATACGTACGACATACCGTCTCCATGAATGATGTATTTTATTTTTTATCTATAACTTTTATCGATTAATATAAATACATATATAATGAATATATATTATATTTATATAATGTTTAAAATTCTAAATATTATTTAACCATTATAAATGAAAGAGTACCAAAAATACTAGACCAAAATATATGTGAAAAATGAATTTGTTATTACCGGAAACTAAATTTTAACAAGGAATTGTTTATAAATGAGAAATAAAAGTTCATAATTAAATAATATATGGTATTATATATATAATTATTTTTTTAATATATTTATAATGAAATTATATTTATTATATAATAAGTTCAAATGTGTATGAAGAAATTCAAGACTTAAGGTATGAGATTTCTGTCTCACCTTTACTTTCTATGAGACACATGCAATAGTCACCGAATGTTTCTTTTATGTGGTGTATATACATCCCATGAATGTATTTTATTATTATTCACTTAAAAATTATTATTATTTACATATCCATTTTATTATCTCTTTTTCATATGGTATACAGTTCAAAAGTTACCAAAAATAGTAAGTTATTTTTGTATTAATTTGCCTTCTTAGAGACATATGTTATGTTATACACCTATATTATTTTATGAGGTGTATATATATATCCCTTTACATGTAATATCAAGAATTTATTTATTCTCAATAAATTTTATGTTTCATTTAACATTATTCTTTCATGGGTATGATGATTCAAATTTACCAAAGTGGTAAGTGTTTTATGTTACAATCTCATAATTTATCTGGATTTCTCATGATTATACTTCCATTGATAAAATATTATGATAATTATCCCATGAAAATCATGAATTTTATTATCCAATTTTTATGTCATTATAATACATGTTTTACCTTCATTTTACTCTCTTTATACACTTAATATATCCAAATAATGTTTTTAAGAAAAGTTAGCTTTATTTATCTCTTCGGTTGAAAACTGTTTTTCTTCCAAAACCATTTTTCTTCCAAAACCTTGTTTTATAAAAAAAGTTTTCAATTTTTTTTATAAAATTATAAAAATTATTTATTAAAGACATTTTCCACATGTTTATCTTTTTACAATATTCTTTTAAAGGAGTCTTTAAGTCATTTTCCAAATAACGCCAATTTAGATTTTACTGAAAATGTGAAAGGAATATTTGTTTTAACATGCATGAAATGAATGGTACTTTTTAAATTATTAAAAATAAATGTTTTAAAGATTAAATTAAAAATTTCAAATTTTATTTCAAAATAAAATGATTTCCAAAAATGTTCTTTGGATTTTCAGTTTTAAAACGTGATTTTCAAAGAATACATTTTTTGCCTCAAGAAATGTATTAAATGATATTTAAATCTACCTTTATAAGTTTAAAAGTTTATTTTTAATGAAAATTATTTCAAAAATATTTTATGAATTTTTAGTTTTAAAAAGTTATTTTCAAAAAGAAAGGATATTTTTGTCATTAAATGTTTAAATTATTTTTAAATATTTCTTTATAAGTTTCAAAGTTTATTTTCAAAGAAAATGATCTCTAAAATGTTTTATAAATTTTACGTTTTAAAATGTGATTTTAAAAGAATGGATATTTTCCTTAGGGAATGTTTTTAATGATTTATAAATCTACCCTTATAAGTTTCAAAAGTTGTTCTCAAATAAAATGATTTTGAAAATGATTTAATTTTAATTTTTTTTCAAAGTGGAAAGGCTATTTTACTTAAGAAATTTTCCATGTAATATTTCAAAATACTTTTCTATATAATATGACTTAATTTTATGTAACCTATGTTATACTAGGGTTATTGTCCAAGTAATAAATTTTTATTTTTTCTCTAAATGGTTTATTTTTATGATGAGAAGATGTTTATGAAAGCTGTTTCTCTTCCATGGGTTATACCATGATAAATCTCTTATGAAACCCACTTATTTTTCCATGGGTTATTATTTGATGACATGATGAGATGATTATGAAACCCTATTATTTTTCACATGTTATGTTATAATTAAATATTTCAAAAATCCCATTTATTTTCAAGAGTTCTGATTTGATAAATGTTTTACGATCTTATGGAACACATATGTATGATTTTCATTATCTGACCAGTAGGAAAATATCTCCCTCCAATTCATTAGGTAAATATTTATATCTCATGAGATAAATAGGACTAAAATTGGGAGTTAACCCAATTATATAAGGGACTCTATCCACTATAACAGTCTTGGTATTAAACCTTGACTACTATGATATTTTGGAGAGTGAACCCATTCCACTATGATAGATTTTGAAATGATCATTTACTTGTACATAAATGATTTTCTATGATTATGTGTATTCCAAAAAACAATGTCTTATGCCGATGTTATGTTCTCATGGTTCATGTTCTTTTATTCCATTATGATTCATGTCTTATGAACTATCAAGATTTTTTCAATTACTCACGCTTATGGTCTATGATATTTAGGGTATGGTTTTCAAATGTTTTTCTCATGTTATCATACAAATATGATCATGTTATATTGATATCTCTCTTTTTTACCATTAATGATCATATTATCTCTCCCTTACTTATGGTTTCTTTACCTAGGTTATGAAGAAAGGTTTTAGGTAGGGTATTTCTAAGAAGAGTAATACATGGGAAGATATTTATGGGAGACATTTAATATATTTTAAGAAATAATAAGATTTTGTGTCTAGTCTCAAAAGATAATAAGCCTATATATTACATGGGTTAATATTTGTGAAATTTATTGAATATTTATATAAAATGATTTAATATCTAGGAATGATAAGTTTGGGTTTTTATAAGGTTTTTCAAGGGTAATTAGTTAACTTCTTAGAGTGGGCATGGGTACTAGACTGCAGACCAAAGACTCTGAGATGATATAATTGTGAGTTTTGAGATATAACATAGCTTATCAATGGTATTTGGATATGTGTAGAGGTATATATCCATGAGTTAGAACATATTGTACACTGAGATTATGGTACGAGTTAGGGTATGATAGTCATTGAGTTGATGGTATGAGTCGGGGAGATATATA
Organism: Viscum album; assembly: GCA_963277665.1. NCBI lineage: Eukaryota > Viridiplantae > Streptophyta > Magnoliopsida > Santalales > Viscaceae > Viscum > Viscum album. The sequence continues at coordinate 627,605,305 of OY728163.1, read as the reverse complement.
TATTGTGTTGATGTTATGAGTTATAGGTAGACATGTTGAGCTGATTGGGGATTGAACCTTATACATTGATATGGTTTTTAAGATTTGACAGGTGCCTATTGAATGTACCATATTGTGAATATGACAACTATACGTCTATGGTTGGTTGGATATATCGGGTGACTACTCCTTAAATGTGGAGTGTGACTCACCTTTAAAGGTGGGTTAATATTGTTACTTTATGGTGGAATAGAGACTATATAATGATATCTTAGCGATATGATCCATATGTGACATCTTCGAATGATCTAAGTCATCCAAATACTAGTAGTGGATAATCTTATAGAATGAAGCTGAAGTAGATTCAGTTAGGGTTTGTGGAAGCCTAGTTAGCACATGATGATATGATGTTTTACTAATTTTTGAGTGAAAATTTACTTTACATAATCATGGGATACACATGTATATACATGAAAACCTATATTGATTGTGCATAGGTGGTGTCCTACTAGGTTTTCACTCACACCTAGAATGATAATCTTGATGCACATGCAGAATTCAGAACTAGGGATCTGATAAAGGGTGAGGGCCCAAAAATAGAGAGTTTAAGAGGAAGATCTTGGTGTTTATAGGTGGTACCTGGATGGAATCCAAAGTGATGCCATAATGTCTTTATTTTTTTTAGTTCCTTTTCTTATACTTTGGTTCACCTTCCAAATTGGGGGTTCTTGGTTTATTGATTTTTATAACTGGAGATACCTACCATGTAATCTGTCTTAGCATTATTATTATTCATTTACTTTGTTCCCTTTCATGTTATTATTATTTTCTTGATGTGTTTCTGATGTATGAATTTTGATACATAGGGTATAGTATCCCCACTGCACCATTTTTACCCTCACTACTAGTCAGTAGCCTATTACACATGGAGAGGCATGCATGAGGTCATGTAACACTATTAATTAGATTGGGTGGTTTGGGTTGGGATTTTACAATGTGGTATCAAAGGTTTTTTTCTTTTTCTTTTCTTATTGAGAATGTTTTGGTCAAGGTAGAAAAAATCTAGATGGTGTGGAACTCGAGTATGGGAGTTATATAACTATCTGTCCAGATCTTATATGAAAAACCTGTGAGTTTCTGGTGATGGAATGATGTTACAATTGTGGATTTATGGTTTCATGATGATATTGTGTATATTTTGTGGTTACAATTTATCTGATTTGGGTTCATTCATACATCATGACTAGCCACGTCAAATCACATGTCATATACAATTGTTTCTTACTATGCATAATAGTTTATTTAATTAACTGTATTGATCTTTTCCTTGTGATTCAGTGATATACTATGATTAAATTTAGATTACTTAAACTTTTGGATGTATTATTTGTTATCATATGTATATAACTGGGACTAATGTGTAGGTACAGAGAACCAGGCTTGAGCCCTAGGTAGTACTTGTAGGGACATGTCTTATAATTTTAGGTAAACTCCTAGGATAGGTCTCTTGTAAATACCCCTTGTGCGTGCATATGAAATTTTTAGGATGTTGTATTAAGTAATATATTATAGGAATTCTAATAATTATTTTATCATTAAAGAAAATTCCACCTATAAGACATCTGAGGGGACCGTTAACAAAATTAGGTCAGAATTCTCCCGCAAAGGATAATTCCCCCATTCCACCACATGATTTATAGGAGGATGAAACTATAAATTCCCCTGTACCTGATCTAGTGGTTTTACGTAGTAAACCTGATATAACTAGGACTCTTCCACATAGTTCCTTTCCAAGGAGGTGGAGTTCCCAAGAAAATGCTCCATTATGGCCATGACTTTCAGATTTAGTATCCTCCAGCCTTATAGGGAACTAGAGGCCCACGAGATGGTAAGTAATGTATTTACTTCCTCAAGGGGATATTTTATCAAGTAGAGAAATCAGAGTATTGATGTGTAAATCTGGTTGTCTTCATGCATTAGGGACCTGCTTGGAGATTTTGGGGTGTAATAAACTAGGTAGGAAAAAATGAGGGTCTAACTTGTAAGGTCTTTAAGTACCTCTTCTTTGAGGAGAGTTTCTCAAACACACTGAATATAGACTATTATGAAGTGTTTATGGTGCTTCAGTAGGGGAAGATATTAGTGTCTACTTACTATACTCATTTTATGGATCTACTTTACTTTACTCCTCTCCTAGCTGGTAACAAGGTTTAAAGGGCCTATAAATTTGTTATCAACCTTCATCTAGATCTAGGGCACCATGTAATGAGGTTTCACCTTATAACATATTTTGAGGTGTTACGTAAGTCCCTAATGATTAATAAGGTTTAGTAGGAGGATAAATATATATGAATTCTATCATCCTTCAATGGACCAGTGAGTGGGTTATTTGGAAATACTCTGGGATACTATTCTAGTAGTAAGAAGTGGATGGTAGAGGAGATGTACTATGGTGGAAGCTAGTAGGTGGATTGGAGTAGGGAATAATCTATTTCCTTAGTGAAGGGAATTCTTCATGATGATATAACTATGGGTAGAGGGGTAATTTCATCAAACCTAATAGAAAGATGATGAAGAAGTGTAATCGGTGTGGAAATATGGGTTATCTACCGGGTTACTATTTTAAAGGGATGTGTTTGGACTCCATGAGAAAAAGTCAAGGTGCTGTATGGGGTCCTTAGTAGATGGTTTGGACTCTACAAACCTTAGTGACCTAGGAGAGTCATGCATTGTATGGTCAGGGTTGTGGTGATTAAGCGAACATAGTTTATGTAGTGGAACAAGTTCTAATTGATAGTAGAGAGGGACTATCGACTGTTTGATGTATGTTCTTGATCACATCTACACTATTTTATTTATTTTTATATATTATATTACCATTCATTTATACCATCTCTGGTCATTACTGGGATTAAATTTTTGATCAAGTTATCTTCTGAGTTTTTGTCTCCTGATTCACCCTTGGAAAAGAAAGTGGACCATCTATAGATATTTCAATAATTTCCTATAGTAGTTTATAGAAATAAAAATCTATGATATTCCATGATTATTTAGATGACTAGAATCAATGTGATCATTTTCATGGAGATTAACTTGTTATAGGGAGAACATCAATTGCTATTGGAGATGAGTATCCTTTACAATGCCTATGGAAGAGAATTTTGTTTTGACCACTGAATGGGATGTTGGATCAGGTTGAATGGATCTAGACCTAAGACATTTTAGAACTATTATGGTAAAGATAATAGGAAATATTTTTATAGAAAACTAGGTGGTAGCACCCTTCCCTTTTCTTTTTTTAGTGTACTTATACCCAGATCTCTTTCTAAATGATTTCTCAATACTTCCTCATGATGGAGGGATTGAATTTGATATTGATATTGTTCTAAGAGTGAAACCTATATATATTCCTCTTATCATATGGTGTCATCTAAGTTGAAGTAAATCATGGTTCAAATCAAGGATTTATAGTCAAAGGGATTTATTAGACCAAAAAAATCTCTATATGGTGCTCTAGTGTTGTTCACAAAGAAAAAAACTGTAGTATTCAGTTCTTATGGAAAACCAGCCAGTAGCACCCCTATATTTTCTTTATATAGTGTAATTATACCCAAATCTCTTTCCAAATTATTTCTCAAGACTTCCTTATGATAGAGGTATAGAATTTGGGATTGATCATGTTCCATTAGTGCAACCTATATATATTTCTCCATATCATATGGTGTCATCAAAGTTGAATGAAATCTTGGATCAATTCAAGGATTTATAGTCAAAGGGATTTATTAGACCATGAAAATATCCATATGGTGCTCTAGTGTTGTTCACAAAGAACACAAATAATATTTTTTAGTTATTTGTGAACTATTGTAAGTTGAAATGAGGGACCATGAAGAATATATATTCGTTACCACAGATTGATGACTTTTTTGATCAGTTACAGGGATCCAAATGGTTATCTAAGTTTGAACTATGATCAGGCTAACACTAGATTTGGGATAGAGAGGAGGATATTCCTTGTACAACATTCATAAGTATACAAAAATTTTATGAGTATATTGTCATGTCTTTCAGGGTGAAAACACACCAATGATGTTCATGGATATCATGAAAAAGATCTATAATCCACATATCGACTCCTTCACTGTGATGTTTGTTGATGATATCCTCATATATTCATGGACCATATAGATTCATGATACACATCTAGATATTTTTTTGAGTAAAATTAAATATCATCAAACATATTCCAACATCTTAAAGATTCAATTTTGGTTCTAAGAAGTATGTTTTCTTGGGCATATGATCTCAAAGGTAGGAATTTTTGTGTAATTAGAGAAGTTAGAAGCAATAATGTGTTAGAAATTCCCTAGAAATGTGTTTGAGATCATGATATTCCTTATTTAATTAGGAATAATTAATGTCTCATATAGGACTTCCCCTCTTTGGAGGCACCTATGAAAACACTTACTAAGAAGGGGATGATGTTTGAATGAACTGAATAGTGTTAAGGGACCTTCTTGGTGTTGAATAAAAGATTGAAAACAACTTTTATCCTGACATTACAAGATCATGGTATTTAATATGTGGTTTAAAACAATTCATATGGTGTTGGTTTAGGGTATGTGATACTACAAGAATATGAGGTAATAGTTTATGGTTCTTTCCACGTATGACCCCAAAAGAGGAATTTCCCAACACATGACTTAGATTTGGAATCCATGATCCATGATATGAAGCAATAGAACCATTATCTATTTGGTGAGTGACTTTTCATATACACAAAACAAAAGAGATTGCATTACATATTTACTTAGTAGGGCTTGAATCTCTAACAAAGGTGTTGGGAATCGGATCTGCAGACATTTGATTTTGAGATAAATTATGATCTAGATAAAGTTAATGTCATTGTAGATATACTTAGGATGAAAACATAGGATCTTAGAGAGAGGTCTTCTAAGGAGTAATGGAGATTGATGAACTTGTTGGAAAAAATGTTGGTGGATGTTTATGAGGATCGAGGGTGATGTTCTGTGGTCCCTTTATTGTCATGTCAATGTTGGTGGACTGGGTAATGAATTTCAAGAAGTTAGACACCAAATGATTATTAATGTAGGAACATTTGGAAGGAAGTAACCCAGTTCTAGGTTGGTTGATGGACAATGAAAATGTGATCTATATTCATAGGATATTTGTGTTTTTTCCTCTATGAGGGAAGGTATGATGAGGGGCTCTCATGAATCTCAGTGGGAAGTGCACCTAGATTCAATGAAGATGTATCAAGATATATGAAGACACTTTTGGTGGATGAGAATAAAAAGATACATTGTGAGATTTATCAGTCTTTTACCTATAAAATGGACATATATTTGTGTTTAGTTCTAAGCATGTGATAGACTATAAGGAAATTGAGGTGCACAAATATATGTCCATTTCATAGGTCTATCACATGCTTATAGTCTATCACATGCTTAATTTTTTTTTCTATAATCTCTTTTTTAAAGATTTGGGTTTAGTTCTAAGGATCCTTAGTGTACGGGTTTGAACCGGTTGGTGTGCGAATGTGATTTTGGTATTGATACATAAAAATCTTGGAATTATGTATCAACACCATTGTGGTAGAAATTTTCTTATAATATATGTCCATTTTATATAGTTGTTGTAATTATTTTATCATGTGTACATGTGTATCCCATGATAACTACAATGTGATATGAATTTCTTGGTGTGTGTGTATCCCATGAGACATATTATTTATTGATGTGTATATGGGTTAATTTGTTTCCATGAGAACCTTTACTTGATAAATTGTGCTTTTGATTTTATATTTTGTGCATTTTTTTTTGATATTTCATAACTTATGGGAAAATTTATGCAAGTACCAAGAGAGTTGGTTTCTTAGGGGTGACTTGTTGACTCCTTATAGGGGGAGCATGGGAACATGACTGTAGACCAATGATCTGAGATGAATTGATGGAGAGTGTCATGATATTGAGTGGATTATCAATGTTAGTTGTATATACACATAGGTATAGATCCATGAGTAGTAATGTGGTGTACACTAAGTCGATGGTATGATTTAGTGTGTGATGATCTCTAAGATAATGGTATGAGTTGGGGTGAGATGTATGTTGTTCCAATGGTATGAGTTAGAGATGTACATGTTGAACTGATGGGGGATTAACCTTGTAGTATTGGGATGGTTTTTATGATTTTATATGTTCTCAGTGGATGCACAATCATATATAAATGAAAACCATGTGATTATGGTTGGTTGGATGAGTTTGGTGACTACCCCTTAATGGTGTAGCATGAAAAGACCTTAAAGGTGAGAGAGGATTGTTCCTTTAAGGTGGAATATATACTACAGACTAATATCTTAGTGATATGATCCATATGTGACATCTTGGAATGATCTGAGTCATGTGAAAAATTGTTGTGACTACTCATCTGGCATGGGATCGAAGAATGTATTTTTGGGGTTTATGGAAGCCTGGTTAGTGTATGATGATGTGATGTTTGATTGATTTTTGTGTGCAAGTTTAATTTAAATATTAATATCATAAACCTTTAAATACATGTGCACTTATGTTGAGGATGAATTAATGGTGTACTACTGGGTTTATACTCACACCATGTATGGGAATCTCAATGCATATACAGACTTCATGATCAAGGATCTAGGAAAGGGAAAGGTTACATAAATATGGAGCCAAGGAGGTGGAGCTTGGTGTTGAGAAGAGATATCAGGATAGACTCCAGATTGATTCTGTAATGTCAATATTTATTTTTCTATTTTTTTTCTTATACTCTGATTGACCTACCGCATTGCAGATCATTGGTTTATTAATTCTTATGACTTGATATACCATTCATTTTATATATTATAGCATTTCTATTATTCACTTATGTTGTGACCTTTTATGTTATTATTGTTTTCTTGATGTATTTATAATGTATGAGTTTTGATACCGAGGGTATAGTTTCTCCACTGCATTGTTTGGATTCTCATTTCTAGTTAGTATCCTCTTGCATACAGGGAGGCATGCATGAGTTCATATAGAACTCCACAACATATTAGGTGATTTTGGTCATGACATTACAAGTGATTTCAAATTTTGGTTGATTATATTGAATGTGTGGTCGATCACTATGCAGTCAATCTGAATGAACATGCAGTCAATCCAATACTTTTTATAAATTTTAGGCATGGTGGATTGATTGATACAATAGGTTGAAACTAAATGTGCAGTTAATTGAAAACTTTTAAAATTTTTACTTTTCTAACATGGTCAATTGTCTATCATGGTCGATCGAAGAAATATGTTCGATGCATTGTTCATTCAGTTGATTGAAGACTTACTATCAATCCATTTTTTCATGCAGTAAACTGTGTATACATTATTCATGGTCAATCTAGTATACATGTTGCATGGTATTTATTGACATAGATTTATTTTCAAAAACATACTGACAACATATGTGATGCCTACCCATATTATGATGTTTTTTCTCAAACATCGGTCCATAAACACTTAATAATATAACTCATATTAGAAGGAATAAAGGATCTCAATAAAACTATGAGAAATTATAATTATACAAAAAGATGTATTTTTAGTATCAAAACATAAATAAATTAGTTAGGAGAAACATCAAAAATATATTCTATAACTTTTTGATACATCATGACATTAGTTATACATAAAAATATTAAATTACACCTAATAGATATTATAACTTCATACCTTTATAGTCACATTGATAATAATATTTATATGAAAATCACTAAAGGATTCAATATGATTTAAGAAAGTTTTGTATCTTTAGATATTTATTCCATTAAATTTAATAAATCATTATATGGATTAAAGTGGTCATGATGTATATAGTATAACTAACTTAGTTAATATCTAATGGAATAAGGTTATTAAAATCATCCTTTTTGTTCATGTGTGTTGGAAATTCCATATTAAATGCCCTAAGGGGTAGGGAGGGGGTGAATATAGGTATGATAAATTAAAAACATCTCACCCTTTTGGATCTTTATTCAATGTTAAGTAAAACTCACTTCACACTCCTTTCAGAAGTAATGAATTAACAAAGATAAAAACATACACATAATACAAACATTTTACTTAGTTCACCCTCACTAGGCTACGTCCATGGTGAATATAATGATAATATACTAATGTACCAAATCCACTATAGTTTACTACTATTAAAATATTCAGAGAAGACTCATTGTCTCTCCTGGTTCACTACATTTCACACATTTAAATCTCACTGCTCTCTCAAATGATGTGTATTCACTTCTCCTCCATAATATTCTTCCATTTATTTCTTGAATCAATATTGTTTACACCTCTTTTGGTGTGTCATGAAGCTAAAATTTCATCCACATAATTAATACCAATTTACCATATAATTTTTGAGTAATTCCTTCTGGTTTGTGAAAATTTCACACTACCTTTACAAAACTTTCACACAACTCTAAAATTCAATGAAAAAATTATTTTTTTTTGAAGAAATACCAAATTTCTTATAACTATTCAGATTTACCTAGATCTCCCAACTTAAAAAAATTGGTTTGTTGCAGAACACACTTGGTCATATTGAAATGATTCCCTTTTCTTTATATAACTAATTTTTGTGTAACTAAATCACATAAAAAATTCCTTCATGCAACTATTATGAAATTTCAGAGCCCAAATATTATCTAGGGGTTGAAAACATCAAATTATAGGGGAATAGAACTATTTATTAGTGAAATAAACCCTTCATAAAACCACATTTTCACTACCAAACTTGAATGAAACTTCCTAAAAACTTTCCAGATATTAAATACCTTGATTTGACTCTTTATTGGATAATTTCAAACCATCCTGAATATTTCAACATCTTAGAAATTTATTGACATAATTTTTTAACAAACATGTTGGATCTTTACAGCTAACCTTGTCAACCATATTTTTCAATAAACATAGCCAAAAAAAATTACCACAATGAAAGCTTGAGGGTTCTTATCCAACATTCCCACCTTTGGGTTAGTTGAAAACTCTTCCACATTTAATACCACTTTAATCCTTATATTTTGAAATTGTTGAAAAAACATTGTGCTCTTCCTTCTTCTGCAAAAATACACATCTTGAAACTCTAGATAATGATCCAAGATTTACTCTACACATGATCTAATCTCATATGAGACTTTCTCAACAAGAGATACAAGAGTAGCATAAAAATTTCATCAATGAAGCAATTAATTATTTAAACCAAATTTCACACAACTCTTCATTTAAAAAAAACTATTATGTTGTCTCCAAGAAAAATGATGAAAGTTGAGAAGACCACTTCATTAACCCCACTGGATAGATGATTTCATCATGTACCCATAGGTTACATTTTCATTATATATTTACTTTTAAAAAGCATATTTAGAAATATAATATTTAAAACTCCTCCTATATCTGCACTACCCCTATCAGTTTTCCAACTTTCATGAACATGAATTTCCCCCCTTTTTCAATGAACCGAAAGGTCACTCATTTATGGTCCATAACAAGGTAATAAACACATAACAACACATAGGGTAAACCCCACCATACCTTAGGGAGAGGGGGTTCCTCATCCACATTGTTTAAGTATGGAGTTTCAACTGGAATTTAAGAGTTAGCCGATGTCTTTAAAATGCTTCCTTGGTTAAGGAAATTTTTATAATATCTACAACTCAAAGTTTTGTTGACACAAAATCCAACTTCACAAACCAATTATACAAATTCTTTTTGATAAAATGATAATTGATTTCAATGTCATTTCCCCCTGAGTAGTGGACTAGATTTTTACTAATATTTATAACACTTGATTTATCATAATTGATTCTGATTGGATACTTAATTTTAACTCCCATATTTTCAAGATACTATTTCATCAATAATAACTTCTTGCAATATTGTGTATCCACAATATATTCAACCATTATGGTGCTCAGGGAAATGCAATCTTATTTATTTATTAGCCAAGAAATACATAGTCTTACAAGATAGATCATACCACCAAACATTAACTTTCTTCCATCCATTTAATAATCCCATTATGTATCTGTATAACCTAATAACTATTGAAGTTATTTTTCATTAAATAGAATACCAAATTCCCAAGTGCCTTTGATATATTAAGATATTTTTTAATATAATGTAAGTGGATTTCCTTTGAATTAATTTGTACATTACCACCTGACATGTGGAAAAAAAATATTGGGTCATTTCACTATTAAGCATAATAAGTTCCCAATTATCTGCCTATATTTTGTGATACTGACCACTTTTCCTTTATCATCTCATGAAAGATTCATCTGGTTTGCGACCATAGTCTTCATCGACTTACAACTATATATTATGAATCTTCTCAAATCCTTCTTGGAATATTTGTATTGAGAAATAAATTTACCATTCCTTCCTTGCATCATACGTAAAATATGGAAAAACATTAGCTTACCAATCATTGACATTTATAACTCACAATTAATAAATTTTATAAAAAAATTTCTCAATGTTTCATTAGATCCATAAATGATTATATCATCAGTATACACCAACCCCATTATCTTTTGATTTCTCAAATTGTTAACATAGATATTGTAATCAACCCTACCATTTTGGAAACAAAGTTTCTTCAAATACCAACAAAGTCATGAATACCATTCTCTTATTGTATGATTCAATTTGAAAAAAAATTATTCATCTTAAAAACTTTGTTCTCATATTTTTAAAATAGAAAACCAAATTTCCATTAATGTACACTTATTCTTCTATAAACCCATTTAGAAATGTTGACTTGAAATATATCTAGAAATATTTAAATATCATTTTCACTGTTATAGCCAAGAGTAATCGAATTATATATATCTTTGCAACTGATAAAAATGATTCATCAACATCAATACCAAATATATAGGAGTATCACATGCATAAAATCCACAATTTTTTTCCAATAAATGTACCATATTCATTCTGTAATGCCCTGACCCCAGAATCATGGAGTTAGTGAATTATTTTAATACATTGTCATAGATACAAGTGTTGAATCCAAAAAACCAGTCATTTAAGCAGTCTTAGATAATAGATTACATACATGAACATTACATTACAATTACAAATACAACATAAAAAATCCTTTGTGACCACTATTATTATCGTAGATTAACCTTATATATCAGTCATAATACACATTTTGGCATCCTAGTAAAGTAAAGCATAATAAAGGGGTGAGATCAGATGCTCAGTAAGGGTAAATAATATAGCGAAAGCTATCATAAACAAGCACAAACTTTTAAGCCAAGGAGTATAAAAAAACACAAGTCCATTAAAAAAATATTGAGCAACATATAACAATAATAAATCAAATATTTTTATATAATCATACACATAGATATTCTACTAGTCGAATAATCACATGTAATATCAATAAATAATCTCATAAAGAGTGAATGCATAATGTGGAAATCTAAAACATACCATCAAGGCTTCATCCAAGACACCATACATAATCAGGTAAGAACTTATCCAAAATCAAAATTTATTTGTCACATGAGACCTACTGATGCATCAAGGGGATATAGTGGGCCCCACCCAACACATACAAAGTTTAATGCATTCCTCTTATGAAAGGGGTAAAACATAACCAACATAAACATTCTTATTAAAAATAGCATACCAAATGTCAATACTTATACTATAAGCTATGAATGGTATCAAAATATCACATGCATAGTCAAACTAAATAAAAAACCATTCAATGGAATATGGTAAATGATATATTAAGGGATAAACCTCAATTAAACATTATATTAAAAAAATGATGTTGTCATAGATGAAAATACTCTAATATAATCCTTAAAATTTTAATGAGAAAATAACCCTTTATTACATTAATATAATTTATTTTAAAGCCGCATAAACATTTCCATTGAAAATAACCTTATAAGTTTATAAGGGAAGATTTAAAACTTTAAATCATCATGAATGTAGAAAAAAAATCTACTCACAACATATATGTTAAAGAAAACTTTCTTCTCACAATTTTTCAAAAAAGTCAAAGTACCTCATAAGGAAAATGAAAAAAGATTTCTTTTATACCATTTTATAAAAAGTAGAATATGGGTAAAAATGTCTTTAAACATTTTTAAGATAATAGTAAAAATATTTTGGATTTTTTTTAAGAAATGTGGACATGGATGACAAATATATTCCCGTAAATACTTACGTATAGACATTCCCAGATAAAAATGAGATTGGAAAATTAACCCTTACTTTGAAGTTTTCATTAGTTGAGGGTGTGTTAAACTTATTTATAATGGTTAAATAATGTTTTAAAATTATATCACAACTATATAAATATTTATTATATCATATAATACCCACTTATATCATTTTGTTAATAATATTTTAGTATTACCATTGTTTTAGGTGTTAACTTCTTCATTTTCCTATGACTATTTTGTTGTGTAAGTCATTTTTCTTATGCATATGATATATTTTATTAATATAAATAATGATATTAAGTTCATAAATATTATATTTACTCATAATATAAATTTTACAATCATTCTTGAATGTTTAACAGAGATAATGAATCTCGTCTTGTCATGGAGACAGTAGGTCATACGTACGCATGAGCGTCGATATCATTACTTTAATGGTTAAATGGTATGGAATTGGATGATATATTAATCTTAAATAATTATTATCATGTAATATTACTTAATTATATCTACTATACTCATAATTATACACATCCAAACAAAGTAGTGTTGAAAAACAAAGTACACCACATCACAGATAAGGTAAGCCGTACGTACGCACACATTGTGATATTGTTTTTATATGATGAATAAAAAAATTATATAGTTTTCACCTAATAATAATAAAATATTTGTATATAGATGATACTGGATTTAATACTTTGGAATGGAAACAATATAGAAAGATGAAGTAGAAGAAGAAAAGAATTTGAATTGAATTGAATTGGTAAAACAATTACCCTTCTTCAATGGGCTTCCTTTGGATCTCCTCTTAGGGACACTAGGGATGTTATTTATGAAAAAAGGAACTCCATAAGTTAAATAAGAATTTTTATAGGATAATTGTACAGGTCTTGGTTGATCAAGAAGGATCATGGTGGTATGATGATGTGAGGGAGGAGGTTCCTTTTTATAAATAATAAATAATAAATAATAAATAATAAATAATAAATAATAAATAATAAATAATAAATAATAAATAAATATAAATAAAAAATAATAAATAAATATAAATAATAAATAAATATAAATAATAAATAAATATAAATAATAAATAATAAATAAAGATAAATAATAAATAATAAATAATAAATAATAAATAACAAATAATAAATAATAAATAATAAATAATAAATAATAAATAATAAATAATAAATAATAAATAATAAATAATAAATAATAAATAATAAATAATAAATAATAAATAAATAATAAATAATAAATAATAAATAATAAATAAAAATAAATAATAAATAATAAATAATAAATAATAAATAATAAATAATAAATAATAAATAATAAATAATAAATAATAAATAATAAATAATAAATAATAAATAATAAATAAAGATAAATAATAAATAATAAATAATAAATAATAAATAATAAATTATAAATTATAAATAAAGATAAATAATAAATAATAAATAATAAATAATAAATAATAAATAAATATAAATAATAAATAATAAATAATAAATAATAAATAAAGATAAATAATAAATAATAAATAATAAATAATAAATAATAAATAATAAATAATAAATAATAAATAATAAATAATAAATAATAAATAATAAATAATAAATAATAAATTATAAATAGTAAATAATAAATAATAAATAATAAATAATAATTAAAAATAAATAATAAATAATAAATAATAAATAAAAAATAATAAATAAATAATAAATAATAAATAATAAATAATAAATAATAAATAATAAATAATAAATAATAAATAACAAATAAATATAAATAATAAATAATAAATAAATATAAATAATAAATAAATATAAATAATAAATAATAAATAATAAATAATAAATAATAAATAAGTATAAATAACAAATAATAAATAAATATAAATAATAATTAATAAATAAAAAATAATAAATAATAAATAATAAATAATAAATAATAAATAATAAATAATAAATAATAAATAATAAATAATAAATAAATATAAATAACAAATAATAAATAAATATAAATAATAAATAAATATAAATAATAAATAAATATAAATAATAAATAATAAATAAAGATAAATAATAAATAATAAATAATAAATAATAAATAAAAAATAAAAAATAATAAATAATAAATAATAAATAATAAATAATAAATAATAAATAATAAATAAAGATAAATAATAAATAATAAATAATAAATAATAAATAATAAATAATAAATAATAAATAATAAATAATAAATAATAAATAAATAAAAAATAAAAAATAAAAATAAAAAAAATAATAAATAATAAATAATAAATAATAAATAATAAATAATAAATAATAAATAATAAATAAATATAAATAAAAAATAACAAATAAATATAAATAATAAATAAATATAAATAATAAATAAATATAAATAATAAATAATAAATAAAGATAAATAATAAATAATACATAATAAATAATAAATAATAAATAATAAATAAATATAAATAATAAATAATAAATAAATATAAATAAATAATAAATATAAATATAAATAATAAATATAAATAATAAATAATAAATAATAAATAATAAATAATAAATTATAAATAGTAAATAATAAATAATAAATAATAAATAATAAATAAAAATAAATAATAAATAATAAATAATAAATAATAAATAATAAATAATAAATAACAAATAATAAATAAATATAAATAAAAAATAAAAAATAAATATAAATAATAAATAAATATAAATAATAAATAATAAATTATAAATAGTAAATAATAAATAATAAATAATAAATAATAAATAAAAATAAATAATAAATAATAAATAATAAATAATAAATAATAAATAAATAATAAATAATAAACTATAAATAATAAATAATAAATAATAAATAACAAATAATAAATAAATATAAATAAAAAATAAAAAATAAATATAAATAATAAATAAATATAAATAATAAATAATAAATAATGATAAATAATAAATAATAAATAATAAATAATAAATAATAAATAAGTATAAATAACAAATAATAAATAAATAAAAATAATAAATAATAAATAATAAATAATAAATAATAAATAATAAATAATAAATAATAAATAATAAATAATAAATAATAAATAAATATAAATAACAAATAATAAATAAATAGAAATAATAAATAAATATAAATAATAAATAAATATAAATAATAAATAATAAATAAAGATAAATAATAAATAATAAATAATAAATAATAAATAACAAATAATAAATAATAAATAATAAATAATAAATAATAAATAATAAATAATAAATAATAAATAATAAATAATAAATAATAAATAATAAATAATAAATAAAGATAAATAATAAATAATAAATAATAAATAATAAATAATAAATAATAAATAATAAATAAATAATAAATAATAAATAATAAATAAAAATAAAAATAAAAATAAATAATAAATAATAAATAAATAATAAATAATAAATAATAAATAATAAATAATAAATAATAAATAATAAATAATAAATAATAAATAATAAATAATAAATAATAAATAATAAATAATAAATAATAAATAATAAATAATAAATAATAAATAAATAAATAATAAATAATAAACAATAAATAATAAATAATAAATAATAAATAATAAATAATAAATAATAAATAATAAATAATAAATAATAAATAATAAATAATCAATAATGAATAATAAATAATAAATAATAAATAATAAATAATAAATAATAAATAATAAATAAATATAAATAATAAATTATAAATAAATATAAATAATAAATAAATATAAATAATAAATAATAAATAATAAATAAAGATAAATAATAAATAATAGATAATAAATAATAAATAATAAATAATAAATGATAAATAATAAATAATAAATAATAAATAATAAATAATAAATAATAAATAATAAATGATAAATAATAAATAATAAATAATAAATAATAAATAATAAATAATCAATAATGAATAATAAATAATAAATAATAAATAATAAATAATAAATAAATATAAATAATAAATTATAAATAAATATAAATAATAAATAAATATAAATAATAAATAATAAATAATAAATAAAGATAAATAATAAATAATAAATAATAAATAATAAATGATAAATAATAAATAATAAATAATAAATAATAAATAATAAATGATAAATAATAAATAATAAATAATAAATAATAAATAATAAATAATAAATAATAAATAATAAATAATAAATAATAAATAATAAATAATAAATAATAAATAATAAATAATAAATAATAAATAATAAATAATAAATGATAAATAATAAATAATAAATAATAAATAAATATAAATAATAAATAATAAATAAATATAAATAATAAATAAATATAAATAATAAATAAATATAAATAATAAATAATAAATATATATAAATAATAAATAAATATAAATATAAATAATAAATAAATATAAATATAAATAATAAATAATAAATAATAAATAATAAATAATAAATAATAAATAATAAATAATAAATAATAAATAAATATAAATAACAAATAACAAATAAATATAAATAATAAATTATAAATAAATATAAATATAAATAATAAATAATAAATAAATATAAATGATAAATAAATATAAATGATAAATAAATATAAATAATAAATAAGAAATAAGAAATAAGAAATAAGAAATAAGAAATAAATATAAATATAAATATAAATAATAAATAAGAAATAAGAAATAATAAAAAATAATTAATAAATAAATATAAATAATAAATAATAAATAATAAATAATAAATAATAAATAATAAATAATAAATAATAAATAATAAATAATAAATAATAAATAATAAATAATAAAAAATAAATAAACATAAATAATTAATAAATATAAATAATAAATAATAAATAATAAATAATAAATAATAAATAATAAATAATAAATAACCAGTTACAAATAATGTATAATAAATAAATTTAAGTATATTATAAATAATAAATAATAAAGGAAACACATGAAAAAGTATGAAAAGACGTGATAAGGGAGGAAAAATCATGAAAATGTATGAAAAAGGATGGAGAAGCATATAAAGAATGAGGCATTATAAAGAATGAGAATGCATGAAAACTCGTGGAAACTCTGGAAAACTCCTTAATAATTCAACATAATCATCATAATAACCCACAAAAAACCATTGATAAAGATAACAAGTCATGGAAACCCAAATAAACAGTAATAAATTGAGCTACCGTTAAAACCCGTCAAAACGGTCATAAAGAGACAAAAACATTGGACTCATATTAACGGAGATAACTTAAGATCCGAGAGTCCGTTTTAGATCCGCGACCTGTCAAATCAAATATCCTGAAATGATCTTCAACCTGAAAGGTGAAAGAGTCCGAATGGACAGGCGGATCGGAAGTTACGACCATTTAAAAAAAAGCTGATGGGGAACGGGTGCTAGAAACGAGGCATTGAAAAACATAACAAACCCGATGCCCACTAAAAAGGCCATAACATATGATCTAGGAGTGCATGTGGGCACCGCAACCAGTCAAACTGAAGCTCATGGAACGAGCTATGATCTGGCAGGTGGAGGAGGCCGAACTGACACGCGGATCGAAAGTTAGGTCCGTTTGAAGACAAGTTCGACGGGACACCGGTGACGGAAACGGGGTTTTGGAGGCCTTCATAGGGGTTTTTGGGGTTGAAAAACACAATAGAAGCTAGCTTTTGTCAATTTAGTGCGTAGCTCTCTTTGCTGGCTTCGATTTGATATGTGGTAGAGCCCAAACGGACACCCGGAACGAAAGTTATGGCCGTTTGAAGTTGAAGAACTTTTTTCAAATTTCTTATAACTCTAATATCTTCCGCACCTCAGACCGTCTCACGGTTTTGATTATATGTGCCTCTAGATCTCTTCATGATCTTCGATTTGACTGGTCGTGGTGCTTCAACGGACGCCCGGATCAAAAGTTATGGTCGTTTTAGTGATTTCAAGGTTTCTCGTGTTTTCTTATTTTTTCATTCCATTTCGCGGAGGTTTTACCAAAACTGCCACTATTTCGCGGTGGTTTTTAAAAAAACCGCCGCTAATCATCGAATAAAATTAAAAAAAAAAAAATAAAAAATAAAAAAAAATAATAAATTTTTTTTGCTGTTTAGCGGCGGTTTTTTCGTGGCGGTTTTAAAAACCGCCGCGAAATGCCGGCCCGAAACGCATTTCGCGGCGGTTTTCTCGTAGTGACACAAATCATATAGGTGAGACTGGGAATATAAAGAAAACCTCTCCTAATGGAATACCTTAGTTTCCCCATTTCTAATGGGAAAATCAATAAGGTGGAGTTTGAAAACCTAATTATCATAATCACAAATCGTGTTTACAATTGGAAGAACAAGTTTCTTTTGTTCAGGGGCAGAATCACACTGGCAAATAGCGTCTTGACGTCAATTCCCATGCACACATTTGCCGATATTATCCCACACAAAGGGAATATCTTATAGATTGAAAAAATCATGAACTCATTTATATGGGACAACAGACAAGAGGGAAAATGTCGATGGGCTTCATGGCCTCGGATGGCTAAACCTTTGGATGAAGGTGGTGTGAACCTCCGGAACGTGACTGAGTGTATGCAAGGCATGCATGGAAAACTTGCCTGGGACATCATTGAAGGGAAGTCGTTGTGGGGTAGATTCATCCGCGACTGGTACGGGGATGATTGGAGCAACTGGGGTAATCGTCCTGGTAACATCTCGGCTCTGGCCATGTGCATGAAAGAGGCTCTCAGTGTGCTTGAGAACAATGCCATTTGGATTATTGGAAGAGGTGACATCCAGTACTGGAAAGACAACTGGGCAGGATGCAAGATCTTCTTCCCAGGATGCCCCATGCCGGAGATCACTTTAAGCCAGGCTTGGATGCACCCATCCTTCACATCTACAACTCTGAATGCAAACCAAATGAACCTGTTTGACAACATTACTCTCACGGATGACCCAGAAAAATGCATCTTCTTGGATTCACCATCCGGAACATTCCTCACACGTTCTTACGTTGAATCCATCCACATCAGACACAGAGAGGACATTTGGGAAAGACACATCTAGTGCAAAGAGATACCAACAAAGATGAACTTTCTTGTTTGGAGGATTCGAAACAGAGCTATTCTAATAGACGATAATATTTAGAAGAGAGGCATTCACATTTCCTCCCAATGTGCGTACTACACCAACCCAGACACCGAGTCTGGACAACACCTCTTCTTTGAGAGTGAATGGGATAAGTTTGCATGGGACTTGGTAGGCCAATAGATGGGCATGCAGGGGGATGAATGTTAGCGAACCAAGCTTCTTCCCCTGGTGGTTTCTGGGAACCGAGAATCAACCCAGGGCGTGCATGCTTCGCGACATGGCTTGTGTCTCTATCTGTTGGGTCATATGGGACATAAGGAACAAAGAACGTGGAGGTTACCACAGGTCTTATACCTATCTCAAGGTCCGCCTACTTGCCTTGATGGAGGAGCTTAGTTTTCTCCTATAGGGAGGGATTCCAGCATCATTGATGCCCCGGAATGGTCCTGGCACAGGGCAAGGGAGGTGGGTAAAGTGGAACCCGCCTAGCTCCGACCTCAAACTTAATGTGGATAGATCTTGAGTCCAAGGTATTATGAGAGGAGGGGGGCTGGGTCGAGACCCCAGAGGATCTTTGGTCATCTGTTTCAGTGCTTATTATGGCCAAGGAACCCCTATTAAAGCCGAATCCAGAGCCATGCTCAATGGATTATCCATTTTCTACGAACATCACATCTTCATTGCCTCATCCGAATCAGATTCGCACCTCCTGATCAACTTCTTGCTCAACCAAGCCAAAACCCCATGGTATTTATTCTAAATTATCAAGAGATATAGGCTTCTATTGGGCGAGGGAATGGATATCACTC
The DNA here is from genome assembly GCA_963277665.1 of Viscum album. Taxonomy (NCBI): domain Eukaryota; kingdom Viridiplantae; phylum Streptophyta; class Magnoliopsida; order Santalales; family Viscaceae; genus Viscum; species Viscum album. The sequence goes on along the minus strand of OY728163.1, from coordinate 627,585,112 downwards.
ATGCATGGAGGGAGGGCAATTCCGCAGTGGACGATCTTGCCAGCAAGGGGAGCCCTGATAACCGATGCATTATCTATGATAGTCTCAGGTCTCTTCCCAACACATGTAATCTCCTTGTTTGTTACGATGCTTTAGGTTTGCATCATTTTCTCCCCCCGTGACTTGGTGGGATCGCTAATAAAAAGTCATTTTTCAGTCAGTCATTACAAATTTCATGAGAATATATCCCTTTATTACTTTAAAATCATTTATTTTAAAGTTTTATAAACATTTACTTTGATAATAAAATTATAATTTTTTAAGAGAATCTTTAAAATTTTAATGCGATATGATAGTGGAAAAAATCAACTCACATCATATAAGTCAAAGAAAACATTCTTATCAAACTTTGTCAAAAAAGTTAAAAAGTACCTCATAAGGAAAATTACAAAAAGATTCCTTTCATACCATTTTATAAAAAGTATAACATGGGTAAAATTAAATTTAAACATTTGTATGATAGTACTAAAAATATTCAGGAAATCATTTTTAAGAAACTAGGACACAAATGATAAATATTTCCCAACAAATACTTACATATAAACAATCCCAGATAAAAATTAGATTGCAAAATTAACCATTTATTTGTACTTTTCTTTAGTTGAGGATGCATTAACCTCATGTATATTGGTTAAATAATGTTAGGAAATTATATCATAACTATATCCATATTTATGATATCATATTAGATCCTCTTATATCATTTTGTTAGTAATATTTCAGTATTACCATTATTCTAGGTGTTAAATTCTTAATTTTCTTGTTCATTTATTCCACGTAAGTCATTTTTCTTATGCATAGGATATATTTTATTCATATATAGAATGATATTAAGTTCATAAATATTTTATTTACTCATTATATAAATTTTATAATCACTCTTGAATGGTTAGCATAGATAATTAATCACATCGTGTTGTGGAGACGGTAGGTCGTACGTACACACAAACTATGATATCATTCCATTAATGGTTAAATTGTATCGGATTTTATGGTATATTAATTATAAATAATGATTATAATTTCATATTCTTTATTTATATCTATTATAATCATCATTATACCTATCCAAATAAATTATTTTTGAAAAACTAATTACACAATGATGTGGAGATGGTAAGTCGTACGTATGCACGCATGGTGATATTTTTTCATATGATGGATAAAAGGAAGAATATGGTTCTAACCTAATAATAATAATATACTAGTATATATATGATACTGGAGTTATTACTTTGGTATGTGAACAATGAAAAAATAGTAAGTATAAGATGAAAAAAATTAATTGAATTGGTAAAACTATTACATCTTCTTCGGTGGACTTCATTTGGATCTCCTATTAAGGACACTAGGGATGGTGTTTTTGGAAAACCAAGAACTAAAAAAGCTAACTAAGAATGTTTATAGGAGAATTATTTAGCGTTTGGCCGAGCTATAAGGCTCAAGGTGGTGTGAGGAAGTGAGGTAGGAGGTTTCTTTTTATAAGAGAGGGGAGGGGCACTTTAGGAAACTCACAAAATATTAAAATATAATAAGACTATTTAAGATCCAAATACTTACAAATATCTTATAAATGGAAATTAGAATAAATTTTTGACCATATCATGTCCCATTGTTATTATTTAATATTTTTTCTAATTAATTTAATAATAAATTAATTCAATAAGATATCATTATTATCAAATTTAATACTATTCATTTAATTTGAATTTAAATACATTACAAAAAAATGGGAATTAGAATCTAATGCTTTAAAATATATATATTATATCATATAGATCTATTAAATTATTTAGACACATTAAATAATCCATAATATATCCACATTAATATTATTAAAATCATTTATTCTATTTTTATGTTAATTATATAAATATTGTTTTAGAATTGGAGAGACTTGTAAGGTAATTATATAACTTCTAAAAAATCAAAATAAATATATATAATTAAACTAATTTCATTTATATCTAAACAGACATTTATATTTATTCATATCTTGATTTTGGCCCTATGTAGACACTTAAAAGATATTAAATACAAGATAGTGATATTTTGTAACTATCTTTGACTTAAATAATATATAATTTATTTTCATGGAAAAGTGTCAATTAAACAACTAAAAATAGATAATAATATGATAAGGGTATAATTTTCTTCATCCCATAATTTTTTTATAGGTTTAGGTTTTATTTTAAACCTTATAACTTTGATTTGCCATTAATTAATCTATTTAATTTTAATTATGGTAATAACATTTTAAATATTAAAAGTTTATAAATTTTTACTCATATAGTGACAATTTTCCATAAATGGAAATTTTATGACATTATAGACCTTATAAAATAACTATTTATTATTTATTTATTTTTATGATTTTTAAAAAATTTAATAAATTACTATTTTAATGAAATATCAATAGTGTCAATTTGACACTATTTATTACTTTGAATTTAAATAAAATCCAAACAGAAATATAACATAGAACCAAATAATTGAATACACTCCTAACATGTCTTATGCACCTTGAAAATTCGTGGGGCACCTTAACTAATTAATTTTTTTTATTTTAATATTTTTAATATCATTTATTTTATATTTCCATCAAAAAATCAATTAGTGCATTATCATTGTGTCACCATTTAATTATATTATTTATTTTAAAAAATTATAAATAAATTACCATAATGTATATAAATATTTTTTCTTTCTAAATAATATTTATATTTGACCATATCTATTATATATCCTCATATTAAAAATATTTTACTTGTAAAAAAACAATAGTATAACAAAATTAGATTTTCTTTAAATATAATATTATGAATATATTAAAGTCATCAAAGTGGCTCCAAGTGGTACAAAAATTGACCAAATTATAATTTTGGTTGAAAAAAACTCATACAATAAAATAAGGAAAATTGTTAGGGTAATTTTATAATGATTATAATATTATTTTTACCCTTAATTACCCGATTTACCCTTAATCGTGGAAGAAAAGTATTAATGTTACTATTCTAAACAAATTAATTTTTCCTTATTAGAATTTTTTTTCATAATAATTAAAATTATGTATGACCTTTTTCAAAATTCAATTCACAAAAATGGTAAAATTAACATTAATTTTAATCCTACAAATGTTGTAAGAAGGCAAGTGAAAGTGACGTTCAAAAGTTCAATAAATTGTCATATTTGATTCTATTATAAAAATGATTCCAATGACCTAAATTGGATTAATATATTTATTATTTATCAATTTTTAATTTAAAATCAATTTAAAGTAAAATAATTATTTAAATGAAAAATTTAGTTTTTAACAATAATGTAGTATTTTCAATATTCATCAAAAATTGAAACTTTTTAGAAAAATACCAAAACTTCACCCAAATATAATTGTGATATTTAAAATTAAAAAATAAAGGATATTTTTAAAATTAAAATTTATAAATTTTATAATGTGGTTAATACTATTGATAACCTTTTTTAAATGACTAGTTTGATAGATCATGGTTCGCTCGAACTCGGTGTTACGTACAATGCAAGATATTGATTTTTTAAAAAAAGAAGTGTACTATGAAATCATGGAATGTTACACATTTAAATTGTTATGGAAGACCCATTTGGGCTTGATGAAATTATTTTCTTTTAGCCTTGAAGTAATATCCCACATCCGATTAATTTCAATTTAGTCAAGCTCTTCGTTCACCCCCTGAACCCAATTTTGATCTCTTGTAGCTTCTTCAAAATATTTTGGTTATAATTATGATATGAAATATGTTTTATACATAGGATTAATTACCATATTATGAAATAGTACAGGATGATCACTGATGATAATATTCTTATCAATTCTAACCCTCCTCTTGGGCTTCTATGCACTAACAAATCTAACTTCATCTTGCTCATCATCAATGTTTTCTTCTGAATCCATTTTTGGAACTTTCAAACCCTAGTGATTCTCACTTATTAATCAGTATATTCCTAATTTTTTTACTATTTTTTTGATAATTATTCTCATTTTACACCACAATATTATCATTTCTCTCCACAACCTTTCCTAGTTACTTATTAAATCATTTAGATGCTTTGATTTTTCCTGAGCATCAAAGGAATATCCCTTCATCTCCATTGGATAAAAACTTCACGTTTTCCTCCTTATTTAAATTTAATAACTTACTTATGAAGAATAAAAATTACTTCAATTTCAACTTATTTATATACCAAAACATATATGAAATATTTTATTCCCTCAAACATAACAAGGCTCTGTTAGAAATGTGTACTGATGTAAAAACTAATTCTTTCCAAAACATCCATGGTATGTATTTTCCAATAATAATAATTCTATAATTGTTTTTTATGATCATATTTCTCATATCAACCAAAAAATTTTACTTAAGTGTTCTCACTACTGATATAGACGCCTTATCCCATGCTTCTCAAGATAATATTCCACAAGGATATTAGAAAAATCTTCACCTTTATTAGTTCAAAACTTTAGAATTTTATTTCCCATCATCCTTTAAGCCTCTCTTTGGTATTATGTTATGGAAACAAACACCTCATAATAATATATGATAATGAATATTTATTAGACTCTAATTAAATAATCAATTAAGAGGGCATAGTATCTTTCCCATCAAAGGATATCAGTGATATAGGTCCACACACATCAATATGCATCAATTATAACACTCTTGTTAACTTTCATACTTTTTCATTATAAGTATTTCAAGTTATCTTCCAATGTCAGAAAGAATATCATGTGTGTGTATGATCATAATACATCTCAGGGAGATCTCAATCTCCATAACTTTTCACCAAATCTTCCAAGGATGGTTGTCTCAAATTATTAATATGTTTATGCCACAAATTGTTCTCATCTTACTTGGATAAAAGCACATACCATGTTCTCCAACCACATGGTATAGATTCTACTTTATATGATTCCTATGCATCCCCACTATACCATATTTTCCATTGATGAAACACATCTTCTTTGTAAAGATTATGTCATGTCCTAAGTCACACAGTTGATTTCCCTTAAGAAAGTTGTGAATGATACTTTCAATAACCAAGACATCTCTACACATCATATCTTTTCCCCCAAACATAGCTTTTCTTGAGCCAATAATCATCATTGCCTCATAATTACCAAATTTGATGACACTTTCCTTATCGTACTTGATACCTGTGAAACGTTTTTTATTTCCCACCATCTAGGAAGTGAATCTAATATTAGGTATCCATACACCATAATAATATGTTGCTCTTAGGGAAATATCTATAACTATTGCCTACTCAGTTCTTTTCATTTTGATCCATGCCTTCAAATTAATATTTGATGTTTAATGGTACCCTTGTTCTTTCTCAGAGTATGATAGACCAACTTCAACTTTCAAATAAAAAAAAATCAATTTTTCATTTTCATCACATTTTATTATTCCTTGAGCTACAACATACAACTATTTTAGGAATTCTTTGACACATTCCTATTTTTTTCGATGAGTAATATCTCAATATGTGTCCTAATACTCTATAATAAAAATAGTTACCATCAAAATAATTCCAATAATATTGAACTCTATTTGGATTATCCTATTTCTCTTGTTCCCTTCAATATCTCTTGGATATAGAAAAAACATTTTTTAAATGTCCCATATTTCAACAACAATAAAAATGGATACAAGTTATATTCCTATATGTTATGGATGTAGCACTGGTTTTCCCTTGGGGTATTTGAATCTTATGTTTTTTATTCATAGCCAAATCAATCTTCAACCTTAGAGTGGATTCTTGTGGTGTAACACTAATCAATACTTCGTTCTTTTGGTGATAAATCCTCATACCCATTGTGTCATTTTTATGTCTCATTTTATTCTCCTTAAAATTATTTGAATATTTTGTTGGACCTCAATACTCAAATTTCCTTTTCTCTATCACATATGTGACCCTATTTCCCAATATCATACCATGGGTCAAGAGTCTCTCCTGATCTTATACATTTCATCATAGGTTGAAAACTTCCTCTTTAAGTTCTCTAATATGTTTGACTCGATCTTTAATTATGTTATTCAAACCATTGATAACCATAGTCTATTATTTAACATTGATCTTATACTCAACATATTTCTCCAAATTTTGAATATTTTCATACTTGAGATTTCTAATTTATACTTGCAGCTCAAATTTTTCTTCTTCCCACTACTACATATAGAGTTTGAAACCATGAACCACTTGATTATATTTATTTATTTTAGATCTTTAAACATATATCTCCCCAAGAAAAGATTTTAATTCAACATAGGGATCAACTATTCATTTCACTTCTCCTTCAACATTATCTCTATCTTCCATTGTCTGAGAATTTCCTACACCCACCACCAATGCATTTTCTCTATGGTATCTTCAGTATTCAATTTCTTTTACCTCAGTTTTTTTAAACTATCATTTTCATGTGAAAGTAGGTTATTTTTATAAAGTAAATTTATCTTAGTACTTTTCCTAACTTTAACATCATCTGAATAATTATTCATGGGAAATTAATCATTAACCTCATAATCATATTGAAACTTATTAGGATACCGTCCTTCAAGATGGACAACCATTCCACATCCAAAGCATAAAAGTGGAATTTTCCCTTTAAACTTTTCCCCCTTTTTTGATTTGATGAGAGGAATAAAATCAACTCATACATTTCTCTTTCTTCCAAGAAATCCTATACAGTGAAGTAATTCATGGTCTTGAATGTCACTTATTTAGACTTCCTCTTTTTTACAACCTCATTATCATCATTTCTCTTCTTATGTTCAATAAGATTACTGTGTAAGATATCCAATGTCAGCTACTTTGTATATTTGTATTCTAGTGCATCGAAATTCAGATTGAACCAAGCTGGTGGTCTTATTAAGATGTGTTTGATGATCTTTAAATCATCGAGGGATTTTTTGAGATCACACATTTCCTACACAAAAACATTCACCGGATCAAATAATGCATCAATAGACTCACTAGGGTGCATCCCCAGGTCCTTACACATGTTTCAAATAACCATCCATTTTTATTCTCATAATTTTTAATCTCCTTTATTTATATTTATAATATTTTCCCACATGACAAGATAAAACATACATGAAATTAATTTAATTTTGATTTCAATTCTCCCCCTAAGGTATTGATTCCTATAGAATCAACATCCTATTCTCTTTGGTCTTCTTCTTATAAATCTACACTATCAATGTAAGATGGAATACCATGTATTGTAGCTATAAAAATATATATTCTTGATGATTAGAATAAGTTTTAATTTTATTCTACCATAGTGAAATTTGTTTCCATCAAATATTTCAATACCTTTTTGATTAAAATTTTTTATTTCATCCACTTTGAGAGAAACACTAAATTTAACCTTTCACTTTGATACCAATTTGTGGAAATTTTAGGTTAAATAACCCAGGGGTTGAATTAAGTCATGAAATATTTAAAAAAACTTCCCATTTTTGGAACTTATTTCATTGCAAAAAAACACTCTTCTAACTCCTTTGCATAGAAATAAATTAATTAAGATTAAAACATGCATATAATATACCAATTTTACATGGTTTAACATAAAAAAGATATATACAAGGTGTATACAATTAAAAATATCCAATGTACCAAATCCACTATAGATAAATACTATCATAATGTTCCAAGTGGACTCCCCATCCGTTTGGTTCACTACCAATCACACTTTTAAAGCTCAGTGCACTCTTAACTGAAGTGTGCACACTGCTCATACAGAAGATTATTTTGTTTATTTCTTAAATAAATATTATTTATAACTCATTTGGTTTGTTATGATGATAAAAATAAATCCACATGATGAATAATAATTCAACACAAAATTTCTAGGAAATTCCATCTGTTTTGGAAAAATTTCAGGTAAACTTTGTAAAACTTTCATGCAACTCCATAATTTTAGTCCAACATTTTTGGTTTTTACAGAATTCCATCCTTTTGAAAAATATTTAATTCTATAAAGAAACTAAAAAAATTATTATAACTTTTGGTTTTTTGTGGTTTTAATTTTTCATATACACACCTTTCCTTTTCATCTCGCAAATGATGTTTGCGAAACGTCTTCATGAGATAAATTCCATCACACAAATCTTACATGATTTCAGATCACATGTAAGGACCCCAACCACAATATATTGGTGCATGTGCCTTACTTTATTACATTTGTAAGATTAAAAGGAATCTCACCCCAAAGGACTGAATAGTTTAGTATCATTGTAAAACTAGATAAACACATAATTGTTACATTACAACATGAAAAAAAACAATATAGATTCCATTTGAAACATCCATAACTATTATATTATCCCTATAATTCATTCATAATATTCATCATCATATCTTGGGGAAAAATAAAACATAATAAAGGGGTGTTATAAGATGCTCAGTAAAGGTGATTAATACAAAAAAAATTATCATAAACATAAACATTAGGCATGATGAATAACAAAAACACATGCCTTTAAAAATAAACTTGAGCATAATATGGAAGGAATAAAATTTGAGTAAATAAAGACATATAAATAATCATAAGAGAATGAAACTTATTCATGGATATTATACTAGTCAAATATCACATGGTTTATCAATTTATAATATCATAATTAGAGAATTCATAATGTCAGACATTTGAAACATATTGTCAAGGCCTCGACCAAGATGTCTGAAAATACTAGGGTAAGTCCTCATCCAAAACACAATTATTTTTTGTATCATGAGACATTACTATGAATTGAGGGGATATATAGGGCCCAACTCATCACTTTCTAAGTCCAATTAATTATTCATATAAATGGGTCTAAAAATAAGCAATATGAAAAAAATTAAATTTAAATAACATCCCTCAATCTATAATCATAATCACTAACTAATCCGAGTAGTACTGTTAATGGTATCAAGATAGCACATACATAATCAAATTGGTCATAAACCATTTAATAACATATGTTAGATTAAAATAATAAGATACAATATCAATAAATCATAAAATTCAATAGAGGTATTTAAATATATGAAAATATTTTAATAAAATCATCAAAGAATTTTTCAGATAAATTCCCCATTACTTTGCAAAAAAGAGTTATTTTAGAAAAATAATATCTATTTTTCATAATTGTTTGTATAAAACAAGTAATGAAAAAAAATATTTTTTTTCATGAAAAAATTAATAATTTGAAGAATATAATTGTTCATTAAAATAGATTGTATATGGTACTTAAAAACGGGTAAGAAATTGAGACATTCTCTTTATCCGGGTTTGCGTATCGAGAAGGATTGAAAAAAATCCTTATAAAACATGTAAATACCCATAAAATAAAAAATTATTATGATTGATAAACATATATAGAAAATCCAAACATAATTTATGAGGATTACATAAGAATAATTTATAATTTCATTGGGGTAAAGAGAGAGAAAGTAGAATCATGAAGGAAAAATGGAGGTTTGTGGAGAAACCCTTAACTTATGTCTGAATGTGTTCTGCACTTGAACTTAATGTTCTGGATAATTAAATTAAATATATTAATTAATTAATTCATAAATTTTTATACATTTATTTTATTTATAATAATTTTATAATTTTAATTTATGGACTTTTTGATGAATTATAAGATACCATTTCATTGCTTGGGAGTGTTCATTTCCTTGGTTTTCACAATTGGTATAATTGCATATGAGTATGGAAGTTCATGTGGAATGGGTATGATTACCCAAAATTAAATTTATATGATATCAATTAACAAAAATATGTGAAATTGGTATTATTTATTATTATTTTCCATATATGACGATGAATCATTAATGATAATCGTTTAGCTTAATTTTAGCAGTTTTTCAATCACATTGAACTATTTTTGTTTTATTATTTAATATCATATATATAAAATGGTTCCAGAACCTTACATGATATATAATACATATTTTATAATCTGTTTCAACCATATAAATGGTTTCATTACCGGCCTTGATGGATAGATTGAAGAATGAAAGTTCGTCATCCATGAAGGTTGTAAATCGGCACCTCCAAGACAATGATTTCATTTTTAAAATAAAAGAGTGAGATAAAGAATATTGATGATGAATATTCCATTAAAATGATATAATTACATTATATATATGATACTTTATTTATCATGATCATTTGGATATAGGAGGTGAGGATATGATAGAAAAAGAAAAATATATTGAAATGAAATTAAACGAAAATGGAAGCGGGTTTACCTCTGAAATTATCCTTATTGAGAACCTCCTTAGGGAAAGGGGTTTTGGACTTTTGGTAAGAAAAAGAGATCCTAGATGTGGATATAGACTAGCTAATATTATTTGGGATGAAATTTGAAAATATTAAAGGCTTATAAGAGTGAGGAGGAGAGGGGGCGAGGGGTGGTTTTTATAGTGGAGGAGTGGGGTGATTTCTCATTATTCTATTCATTATTTTATTATTTTTCTCAATACAACTAGTAGTACTGATTCTTGTTAATAAATACAGAAATAAGTGCATGTGAGTTCTAACCAAGTGTTCTTACATCATCCATGACTCAAGGAATAGTGTATTTAGCTTATAATGTATCTATACTGTAAATTGTCATATTTTACTATTCACTAAAAATTCATGTATTTTAGAGAAATCCAAAAAATTCACCCTAACCATTTTCACCAAGTAGAATTAAATAATTAACTCCATTTTATGAAAATAATTTTCAAAATATTAGAAATTTAATTTTTAATTAAAATCATCAAATACAGTTTTTAAAATTAAAACTGATTTTATAACACTTTGAAAAATTAACTAAGGTATTATTAAATTATCCTAAAATCATAGGATAAAAATTTTGATTAATAGATATATTTTATGAAAATTAATTTTCTTTTAAATATGTTTATTAATTATAACATTTTAATTAAATATCTATTACTCACAAAAATACTAACACTTAATTTTTAAAATATTCATTTACTTGTACTATGATATAATTATATCATACTTTTATTTATAAGGTGCCTAAATTTTATTTATAAATTCATGAGTGAGGTTACAATTATTTTGGATGATTTACTATTCATAAGGGTCATATTACTATTCATAAGGGTCAAGTTACTATTCACAAAAAATGTAAGTTGATCCTATCAGACTCTAAATATCTTACTGATCAAAACCATTTATGTTTGTTTTTCGAAATTCAAAACACAGAAGTGGAAAAATTATGTTTAACTGCTAGGCTATAGATATATTCTGTAAATAAAAAAGTGTTGTTTCATATATACTCATTGTTTCATAAATTTAATTCAATATTAAATTTTTTTGTGAATACTTGGGGTGCAACATTCACCCCTCCAAGAAAAATTTCATCCTCAAATTTACCAGAATGTTACCTTATAAAAATATTTAGGTAGGTATTCATCATAAGTTCCTGAGGCTCCCACACCGCCTCTTCAATTTTATGATTTTTCCAAAGTAACTTTACTATCTAAGTCTTCCAATTCCTCAACACCAATTCATCAGTGTCCAAAATTCAGATAGGATCTTCACAGTATGATAAATTAGGTTCTAGATTTATTACTTCATAATTGAGGACATGCGTTGGGTCTGGAATTTAATTTATTAACAATGAGATGTTGAACACATTGTGTACCTTATAAAGGCTGAGAAAAATTTCCAAATGATAATACATAACTCTGATTCTCCCTGGTATTTGAAACGGACCAATGTACATTGGGCTCAGTTTCCCTTTCCTCCCAAATCTTATAACAACCTTCCATGGAGATACTGTCATGAAAATGTGTCTCCCACTTGAAATTCCAAATCCTTATTTTGATTATCGACATAGATCCTTTTCCTACTTTGAGATTCTTTTATATGGGTTTGAATTGTCTTTACCTTTATTATTTTTCCTCCACAAGCTCTGGTCCCACAAGCTTTCTTTCACCAACTCCATCCCAATATGCCAGTATACGATATCTATTTCCATACAATGCTTCATATGGTGGAATTTGAATACTATAATAGAAACTATTATTGTAAGAAAACTATAAAAAAGTTAAATACCGATCCAATATACCTTGTAAATTAAGTGATCACAATATCAAAATGTCTTATAAAGTTTGGATCATCTTTTCTGACTATCTGTTAATTTGAGGGTGATAAGAAGTACTCAAATGAAGCTTAGTATCTTATGTTTTTTGAATAATTTTCTAGAATTTTGATATAAATTGTGGGTTATTATCATACATTATTAAGAGAGGTGCTCCATAAAGTCTTAAAACATCATTAATATAGAGTGTTTCTAGGATCTCCAGTGGAAAATTCTCCCTTATAGCGAGGAAATGTGCATATTTGGTATGTTGATCAACAATTACCCATATTGTATCTTATTTCGTGGATTTTTAGGTAATCCAGTGACAAAATCCAGAGTAATGTCATCTCATTTCTATATAGGAATAAGAAGAGGTTACATGACTCCTATAAGATGATGTCTTTCATCCTTAACCTATTAACAGACTAAATATCTTGATACATAATCAAAAATTTCATGCTTCATATTATTCAACTGGAAATGTTCCTTTAAATCTCCATACATCTTAGTACTACTAGGGTGTATAGAGAAATTCAAACTATGGGAATCATCCAATAACTCCATTTTTAGCTTGGGTATAGAGGAACCATTGTTCCTCCTCCCAAATTTTGGAATTCCATCTTCATGCATAAATTCTTCCAACTTTACATCATTCACAACATTAATTTTCTTTTGAAGATTCTCATCATCAGGCAGAGAAATTTTAATAATTTTTAATTAATATGGTTGTGCAACCAATTAAAAAAGTAATTATGTTTCATTATCATAGATAATTTCCATATTCATCCTCTCCAAATCTATGTTCATAAGATTATTTTAAATCATAATTTTTTTTATAACTCCATGATCCTTCCTGCTCAAGGAATCTAATACTTTATTCACCCTCTTAGGGTGGTAGTGTATTGAAAAATCATATTCCGTGAGTATCTAGATTTGTCACCTTTTCCTCATGTTGAGTTCTTTCCATGGGAATGTATATTTCAAAATCTTGTGATCCATATATATCTCACATCTTTCACCATAGAGGTAGTGTCTCTATATATTAATATCTAAGATTATAGATTCTAATTCAAGATCATGAGTGGGATAGTTTTGTTCACAAGTTTTTATCTATCTTGATGCATATGTAATAACTCTATCATTCCGCATAAGGAAATAGTGAAGTCCTTTCTTTAATGCATCACTATAAATAAAAAATACACCATTTGCCAATCGTAGAGTAAATATTGGAGAATTCACTAACCTCTTCTTAAATTCCTCAAAACATTCTTCACATTCTTTTTTCAATATAAACTTAAACCCTTTACATGTAAGATTCGTTATAATCAGGTGAATTTCTGAACAAAACACCGAAAATAACCTACAAAAACAATAAAAATACATACCTCAGTTTTGTTCATTAGTGCATGACATTCTTTAATCGCCTTTGTCTTTTAAAGATCAACTAAGATTCCATACTTGGAGATAATATAGCTAAGAAAAGAAACTATTTTAAGACAAAATTCACACTTTCTAAACTTCCCATATAATTCATTTCTTCTAAGAGTCTTTAGAACATTCTGCAAGTTATTCTCACAGTCTTCATAGATTTTGGAGTATACCAAGATATCATTAATAAATACAAAAACCAAGTCATAATGATATTCCTTGAAAACCATATTCATTAGATCCATGAAAACATAGGGTGCATTAGTCTGTCCATATTTGATTTACTATAAACTCATAATGCTCATACCAGGTTTACAATTTTTTCTTTGAAATATCTTCCTTCCTAAAACACAATTAATGATATCTAGATCAAAGGTCAATATTAAAAAAATATTAAGCTTTGTGAATTTGATAGAATAAATCATCAATAAAAGATATGAGATATTTGTTCTTTATCATAATAGCATTGATTTATCTATAGTCAATTCACAACCTCATGGATCCATCTTTCTTCTTGACAAAGAGAACAAGGGATCCCTATGGAGATACACTAGGGATGATAACTCCTTTATCACTCAATTAATCTAGTTGTTTCTTTAGTCATACTAATTCAAAAAAGGCCATTCTATAAGGAGTCTTCGATATAGGTCTTGAACTAGGGATTAAATCAATAGAGAAATCAAATTCCTACTCTGGAGGATGTCCAGGTAAATCCTCTAGAAATACATCAACGTATTATTTTACAATAGATACATACTCAATTTGGATATTTTTTCTTCACCCATAGATATTGTGTTATATTACTCTTTATGAATATCATTTAGTATAGCTACTAGGGGTGTTTCTTGATAAGAATCAAATGATAATGTTTCTACTCTAAAGATAACGAATTCTAAACCTTCCTCAAAAATCATAATTTTCTTTTTCTTACAATATATTTTCACATAATATTTTGAAATAAAATTTATACTGAGGATTATTTAAAATTATACCATAGGTTTTATGATAAAATTAGTAGATAAATCATGTTTATATTCCATAATGGGAACTTCCTGACACATATTTGTTGTAATGAGACTTCCCTTAGGGGTTTTGACAAACAACTCCCTTATTAAAGATAATAAAAAATATCTAATTTTTAATGAAAAATGGGAAGATATAGAGGAATTCAATGATCCATAATCAAATAAATCATTGGCTATGTTTGCAGAAACAATTAAAGTACCTACCACAACATCATTATGAACTTCAACCTTAGCATTTGTGATCGCATAAGCTTTTCCTTTCTCCCATGGCCTTTTATGAGGAAATTTTCCTTGATTATTCATAAAATCATTTGTATAGTATCCCATATCCCTCTAATTATTGCATTAAACATTTGTTTTTTCTTTCTTTACCTTGTAATCATGGGCTTGGGGTCCTTTTTCTCCACAATTGTAATATACTCATTTTCATTTTAAGTAGGCTCCAGGGTGTTTCCTTACACAAGTATCAAATGTTATAAAACTCCATTTTTTATTCTTCCCTTTATCCATTCTTTTCTTTACCACCCTCTTCTTCTCTTACATTCCCTTAAATTCATAAAACATAGAGAATTATTTTTTTGTATTGATAGCACATGAGAATATATCTTTATATGAAGAGAATTTTTGGGAGACTATTTCCATTTGGAGGAATGATTTTAAAACATCAAAGAATAAATCTATATTTCTACTTGTATTATGTATGTATTCCATAGAATTCCTTTATATCCTTGTAAAGTTGGATTCATACTTGGAAACATTATCATCCTCTTTATTACTCAGATTCAATAATTTACTTTCCATAACCGCTCATTGTTTATGAAGAAAATATTGTTCTTGTAAAATTTCTTTAAAATCCATATCTTCCATATTTTTAATATCTTCCTCATCATTTGTGTTTTGAATCAACAACCACTATTTATTAGCATATCCGGATAGACTATAAACTACCATGACAACCTTCTCCTTTTCATTACTTCCCAAAGTGAGAAATATCTTTTTCAAGGAACTTATCCACTGATCTACTATGAATGGGTTTGTAGTAACATGGAATTATAGAGGCTTTTGTCACATAATGTGGTATAAAATTGATCCTCCATATTTTTGACTAGGATTCTTCATATGGGTATGGTTATTTTTTATAACCCGAGTCGAATATCCCAATATATTTATAAGTTACTCTGCACTAGTCGTAGCTTCAGACCCAACATCATTATCTTGAACAGGAGGGAAATACCTACATAGGATACATGTGTTTATGTGGTTTCCATTCATTCCAATAGGCTCTATTTATAAATAATGAAATACAATAAATTAGGCTATTAATCATAATGTATAATGTCGAACTAGAAATACACATAACATAAATTGTAACTTTTTGCATGTCTAATCTCATAATCATAAGAATGGTTTCTTCAGGGATATATTTATAATAAAATCCTTAATAATGTTTTGTAAATAAAATATGAATTATCCTAAAGATATCCTTCTGGAGTGTCAAAACAGGTGCATAGTAAGTCCCATTGTCGTGTACTAGGTTACCCCGAGTCAAGCCTGTAACACCTTGTCAGAGTTATTCCTTTTAAGTACATATGTACTGGAACCACATCAAGTTTTAGTATTCAAACGATGATGTATTTTCTAGAAACATCCATATAATTTATTTCTTACCAAAATTCTAGGATTTTTTGGAATGATTATCCTCAAAGTCTATCTTAGGGTTTTGTTCCCTAATTTACATTTTCTAAATTCAGTTTCTAATATTTATACTAAACTTCTTCTGATACCAACAATAAGAACCCCAACCTTAGTAGCCCAGATCTGATACCTTACTTTATTACATTGGTAAGAATATAAATAATCACATACCAAAGGAATTAATAGTTTAGTATCATTGGAAAACTAGATACATATAATTTTAACATTATAACATGAAATGAAAACAATAGGGATTCCACTGGAAATATCCATAACTCTTAGATTATCCCTACAAGTTATTCATAATATTTTTATTTTCATCATGGGGAAAAATAAAACATAATAAATGGGTGAGATCATATTCTTAGTAAAGGTATGTAATACAGTGGAAGTTTTCATAAACATTAAAATTAGTCATGGTTAATAATAGAAACACATTACTTTAAAAATTAACTTGATCATAATTTGGTAGGAACTAAATTTGAGAAAATAAATCCATATAACTAATCAAAAGAGAATGAAACTTAGTAATGTATATTATACTAGTAATATATCACATGTTTTATCATTTTATAATATCATAATGAGGGAATTAATAATGTCTGACATCTAAAACATATCATCAAGGCCTCATCCAATATGTTTGAAAATACTTGGGTAAGGCCTCAACTAAAAACCAATTCTATTTTGTCTCATAAGACCTAACGATGCATAGAGGGGATATATAGGGCCCCACCAGTCACTTGATAAGTCAAATTAATTACTAATATTAATGGGGCTAAACATAAATAACATTAACATATTAAATTTAAATTACTTTCCCCAATCTATAATCATAATCACTAACCAATCTGAGTAGCATGGTGAAGTGTATTGAGATAGAACATCCATAGTCAAAGTGGTCATAAACCATTGAATAACATATGGTAGATGAAAATAAAAAGATATAAATCTCAATAAATCATAAAATTCAATATTGTTTTTTAAATATATGAAAATACTCTAATAAAATCATCGAGGAATTTTTGAGAGAAATACCCCCTTTACTTTTCAAAGAAGAGTTCTTTTGGAAAAATCATTTTTATTTATCATATTCATTTGTACAAAACCAGTAATTCAAAAATATAGTTTTTAATGAAACAATTAGTAATTATATAAAAATATTGGTTTCTTTAAATATAATTTAGATGGTACTTGAAATGGGTACAAAATTGGGACGTTCCCTTTAACCAGGCTTTCATATCAGGAAGGATTGAGAAAAATATTTATAAAACATGTTAATCCCCATAAAATAAAGAAAGATTCAAATTGGTGAAAATATATTGAAAATTAATGCATAATTTATGGGTAGTAAAAAAGAATAATTAATAATTTAATTGTGTTAAAGAGAGATAAAGTGTAATCCTGAATGAAAAATTGATGTTCTGGGAGAAACCATTACCTTATGTCCAAATGTGTTCTGTACTTGAACTTAATGTTATGTATAATCAAATTAAATCCATTAATAAATTAATTTAGGAACTTTCATACATCTATTTGATTTCTTACAATTCTATTATGTTCATTTATTGTTTTTTATGAGTTATAAGATACAATTTTATTGCTCACGAGCGTTTGTTTCTTTGGTTTTCACGATTGGTATACTTGTATATGAGTATGGAAGTTCATATGGAATGGATATAATTCTATAGAATTGAATTTATATGATATTAAGGAGAAAATATAAGTGTAATTGGTTTTATATATTATTTTTTTCTATATATTAGGATTAATCATTAATGATAATCATTTAGATTAATTTTAGCAGATTTTTGATTACAATGATCTGGTTTTGTTCTATTATTTAATATCATATATATACAATGGTTCTAGAACCTTAAATAATATATAATACATATTTTATAATCTGTTTCAACCATAAATTTTTTTAATGATCAGCCTTGAATCAGAAATTAAAGAATGAAAGTTCTTCATCCACGAAAGTTGTAAATTGGCACCTCCCGAATGATGATTTCATTTTTAAAATAAAAGACATAGAGAGAGAGTAAGAAGATTGATGATGAATATTCCATTAACGTGATATAATTATATTATATGGATGATAATGGAGTTATCATGATCATTTTTATAGAGGAGGTGAGGAGAGGATATGAAAATAAAATAAATTGAAATGAAATTAAAAGAAATAGGAAGAGGGTTTACCTCTTGAATTATCCTCCTTGAGAAACTCCTTTGGGAGCGGGATTTTGGTCTTTTGGTAAGACCAAGAGCTCATTGACACGGGGAGAGACTAGGAAAGAGTATTTGGGAAGAATTTTGACAGAATTTAAGGATTAGAGGAGTGAGGAGGAGAGGGGGTTAGGGGTGGTCTTTTTAGAGGAGGAGAGGGGTGACTTCCCATTAATCTATTCATTATTTTATTATTTTTCTCAAGAAAACCAATAGTATCGATTCTTATGACCAAAATACATTAAAAATTGAATTTTATTTCAAACCAAGGGTGATTATATTATCCATGACTCATGGAATAGTGTATTTATCTTATAATTTATTTTTACTACAAATTACCGTATTTTACAATTCACTAAAAATTCAATTATTTTAGAAAAATACCAAAAAATACCCCTAACCATTTTTAAACCTATAAAATTAAAAAATATTCTCCATTTTAGGAAAATAATTTTCAAAATTCAAGAAATTTAATTTTAAATTAAAATAATCAAATACAGTGTTTAAAATTAAAACTTATTTTATAACACTATGAAAAATTAACTATAGTCTTATTAAATTATCATAAAATCATAGGATAAAACAATATTTATTTATGGATAAATTTTATGAAAATGAATTTTATTTTAAATATATTTATTAATTGTAACATTTTAATTAAATATTTATTACTCATAAAAATAGCAACACTTAATTTTTAAAATATCCACTTACTTATACCATGATATAATTATTTCTTACTTTAATTTATAAGGTTTATAAATTTTATTTATACATTAATGAGTGAGGTTACTATTCATTTGACTAAGTTACTATTCATAAGTGTCGTTTTACTATTCATAAGGGCCAAGTTACTATTCACTAAAAATGTAAGTTGATCACATTAGACTCTAAATATCTTACTAATCGCAAAAATTTAAGTATATTTTTCGAAATTCAAAACACAAGAGTAGAAAAATTATGTTTATCGGTTAGGTTATAACTATTTCCTATAAATAACAGTGTTTTTCACAGGGACTCAGTGTTCCATGCATCTCATTCTATATTAAATTTATTTGTAAATCCTTGGGGTGTTACAATACAAATATTCTCTATGGGTTGAAAATTTTTAATGGGAGGTGTATTATGATATTTATAAGATTGATAAACCCTTTTTACAATTAAATTACATGCCACCAACCTTGCACACAACTTCTTGTACACCATTCAGAGGTTCCATTATAATGACATGAGATTTTAGACCCTTTAAATTAATATTATCTTCAATAGATTGTGTCACACATAACACCAAACTAACATAACACTCGATTAAAATGAAACATGAAATATTAAAAAATACATAAAGAATAAAATAATTAGTTAATTAGAAGATAATGATAAATGAAAATAATAATATATTTTTATTTTTCTTTGATTAAAATTTTAAAATAAATGACGCCTTTTGAAGAACCATTTAAAAAATGGGTATTTCATTTTACCTTAATTAATTAAATTTATCATAGATAAAAGTTTATTATAATGGTTAATATCTATATTTATAAACTATTATATCAATATTCAATTATTTAAATATCTATATGAAATAAGATTAAAAACACTTAAAGTTAAAAAAATATATTTTTTAATAAAATAATTTTATCTAAAAGAAAAAATTTGAATTTTAGAATTTTAATTTAAAAAATAATAATTTTTGAATTTATCATGTAAATATTATCCTAAGATAAAGTTTTAATATTTTTATAAAAAAGATCGATTCTTTTTATGAACATTGTAAAATTCCATTTTTACAAATAACATGACTTTTATGACATTATTAGTATATGAGTATGAATTAAAAATTCATGAAACCTTTTTTTAAAACTATAAATATATTTTATAAGTTTCTTTATAATTTTAAATATGTTTGGTTTAATTTAAAAACCCATATTTGACATTTTAGAACTTACGTTATATATATATTTTTAAAAAAATTAATACATTATACATTTAGTATTTTAAAATTGTTTTTTATCACTTTTAAAATTTGAATCAAATAAAATTTATATAAAATTTGGACTTAGTAGTTCTAAATTATTTAATAAGGGCCATTTTTTTAGAATGGATAAGTTACCTTAAGTAAAAACTAGTTACCTTAGTAAAAGCTAAAATGATAAAAGTAAAAATCTAAGAGTAAAATGCCTCAAAAATGTTTAAAACGTGTGTAGAAATGTATAGTTTAGGACTTTAGAGAAATTATAACTTATCCTATCATTTATTTATCAAATTTTGAGGAAATTTAAAAAAGAGTGACATTCCATTATTGAAATGTTTTGGGTATTTACAAAAACTCCATTCCTTTTCACTTATAAAAGGGGCTCTCATCTCCTCACTTCCACTCACAAAAAACCCAATTAGTTTGAAAAAAAATCTACCAATTATTCTCCTAAATATTAATATACACCTTAAAGAGGTTTTATTCTTCTCAAAATTCCATCCCTCAATGGTTTAACCACCTTTGTAAATGAGATAGTTCATGTAGTGATGTATAAATTTCTAACCAATTATTTCTTTTTTTTATTTATTTATGTGCACTAATTCTTCCTAAAATTACATTAAAAAATATTAAAATGATAAAAAACGTCATTATTATACTGGTGTGTTATTATCATGATGGTATATATATTAACAACCTTTATTCCTTTTCCATGAATTAATATGAAGTCATTAACCAAGAATTGTACGGACTACTACCTCAACAAAGTAGCGTGTTAATTTTACTTCATAACCTTTCAAGGATGTTACTAATAGACAAGTTAATATATAAGTATTATTTTTGTGAAATATTTTATATTATTAAATGATAAACCACATTACTCCTTTTCATCATCTTATGGAAAATTAAATCATCATCCATGCATATGTGGGGACTATCGCCTCTGTGGAATAATCAATTTCCATTTTTTTATTTTCATCATCACCTTATATGGATGTTAATGATAACAGGTTTAATGGATAAATATAATTTTTATGAAATTATTATGGGGTTTTAAGTAAAAATTTGACAAGTTATTAACAATATGACCAATAAATAACCATGGAAAATTCAACCATCCAAAAGAGTGTTCTAAGAGAAAAACAATATTACTTCATACTATGAAATAAATTCATTTATGTTATCATATTATTATAATACTTTAAAATTATTATATATCACACTAATATACACTAAATAAGATCATTATTATTTATTTATAATGATATTAAAACAAAATAACTTCATAATCATCCATTTGTTAGGGCATGTTCTTGTTTGGGTTGGTTTAACCACCTACTTGAATAATGAAATAAATTTATATCATGGATGTATATGAGAATTTAATTTCTGGTAATATATGTTATAAAAATTCAAATGATTAGTTTTTTTATTCTAGTATATTAATATAAAAATTTAACACATTATTTTTGAAACCACGCTTCATTCGGTAAGAATAATCAAAACAAGCTCATCGTCGAATTCATCATTAATGATCATAATCAAAACTATCATAGAATTAAATTATAAATATATAAATGATAATAATAAATCAATTAAATTACCTTATATTATCTATAAATTATAAAATTTGGGAGAATAATTTATATGAACACTAGTATTACGAAACTAGTTCAAAATGATTAAGATTACTCACACCCGATATTGAAAATAGATAATAACTAACAACCATAAAAGTATGGAATAATTTTAAATGAAATTAATAAATGGTTATAGACATGAATAAGGTTATTGAATATTTTATTAATATGGTTATGTTTTTTATACATGAGTTTATATTGTGATCAACTAAGGTAGAATTCAAGTTAAGGTTTTCGTTGTATCGTTTTCAAATCCATGAGACATATTTGATATTAAACACCATAATTTATTTTATAGGGTGTATTAACTACCATGTTGCCTTAATTTATAATTAATATTTTTAATTTCATGGTAATTTAATTCAAATTTTATGTTAACCCACTTATTCTTACATTACCATTACCATAAGTGTTTTTCGAAACTCAATTCTTATTCATTGAGTTGTGATTGTTCTTCTTGAACATATTTTATATAAGTTGGGTAAATTTTTACATTTGATTTTATTATTTAGTAATATCTCTATTTTTGTATAGATTTAAATTTTTATCACACAATCCATTTCTAAATATCCCTTACTTCTGGAATTATGACATTCACAAGGAATTTGGTTAACTCAAATTGCATATCTTTGAGTAAAAATGTTATTAATTGATAATCATTATTCTATATTTGATAAATCCTTATATTTACTGTATAATAATATATTTAATATTTTATCTCTTGGTACGATTATTTTTTAAACTAAATGAGGCTTTATCAATGAACTTGTTTCTAAAAAAAGTGGTAATGTTTTAAGGAAAAAATATCATATCTTTTAAAGATGGATTTACTCCATTTACATGATCATTATTCCCAAAAATGTTTTTTCTTTATTATTTTAAAACCCAAATATTTGTTTTCTCATGTGAACTTTATATTTCCCTTATCCTATTTTAAAATTTATGTTTTACTACATTTTTTATGGTGTGGGTTTTCAATAAGGGAATTTTAAAATATTCAAAATGTTTTCCATCCTTTTAAAATTAAATGTTTTATTTTCCACTCTAATTTTTTTTATAAAATTTATGTTTTTAAAAGATCATTTATTTATAAACCTTAATAGTAAGTTTTTCAAAATTCTTATATTTCCCTTCACAATTTTTTTTGAATGTAATTTTGTACTTAAATGTTTAGAAAATATTTGTGAAAGATTTTTAATTTTAACTTCTATTTACTCTCCAAGGTTTATATTTCTTGAAGTGATGTTTTTATCACCCTATATATGTTATTATGATATGATTACTTTTTTAAAATTATATTTTTTATATCCTATGATTTATGAAGTTCAGGTTATGTGATTTTATGAAAGGTTTATGAAACATATTTTTTTGGGGTTCTTATGATATGAAGAATGTTTGTTTTCAAGTGGTACAAATATATATGGATTATTGAATTGTGTGGTATAATATAGAACTATAATGAATTATTTTAGGATTTATATCTCATTATACAAGGATTTTAAGCATTGGAATTCTGCTTTTTCACAACATGAAGTGTGAGTATTTTGTTTGGTCACAACATGAAGTAGGGAATTTTATTTGTTCAAAATATAATGCGTGGAAATTTTTTATTCAGAACATGAGGTGTGAGAATTTTTTTTGTTCATAATATGAAGTGTAGAAATTTTTTTATTCACAAAATGAATAATTTACATTTTTTTTGTTCATTATGTTATAATTTTTTTGTTCTGATGTTTTTCGAAAGTTCCTTGTTGTGATAGTTTTCAAGTGAATGTTACATTTCCAAGACATATTCCCATGATTCATGATCTCATAGATTATGTGTTTTGACTAATGTTTCCACACTCTTTTGATTAATTTATTATGATACACCAAGACTTATGACTTGATTATCAATACATGTTTTTTGGGTATGAGTTTCTTATGCATCTGGATTATATCCATATGATCATCTTATGCCCACTTATGATATTTGATTATTAACGATTTGGTTCCCCCTTACTCATCATTCAAACTCAACCATTTATTATTATATAATACCCCAAGTTATGAAGATAATAAAAGTATGTAATATCAAGAATATTTTATTATGTGTGGAATTTTAGGGAGATGAGGAAGACTCATTATAGATTAAGTGGTTCCTCTCATAGTGAAAAATATCCTTAATTAAAAGGGAATAAGTTTTCTTGTTAATATTTTTTCTTAATTGTCTAAAAATATAGACTTGAAAGGTCTTGGGAATGTATTTCAATAAAATATATTATTTAATTCATGTAATTCAGATAGTAGCATGTGAGAGCTTCTATAGTTGGCATCAGAGCAAGGTATAAATAACTTTAAAGGTTATGATATTATTAGTTAAAGATAAATTAAAAGGTATAAAGGTAATTAATTATTGATAGGTTAGAGTTAATAATAGTTTCAAAGGTATATATAAACCTTTAAATCAGTTATACTAAATATTATATGTTGTTAAGGGATAATTGATGTACATAGATTTTACTTGTATTTTTAATAATTTTATATTTTATTTACTGTTATTTTTATAAAATATTTTATCATTTTAGGTTATTTTTATAGTTTTATAGTATTTTGGACATTTTTATTATTTTTAGTTAATTTATATACTAATATCAGTAATTTAGTATTTTATTAGTTTATTTCAATTTAATATTTTATTATTTATTTTTATGTGTATAATTATTAATTTAATTTAACATGTAATCATAATATTTAATTATATATTTATATTTATATATTTCTATCTTCTTAAAATTATTATTTATTTATTATTTTTATTAGTATATTGATTTTATATATTATTAACATTTAATTTTTTAGTTATATTTAATTTATTTTTTTAATTATTATTTTCCTCTAATATTTATTAATATTAACATTTTTAATATTCTTTAACCGGTTTTCCATTTTAACTCTTTTTAATTAGTTTTTCAGTTTTAATTTTTTATTTTTCTATTTAAATTATGGAGATTATCACCAGAGGATCTATCTGTTGGATCGTCTCAGCCGCTGAAAAACCCTATGCGGGTCTCCCTCCCTGATTCTCCCTCCATGCACCCCCTCTCCCCATTCCCCACTCTCCCAGCCACCCACATACTTCCCCCTCTCCCCTCTGCCCTCCCACCTTCCCATCTTTATCTTCCACCCCACCCTTCCCATTCTATAGCATCCCGCCATTTTATAACATAAACTTTCATTACATTACACAAAACTGAGGATCTTTAAGGTCTAGTGTCTTGGAAACCAGGAACATAATACATGAAAACAACATAAAACATTCTTCTTAAACACTTGAAAGGCATCTCCTTAAGTTCATTCTAGGTTCATTACTGCATCTCATAACCTGGGGACATACATAAAAAGAAAGGGTGAGCAGAAGGCCCAGTAAGGGAAACAAGAGGAACATTTTACATGTGAACTTGAGATACTTCAATAAGGACATGAAAAGAACTTTAAGGCATGAGAAAGAAATCATGAGGAATTTCATAATAAAAATAACATTTTCCATAACTTGAAGATGTGGCTACATCATATAACATAGACAATCATGAACATATCACCAAGGTCCATCCCCAAGGTGTCATTTGAAAATTACCAAGGTTATTCACCAAGGTATCGTGAAAATTGTAATCTCTAGTGGTTACATCATTACCCAATGCATTGGAGCGCTATCAGGGCGCACCCTTAAATTTGACTTTATTATCATGTGAGCCACATATATCATCATCAAACATTTCATAAATAACCCACATAGCATAAAATAAATGGGGTTCATTTCATAATCATAACGTTTTAAAAACTGCTTTAAAGACATGATCATTACATCACTTTAAACCCACGGAAAGGGAAAGCGGGTCTCATATATGTAAATCCCAGAATTTAAAATGGAACATTTTGATATATATGTGAATACCCTTGTAGAAATAAGAGCTTTGAGTATTCACTTTATAACATAAAATAATTTTGAGAAAAGAGGGAGAGGCATTTTGAGACGAAAATTCTACAGCATAACGGCTATGTTTTGGGGTTTTAGAAAACATTGAAAAGAGAGGGGACATGGGTCACCCACTCATAAATTATCCATAAAACAGTAGGGGACAGAATAAGAAGGATATATGGACATGTTAATGAAATTTGAAGGACATACCATTTGAAATGAAAAACATGGAAGGAAGACAAAAATTAGATTTCTCTTATGAAAATTCGGCAGCCTAACGGCGTCACTTAAACTTCAATAAAAAAGAATTGACAAGATCAAATAGGGTCCCTCATCATATGATCATAAGAGATCAGTATGATAGATATAGAGATCATACCCCAACATAATAAAAAGGAACTTGAAATACTTGACATGAAAGTAGAACTTTGAAAAGAATGAGAAGGGTGAAAGAATCCCTTAAAAATTCGGTAGCCTAACGGGGTCACTTAAACTTCAATAAAAAAGAATTGACAAGATCAAATAGGGTCCCTCATAATATGATCATAAGAGATCAGTATGATAGATATAGAGATCATAACCCAACATAATAAAAAGGAACTTGAAAGACTTGACATGAAAGTAGAACTTTGAAAAGAATGAGAAGGGTGAAAGAATCCCTTAAAAATTCGGCAGCCTAACGGCGTCACTTAAACTTTCATAAAATGAAATGATGAGAGTAAGAGGGGATCTCTCATCATATAAACATGAAAGGGAAGTAAGAGGAATATAAAAGAACATCCTCTCACATAGAAACATGGAGCATAAAAGGAATGACATAAAAGAGATTACATGAAAAGAAAGAGAGGGGTCGGATCCCTTACCTTAAAACGTGACTCTTGAAACTCAAAGGATTGGACCTTGAGGGCTTGGGGGCACCTTGTAAGGACTCTTTGGGAGGTAAGAAGACCAGAACTTCGTTGGGGGAGAGTTGGGAGTGAAAACTAAAGGAGGAAAGGGTGGGTATTTATAGGGAAAGTGAGGGGACAAAGCATTAATGGCCAAGGGACACCTCACATGTGCTTTTCTCAAACCCATGTGCTCTCCCTTGGCATTTATCATGGAGTTAGGCCACATGGGGCCCCCAAAACAATAATTCATCACCCTTGGCCGGCCAACCCTCAAAAGATCTCATGACATCATCATGACACCGTTATGATGTCATTAAACATACTGAAACCCTAAAACTGTATTTTTACTATTCACTGAAAATTCAACTTTCTCAGAAAAATCCCAAAATTTCACATTAACCAAATATCAATGCTCTGATTTCAAAAATGAAATCCATCTTATAAAAATAATTTTCTAAATATTTTTAATTTAATTTTTAAATAAAAACACTATTCATCGAAAATTCGTTTTTTTCAGAAAAATCCCAAAAAATTACCTTAACATAATATCGATTCTCTGAGTTCAAAAATAAAGTCATTTTTATAAAAATAATTTTCTAATTATTTTTAATTAAATTTTTAATTAAAAAACACTATTCATCCGAAAAAACTAATACTTGAATAATAATTTATGAAACCGTTATTTAACCATTTTATTGAATCACATTACTTAATCAAGGTGCCTAGATTATTTTAAAACTTTCTTTAAGTGAGATTACTAATCCATTTGGTCACCTTACTAATCCTAAGCGTAAAATCACTATTCATAATTTACTATTCATCAAAAATTAAGTTGATCTTATTAGACTCCAAATTTTGTACTGAACATAATTGTAGAAGACCATTTTTTGAAAATCATTACACATTTTTAATTATTTAAGGTTTACATAAACATTTTTAAAATATCCTTTTTCTAAAATTCATAAAAAATATGCATACTATATTTATCCGGTCATTTCAAAATTCATAAACTTCATCATAAGAAGAAATCCCAATTTTTATTTAAAACAAGGATTACACAAGGTAGTTACGGTCTCGTTACATAGCCTCTTATAATACCAGTATAGGACCTAAGAGTAAGGTGTGCTAGGGTGATAGAATCTTGGGGCGGCTCAGTCAACATTGCCCGAGTAGTAATTTCTATCAGTTTGAACTTCTCACGAAGGCGATTCCGTTCCAGCTTCACATGATGAAGTTCGGCTTGGATTTGATCCAGAGCAAAGCCCAATGGTGCTACCTCCTTCCCAAGCTCTGTTAGATGGGCTTCGATCGGTCCAAGACTACTAGGTGAGGCCATAAAATCTTCTTTCTATAATAATTAACCAAGATTACTTGTATTTAGAGACAATAATCAAAACATTTTGTTCACAGCGGTCATATTGACCGATGGTCATATAACAGTCAGAACCCAATGGTCTCATTTTAATTATAATCATGTTTATCAAATAAAACATTTTTGTTGAGTATAAAAATAAAATAAAATAACACATGAAATTAGGGAACAAGATTTATTCAAAATTTCGGGTCGTTACAATCTTCCCCCCTTAAGAAATTGCGTCCTCGCAATTTTAAAAATTGGGTTTTGAAATTTCATTAAAAGTCCCACATCGGAAAAAGAGTCAGTGACACCATTACTTTAAAAGAAAGAAAAGGAAGTACAAAGGCCACCCGAGTTTACTCATACTAGGATTCCATGTAGGAAACATGGACATGGAGGAGAAAACAAAGGGTAATGTCCTAAAGGAGAGTGATAGAAAACATGATTAGGAGGAAGTTAACCACCAGAAAATCTCAAAATTATGATGTGTGCAAGCGGTCTTTGATTACCTAGTAGGAAACGTAAACCAACAAAATTTTTGTTTTACGTTCCTTTTCATAACTTTGAGGAATTCATTTACAACATAGAACAAAAACATAAGGAAATATATCTACCTTCATCTAGAGTTTCATCCTTTAATAAGTTTCTACCCAAAACTAATCTTTTCTCCAAACTATGAGCATTCAAAACTACTTGGTCTCATCAAAACACAAGAATCATCTTCTAGAGAATCACATAATCCACAAAAGATTAACTATTTATTTCTTTTATCTTTAAACATTATCCCAAAAATAGAAAGGGTAAGGTAAAACAACTCTTCAAAAATAATCCCATAGGAATGGAAACTACTTTTAAATCTTCAAAGTTCCATGGTACTACCCAAAGTTCATCATAGACCATTCCGTAAATAATGGTCCTTAAGATTCCTCAAAATAAACCAAACTAAGATTGAAACCCAAATACAAGAAGGATTTGATAACATAGTCTTCCAAAATAAACTTCATTGTTCATCTCCAAACAACATCAACCACTCCTAACATCTAAACTAAACATATTTTACCCAAGATAGGTTAATCATTCCCATAAGTAGCCTAAATTACTATAAGTCCACCATAGATTTATCGATTCTTCAAAATATAAGTCAACCTTACTCCTCAATGAAAATACCATAGTAATCTATTTACCTCGATCATATAGGGTCCCTAAAATAGTGAACGTATTCCAATATAATAATCATCTTTTAATCCCCTAATCACCTCTG
The DNA here is from genome assembly GCA_963277665.1 of Viscum album. NCBI lineage: Eukaryota > Viridiplantae > Streptophyta > Magnoliopsida > Santalales > Viscaceae > Viscum > Viscum album. The sequence continues at coordinate 627,555,487 of OY728163.1, read as the reverse complement.
TCATCTTAATACGGCAATCGTAGCATTTCCTATCACATTGGTTGTTGAGACATGTTCTTCCATTTCCCGCCATTAACTAAGAAAAGAAACTATAATTAGGGGCTTAAATACTTAGCCAATAATCAAGAAAATAAACTTAAAGCATATAAGGATAACTTGTAGTTGAAAAGTATACCCTAACTTGTGATCCCCTAGGTTCCCATCTAGGTTATCCATGATCATATAGTCTTATGTGAACCTTTATTTTATTTTATCTTTGATCCTTTAACAATGGTTCATACTAAGCTTATGAATTTACCAAAGCATATCCCCCGGGAGTGTCGTAACCAAGAGTGCAGCAAGGCCCGTTGTCGTGTACCAGTTCCTGTTCGAGTCTAGCTCAAAGCAGTGTTTTCGGGTTTTACCCCTATGTACATCTGTGCCAGAGCCACCTCTACCTGCTCGTATCCAGACAGGGATGTATTTGCTTGGAAACCCCTTACTCAATACTCACCAAAATACCAGGAAGATTTCCTATATTTAAACTTTTCTATAGGGTTCTTCCTAAAGTTTTTATATCCTAATTTCCACAAATAACTAAACCATCCTTTGATACCAACTATAGCATCCCGCCATTTTATAACATAAACTTTCATTACATTACACAAAACTGAGGATCTTTAAGGTCTAGTGTCTTGGAAACCAGGAACATAATACATGAAAACAACATAAAACATTCTTCTTAAACACTTGAAAGGAATCTCCTTAAGTTCATTCTAGGTTCATTACTGCATCTCATAACCTGGGGACATACATAAAAAGAAAGGGTGAGCAGAAGGCCCAGTAAGGGAAACAAGAGGAACATTTTACATGTGAACTTGAGATACTTCAATAAGGACATGAAAAGAACTTTAAGGCATGAGAAAGAAATCATGAGGAATTTCATAATAAAAATAACATTTTCCATAACTTGAAGATGTGGCTACATCATATAACATAGAAAATCATGAACATATCACCAAGGTCCATCCCCAAGGTGTCATTTGAAAATTACCAAGGTTATTCACCAAGGTATCGTGAAAATTGTAATCTCTAGTGGTTACATCATTACCCAATGCATTGGAGTGCTATCAGGGCGCACCCTTAAATTTGCCTTTATTATCATGTGAGCCACATATATCATCATCAAAAATTTCATAAATAACCCACATAGCATAAAATAAATGGGTTTCATTTCATAATCATAACGTTTTAAAAACTGCTTTAAAGACATGATCTTTACATCACTTTAAACCCACGGAAAGGGAAAGCGGGTCTCATATATGTAAATCCCAGAATTTAAAATGGAAAATTTTGATATATATGTGAATACCCTTGTAGAAATAAGAGCTTTGAGTATTCACTTTATAACATAAAATAATTTTGAGAAAAGAGGGAGAGGCATTTTGAGACGAAAATTCTACAGCATAACGGCTATGTTTTGGGGTTTTAGAAAACATTGAAAAGAGAGGGGACATGGGTCACCCACTCATAAATTATCCATAAAACAGTAGGGGACAGAATTAGAAGGATATATGGACATGGTAATGAAATTTTAAGGACATACCATTTGAAATGAAAAACATGGAAGGAAGACAAAAATTAGATTTCTCTTATGAAAATTCGGCAGCCTAACGACGTCACTTAAACTTCAATAAAAAAGAATTGACAAGATCAAATAGGGTCCCTCATCATATGATCATAAGAGATCAGTATGATAGATATATAGATCATACCCCAACATAATAAAAAGGAACTTGAAAGACTTGACATGAAAGTAGAACTTTGAAAAGAATGAGAAGGGTGAAAGAATCCCTTAAAAATTCGGCAGCCTAACGGCGTCACTTAAACTTCAATAAAAAAGAATTGACAAGATCAAATAGGGTCCCTCATCATATGATCATTAGAGATCAGTATGATATATATAGATATCATACCCCAACATAATAAAAAGTAACTTGAAAGACTTGACATGAAAGTAGAACTTTGAAAAGAATGAGAAGGGTGAAAGAATCCCTTAAAAATTCGGCAGCCTAACAGCGTCACTTAAACTTTCATAAAATGAAATGATGAGAGTAAGAGGGGATATCTCATCATATAAACATGAAAGGGCAGTAAGAGGAATATAAAAGAACATCCTCTCACATAAAAACATGGAGCATAAAAGGAATGACATAAAAGAGATTACATGAAAAGAAAGAGAGGGGTCAGATCCCTTACCTTAAAACGTGACTCTTGAAACTCAAAGGATTGGACCTTGAGGGCTTGGGGGCACCTTGTAAGGACTCTTTGGGAGGTAAGAAGACCAGAACTTCGTTGGGGGAGAGTTGGGAGTGAAAACTAAAGGAGGAAAGTGTGGGTATTTATAGGGAAAGTGAGGGGACAAAGCATTAATGGCCAAGGGACACCTCACATGTGCTTTTCTAAAACCCATGTGCTCTCCCTTGGCATTTATCATGGAGTTAGGCCACATGGGGCCCCCAAAACAATAATTCATCACCCTTGTCCGGCCAGCCCTCAAAAGATCTCATGACATCATCATGACACCGTTATGATGTCATTAAACATACTGAAACCCTAAAACTGTTTTTTTACTATTCACTGAAAATTCAACTTTCTCAGAAAAATCCCAAAATTTCACATTAACCAAATATCAATGCTCTGATTTCAAAAATGAAATCCATCTTATAAAAATAATTTTCTAAATATTTTTAATTTAATTTTTAAATAAAAACACTATTCATCGAAAATTCGTTTTTTTCAGAAAAATCCCCAAAAATTACCTTAACATAATATCGATTCTCTGAGTTCAAAAATAGTCATTTTTATAAAAATAATTTTCTAATTATTTTTAATTAAATTTTTAATTAAAAAACACTATTCATCCGAAAAAACTAATACTTGAATAATAATTTATGAAACCGTTATTTAACCATTTTATTGAATCACATTACTTAATCAAGGTGCCTAGATTATTTTAAAACTTTCTTTAAGTGAGATTACTAATCCATTTGGTCACCTTACTAATCCTAAGCGTAAAATCACTATTCATAATTTACTATTCATCAAAAATTAAGTTGATCTTATTAGACTCCAAATTTTGTATTGAACATAATTGTAGAAGACCATTTTTTGAAAATCATTACACATTTTTAATTATTTAAGGTTTACATAAACATTTTTAAAATATCCTTTTTCTAAAATTCATAAAAAATATGCATACTATATTTATCCGGTCATTTCAAAATTCATAAACTTCATCATAAGAAGAAATCCCAATTTTTATTTAAAACAAGGATTACACAAGGTAGTTACGGTCTCGTTACATAGCCTCTTATAATACCAGCATAGGACCTAAGAGTAAGGTGTGCTAGGGTGATAGAATCTTGGGGCGGCTCAGTCAACATTGCCCGAGTAGTAATTTCTATCAGTTTGAACTTCTCACGAAGGCGATTCCGTTCCAGCTTCACATGATGAAGTTCGGCTTGGATTTGATCCAGAGAAAAGCCCAATGGTGCTACCTCCTTCCCAAGCTCTGTTAGATGGGCTTCGATCGGTCCAAGACTACTAGGTGAGGCCATAGAATCTTCTTTCTATAATAATTAACCAAGATTACTTGTATTTAGAGACAATAATCAAAACATTTTGTTCACAGCGGTCATATTGACCGATGGTCATATAACAGTCAGACCCCAATGGTCTCATTTTAATTATAATCATGTTTATCAAATAAAACATTTTTGTTGAGTATAAAAATAAAATAAAATAACACATGAAATTAGGGAACAAGATTTATTCAAAATTTCGGGTCGTTACACATTCTCTCTCCCCCTCAACTCCCCATCCCCTCCCCCCTCACATCGCATGTTTTCCCCTACCTTCCCCTGACCCCTCTCCCCCCTCCCCTCACCATCCCCCTCCCCCTGACCCCTCCCTTCTTTAACCCCTCCCACCTCCTCCCTCACCTCGCCATCCCCCTCCCCCCTCACCTCCCCAACAATCCCTTCCCCTTCCCCTTCCACCCCAATCATCTCCTCTACTCTCATCCTCCCACAATTGAGAATTACTAGCTTGTCAAACCCTCAAGAAAATCCGTGAACCACCACCCCTATACTACAGTGCATATCTGTCCTTCACCATTGTAGAGGCCACATCCCACATTATTGGTAGGCATGAAGTCTTTGTGTTGTGTTGGCACATGCATGAAGGTTCTATTTTCATTTAGAGATTTATGGGAAGTGATCAGTGAGTGATAGTTATTATTATCTTTCGAACATCGACAATGGATTGCAGTGGAAACTACGATGACATAAGCATGGTTATATCTATTTATTATTTTATGTGATAGTTTTTATGATGGTGGGATAATTTTCTTGGTGTTAGAGTTGTGATAAATGTGATGGAGTATGCATGTATCTAATTTATTTTTATGTTTGATTTATTTTTAAATTATTTTATTCTAATTGGATGTTTATTTAATTAATTATATTTTTATTTGAACTAATTTTCATTTGACCCACACGCCTTATGTTTTACCCATTCATGTGATACCTCATAATTAATTATAGGTGAGAGATCATTAGATAATTAATTTTTTCAAAAATAAATCACGTGCATAATAGAATCATAAATCACACATGATTGAATTCTAAATAAATAAATATATTAATTGAAAAATTAATAATTTATGTGTATTATCCTTCAAAATTGAATGATTGATACCTAATAAGTGATATCATGTGAGGGAAACCGAAAAAAGTAGATACTTCAACTTTGTGAGAAATGGGTCATTTTATTTCACAAAGTGATTTAGTGATACAATGATGCAAAAATTATTTTCCAGGTTAGATAACTAAATGGTAGATGATTTTTCTAAAAAATAAATAGTGTCTAACGTAAAATAACAATAACTAATAGTATTTTTGTTAAAATTAGAATCAGTGATAATTAAATAAATAAATATTTTGATGTGGAAATTGAATAATTAGAATCACATGCACCTGAACTGACATTACAACTTTGACACTTTCATCTCTTTTAGTTTCTTCCATTGATTAGTTTGGTTCACTTAGATAGTTATAGTTGATTTAATTAATCATTTTTAAATAGTTGTTTACTTTTTATAATTTTTAGTTTTTAATTACAAATAAAAGTTGTTTTTTGGAACATTATTTTTAGAGGATATTCCTATTGTATACTCATATTCTCTTTGTGGTTTGACCATGCACCCCACTTATAAAGCATTTTATAGGTTTATAAATTTTATAAAATTTACACATTGAAACACGCATTCCAAATTTATGGTTCCATTTCTAGGTATAATAGCTGCATTAATAAGTCCTTGAAAGGAGTGATTTAGGTCAAAAAAATAAAAAAAATAGTTTACTACCTTGGTTATTTTTTTGGCATTATAGGAAAATTCAAGACAAAAAAAATTTCTAAATGGCATGGTCAACACCATATATATATAATCAAAACCTACCCTATGAAACCACATCTCAAGGTATGATGTATAATGATTCACCACACATGATCTCTCTAAGAAATCCTTTTTATTATAATGATTTTTATTCATACCCAAGTCATGATCCATGCAAGAATCCCTACCCATATTCTACTTCTAGTTTTTACCCACCATTTGAAAAATTTTCAAAGTAAATGCATTCCTCAAAATTTAGAACTTCATAATTCATGTGAAAAATATTTTTCAATAATTGGGTGTATGTTGGGTTCTTCTATCACTGAGACAAATCAGAGGTTTGAACTTCAAGATGAAAATAATGAAATGTTTCTTTCCTCAATAAAAGATATATAAAATAAATTAAATAATTTATGAAATAAAATGAATCATCATGGTGAACTAGCCACATCACTACCACTTAATGATTTAATTTAGAATAATTATTTTGAGGAATGTGCGGTAAATGTTCAATTTGAACAACATTAATTTACTGATTATGATAATGATATTGACCCACCTTCTTTTCATAGTAATGATGAATCTTCTCCATAAAAATTTAATTCTTCTAATCTAATCACATTTGAAGAATACAAGAGATTAGTATTACACACTATAGAACATAAATCCCCCCCACAGAAAATAAAATTCCATGTTCTCATTATCTGACTCCACAACCTGTACATCCTAAAGTGAATAAGGAAACATTCAATGTATATCAACTGTCACTTTTTTAGATGAAGAAAACATTGAACTTAGTTGTCACGACCCATCCCAGTGGGGCCTGTGCCATGAATCCCCAAGCCCACATCCAATAGGCTAAGGGCTGGTGACTAGCACCGAGTAGGAATATCAAAAACATGGGAGGAATTGCCTAAGTACCTGTATACATGAAAACATCTCCAAGCCCACAAATTCTGAAATGTAAAAAACAACTAGGGAAAAAAATGAATGCATAAAACTAAACCAAACCAACAGAGTACAATATAAGTAAAGTGCAGAAATTAAAACTGGGTTAGAATACAAGCCCACCAAAAACAAGAGTCTTCAAACTACAAATTCATCCATGTAAGCACACATAGGTACTGGGAATGATTCTCGTAGCCGTAGGAACACCTCAGATTCTAGGGAACTTAGAAAGATCACTCCAGTCTTGGTCTTCCATGGAATTCATCAAAAGGATGCTTGTCTGCACAAGACACAATACGTGTGGGAAAATCCCATACATGGGTGAGTATAACAATATTTAGTAGAGGACCTTGAAAACCACAAATCAATACACAAATTAAAGGTACAATCATCTCTACATAGTATATGTCTACTGAACATATATCAAGCGAAACACATCCAGATATACTCAAAACCTAGACCCGTAGTCTAGAGATAAGTTGCACGACTGCATACCCACGCTAGGGGTTCAGTTCAAAGATTCCACGAGGCACTCGTCTGAGAGAACTCACTCGATGAGTTTTATATCTCTGATAAAATTTGTTCAAGAAGTATTGTTCGTTGAGAAAATCCATGAGGGATATATACACTCATTATGGGGGAACACACTCTTGAGTGGAAAAATATTACAATACACAGATGAGGATCACTGTCAAGGAATTGGAGGATACCGTGACACATTCAGATTCACCTAATAAGTAGAGAATCATCATCTTGTAGGATTAGTCACATTGATACCTGACTCTACCTAGGGTCAGAAATGGATATAGGATCTCGCTCTGGGCCTCTCAGAAAGTCATTTTGAAGAGATCATACTCCTATAAATGGAAATGATACCTGACCTTTAGGGGAACAAGAAAAAGGGGTACTAACCCAAAGGAAACTTGTCCAAGGAATAGTGGAAAAGGATATCCTGCCAAGTTTCTAGGATATGCATAGTGTCTAGAAGGGGTCACATGTTGTGTCTCATGACACCGGGTACTTCCCATGTGTAACGGCCCGAGTCAGAGGGAACATGTCGTGTTGAAAGGTAAGTACATGGCATGTAGGGTGAACCACACGTCATGTCCGAGTAACCGGGGTTCGCTCCCTATGCACGGTCATGTGCCTATACATGGCCTTAACCCGTATATGTCATCCCATGTAACTGGTACATGGGGTTACCTATGCAGCTGGCCTGGTCAGTCCATGTGGTGGAGTACACGACTGTGTACTCCACCCCATGTTCGTATATCATCCGAGATACACGGTGAGTCCCTCATAAGGACCCATACACCATTTTCTTTATAGAACATGATGTCTCATCACTTCTTATATCGCGGAATCCTAGCCACTACTAAGCCAGTCCCACATAGTGTGTTCTTAGGGATACACGTCATGTTCTTTGGAAATTTCCAGAATCACTGTTCTTCACCAAAGTGCCTCCTATGATGATCTGTTCTTTGATCCGGCTGTCTAATCACCATGAAACTCAAGGGTTTAGGTTTCCCTAACATCAAGAAGCTGATTCCATCAGTTTTAGGCCTCCGATCGGCCCTAAAAACACATTCCAATTCACCCGCATAAAGAACGCTTGAGAATGAAAACTCCCAAACCATGTCTATTCGTCCTACGCTATCATCGTCACACCTCCTCTATGTCATTATGACTTCAGATCTCCGTTTTGGGATCGTTTCACCAAGAAACAGGCACATAATGATTCCTTGTTTGTATCCCCATGAAGAACGTGAATAACGTGGGGAAGAGGGAGGAAGAAAATAAAAAAAGGATGAACGAACCTCCACCATCATTCGTCACATAGTTAATCCGTTCCCATTATATGGTTCAAACAAGGAAAATTAAAAACATCAAACATAACAAAAGAAATCCCAGGAAGGAATCTGATAAAGAAAATACCTCCTGCAAGAACGATGATTCATAGGTCTACCAGTTTTTGGGTTAATTTGTGTTTATCATTTAATTTAATGAATAGAGAAGAAAAAATTTAAAACATAACCCCTACCTTGAGAAGGGATCGATTGTTGATGAAGTGATCGCATTTCCATCATCACCGAGATCCTTCAACTCCGTTGGTGCAACAATTAATAATTTTGATTTTCTGTCATTCATTGTCAAGAGTTCTCTCCAAATCTCCAAGAATTCTCCAAATTTTCTCTCAATCATTTTTCAATGACTAATATTCAATGAACCCATTAAAATTATTGAATGAATTCAAGATTTCTGTCATGATAAGTCACTATCGTTACGCTGCGGTATTAATAAGTCAGTGTTGTTGTTTCAAAGTGATTATGATGTGTCATTAATTATCGAAACAGTTTCCTCTTCGTTTCACTATAGAAAATGTTTCCAAATAAAATAAAATAATCTTTTAATTTTATTTTACTTAAAACTTTTGAAAATTTACTTATTCACTTGACCCACACTAGTCGAGGTTAGTTGCATTATTAGGTAAATTAGTTGTCCTAGACGCAACGGTGCCCTCAGATTTTTAATCCAGGAATTTGTTTGGAAACTGCCACAACCATGCACCCACATTGACTCACTAAACTTTAAAAAATTTCAAACCACCATTCTGGGCTCACTGGGCCTTATAATGACGTGTCATATTCATGCTTGGTCTTGAAACAATTCCATATAATATTTAAAAATAATACATAGAAAATATGATACATTACATTCTCCCCACCTTGGGGCTTTGCGTCCTTAAAAATCCAAAATAAGGGCTACTCAAAAAGTTGTGGGTATTAGGAATGGATCTTAGCCTCCCACTCCCACATGCTCCCTTGAAGGTTCTCATGCTTATACCAGACGCGAACCAAGGGAATCGATCACCCACGAAGGATCTTCTCTTGTCGATCCTCAATCTCCACTGGGTACTCTGTGAAGGTCGCTCCACCCTCAATGTCAAACTTGACCTAGTTGATGACATGCGATGGGTTCTGCACGTTCCTCCTCAGTTGTCTGTAAATAGTAAGGGGTAAAAACCCTAAACCTATAGTTTGATAATTTTCAAGTATGTGAAATATTTAGATTTCCAAAATATAATGTACACATTTATTTTATTAAAAAATGGATTTAATTATCCCTATGATCACTTTTGGATCCAATTGATTGTGTCCAGACTTTTAGATACCCATTGGGTGAAAAAACCCTTTATTAAAAATGAATTGGATAATGGTTTAAATTGTATTTATCATGTCATTATACCCTAGGTTATTACTTGATATAGAATCCATAGGTAATGGTTTTTTTTATTATTTAACTAATTGTTGATCATTTGAGATGTAACTGAAAGTGTAATTGAAAGACAAATGGTAATTTTCATAATTAACTATTAAGGCCTATGATGTGATTTGTGATATCCTTATTATGATGAATTGTTGTGTTGTTATTCTATAATGCTTATTTTGAGTGGGATATACTTAGTCCCATGCAATAATGATTATATTGAGAAGAATTTACCTAGTCCCATATTGTAATTCTTATATTGATAGAGCTCTACCTAGTCCCATACTGTTATGCTTATATTGTGAAGACTCTACCCTGTCCCATGCTATAATGCTTATATTGAGTATGATCTACCCAATATCATGATTTAATTATTATATTGAGTAGGATATACCCTAACCCATATTATAATTCTTATATTGAGTGGGATATTAACATTCCCATGCCGAAATGATTATATACTGGCTCAGCCTAGATTTTTGTGACTTTTAAATGGATATATGATTTTTGGTTGGCATGATTATGCTAAATGATCGGATATATTCCAACATGGTGCCAAAGTATATTTACTGATTTGTTATATTAACTGATTAATTAATACACATGTTTATCAATTTGTTACATACAATTATTATCAAAATGGTTATGTTTAGACATTGTGGTGTCAACCTATTGTGTTTGAATCACACCCTATTCAGGCCGCCAATTGGTATCCATGTAGATTACATGGATTTATGTTTGGATAAGGTAAAGTGACCTTTTTGTTTATTTGTTTCTTGCTATATGGACTAGAGTTTGGAGACCAGACCGACATGGGGTTAAGGATTGGGGTATTTTTGAGTTTATTTAGGGTCAGATGTTACTTTTATTTATACTGTTCAATTTTATATTCAGATACATATCATCTTTTCATTACATGATTTATTATTATTGGTTTATTGGTTCCTGATTTTATTTTCCCAGCTGTATAATATATTATTTCCCTTATTTTTCTGTCACTCATATATTTATTATTATGGACTATTCCACTTTATTGTACTCTATACTAGGGGGTATAGTCTCCCCACTATACATATCACACCCCTATTTCTAGTCAGTAGCCTCTGGTGTACGGGGAAGCACACTTGAGGTCTCGTAACCAACCCAATTTCGCAACGTGAGAGAGTGTCAGATCGGGGGTTGTTAAAAAGTGGTATTAGAGCATCTAGTTTTTATTTTCTATTGATTTACTATTTGGGAATTGTAGAAATAAGACTAGTATGTGTTAAGAATTATTAATAATCTTGTGAATGGGAGTATCTAGCCCAGATATGGGGGAAAATTTGAGTTCACAGGGATGTGATTGGTGTTTTCATTATTTTCTTGTTATAGTTGATTTTATTTTACCTTATGTGGTTTGCATGTTGTTTGATATTATTTTTTTAGGATTTTATTATTTCTTGAGGATTATTCTTATAGAACGATATGGAACGGGTTGAGAATTCATGCATCATGATTAGAACATAGGGATATATAATGAAATGCATTGTTCTTGATAGGGAAATATTTATTTCATCTGTTATATACTTGTATATATGAAATATGGTATGAAATGATTAATATATCGGATAAATTAAATTAAATGAACTACTATGTATGGGAAAAACACTGTTAATACATGTTTAAAGAGACTAGAAGTAGTGGTTCTCTGTTTTTCTCACCTATTTAGGATAAAATTGTTGTTATATACAGTGTTTTAAGGATTGTGTTTATCTTGAAGAGGAAATTCCTCTACGTCATATTTGAGTTAAGAATCAGGAGATTAGAAATTATCATACTTCTAACATAGCTGAGTTAGAGATTATCATAGTTCTGGATGATTATATGGATGTTTGGCTTCATGATAGCTTCTTGAGGGTTATACAATCCATGGAAAGGGAGAATGTTCACACTGTGCCTTTGATGTATAAGCTGACGAGAGAGTTCCAGCTACATCATCCACCTATATTTATTTAAGAGGGAGGCCCCTAGATAGTTGATTTATATATTGACTCAGTTTAGATGGTCTTTATGCATCTTGATCCACCTACAGATAGGAGGGTGAATCTTTCTATGTATATGCATCATGAACCTACCAAGCGATTGCGGGATATTATAGAGAAGGATGTGAAATAGGAGGAGTTATCTTATAAGAACGTTAAGGTGAAGTTATTGAGTTGATTATATATAGATACTTTTAGGGATGATAAGGATCATGAGTTCATGCATTTGACATGGGAAAGAATGTCTGTGGTGGACTATGCTGAATGTTTCACCGACCAGTAGTGCTTTGTTCCATATTTAGCTACTAATGAGATCTCTAAGGTGAGACATTTTCAAGATGGGATTTTCTATGATATTTGGTTGTAGGTGAATGTTTTTTGTATGATTATATTTTTATATGTGATGAATCAAACACTGATCATATAAGGAAGCCATAGAGAGACCACAAGTAGTGGCCAGGATATCTCAATAGGGTGAAATAAAATCTCTTCTTATGTTGGAAAGAAGTGCATCTATGACTATTTCCACCAAGGAAATATTGAAAAGAGTATTCAGGGTTATGGAAATCCATCTTTAGACCTTGTTTCATTAAAGTGATTTCCATTTGAAAAGTTGGGCCCCAAGTAGAATCAATTTTCATATTCTACTTTAAAGTATCATACTTGTTTCTGGATGACCCACCTATTGAGGTTTTACTTGGGCATAAAATAACATAGTAGTGGCGGGTGAGTAGGATAGGTACCAAATTTTGGGAAGGACTCAACTACTTCTTAGCAGACTATTAGCTGGAGTTACACCATACATTCAGTTCGTGGTATGAGACATGGAAAGATAGTGTAGGAATGAAAGCATCAAGAATATTTAATAGATCAAGTGTGTCAGACTAGATCCTATGGTAGAGGGGCTAGTCAACTTCATATTATGAAAACTACTCCAGCTATTTTGGATGCCTGAACTTCTACTGTTAGAGGTATGATTCTTATATTGTCTACCCTTTCTTGTGCTTTGATTAATATATGAGAACCAAATTCCTTTTTATATTATCTTTTTTCAAATGGTTTGGTATTGGTTGTGGAAATAATGGATGGTGCTTTGAAAATTGATACACTTTTGGTAGTGCAGTCAGAGAATATCAAATGTAACCAAGGGTGTTACCTAGATAACAGTGATTATAGAATCTTATGGGAACAATTTAGGCTAAAAAATGACAGGTTTCAATTCTATTCTTGGTATGGATTGGTTATTACTATACTATTGTCATATTGAATATTACTGGGGGATAGTTATATTTCTATCTCTGGAAGGGGGTCGTAATTCTCACCAAGGTGAGTAATAACATTTGGTTGGTCGTGCGGGACTAATTCAGTGTATATTGGATTATCTCATGGTTTATATAGAAATTATTATTCTAGATTATGGTGGAGTTCATTAGGATTATTTTCCTCCAATGGTATACCATTTTCATTATGTCTATCTTGATGTGTTCTATGACTTACTGCCTATGCAGAAGATGGAGTTAGTGCTGAGAGCAGAGAAAAATTCTATCTTACATTATAGAATGAAACTAACAATACTTCAAGAGTTTAATGTTTAGTTGGAGGATCTCGAAGAAATTTTTTCATATGTCCTAGTATGTCTCCATGGGTTTCTCCAGTTCTTTTTAACAATAAGGCTGATGGTACCTTGAACATGTGTGCAGATTATCATAGATTGAACTAGATGACAGTCTAGAACCGATATCCTCTGTCATGCATCGATGGTCTCTTTGATTAATTGAGGGGTGATAAGATCTTCACCAAGATCAATTTTAGATCAGGATACTACCAGTTAGGGGTGAGACCATTAGATATGAATCATAATTCTTTTAGGAGAAGACATGGCTTGTACGAGGTCATAGTTATTATATTTGGTTTGACCAATACATCAACGATATTCATGTCATTGATGAATTAGTTCTTTTATCCTTTTCTAGATATATTTATGTTGGTTTTTTTGGATGACATCATAGTGTACTTCTAGTCTGAATATGATCATTCCAAAAATCTTGACATCATCTTGAGTACATTGAGAGATAATTGGATTTATTCCAAGATAACCAAATGTAGTTTCTAGATTGATAAATTATACTTCTTGGGAGATTTTATCTTAGAGGTATGAGTGTCGGTGGACCCAAAAAAAGTTTCAACTGTAGTATCTTGATAGAGACCAAAGAATATCAATTTGATTTATAGTTTCATGGGTTTAACTAGTTATTATTGGTGCTTTATCCAGAACGTCTCCTATCTAGAATCACTGATGTCAGGGATGACTAAGAAAAGAGTAAAGTTTGTTTGGATATTTTTTTGAGAGATCTTTTTAGAAGATGACAAGTAGTCTGAACTCATCAATTATCCTCACATTAACTATATTGAGTAAATACTATACCATGTACTGCGATTCATCTGGAGTTAGAATCACAAAAATTTTGATGTAGGAAGATCGAGTTGTTACTTATGGCTCTAGACAAATAAGACCACAAAATAGGAATGACCCTACTCATGATCTAGATTTAGATACAATGGTACATGACCTAAGATGTTGGAGACACTATCTTATGGGTGAGAGGTTTTGGTATACATAGACCACAAGAGCCTCAGGTATGTATTTTCTTAGTGAGACCTAAAAGTTCATCAGAGGAGGTTGGTTGAGTATTTGTTGTCTTTCGATTTTATATTGGCATATTATCCAGGCAATGGAAATGTTTTTACAGATGATTTGAATCAAAATATATAGACATAGGTAGTGTGGGAGTCTTGTGATGAGTGGTGGATGATGAAACTCTTTGAATACAAGCACCAAGATGTTCATGAGTCTCATGGATGAGTATCTATGACTTTCAAATCTATTATACCCATGATTTTGTACCGGATCAAGATAGAGAAATTATCTGATCTGTTGGGATTAGTTCTAAGAGATAGATTATATGGTGGGAAGACACCATTAGGATGCCTATTAGAATAAAAAAAATATTCTTTTCCATGGATGTGTATGGGTTTTTATAGGATTTCATGAGGAGGTGATGTGAGAGTTTCATGATTCTAGATGGGTGGTACATCATGGTTTTAAAATGATGTATTGTGATCTCTGTAGATATTAATCATGGATAGAAATGAAGTAAGATATTGTAGGATTTATGGAAAGATGTTTCACTTGTCAGCAGGTGAAATCCAAGCATCAAAGGACATATAGGATTTTGCAGCCTTTCTCATTCCTGAGTGGAAATGAGATGATGCCACTATGGATTTTGTGATATGATTACCCAAGAAAATCCATAAGAACAATGCATTATGGGTGATCATGGATTGACTCATGAAGGTATCCCAAATTTTTTCTACTATAGAGACCTTCATAGTCAATGATTTGGGTAGTATTTAAGTGTGTAAGATAGTTCAGATTCATGGTGTTCCGAGTAGTATCATTTTGGGAATAGATCCTCATTTCATAGCACAATTCGGGAAGGGTCTTTAAAAGACTCTAGGATCACATGTTCTTTTGAGTAAGGGCTATCATCCTAAAACTGATAGTAAATTTGATATTATTATTCAAGTTTTGTAGGATATGTTACGAGACTATTTTTTGGATTTTGGTTATTCATGGGAGAAATATATGACCCTCATAGAGTTTTCATATAACAACAGATTATAGGATTTGATCTAGACAGATTCTTTCAAACCATTTTATGTAAGGATATTTTATTTACCTATTTGTTGGTTGGAGACATATGAGTCAACACTTGCTAAGCCTCATCTCATGCATGAGACTTATGAGAGGGTTAAACTAAACATGAGGTGGTTGGTGATTGCACAGAGCAGACAAAAATCATACGCTAAACATCATATATAAACTTTGGTGTTTGATACCGGTAAATGTATTTCCCTATGGTTGTTTCCTAGGTTGGGAAAATTCCATATTAGGATTTAGGGTACACTAACACCTAGGTTCTTTGAGTAGTTTGAGATTTTGGATAAGGTTGTTCCAGTGGCGTATCGATTAGCCCTTCCATAGTGCTATAGTTCCATACCCAACATGTTTCACTTTACATCACTTTATATATAATATCTTGACCCTTATAATAAGGTAGACACAAAGAAAGATGATCTTTGTTCTAATGTGTCATTTGAGGAGAATCCGATATGTATTATGGACCATAGTGAGAAGTATCTTCAGGGTAGGATTATACCTATGGTTTGAGTGCAGTGGCATTATGGGTGTGTTTAGGAGGATACCTTGGGAGGGGGAGTATAATATGAGATCACATTGGTCATACATGTACACTGATACCCCATAGTGATTCTTAGATAATTTTTTCAGATGAGATGTTATATGGTGGGGAGGTTGTAATATCCCATCTTTTTTTTCAGGTACGTACTTATTTGATATTTTCATTTGAGCCTTGGTGGTCGAGTATTTTTTAGAGATGAAGAGACTTTATTGATGAAAATGACCAAAAGTTTAGGGATGTATGTTTGTTTTTTAATTAATGTAGTATATTTATAAGTTTATTAAATGGGACTATGTGGGTTTTCTATGAGTTTGGAAGGATTTAGAGGCGGTTCAAACACATTAAAAGAAGCTGGGTTGAAAACTATTCATTGGGAAATTGCATGTTGGGTACATGTTACATGACACGTAACTACCGCAAGGAACATGTCATGATATGGTTCATGATGTGAAGTGGTTACACATCAGGAACCTAATTATCATCATGTAAATGTTTATTAGGATAAATATTAACCCAAGGTGGTGGTTTTTTTGGTTAATATTAAAGGTGATAAAATACACGACATGAAGGGATTACATGCCATGTATTCCTCAGACTCATTGGTTTTAAGTGGATAGTGTGTGTGATATATTTTTCATTCTATTGAATGTATAATTATTCTATTGACCCTAAGGTGAACTCTATTTGATTTTGGAGTCTCTTACCCCCTTTTCAATGTTTTTATTACACATCTGATCATTGTTGAGTGTTTTTGCTTAGGTTTCCTTTCTCTCTCATTACCCCTTGTTCATTTCAGTGTAATATTTTGACCATGAGTTTGTTTTGGGGTTTTGATATTGACCTGGGTTGATCTAGTTTCTTGTTGGTATCTTCTATGTCTTGGTCCACATTAGCATTTTCTATTGGAAGCACTGCGTTAATCATTAGTTAAAGGCAGAGGATAAAACTTAACCCTATAGTTTGATAATCGTCAAGTATGTGTAAAACTACTATTACGCCAATATAACATGCACATTTATTTGATTAAATAATGTATTGTATTATTCCTTGGAATTTTTTTGGATCCATCTAATTGTGACTTGGATTTTAGCTACCCTTTGGGTGAACAAACCCTTGATTAAAATTAAATTGGCTGATGGATTATAGTGTGTTTAACACGAAATGATCCCTTAGGTTATTTTTTGATATATAATATCTAGGTAATATCTTTTTGATTATTGAAATTATTTTTTATCATTTCATATGTAAATGAAAGTGTAATTGAAAGAAAAATGGTAATTTTTATAATTAACCATTGAAACCTATGATGTGATTTTTTTGATATCCATATTGTTATGAATTTTTGTGCTATTATGTTGTAATTGTAACAACCTAGGTATTTATAGAATAATACATTTTTATATCTATTAATATTTATGAATAATATATCAATTTTATGTTAAATATGAAACTTTGTCTGATAGCATACTCAATAGGGAACAATGGGTTTCTTTAAAATCTTATGTTTCACAAAACATTGAGTTATACTGAAAATGAATACAATAATATTATTATCATTTTAAATTTTAGTTAATTCCTAGCCGTTTTATTGGTGGTAATGAAAATAAATAACAAAAAATATGATTACACATGTTTGTTGAATATTTTTACATTTATTTAATAAATTTTAGAGGCTTAAAATGAGAAAGAATCCAAATTTAAGCATAAAATACTCTAATATTTTTAAAAGGTCGTTCTACCAACTTTTATAGATGAACCCTTTTTAAATATAATTTTTTCCCTTTTATATGCTATATTTTACAAAATAAACTTCTTTTATAAAATTGTGACATCAAAATTTACTTTGGTTAAATTTTTGATAATTTTCTAATAAAGTTCATTTTTTTTATGGAGAGTGAAAAACAATGTATTTTAATTCCAAAATACATTTTCATCAAATTTATGTATATTGTTAGATTTACATTTTAATTGGTTTTAAAGTTCAATTAGATTAATATTTTAATAATTTAATCCAATGTTAGTCATTTTAAGTAATTTAACTTTTAAATTAGACATAAACACTTGTCATTCTTTTGATAGATTTTATTTATCAGAAAGCCGCTTTTTGGTTTTGAGAATGAGAATTAATTTATAAATATTATGTGTTATGAATTTTGAAAAATGGATTCCATATTTGGAATCTGAATGTCCAAATTTTTTAAACAGGTACCTATTATTTTTGGACATTATGAATAGTAACTTCAGAAATTATTTTTATTTACCATGGTTAAAGGAAAAATTAGGTAAATAAGAGTAAAAAATAATATTATAATAATTTAAAACTACCCTAACATGTTTCTTAATACTATTGGATGACATATGAACAACCATGGAAATCCTTGGGTTTATTTTTGGACCCCATGGATCCACTTGGGTGTGATAGTGTCCTTTTATAATATTTATTTTAAAGAAAATGGAAATATAACATAAACATGTATCTCCTAACTAAAACAATATTAATTCAGTTTATATAAATGATATATTAAACTATAAATAGTTATTAGAAAGATAAAAATATTTCCTAAATCATGGTTTTTTATTTATAATTTCTAGTCATTAAATAAAAAAATTTATTTATAACACAATGATGATTCATTGATTACCCTATTAATGAATAATTCTAATAAATGATATTATAAATATTAAAATAAATATAATTTTATAATTTTGATGAAATACAAGAATTTTTTGTATTACATTGACATATTATATTTTATTTAATTCCTTTAATTCATAGGAATACAGTTTTTATGACTTTAACAGAAATCAACTACTAAATAGTGTCAAAATTGACATAAACGAGTTTTTAAAATAAATAATATTTTATTAAATGATATAATGGTCATAAAAATATAAAATTTCTTCCAACTAAATTATATAATGTTATAAATGTCATTAATTATCCACTTGTGGTTCTCTTATAATTTTATAGTAACTATATTAACCATATATTATGAAAATACAATAAGACATGGTAAGAGTTAATGTTTTTAACTAAGGGTTAAAGCTAAAAGATAAGGTTAATTTTGTGCCCTAAACTTGTCTAATTTTTATTTTATATTTTTTATACAATCCAAAATCATCTTATATTTTAAATAAATGACTTTGGGATCATTAGAAACCGAAAATAAATTTATAATAAAATAATATTTCAATACTTTCCTAAAGTGTCCCTCATCCCTCTTATAAAAGGCCACCACCTATACCTACTTACTCACACCTCTAAATCCCCTTGTATAATAAAAATTCTGATAAAATAATCTCCCAAAATCCCTCCATTCCTCCTAGAATCCTTAACATGTGCATTAGGCAATTCAATAAACCCTTTTGGCTCAAATCAAAAGGAGTTACCCGTTTTAGAGGTATCGTCTTCTCTAAAGTTCCTTTCATTTATTTTCCTTCTTCACTACCTATGATCTTATTATTCTATGATTAAATAACAAAAAAAGTATCCTAAATATACTAGGATTTTTATGAGAAGGACTATAACTACACTTACACACATCTTCATCTAATGGATACGAACATACTGTTTCTGTGTACGGTGAACTACTACCTCATGAAACGATGATTGCTCAATTTTATCCTACCACCTATCATGGTGGAAATTATTATGGAACAATATTTATATATGATATATATTATATTTATTTTTTCTCTATTATTATATAATTTTTATTTACTATATACCTTTATGCTTTCCATAATGCATAAATACGATAATTTCATTTGAGGAAGTGTGGACTACCGCCCCCTGAAAGTGATTTGACTCGTTCATGCCATACATGGAACATATAAAGGATTAAGTTAATGAAATTATGTAACATATTTAACATATATATTACACTATAATTATAATATACCTATGTATAATTTAGTTTTCATTCCTTTAATATGACAAAGAAACGAATATAGCATTCATGCATACATACGACCTACTGTCTCCATGAACGGTGCATTTCATTTATTATCTATAAATGTTATGGACTATTATAAATAAATATATACTGGATATATATGATATTTAAATCATTAATATCATTCTTGATATGATAAAATTATGACCCCATGGACAATTTTAATCAAAACAAGTTCATTTTTGACTCAAGTACAAAACATCAACAAAACATCTAATATGGACTCAAATAATTAACTAATTATTATAACATAATAATAAGTTATATAAAATGAATAATAAACTTTAAAAATGTTCTTAATCAAGTATAAATTAACCTAATTTTATTATTCAAGACATTAAAGAATGAATGGGACAAGTCAGATTCAAGGTAAGGGAACTTCTTAACCCAATTTCCTTTCTTTGGGTTAATCTTATACTTCTTGATTATATCGTGCTATGATTATGTGAGAAGTAACTATTGATTTACTATATTGTATCCATACTTGATATATGTTTACTTATAGTGAATATAGATAATAAATCTATTTTATTTCCAAAATTATCTTTATAAGGTAATTTCTAAACTCAATTTCCACTCATTGGGTTTTACGCATACTTTGTTGATTATATTATGCCAAGATTATGTGTGGAATAACAATTTATTTATTTATGTTGTAATTTACACTTAAATATATGTTTATATACTTTTTATACACATAATCACACCATTGATAAATTCTTACATCATTTATACAAGTTTTTTAAGGGAAATCTTAACTCAATCTCATTTCATTGAGTTAAATACCCATATCATTGGTTTTGTTTTTTCAATAATATATGTGAATAACATATGATTTTTTACACTAAATATACACTTATAATAGGTGTATTTATATTTTTCACACATAATTATGTCATTGATTATTCCTTAATCTAAGGATACGATCTTTCTAAGGGATTTCGTCTCAATTTACATTCCATTGAGACTTATTTCTTATTATGCACCAATTAACTTTTATATGGTTTATATATTTACCTTTGACATATTTTATCCTGAATCCTCTTATTCTCATGATATTATAAGTTTTTAATTGCATTTTTTAATTATTTTTAATTAATTACTTTCTCAAGTGGTAAGGGACTCTTTAACTAAAGCATCATTTTAAATGTTTTAAATATTTATTCTTTTAAATTTTTCTCAACAATATCCAGAGTTTCCAAATGGTTTTAAGTATTTATATATATGGAAATTAATGTTTTAAAATGTTAATTCCTTTAAAAGTTTAAATGTGGTATGGGACACTTTGATTCAAAAATCTATTTATTAAACATTTTAAATGGTTTTGGAAATTGATTGAATATTTCAATATCTTGAATTGATTTATTGTGATTGATGAGTGAAATGTTGATAAATTCAATATTTTATGTGTTATGATTATGTAACGGTACTTGGACATTTGATGGGTGGTTATGTGATAAACCAAATACATGTGGTTCCGGGATAAACCTAGGGTGTACGAGATCGTTATAGCTCTCCAATGCATTAGGTAACGTGAATGAGGTACATGTTAAATTTTCTCCTAATAGATTTAGTGAATATACTGTGATGGGTATCCCAATAGTAACCATGAATGTTACTCACTATGTGGATGTGAAATCTATTGTGTAAGTATGTTATAGATTTCAAAAGTTACCTTTATGATTTATTATTTCTATGAGTTATTCATAAATATTATGATTTCATGAGGTATGTTAAAGATATTATGTTTTATGAGTGAAAAGTATGATTTTCATTGGTTTGTATGTATTCATGGACTAATGTTTTATTTTCTTATTTTATATCCCTTACTGAGCTTTTTATGCTCATCCCATGTTTTTGAAATGTTTTTCACAGGACATAAAGAAGAATAGTGTCAAGGATCAGATTAAAGAAAAGCTATACTGTTAAAACCTGAAAAGATACCGCATTTCTTTTTAAAGAGTTTTTATTTTTTGAAAAAAATTGATTGTGAGTAGAAGAGTATACTTTGTAAATTTTGAGTTATTATGAAATAGTTATGGCCTAATTCTCTAAAACTCTAAATCTGAAAAGATCCTCAATGTGAAATAAAGTAAAATTATTGACTTAACTCAAGATTATTTAATGTTTAAGGCCGGGGCCTTATAGTAATGCTTATATTGAGTTGGATCTACCCAGTCACATGTTGTAATGCTTATATTGAGAGGGATCTGCCCATCCCATACTGCAGTGCTTATATTTAGTGGGCTCTTCCTATTCCCATTATGAAATTATTATATGGAGTGGGATCTACCCTATCCCATGTTGTAATGATTATATTGAGTAATCTCTATCTAGTACCATGCTCTAATGCTTATATTGAGTGAGATCTTCCCAATCCTATACTATAATGATTATATTGAGTGGGATCTTCCTAGTCCCATGCTAAAATTCTTATATAGTGGGCTCAACCCAAATTTGTTTGATTTTTTCATGGATATATGATTGTTGGTTGGCATGATTATTCTACATGCTCCGAGATATTCTGACATAATGCCAAAATAGGTTGATTGATGTGTTATATTTATTGATTAATTAATACAATTATTTATAGATTTAGTGAATACACTTATTATTAGGCTGGTTATATTTAGACATGATAGTGTCACCTGATTGAGTTTTTTACCCACACTCTATTTAGGATTTCATTTGGTACCCAAGTAGATTACATGGATGCAGGTTTGGACAAGGGCAAGGGACCTTGTTGCTAATTTGTTGCTTATTGAATGGGATGAAGTTTGGATATAGGACTGACATGGGGTTCAGGACTAAAGTATTATTGAGTTTATGTGGTGTCAATTGTTTCATTTATTTTTTATTATTCAGTTTGACATTTAGATACATATCATCCTGTCATTACATGATTCATTATTATTGGTTTATTGGTTCCTCTTATTTTCCCAGTTATATGATATATTATTTCAACTGTTTTTATGCTACACTGATATTTTATCATTATGGATTATTCCACTATATTATACTCTATAAAAGGGGGTATAGTATCTACACTATACATATCACACCCCATTACTAGTCGTTAGCCTCTAGCATACCGGGAGGTCTACTTGAGGTCTCGTAAAATACCCGATTTGGCCATGTGAGAGAGTTTTTGATCGGGGGATGTTAAACACTAGGTGTTGAGTCTTATGCACACTCATCATGTATCATCGTAATGTTTGATTAAATAATCAACCAACCCTTTTAGGGTAATTACCCCTAGTTGAATCTATTCCAAAACCGCATCAACATTCCAGTATCGAGACATGGATGCATTTTCTTGGAAATTATACATACTTTTACCTCACCAAAACATAAGATGATTTTCCACCATGGAAAAGTTAAATCTGAAATCAAAGAAATATGAGAGAGGGATAAAAATATATATTTTAAAATTACTTAAATTTCATGAGTAACGTGGAAAATTATTACATGGTAATGTATGCACCACACAAAAGAAAATAGGTCATGATTACAACATGATTTCTTAAAGAATGAAAATTCAGATGGAAAACCCCACTTATGGCTTGGGTAGAAATTCAATCATAATATCTTGAAAAAATAGGGATTAAAATTGACCTTAAAATACCATGAATAAAATCATTTAATGACATAAAATCTCAAATATGTGGTGTATAGACCCTATAAATGAAATTAAGTGAAAATTACAAAACATGTCTCAAGGAGAGGAATTTGAGATTGAAAACCCTTACCTCATATCCATACATTTAAGAACATACTTTAACCTCTTGTATCATAAACATAGATATCTTAATAACTTAATTGAGAACCTTAATCATAAACATTTTCATTCATACTCTTCATAAATAATCATTTTTGATAATAATTCTTTACATTTTCCACATCATGTGTCTATAGTTTTGATCACTTATACTAGTTTCATAATGGAATTGTTATTATTCATTATTATTCCAAAGAAAATTATTAATGGGCCATTAATGTTACTTTTAGGGATTATTTAAAATAATTTAAGATGTTTCAAATTATTTTCATGACTGTTTTAGAACCTATCCTTTCATATGAAGTTTATAATAAGAATTTGTTGGTGAATTTTGACAAAGAAACGGTGTTTCCTTAATTGAGGAATTAGATATTGATATAATATCTCCAGAACCAAAAAAATAATTAATTACACATTTTTATCAAATTATACTAGTAATTATATTCTTATAGTCATTCATGGTATAAATTCAAAATAATGTTCAAGTATGTGGTTAAACCGATCCAAACATGGGCATGCATTGATTTAGTGCACTACTACAAATAGGGCCTTTAACAATGCTAAAACAGGCCTTTTCAGTATAAAAAAGCGATGATAATCATAGCATGATTAAAAGCCCTAGGATTTTATTAGTGGTAGAAAAGCGCTGATAAAGGAAAAATTTATCATCTCTTTTATTTAGCACTGATAAAGGGATCCTTTATCAGTGTTACTAAAAATAAGGATGAAAAATACTTTATCCATGCTATTATTTGCACTAATAAAGGGGCATACTGTTGTAATTTTCTATTTAAATTACAACATATTGTAGTTGAAAAAACAACAAATATAGGTTACAGATGCAGAATTTAACTAAAATAAAATTTAAAACAAAAATAAATATAAAATTATAGTCATTTAAAATACTATGACAAAATAGGCATTTAACAGCGGTTTAAACAACCACAAAATTGTTCTATGATGGTTTTGGAAAACCGCCGCTAAATCGTGCGTTGACATTTATTTTGTGGCAGTTTTTCAAAATAGTCATAGAATGATTTAGTGATGGTTTTTTTAAAATCAGGGGAATTATTTTGCAGTGGTTTAAACCACTGCTAAATCATTTCATGACCGTTTTTGTTATTTGAAATTTTTTTGAATTTTTTTTAATTTGGTTTATTGTATTATTATTTTAATATTTTAATATTTTATAATTCTCATAATTAATTAATTAAATATTTATTTATTTATGATTCTAATAATTAATAATTAATAATAATAATAATAATTTATTATTATTATTTTATTATTCTTGTAAAATTTTGAATTCTCTTAATTTATTTATTTTATTTATTTATTATTTATTACGATGCACATGCATGCATACACAATATATGGAAATTCTGTGTCAGGTGAGATTTAAACCCCTTACATCTTGTTTATTCTCTAAAGGATTTACCAGTATAGTAGGTTCCTCATGTGGTAAGCAAATATAATTTAATAGACTTATATATATATACTCTAAAAGTCCAGGATCCAATGTGAGCTGGCCCTGAAAAATTATTAAATAAAAACGAAACAGTGTCAGGCATACAAGGTGTTATTACAAAAATGAAAGTGCATGACAACACATGAGCCTCAGCCCCATTGGTGAGGACTCTTAAGTGCGTCTAGGAGACCCGGGATCAAATCCAGGCGGAGGGATAATTTTCGGGTACTGCAGCGGCACTGTAGCAGGCACTGTAGCGGCCGGAAATTTGCCCCTGTTTGGGCCTTCGGGCCACCGATTTGGTCCCCGAGTCCTTTAAGGCCTTCGAGCCACCCAAGCCTTCGGGCTAGTAAGGCCTTCGGGCCACCTTAAGTGCAGATGCAAACCAGACAACCTACAAGGAACAAGCTCTATAAGAAAGATGAGCAAGGAGCTTTCACCACAGTAGAAGCCACACAGAATGCAAGAATGAGAGGGTATGACACCTACCATCGGGACAAGCCTATGCATGCACGGGATAGCCTAGTCGAATAGAAATGCGAAGGTGGAGAGTTGATTCACGATGAAGATGTTGGGGAGGAGGAGTTCCAAGTAGTTAGTCTGGGTTGTATGTATTGTTTGAAGCCTATGGGCAATGAATTCCTCTAAGGCCTACGGGCCATGTAATACTTACGCCTACAGGCGTTGTAAGGGTTCCACCTCACCCCTTGAAATTTGGATTATCAAAAATCAATAAAAAATGAAGGCCTTCAGGCCATTGGATGAATAGTGCATGACACCCCACTTATATATATATATATATTGATGTACAAATAATAAACAAATAATAAATTAACAAACAAATAAATAAATAAATTAATAATAAACAAATAGATAATAAATACATAATAAAATAATAATAACAAATAAATAAATAAATAATAAATAATAAATAACAAATAATAATAAATAAATAATAAATAAATAAATAAATAATAAATAAATAAATTAATAATAAATAAGATTTTAATAATAGATTAATAATAAAATAATATTAAATTAAGAAGAAAACAATAATAAATTATATTAAATTTTTAATTAATGTATACACAATAAATAAATAAAAATAAAAAATAAAAAATAATTAATTAAATAATAAACAAATAAATAATATATAAATGATAAAATAACAAAATAATAATTAAAAAAATTAAATAATTGATAAATAATAAATAATAAATAATAAATAATAAAAAGTAAAAAATAGTAAAAAATAATAAGAAATAAATAAAGAAATATATAATTAATAAATTAATAATAAATAAATAATAAGTTATGAATTATATATAATAAATAATAAATAATAAATAATAAAAAACAAATAATTAATAAATAAATAATAAATAAATAATAAATAAATAAATAATATATAATAAATAAATATATAAATAATAAATGAATAATAAATGAATAAGTAATAAATAAATAAGAAATAAATAATTAATAAATAATTAATAAATAATTAATAAATAATTAATATGTAATTAATAAATAATAAATAAATAATAAATAAGTAATTAATGAATAATGAATGAATAAATAAATAAATAATAAATAAATAAATAATAAATAAATAATAAATAATTAAATATACAATAAATGAATAATAAATTAACAATACATTAATAATAAATAAAATAATAAATAAATAATAAATAAACAATGAAGAAATAATAAATAAAAAATAAAAAATGAATATTAAAAATTTATTTAAAAGTAAATCAATAATAGAAATAAATCAATAAATAATAAATAAATAATAAATAAATATTAAAATAACAAATAAATAATGAATAAATAATTGAGAAATAATTAATAAATAATAAATAAATAACTAATAAATTAATAATAAGTAATGAATAAATAATGAATAAATAATGAATAAAAAAATAAATAAATAACAAAAAAATAACAAAAAATAATAATAAATGGATAATAAATAAATAATAATCAAATATTTAATAAATAATAAATAATAAATAAATAATAAATAAAATTTTAATAGTAATTTATAAATAAAAATAAACCATTAAATAATAAATCATTAATAAATAAATATTAAAATAATAAATAGGGAATAAGGAATAAAGTATAATAAAAAATAAATACTAAATAATAAATAATAATTGAATAAATAATAAATAATAAATAATAAATAATAAATAATAAATAATAAATAATAAATAATAAAGAATAAAGAATAAACAATAAACAATAAATAATAAATAATAAAATATTAAAATAATTAATAGATATAATTTTTTTGAAGGCTGAGGCTTAGAGGCCCCAATAAATGGATATAAATATTTATAAATATATATAAATATTTCTAAATTTACATAAATTTATATAAACACACATTTATGTTACATAAATAAATATACACACACACTCATATATATTATTCTACATGAATATAAATATATATATAAACACAAGTAAATATAAATATCTCTCTATATATTTTTACACAAATATGATAAAAAAAATATATAAACAAAAATATGTATAAATATTTACAAATGTATATAAATATACACAAATATTCATAAAATCATATAAATTGATATATATATATATATAATCGATAATAAATTACCAATATAGGGGAAATCATAATAATTGAAACACCATCAAATTAAAAGGAATGTAAATCAATAAAATAAAATCATAAACGACATAAAAATCATATAAATATACTCATAAATGAAGTTGAAATCTCATCAAATGTGTATGATATATATATAGTTAAATTTATTTAAATATATTATATATTAATATTTATTTACATATATTAGAATATAAAGAAATATATATATTTGTTTATAGATACACATGCACATGTATATATAAACATTATATATATATATGTGTGTGTGTATATTCATATAGTTTTACTATAAATTCTTTTATATACTATATTTAAGGATAATTATATATTTATATTAAAATACATATATACATGGTGTATACACACAATATTACTGACACAGAAGTACATATTTATATTTCTCAAATACACACACAAATATTTACATATATATGTATTTATTTATATATATTAGAATATACACATAAATATAGATTTTTTTAATAACACACACTTGTTTATATATAATCACTACTTATATAAGTATATATATAAAAATTAATACATATTTATATGGTAAATAAAATTGATAATTATTTATGTTAAATGAAATGATTAAAAAATATTTATTTCCATATGGTTTATATGTTTAAAAATATATTTATATGAAAATATGTATTTATACAAGTGATTTATTATAAGTAAATATAAGAAAATATGCATGTATTTAATTATAAATAAAACTAATTTGGGAAAAATGGAAAAACATAAAAACCATAATATCAATATGAATGAAATTCCTGGGAATAAATTTAGTCCCCACTGAAAAAAGACAATAAGGCCCCCTTAAATGAGAA